>OU342736.1:8999571-9726793 GCA_910589765.1 Avena atlantica | reverse complement strand
AATTGAGGATTTGAGGAAACTGGTTGAGGAGCTTATCAAGAGAACACCACCACCACCGAAGAAGTAATTCGTCATCAGGTTTGGCATCACCTGGCCTGTTCCAAGCGGGGGAGTGTTGCGGTATCACAATCATTATCTTTTACCTTTTTAGATTCATATCTTTGGTAGAGAAGTTATCTTATAGGTTGGTTTGCATGTGGAAGTATCTATCCTTTAGTTGATTATCTATGTATCCCTTGGTGTGAGTGACTTTATGGAATATTAATGAGAAGTTTCTCTTTTAATTTTGCACTTCTTATTTTAGTTTGCAATCTATATTATATGATTGATCTTGTTGATCAGTATTGGCATCACTTTGGGAGCATCAAGTAAATCTAAATTGGGTTTTAGCAAACCGAGCTCTGGAGTAGCAACACCTTTTGAGGTTTGAAAGAAAAAGGGAAAAATACTACAGGTATTTTGTATCATTTATTTTCTTTCTTGATTGGCCCATAATCTTAATATTCTTTATTCAAGATCTTTTTTGCCTTCAAGGAAGATTGCATGTTTGGCTTTATCACTTGTAGGTGTGCTTGTTTCTTCCAACTCTTTTTGCTTGCTAACCAGCCTTGCTAGCCAAAAACCTGTTTTGAGAAGGCATACTTCTCATGCATCCAACCCCTTTGAACCCAAACATGTGCCATTTGTGTCCACCATATCTACCTATTAGCATTATTGCTATTCCAAGCAAATTCTCAAGCTTCATCTATCTTTCGAATTAAAAACTATTTTGTAATGTGAAAACTAGTTAGTAAAGCTCTCACGAACTTTATGGCACACCTTATTTTCTTGCGCTAATAGACTTGAACCATTGTGTCATCGAAGTTGTATATGATTGCATCTATATGTTGGGATTAGCAGAACCGTGTTGTCATGGGGAACGCTTTCAACACTTACGTATACTCATCCAGTGTATATCATGCTCTTTTGTTTCCGGATGTCGTCAGTGTGAAATAAAAATGAAGCTTGTATGTCCATGGAGTTATGTATGTGTGTTAGAGAAACGCCTGGGCCGCTAGCCTAAGCCATGCCTAATCATGGTGGAAACTTGCAGCATCACCATAGTGAGGAATTTGTGAAGTATCCTCAATAAAAATCTATGCAAATAGTAAATAAAAAAGTCACTGAGATGCTCATTGTCTACTTGCCTTGTCATTTTGGTTATTGGATAGCTCCTATATCATGTGCAAGGGGTACCCCCGTTGGCGGTTCTTTATGATACACATGTACTTACAATGACAAGAACTTACCGGCGACTAAAGTTGAGTGGCATGAGGAGCGGCCCTCGTACTCAAGGGACATGAGATTGCCAACTTATATTTCGTCAAACATATACTCCATCCTTGTTCACTTTAACCATAATCATCTCAAGATGCCTATGACAGAGGCAATGAGGGCTCAAAGCTAGTAAGTACCATAATCTTTTGGAATCTCTTTATGACTTGAAATCCCTGCTTCCCTCTATGAAGGGACCTTTCTTCTATTTTCTGAGTTGAGTCAGTAAACCTACTTCCTCTCTATCTCCAGCAAGCATTTGAGTTGTTGTGTTTCAAGCATTCATATGCTGATTTATTCAATCATGTTCTTATCTTCCTTTTTTGCACAATACTCTTATCTATTGAGTATTACTATGAAATCCTTCATTGTGAAAAACCTTTTTGAGCAAAGAGTACTCCTGTTGTGAAAACTTCTACAAAAGCTTTTTGTGAAACTGTTTGCCAGCTGTTCTCTAACCAGTAACAAAGTATGCCAATTCCAATTATGTTTTATCTTTATACATCTCTTTTGTGACTCCTATACTTGTTGCAAGCTAAGTTATATAATGGTGAGTTGCGTTCTTTTATGAGTTGTGTAATGGTAAGTGTGATGCTTCTTGCCCGTATTCTTTTATCCACACTTCACTCCATAAACCTATGTACATGTTTATTGAGCTACTTTTTGCTTGGGGACAAGCAAAGGTCTAAGCTTCTGTCACAACCCAAAATTTTCCAAATTTTGAAATGTGAAAAAAATAAATAAACAAAATAAATAATTGTTGAAATTTAGGGTGAAAAGAAACTTTTTGATTCCAAATGGAAACATCAAACCCATCTTGCACAAACTTTTAATAAAAGGGAAACCAACAAATTTCAATCAAGTGAAATGCATTCATCAATGAATGTATCTTAGAATTTAAACACTTGGAAAAGTTAAACCAAAAACCAAGACCCTAATCAAAGAAAATCATTTCCAAAATCTCCCTAAGACTATGGATTTGATCCATATACAAATTTGTGAACAAACATTTATAAATGATCAAGAATAATAAACAAAAATATTATAAAACCATAGAAAGTGGTTGAGCCATGGATAAAAACTTCTGAATTTAATAAGATAAAGAAATTAAATTCCAAAGATAATAAAGCTCCATTCTAAAATCTATACCAAATTTTGAGCAAAATAATCCTAAAGGGATATAAAAAGATAAACAAATATTAAATAAAATCATACAAATTGGAATCACCAATTTTGGATCTATAAATAAAAAGATGTGGATTTTATAAGACAAAGAAAGAAATAAATAAATAAGGAATATTTAAAAGCCAAATTAAATCTTGGCCAAATCCATAACAAATGAAATTTTATTGAGTAATAAAAGGATTAAATGATTATTTAAATAAAATCATAAGGATTGAACAATATTGAATTTTTATTTAAATAAAGACAATTTGCCTAAATAATAGATCCCAAGAAAGTTATTTAGAAGTTAATTTAAAATCTTGAATTAAATCCATAAGCAAATGGAATAAAGATAATCCAAAATCCAAATAAAATAAAGGGATATAAAATATTCAAATAAAATTATATGGCATTAACCAAATTCAATTCCATGTGAATGGAGACAAATCCCTAATGAAAATGATTAATTAAATCATGGGAAAATAATAATTGAAATTTGGCCAAGTGGAATCAAAGTTATTTAATTAACTTAAATGGAATCAAAGAATTATTTGAATAAAAATTTATCTGGGAATAAATCCATATTTGATTTTATTTGAATAATGACAAATTCCCAATTTAAATGGTTAATATATCATATTAAAAATATTTCAATTATTTAAAAGTGAATTATTGCACTATGGAATAAATAAAACCTACTAAAAAAGGTTTGGTGAAAAAATAGAATTCAAATAAAGAGTTTGAAATTATGATTAAAATCTTGTTTGAATAAAAACAATTGCCTATTTAAATAAATCCCAAGAAAATACAAAGAAATATTCTAAATTTGGACTTTAAAATACTTTGTTAAACAATACTAAAATATAGTGAAAGTGTAGAATAGGTTTGAGAAAAACCTGAATTCAAATAGAGTTTAAATCATATGAGTCAAACAAAACAGAAAAGAAAAAGGAAAAATAAACAGAGAAGAAAAAAATGAAAGAACCAGCCCAGCGCAGCCCACCTCCTCTTCCCCCTCCCGAAACGTTTTGTACTCGAACGCGCACCCGCACCATCCCTGACTTGCTGACCCCACTGCACCCCCTCTCTCTCGCTGCCGCCAGGTCCCACTACAAGTCATCATCTTCAACCTCGCGCGACGACAACGCCCCCCTCCCCGAACGTTTCCTGCCTTTGATTTCCGTCATGAATACGCATCAATGCCGCGTTGATTCAGACCCCTGACCATGCCCATTTAATCGCCTGCCTCCGCCCTACCTTTCCCCTCAGACGGCAACACCTCTTGGCCACTAGTCCGTTGCAATTGCAACCTCAAACCCCACTCCCTCCGACGACCTTTCCGGTCGATTCTGGCAAGGACGAACCACCCCACTGCCTCAGAGCAAACGAGACGGATCCCCAGCCTTCTGCGCATCTCCTAGAACCTTCCTTTCCCTCGCGCATGCCCCGTAACCTCGGCAACAACTTCGACAGAGCACCACCGCCGTCAACAGCAAATCCGTCGAGCTTCCCCAGTATCTTCTGACCACCCCTCTTCCTCCCGATGATATGTGTGTGACCAGTTACCTCTTACGCAACTGACGCTGCCGTTTTCGTGTCCTAGCTGGCACCGTAGCAACGCCTCTGTCATCGACAGTGAGCGCCAGCCGCCAGAAGCTTGTCCGGCGAGCGATTAACGTCGTCACTGTGCGCCCCTCCGTCGATAGAGACCACCTCGAGCTTCAGCACGACGCGACGAACACAGTAATCATCTTTCCCCTCTCCCGCGCTTCCTGTACTCACCGTACCACCACTGGCAGAGCCGCTCCACCGCACAACCGCCGCTAGCGCCGCCCATCTTAGGTCGTAGTACTATCAACCGTTGGATCTTGATCCGTTGGCTAGGATAGATGACTTAAGTGAAGGGGTACATGAGCCGCACAGATATCTTTAGATCCAATGCTCTGTAACGCTCGATCCAGCCGAATCGGTACCAGCGAATCAGAGCAAGACGTGTGGCACAGTTTTGATTTAAATAGACAGAAACATTTCTATTAGATGTTTAAACTTGCAAAATTCATAACTTTTAATCTACACGTCTACATTTTACAAATTTTATATCAATGGAACCAGCAAAAAGAATACTTTCCAACCATGCACTTTGTTTAGTATTTTGCTTCTGTAAAATTGATTGTTTTTGCAGAAACTTGTTTAGGCTTATTTTGTGTATGAAATATATTCTAAAATTGTTTTTAGGGTAAAATCTTTTGTAAATAGATTGTTTCAACCTACTGACCATAGAAACCAACTTTTGGAATTAAAAATATATTTTGTGACACTTAGGAATTATTACTTTGAATAAAATCATTTCTAGCTAACTAAAAATATTGATTATGGTTTAAAAATAATTTTTGAGTGAAACCTTTTGAAAATGACTTGAATTAAACTCTCTGATCCTAAACACCAAGTTTTGAGATTTAAAATATATTTGGTGAACCCTATAAAATTATTACCTTGTTTAAAGGCATTTCCAACAAAATAAAATATTGCTTTGATTTAAAAATGGTTTATAGGTAAAAACTTTTACAAATGGTTTTAATATGAAACAGTTGACCTTAAAACACTAACATTTGTGCTTAAAAATATATTTGGCAAACACTAGAAAATATTCCTTTGATTTAAATCATTCCTAGCAAAACAAAAATGATTTAAAGTGGCCATTTTCACTAACTTGTTTTCAAATGACCTTGCCACTTTTATAAATGACCAAAAGGTATTTTAAAATGTTTATAGACAATTATAAACCACCTTTCCAAATAAAACAAACTTTTACATGCTTTCATGCATTATTTTGTTTTCATTATTTTATGTGGTGAAATTGTTTGAATGCTAGATTGAATTTGTGCCTTCATTGAATTGTAGTGAAATTTGAAGAGTGTGACTATTGCAAGAACAAGGAGTGAACTTATATTCTCTACCAAAAAGGCAAGTGGTGCTTCATACTTTTGTCCCATTGTTTTCACTATGCATTAGTGATATTTCTAAGTAGGACTTGCATGGAATTTTGACTAAGTATGCTATGCCATGGGAAATCATAGTAGATTATGCCTTAGTGAAATTTTCCTAAGTTAAGATTCCTACTACTGTCATGCTTAGCTTAGCTAGTAGAAAACAATGGTGGATTATAATCATTCTATGAAATATTTCTATGTCAAAGACTTGTGTTTTGTTTAATAAAACAACTATTTGAATGAATCACCTCGGTGGAATGGGACTTGTATGAATTATGTTGAGTGGTTACACAGGTCCCATATTTATGGCTTACCCTAGTGTATCTCACTTGTTGAATGCCACCCAGGAACAAAGAGATTTGAGATGTCAAATGTTGAGAAGCTTCAAGTGCAGCCACTTGGCATTATGGGCTCGGCCTGGATCATATAGGTTGCAATAACTTAGCCAAATGGACAGTTGGTGGTAGGGGGTTATAGGTTTGGGAACGCGTCCATTTTGGTCTAAGGGAAGGCTTCTGAAAGATCTTGTCTCGATGCATGTCGAGTCTTGTGGGTAAAGTGCACCACCTCTCGAGAGAGTAAAATCTAAGTACTTAGCTGTGTCCCCGACAATGGACAATTTGAGCATCAAGACATGGAAGCTATCAAGGATCTCCTCATCCCAATTTATAAGTTCAATTCTTGTGGGTGAACAAGGGTGAACGATCACCAATGTCTATTGGTTGTTCCTTGGGTGATTTTGACAAACAAAAACTTAGTGTTTTCAACTTATAAGGAAAACCTATTTTGAGCAAAGCAAGCCTAAGCTCCACTTAGACAAACTGAATATAGATGATAGACTCCACTATACTACCATAGTGTCACTTACCAATACAATTCAAATATATTGACCCTTGTGACTGTAACTTATTATGTTGCAGGTTTGTTTGATGTTAGTGAATTGTGTTGAATAGGATTACAAGTGTAAAACCAACATGATTTCCTGTGGAACTTTGAAGATGAAGGACTCCATGCTATATAGTTATTTCTGCTGCATTGTAATGAGATAGCCAAATGAGCTATGTAAGATGTAATGAATTATTTTATTCCTGGTTATAAAGTTGTATTATGACCTTTATTTCTTGATATTACATATTAACTGTGGATGCTAGCTATTGATCCAGGGACTAGCATTTTAAACATAGGGATCTCTACCATAATAAAGGTTGGGACCTCTATAGCTTGGGGGGAGTTGATACGTCCATTTTGCATCACCATTATATATCATAATTTGCCTCTATTCGTTGATATGTGCCTTATTATGAGGTGTTATTTATATCTTTTCCTCTGTTTTTGCATGTTGGATGATTCTTGGAGGATGGACTGCTGGAGTCATGTTTCTGATGGAAAAAGAGGTGTTTTGGTGCAACTTCGCTAAGATCAGAAAAATACCAGAAAAATATTGGGAAATTATATTTTCCCAGAAGACGAAGGAAGCCAGAAGGGGAGGCATAGATGGGCCACAGGGGCGCACACCCCCCTAGGCGCGGGTCCCCCTAGGCCGCTCCTAGGGCAGGTGTGGCCCACCTGGCTAGCCTCCGACTCCGCCCTCTCACCTATATCTTCCTCTCGGAACCCTAATACCAAGGGGGCGACCATAGAAAGATTTCCGCTGCCTCTGCGGGCGGAAAACACCGAGAGAGAAAGAGCTCTCTGGCAGACATATTTCTGCCGTGGAAATTCCTTCCCGGAGAGGGGAGGTCATCGCCATCAACACCATCATCAAGCTAGACTTCATAGGGATCATCATCATCATCCACACTATCGTATTCACTAGCACCATCATCAACACTCCATCCCTCTGTAACAATTGTGTTGGATCTTGCATTATTTTTAGGGGAAACTTTCCTGGTGTTGATTACTATTGTAGTTGATGCTTGTGAGTGGAACCATTGGATTATTGTTTATGTTCAGATTGTTATTCATCACTATATCATCTTTGATATTGATCCATATGATGTCTTGTGAGTAGTTTGTTTAGTTCTTGAGGACATGGGATAAGTCATGTTGTTAGTAGTGGATTTGTGTTGAGTTATTATTCAATGATTTAGTATTTAAGTTGTGGTGCTATTCTTCTAGTGGTGTCATGTGAACGTCGACTACATGATACTTCACCATTTATGGGCGTAGGGGAATGCATTTTGTATTTGGATACTAATTGTGGGGTTAGAGGAGTGACAGAAAACTGAACCTCCGTTAGGACACCATTGCACAAGGTAGTGTAGAATGTCAGAGTTTAAGGCTATGGTTAGGTTTATATCTTAATTACTTTCCTGTACTTGCGGATGCTTGCAGGGGTTTTAATCACAAAGTATGTATTATTCAATGTAAGGTCGGTATATTAGCACAGGTTCACCCACATAACACTTAAAACACCAAAGAAGAGTACTCAGCTATTTGAAACGAAAGAACTTGACAGAATTCCCATCTGCCCTCGAGAAATTTTTGGTCCTTATAAGTATTTCCACCGGCTTGTCCTTTGCTAAGAAAGGATTGCGCCACTTGCTGCACTTGTTCGTTGTCTTTATTACTTGCACTTTGTTTTGTTTCTTTATCAGAAAACCCCTAAAAATCCGTTTGCTAAGTATTTACAGAGATTTCCTTCTCCATACCACTAGTCAACACTGTAACTGCCCAAGTTTGTAATATATGTAACTTGTACCTAAGCATTGCATGCATCTGTTTAAATCAATAAAATGCTTGCATGAGATCAAGTGTGTGGTTTAAGAATACAATTACCAACCCTAAACCCTAATCCTCCTCCTCTATTTGAAAGCATTCAAATAGTTTTGAATTTTTGAAATGATAACATTATTGGAGCCCAAAAGGATTATTAGGGCCCTACAATATTTCAAATATTTATACAAAGTCTTGTATCTGTGAAACAGTTAAAGCAGATTCAAATAAAGAAATACAAAACAGATTTTGAAATCAGAAAAAATAAAGGGGTTTTGCTAAGAAAAAAATAGTAGCAGCAGCCAGTGGGCTGTAGCCCATCTTCCTCCTCCCTCCCTCTCCCCGCGTGTGCAGCATCCAACGGCCCAGCACCGGCCCACGCCAGCCCAAGTGCGGCCCGTACCCCTTCACCCCTGCCTGTCGTCGTCTTCCTCGAGACAGGCAGGGAGCTTCCTGTCGTCACCGGCGTCGTCGATCCCTTCCGCCTCCTCCCAGCCGTCCGTCGAGCCCAGAGCGTGGATAAGAACGACGCGGCCACGTACCGTCGCCCTCATCCACTTTCCCCCTCTCAAGCGACCTCTCTCTTCCTCTCTTGCGCAGCAAGGCCGAACCCTAGTCGGAGGTCGCCGCTCTGCCCCGCTGTCTCGTGTCTTTCCTCGCCTCCCTGAGCAGCCCCCGAGCTCCTCCTCGCTTCCCTCTTCCTCCCCACTTGAGGAATTGAGGATGGGATCCCCCAATCGTCGCCCTCGAGCCATTCTTCTTCGCCACCGATGTCATTCGTCATTGCCATTACTGCCGAGCCCGAGCTCCCCCGTCGTCCTCGAGGTCACTCACGGGTCAAGGGTGAGCCATTGGTCCTCCTGGACCCTCTATCTCGCCCCCTCTTGCTCTGTATCGCTCCTCCGTCGTGTATCCTCCGCTGCCGCCGCCAGTCAGCGTCGGGGACCTAGCTCCGCTTCGAGCCGTATCAACCGCGCTTCCCAGATCATCCCCTAGCACCGTCCCTCGCCGTCAGCTGAGCTGCTCTCCAGAGAGCCCACGTGGCTCGCCTACATGGACCCGACCCCACCCGCCAGTCACAGTTTGTAGCACCTGTGTCGGTGAGAAATACCCCAACCCCTTCTCAGGTCCCACCTAACCACGTGGAAGCCGATGTGGCTCTGAGGCCCACTGTTCAGCCACTGTGGCTAGCTCAGCCTCAGTATAAAATGATTTAGGGTGTGTGCTGATGTCAGCTTGTGTCACAGTGATGCAATAAATTGATTTAATAATTTCAAAATTTTAATAAACCTATAAAATTCATAACTTAATATTTATAAGTCAGAAAAATATGTATAATATATCAAAATGTTCAGAAAAATGTGTTCTACCTATCTAAGCTATAATCATGCATTTTTCAACAACTTTAATGAAAATTTTAATTAGAGAACAAAATCAACCCCTCTCATGTGTTTCCGGAGTTTCCCTGAGTTAGGGTTTTTAACCCTCGGAACCCCGTTTAAACTATCAAGCATGCCTTACGAGTTCATTTCAATGCAACATAACTTGTCATATAATCATATTTATTTGAGCATTGCATCGATGCCATGTCTTGATTGTTGACTTTCTATCCGGTATTGGTTCTTCGCGATAGGATCTGAGCCCGAGGTTGAAGTCAACAACATCGAGGATCCATACCTGTCTACTGACGGACAAGGCAAGCGTAGCCTCTCATTCTGAACCTATGTTTTATAAAGTATATAACCTTCTCGCTATGATGCACACGATTCCAATGTGATCTTTTGTCAGTAGCTAGTGCTACCTATCTTCTACACTGGTTCCCTTTTGTAGCCTTATACTCCTGATCCACTGCTCCTATCATACCTAGGTTTGGCATGTGAGCGTTGTTAGAGCTTCTACGACCGACAGCTTAGTCATGTATAGTAACAACGTCTGATCTATCCGAAAGATGAATCAGAGATGCCGGAGAATCTAGAAAGGCAGGAGATGGTGACATCGTCAAAGGAGTTAACTAAACATGCTAAGGCTTGTATGGGAGGCCACGTTGGGTGTGGTTTTTGTAGTCCCATGCTCGCCACAACTAGGAACTGAGTTCTTACCTTGGGAACCAAGACGAGCGTATTGCCACACGGGGCCTGGACAACCCCTCAACTAACTAACTTGCCTAGTAGATTCCATGAGTCACATAGTTCGGGTTTTCCATCTGGCATACGCATTGAAAACGTTTTCGAAAGAGGAGGTGATGGAGGTGCATCATAACAGGTAGGGAAGCGTGGACCGTTGCTTGGGGTCGATGGATCCCCTAGTGAACCAACCTCGCCTCACATATTTAAGTACCGGCTTCAGGATTTGACCCGTTACGGTGGAATCATACTTATTGCGTGACTCATGGTCTCGGCGAAAGCAAGGTAAAGGTCGTGGTCAACCACCCTCTGCCGGCCTTCCAAGGAAGAGGGCTAATAATTTGGCAATAAGAGTCGGTTGGTACATGTGGGTAAAGTGGTACACCCCTACAGGGTTAGATCTTTTCGAAAAGCCGTGTTCACGGTTATGAACGACTTGGCGACCGGACTTAAGATCATAGACAACATTAACCACTATAAAACTTGTTGATCCACGTGTGCTTAAGGATGCTTCCTCTAGGTCGAGGGGGTGATCCAAGATAGGATGTTCTGATAAAGCTGGTGGTTATCAAGATGTGATGAAAAAGATGAAGAAGTCGCTATCTTATCCCTTTTAAAAAGATTCTGAGTAGACGAGCCTCTTATCTCTCTTGTTGAAAAATAAAGATTGCTTTCCCCAAAATAAATCCAGAGAAAGCCTTTCTAGCCAGAGCATGTAGATACTAGGTTATCTAAGTCTTGCGGAGTACATTCTCTTACTCAGCCTTGCGCCATTATTGTTTTTCTACAGAGGATTTGGTTGCAACTGAAGGTGGCTTCTACGTTGACATCGATGAGTAGTTGGGGGTCCCAGGTAGCAGCCAGAGGACTATGGGATGCACGTCGCTTTTGTTTATGGCCTCTTAGGCCTTTTGCTAAGTTGTTGTGTAGAACAACAAAATTTGCTTTCGCTGTGTGATGTAATTTTGGGTCTATGACCTCTGGTTTGTAATAACTCTAATATCTTACTCTGCTAAGAGTTTAAACTTATGCTGTTGAATCCCTGTGTTCTGTAATGTTACCGAATCATACTATAATCTTCCGAGTTTGGAGTTGAACTTATCTTAGATGGTGATCTGAGGTTAGTTTAACCCTAATTCCCGGGGGTGCTACAAACACCTTCTGCTCCACGTTGGGATCGACACTCCTATTTATCGAAAGTACTATGATACATCCCCTATACTTGTGGGTCATCAGCTAGTGAAATAAGTACTACACTTTGTAATTATTTATCTGGCATACTATTTTCTCCAAATGGTGTTGGTATCCCTTAAGTATGTCACCCTGCGGTTCGCGAATAATGTAGACATGATCGAGACCCTCTACAATCAATAATCAGCAGCGGGACCTGGAGATCTGTACTGACTCCCACACATTCAACGATGACTTCTATGATCGTGTGAACCTTATACGCATGTAAATCAATCCCTTTGTCTCGCGATATATTGCATGTCCGAGATTCGATCATCAGTATCTTCATACCTAGTTTGATCTTGTTACCGATATGTACTCTTTTCTCGTTCCCATCATATAACATTGTAGTGAACAAATCACTTGCCTGCAAGCTAACTAATGTGATATCACCGAGAGGGCACAGATTATATCTCTCCGTCATTGGGATGGCAAAATTCCACTCTTGATCCATGAGCCTCAACATAACACCTTCGTAGCACTGAACACATCTTTATAGTCACCCTGTTACTGTGTGACGTTTGATGTTATCAAGATACTCTTTCCGTGTTAGTGATTGACATGATCTCATGGTCTAAGGATTAAGACTACTGCGTATGATGTTATAGAAATATAAACACAATGACCTTGATCGTAATGCTATACTTCAGATGAATGTTCATCACATCATTCCAATAATGTTGTGACCTCGTTATTAACAACATCCAATGTCCATGATAAGGAAACCTTTGATCATCTTGTTAATCAACGAGCTAGTTTATAAGAGAGGCATAACTAGGAACTTTTTTTGTTTATTAAACACACATGTATTAACGTTTCCGTATTGATACAATTATAGCATGCAAAATAAACATTTATCATAAATAAGGAATACGGTAATAACCACATTATTATTGCCTCTCGGGCATATTCCCTTCAGCATCCAGTTGCTTCTTTAGCTCCACTACTTCAGAAGGGTTCATACTATAAGGTCTCTAAGCTACGGGTACAGTTCCAGGGATCAGTTCATTAATAAACTCGATATCTCGATCTGGGGGCATACCGGGCAATTCACCTGTGAATACGTCGGTGTATTCACATACTACTCTGACTTGTTCAATGGTTGGTTGGTATAGACTCTTGTTGCACTTAATTGACGGGACAAAGTCTCAGATACATGCTCTACTGATACTCCAGTGGTACTAGTCATGGTTATGGCTTTCTTGGCACAGTCGATTAATCCTTTATGTTTCGACATCCAATCCATTTCTAGTACTACTTCCAAACATTTGGTTCCAAGTACTATTAATTAGCATAAAAATCTATTCCATGGATTCTGATGGGTACGTCCTTGCAAATTTGTCTAGATTTGGTGGTTGAACCAGGTATTTGAACTATCATAACATGCTTCAATTTTGTTGGTTGAATCTTACTAGTGCATGAAAATTCTTCTATGACAAAGGAGTGCGATGCCCCAGAATTAAACAATACTCTTGCAAGTACCGATTTAATAGAAAACATACCCAGCATGACATATGGCGCTTCCGGAGCTTCTTCAACATTCATGTGAAACCGACGGCCGTTGCGGTTGAGTGAGTTCCCTGGGGAAAATCTCCTTCCAGGCTGAACACGGCGCTGCTGTTGAGCTGGTGCATTTACATTGGTGGTTGCTGCAAGCTTCTTGGGGCACTCGTTTGAGTAGTGACCCTTGACTCCGCATTCAAAACAAGTAATCAGGACTTGTCTTTTCCTCCAATAGGCACGACATTGCTTCTAGTCCTTGTGGCAGTATTGCCGTTGTTGGTGTTATTATTGTTGGACTTGGGCGGTGGACGGTTGAAATTGTTGGAGTTGGCGAGGTTTTTGTTGTGGTTTCCTCCGGGCCTTGGGTTTCCTCCTCCAGGATTGGGATAGTTCGGACGTGACAAAGGGGGTCTATTGTTTCTTGGGGCATATCTTGCAGACGAGTTGGGGCGATACTTTGGGGATGGTGGGATCCTGGTTGATGCATCATTGGACGCTTGCGATTATCATTGGCTTGGTTGATATTGCCTTCAATCTGGGTTGCAGAATCCACTAATGCTTCAAGGTCAGCGAAGTGAATGTTGACCAGCACTGTCTGCATCTCATCATGGAGACGATTCAAGAATCTCTCCTTCTTGGCTTCAGTACTAATCTCATCAGGGTCATACATAGACAGAGACAGAGATTTTCCATGGTACTCTACCAGAGTCATTCTTCCCTACTTCAGCTCCTTGAATTTATCCCTCATCTGCAGAATCAAACCTGGTGGCACATGGGTTTGGCTGAACTTTAGATTGAATACATCTCAAGTTATCATCTGTCCTCCATTCATGGTGTGAATGTGTAGTCGTTATGGAAACGGAAAAGACTAAGAAGGCTAGATAGAGGTGTGGGAGCGAGCAGGGAGGTGAGCGACGGTGTCCGCAGGGAGGATTGGATACAAGCAAGCGTCAGGGACACAAGAACTACCCAGGTTCGGAGCCCTCGTGGTGAGGTAAAGCTCCTACTCCTGCCGATATGACTATGAGGATGAACACAAAGGGCTACAAGGCTCCACGAGCTATATTGGTATGGCTAGAGGTGAGAGAGAGTCCAACCCTTGCTATGTTTCCGCTGCTGCCCCTTATATAGGCCGAGGCGGCATGGGCAACGACATGGCCGACTAGCAGGTCCCATAGGCGGGCCCCAGCCGGCTAGGTCATCTCAAGTGGCCAGCATGAAGGGCGTGTACCCACAGTCAAGCCCATGCCGCCACGCCATCTACAGTGGTCACCGTGCGGGCAGTTACGCACAGTGCCACCTACTGTCTACTGTTACAACCGTCATCGGTAAAGTCATCGTTATGGGCCGAGTGTCTAAGTCTCCTTTCTGTCTTGTCCATCGTCGTGCGCACTTTGCTCTATGTCATCTTGTACTTGGCGTGTCTTGAGTGGCCGGCTAGGATGGTATAGCCGGTTGATCCGCCTGGGCCGGGTGGTTGGTTCAATCCGTCTAGTATTCTACTTTGGCTTGTCTCATCCAGCTGGTTGTTCTCCCGGTTCACTCTTGGCATGTCCTGCTCTAGCATCCTGGCATGGTCCAGCCGGCTAGCTGCCTTGGGTGATGATTTTTATCTGGCTTACTGGTTCGCTAGATTGGTCTTCTTCTAGCCTTCCTTCTGGTCTCCCTTTGAATTTCCTATGTCAGGCTTCCTAGCCGGCTAGCAGGTTGCGTTGCTTTGTATCTTGTCCGGTTAGCCTACCCGGGGGTGGTCCCCCCGACACTAGCCCCCGAGAGCGTGTAGATTCCAATTTTAGGCTAAATGTGCGTGGGCTGAAAAAGCTAGTTTGGAATTTTTGCCAGCTGGATTTTGGCGGTTGAATTGCCCGGCTGCGTCATCACTGATGTCAGCCACGCGTAATGATGGTCGTGGGAGGACGTGCGTCTTGGGGTCGCGTCAACTGTCGCATCAGGAACCGCTGTGAGCGCCTCGCCTCATGTGCTGGGATCTTATATGCACTGCGCGTGGTCGCAAACGATCCGGACGCCGCTGGGGCTGCGGGGGGCCGCCACGTGGTGAGCCGGTGGTTTGCCTCCCTGGACCCTTTAAGTAGAGGCCATAGTGCCCCGCCGCCCCTACGAGACATTTGCCCCCGTCCTTCCTGCCATCGACGCCGAGTGCCCTTCCTGCCTTCTACCTCCGCCCTGACTGAAAGAAGGGGCGTTTCCTTGCCGGAGCGATGGGTCACCGTCATTCCTCTGCCGCTCCTCTTTCCCGTTCTCCTCCTCGCTCTTCCTCTCCTCTGTGCTTCGCCGATGCCTCCATGGCTGAAAGCAGGGCGCCTAGTGCGGTTCCTCTGTGACGGAGGCGCGGGTGGAGAAGTACCGACGGTCGTGCCTCCTGCCGACCGCCGGTGATGTCGGGGTTCTCCTGGCCCCGGATGACGAAATTTCGCGGGCTCCGCAAGCCGGCGAACACGTTGTATTCCTCGCGCATCTGGCGCACGGCCTGGCCTTCCCGGCCAGCGCCTTCTTCCTATCTTTTCTTGCCCATTTCGATCTCCGCCTACACCATCTCGGGCCAAATGCAATCAGCATTTTGGCCCACTTTGTTGCCTTCTACGAATGCTACCTCGGGATCCAACCGGATCTCGGGCTCTTCTGCTGGCTCTTCTTGATCCTGCCACAAGTTCAATATGCCAAGGGGCCCCTCGTGACCTGCGGTGGCGCTTCGATCTACTCCCAGTCGCATACCAGCTACCCCAACTTCAAGCTGCACGACACGCTTAAACTGTGGCAGCAAATGTACTTTTATGTATGGAACTTGGTGTCCGAGGACCGGCTGAACCTCCCAACCTCCCAAGACATGGAGACCAGCCGGGTGCACTGGGAGGAGAAGATCTTCGGTGCCAAGACAGAGTCGGACACGCTTCTCCAATGGATGAGGGCGTTGTTCACGGCTGGCCTTACCGGTGTCAATGTGACGCTGAGTTGGGCTAGTCGGCTGATGATGCCACTGCAGCAGCGAGCGCATAAGATGTGCTACTACTCCGGGCGGCTCGACCCGACCCGTCTCTCCCGCCACGAACCCCCATTCACCAACCTCTATGAATGGGTGTGTATGATCACCAAGGAGAAGATCAAAGCTGACTGGCGCTTTGGTCTGGCGCCCTACACACGTGAGAACCGCGCACCCCCGGTAAGTGTGGTTGCTATTTTCTTGCTCTTTCTTCCGCTCTTTGCAATGTCTGGCCTAACTGCCCTATCCGGTCCTGACTTGCACCCTTATATGCAGATGTTCCCCTGCATCATCCGGGAGGAGGGCGATGCGCCCCTCCAGGTCTTCAAGGCTAACCTAGCCATGTCGTGCCCGCCCCGGACTAGCGGCGAGGGCTCAGAAGGCGAGGAGGGTTTCTTCCCCAGCCGAGGTGATGAGGCGGTGGAGGACCCGCACGGCCCCAAGCCGGAGGAGAGCGATGGCACCACCGTGCCCGAACCCACCCAGAAGCGCGTCGGCGAGGGCTCCTCCAGTAGTGCTACCGCACCTGAAGACCTGGCTACCAAGCGTAGCTGGGCGACAGGGTTCCTCCACGCCCCGGCCGGACCACGGGTGGCTGGAAGAGGTCCCCACCCTTGGTGTAGGGGTAAGTTCCTCGCGCAATTCCTTTTCTCGTTCTTTCTTTTTCTCGCATATTCCCTTGCCCTTGTTATGATCTTGCCTTTCTTTTGCTGCGCCGTTCTTTCCTTTGCTGTGAGACCGACTTGTAGCGTGCCTTCTGCTTCACTGCCCCAGGATCCTCCTCCTCTCTCGGCTGCCCCTGCAACAGCTTCTCTGCCTCCCGCCACCGAAAACATGCCGCCACCAGAGCCGGCAGCCGCCGCCCAGCCGACTCCTGTCGCGCCCGAGCGCACGGTGAGCCAGCCGGATGCGGCCTCTACCCCGGGTGGGGGTTCATCAGTCAGCGCGAGAGGCTCGCGCGCTGGCAAGGAGACGGTGATCGTGGAGGATGTCGACTCGGACGATGAGGCGACACCGTAGTGTCAGGCAACCATCCACGACGCCCCGGTTGCCCTAGCATGACCGCTGGCGCCTCTGTCGTTGGAGGCAGGGGATTCTCTGCAAACCCTCGAGGTGAACCTCGAGGTAGGGCTCGTGGAGGTCAAGCAGCTCTGGGTGACCCTATCTGGCGCCAACGAGGAAGCCGCGAAGTAGCTGGCAGCGGCGCGAGGGACCGCGCGAAGTAAGTTTCTCACTTGCATTTCTTTTTTGCTTTGTTTTGCTTCTGGCTTTCTCACTTGTGTTCTTTTCTCACCCGCTGTAGCCATCATGGTTTGCGCGCAACGCGAAATTAACCGGCTGAATCGCTCTAACGTGCACCTCAACCGGGACAACGCCGCGCTCCAGCTCTAGAACAAGGAGTGGCACTCCAAGGTGGACCAGCTGGAGGCTGCCGTCAAGGAGCGGGATGACTCCCTTGCCAACCGGGCCACCGCCTTTGACCTCCTAGACAAGGAGACCACACGGATGAAGGAGCATGCGGAGTTCCCGGACGACGAGCTAATGAACATCGGCCTCCTTGCCAAGGGTGCGTCTTCTCCTTCTTCTTTTCCATTCCGTCCGACTGCATTTGCTAGGCTACTCTTTTGATTGCCCCCTTCTGATCACAAGGCTTCTACCCCCAAGTAAATTCCCTTGCCTATGATCGGGTGCAACAGGTTGCGCCGGGTGAGAAGGCTGCTGTCAGGGACTTGGTGGCGCAGCTCGGAGAAGACGCCGCCAACCTGCGCAAGGCCACAGCCGGCATCCACGACTTGGTCTTCCCGAGAGAGCTCCTGCCGGAGACCATGGGGGCCCTAGCGATCAAGCTGGGCGATACGCCGAATCCAATCGACCGGCTACGCGATCTGGCCGCTTATGTTGGCTCCAACATGGCGCTGGCCCTGATGCTCTCCTAGTACTAGGACGCCTGCCTCGACAAGCTGGTGGATGGCTTCCGAGCCGGCGCGGACCTTGCTGCCGTGTGCCAGGCGTACCCCGGACTTCGGTCCACCGCCATCATGATCACCAGCTACGCCGACATTGACGAGGTTCTCACGGACGGCGAAGGAAGCGCGGGAGCTGATGGCGTGGGAGCAGACAATGCGGAGGCGTCTTCCCAGATGGGCGCGGCCTGATCGACCGCTCCCCACGACAAGGGTCCAGCCGATTGAAGAGGAAGACCCCGGGATGCCTCGTGGAATTGTAGATACCTTAAGTTTTTAGTACTTGCACTTTTGAACCATGTGGATATGCGGAGGCTTCGTCCTCCGCCGTTTAATCAATCTGCCTGTTTGGGTTTGCCTTCGTGCGCCCACTATGTTTATGTCTTGATCGACTGGCTTTTCTGGCTGGCCCAGTCCAGCCGGCATTATCTCGCCTTTGTCTTGCATTTTTGCGACCCTTCACTTGCTCTCTGGCCTTTTATCCATCTTGCTTTTCCGACTGGCACTTGCATTGCCGGACCGAGGAATCTGCACCGCAGTACGGCTGTGCGCATCCGGTCGCTCCCTAGACCTTTTTCTCTATTACTTTCCTTGTCTTACTTCTTCCTTCCTTCTTCTATCTTTCTCTTTCTTTCTTTCCTCTTTCTAGCTAGGTCTGTTTGGCGTGCCCGACTAGCAGTGCTTGGTCGGACCTGGCGGGTGGTGCCTTTGCATTCTGTCTATCCTTGTCCTTTCTCTTCGTCCGGCTGACGCACCCTTCAGCCGGACACCGCATGCTTCCAGTAGGAGCGCGCCAGTGCACCCAGTAGGTGTAGCCCCCGAGATTCGGAGTGGCTACCGCAGATAGGTGCTTCGAACCTTCTCTGCCTTTGATTTCCGACTCGGTGCGTTATGTGCAAAAAGAAACATACATAAACGATTTATTATAAGTACATTGTCGTTTTAGGCGGTATTTTATTATCCAGACTGAATTTCCCTTTTTTCAAAAACTAGCTCGTGCTTGTCTAAACACTTAGTCACTTTTGCGTGCGCAATGCTGTTTACACTGCACCTTGTTGGATAGCCCGGTTGCGGACTATAGCCGGAGACGAAGGGAGCTGACAATACACCACGCACGGTACTAGTGGCTTAGCAGCCGGAAAACACCAACTAGGCACATGGCCGGAATGTCCGATCTGTCATATCCTTCGCAGTTTTTCGTGTGGGGTTCCCTCGGGCTTTTGCTCTTGCTAGCCGGACAACCGGGTTACGGTCTGTACCTGAGACGAAGAGTGGGCCCATGGCACCATCACACACAACTTAGTCGGTTTACAGATTTGGCAGGGCGGGCCAACCGGTAAGCCCCCACGATTGGGGGTCATCGGAAGCCGGAAAATGTTGCAGGTTTTAATCAGAAAACAAATAACAACAGAATATATGGAAAGGAGCCCCCGAACATCAGTCGGGGTTCCATATCTTTCATTCATTCAGGGTTCCAGATATGTACACTGAGTATTTGCGACTAAGTGTAAAATAGTTGGATCAGGTCTACATTCCAAGGCCGCTCCGTCTCCTCGTCTGACTTTTCCATCTTGTTCTTGCGTGGCTGTTGCGTGTCGATGAGGTAGTAGGAGTTGTTGTGCAGCGCCTTGCTGATGATGAAGGGTCCCTCCCACAGACGGGATAGCTTGTGCATGCCCTTCGTATCTTGTATCAGCCTGAGCACCAGGTCGCCTTCCCAGAATGGCACGGGCCGGATGCGGTTAGAGTGATACCGGCGCAGCCCCTACTGGTAGATAGCCGATCTAGACAAGGCCATCTCGCGGGCCTCCTCGAGGAGGTCCACGCTATCCTCCATTTCCTCCTGGTTCTCCTTCTCTGTGTAAAGGGTCTTGTGGGGTGAGTCGAACTCGATGTCCACCACGAGTACTGCTTCCGAGTCGTGGGTGAGGAAGAACGTGGTAAAGCCGGTTAATCTGTTCGGGATGGTGCGGAGACTCCACAGCATAGCCGGGAGATCCTCGATCCAGCAGCCGGATGATCGCTCTAGCGGCTCGATCAACCGGGACTTGATTCCGGCTAGCACCAGGCCGTTGGCTCTTTCCAATTGCCCGTTGGACTGCGGGTGGGCAACAGATGCAAGGTCCAGTCGGATCCCTTTGTTGTGGCAGAACCGGGCGAAGGCCCCCTTGGAGAAGTTCGTGCCATTGTTGGTGATGATGCTATGGGGGTATCCGAACCGGATGATGATGTCGCGGAAGAAGGTGACGACGGTGGAGCTGTCCAGCTTCCGGATCGGCTTCGCCTCGATCCATTTGGTGAACTTGTCCACCGCCACTAACAAGTGAGTCATTCCGGCTCGAGCTCGCTTGAAGGGGCTGACTAATGCTAGCCCCCAAACCGCAAAGGGCCAGGTAATCGGGATGGTCTTGAGCGCAGAAGCCGGCATGTGCCTTCTCCGGCCGAACCGCTGGCACCCATTGCATGCGCGAACCAGCTGGTCCGCGTCCTCTCCGGCGGTGGGCTAGTAGAATCCGTGGAGCATTACCTTCGACACCAGGGCGTGAGACGAAACATGGTGCCCGCACTCGCCCTGGTGGATTTCCTTCAGCATCCAGTATCCACGTCAACACACCGCTGGAAGACACCTACGGCACTGCGCTTGTACAGCTCCTTGTTGATGAGGGTGTACGTGTGTGTGCGGCGTCGGATCTGCCTTGCCTCCACCTCGTCATCCGGGAGCTCGTCGTTGAGGAGGCAGTTCAAGAAGAGCTAGGCCCAGGATGGAACTTCCCGGATGGTGAAGACGCTAGCCGGCAAGATCCGGAGATCATCCAGAGGGTGGACGGGTGGGATGCCCAAGTCGGGAGCCCCCGGGCCTCTTGCCTTTCTCGACGATGGATTGCCTGAGGAAGAGGCAACCCCTGGATCTTTTGAGCCGGAGGGCACAACAACGGGGCCCGGCTCTTTGGAGTCGGCAGCCCCTGGGTCTGCTACCTAGATGATGGACTCAGATTCTGGAGAGGGGTTGATGCTTGGCTTGCAAAGATGCTCCAAGGACAATACGGGCGAGATAGCTGCTCTAGTTGATCCGACTCGCGCGAGCGTGTCGACCGCCTCGTTGTTGGCACGGGGGACATGGTGGAATTCGCACCCCTTGAAAGCAGCACTGAGCAGCTGTACGTGGAACCGGTACAGGGCCATGTTAGCGTCCCGTGCATCCCACTCGCCGGATACTTGCTGCGCCACCAGATCCGAATCGCCGAAGAAGGATCCGGCTGATGCCGATGTCTTTTGCGAGCCGGATCCATGTGCGAGAGCTTCGTACTCGGCAACATTGTTTGACGCCGTGAAGTTGATCTACAACACGTACTGTAGCCGGTCTCCCTTGGGCGAGGTGATAACGATGCCGGCTCCCAAGCCCCTGCGCATCTTCGTGCCGTCGAAGTGCAATCTCCAGTAGTCGGAATCTGGCACTGGCGGTAGGAACTGGCTCTCCGCCCAGTCGACGAAGAAATCCGCCACCGCCTGGGACTTGATGGTGATCCGTGGCTCGTACCGTATGCAATAGGCGGCTAGATCGATGGCCCACTTGGCTACCCGGCCTGTGGCGTCCTTGTTGCCAAAGATTTCGCCTAACGGCGTAGTGGACACCACGGTGAGTGGGTGCTCCTAGAAGTAGTGCTTGAGCTTCTTGCAAGCCAGGTACACGCTGCAACACATCTTCTAGAAGTGGGGCTAGTTTTGCTTGGAGAGGGAGAGCACCTCGCTGAGGTAGTAGACGGGTCGCTGAACCGGCTGGGCCTTGCCTTCCTCGTGGCGCTCCACCGAAAGGACGATGCGGGTGACCCAGTTGGTGGCGGCTATGTAGAGCAGCATCGGCTCCTTCGTAGCCTCCATGGCGAGAACCACTGTCATGGACAACATGTGCTTGAGGTCCTGGAACGCGGCATCCGCCTGATCCGTCCAAGTGAACTTATCCGTATTCTTCATCAGCTGGTATAGCGGGAGGGCCTTCTCCCCAAGTCGGCTGACGAATCGGCTAAGGGAAGCCAAGCAGCCGGTGAACTTCTGGACACCGAGCAAGCTCTTGCGAGGCTGCATCCTCTCGATGGCCACAATCTTCGATGGATTGGCCTCGATTCCCTGGCTCGATACAAGGAAACCGAGGAGTTGTCCGGCTGGTACGCCGAACACACACTTCTCCGGGTTCAGCTTCATCTGGTACCGGCGGAGGTTCGCGAACGTCTCACCGAGATCTTCCAGTAGGGTCTGCTCTTCCTTTGTCTTGATGACAAAGTCAGCCACATATGCATGCACATTCCGGCCAATCTGCGAGTGTAGGCATTTCTGCATACAACGATGATAGGTAGCACCTGCATTCTTCAGGCCGAATGGCATGGTTACATAGCAGTAATCCCCGTACGGGGTGATGAACGATGTTTTTAATTGATCAGTCGGATTTAGCTGGATCTAATTATAGCCAGAATAACAATCAAGGAAGGAAACCAAATCGCAGCCGGCCGTAGAGTGAATCACTTGATCAATACGGGGCAAGGCGAAGGGGTCTTTCGGGCAGGCCTTGTGTAGACTCGTGTAGTCAATACACATGCGCTAGGTCTTGTTTTTCTTCAACACGAGGACTAGGTTGGCCTACCAGTCCGGGTGGTACACCTCCATGATGAAGCCGGCGGCGAGTATCCGGGCGATCTCGTCGCCGATGACCTTCCTCTTGTCCTCCGCGAAGCGACGGAGAGGCTGCTTGACCGGCTTGGCTTCAGGACGCACATGAAGAGAGTGCTCGGCAAACTCCCTCGGCACAACCGGCATGTCTTTGGCAGACCATGCTAAGAAGTCCTGATTCTCATGGAGGAAGTCGACGAGTGCGCTTTCCTATTTGTTGTCCAAGCCGACACCGATGGTGACGCACCTACGACAAGATCAAGGAAGTTCTGGATGATGCTCTCACTGGCTATGCCTCGACGGAAGGCACCACCTTCGTGCGTACGAAGGTCAAGTTCGGCAGGCACGTCTTCAACCACGTAACGGAGTTCCCCTGTGTAAAGCAGCCGGAGAACAGTAAGAAGGAAGCCTACTACGCACTCCATCACATGAGGGCGTTCCTACTTGACCAGCAGAGTTCTACGCTGCCAGATCATCTCAAACAGTGGGCCGAAGCAAAGGCCAAGATCACTGATTCAGATATTAGACAAGAGATGTATCGCATCCAGTAGCAGTTTAGGGCAATCATCTTTCGTGATGTCATGACTTTGGGGGGATCTTCTACGGAGGAAATATCCCGAACAACCGTGACATAGAAGATCGCCCAGATATGCATGGTGACTATAGGAAGTTCATGATGAGACAAGGCGTCCTCCCGTTCCCTAAGCCGAGCCAGAAGGCTTGATGTGGGCCTAGTTGTAGTTACAAACTATAGATGACCTTTGTGTGTGTGTGGACAAGTGTACATGCTACTACTTATCTTATTAGGTTTATGAATCATCGCTTATTTCTATTATTATTATATATCAATCAATGCTTGGTTTTTTTGCTTACTCTTTGGTCCTTCTTTTTTCCTTACTCTATTTTCGAGAATAATGTCGATGATTGAAATGTCGTGGCACACTATATATGTGAATGTGCTACGACGGGATTGTGAGTCTTGTGATATGCACAAGTCCAGGTCTTGTGCATCTTACTTGGCTTACAGTTCCATCATAGCATATTCCTGTGTCCAACGACCTATGTATATATATGAGGCATTCTTTTTGATTTACTTTGGTCTTTTTCGAGAATAATGCCAATGATTGAAATGTCGTGGTACAATATATATGTGAATGTGCTACGACGGGATTGTTAGCCTTGTGATATGCACAGGTACAGGTGTTGTGCATCCTACTTGGCTAACTGTTCCGTCGTAGCATATTCCTGTGTCCAACGACCTAGCTAGTTATATATAAGGCATTCTTTTTGAGTTACTTTGTTCTTTTTCGAGAATAATGTCGATGATTGAAATGTTGTGGCACACTATATATGTGAATGTGCTGCGATGGGATTGTCCGCCTTGTGCTATGCACAAGTCCAGGTGTTGTGCATCCTACTTGGCGGACAGTTCCATCGTAGCATATTCCTGTGTCAAACAACCTAGTTATATATGAGACATGCTTTTTGAGTGTGGTATTTTTGATTTAGGAGTACCTTCTATAAGTGTATCTTCATATCCGACTTTAATTATACATGTTTTTTAATCACCGGTTAATTATTATTGTCAACTTGTAGATGAGGTGGTACGTCATGTACAAGGGACGGGTTCCTGGAGTCTACGATGATTGGGAAGACTGCCGAAGACAGGGGCACCGTGTCAGCGGCAATAGCTACAAGGGGTACAACACTATGGCGGAGGAGGAAGCTAGATACACGCGCTATCTAGAGGGAGTTAGGACGAGGAACCGGATGAAGACCTACACCTTCGTCGCGGTGATCATGCTTATTTTCTTTGGTTGTTTATCCCGCATTTGTGTCTATCTAGTTTAGATGTCTAGGCGAACTTCCGAGCTCTAACTTGTTCGAGACACATGTATTCGCATGTCACCAACTACTTTGTAACTTGATCGAAACAATGTATAACTTATGTATTCCTGTATGAGACTTATCTATATGTATTTGTTTCAATCTTGTTTTGCGAATTGTGTATTTATATATATAACTGTATATCTTATATCTGTGTGTATATCTGCCTATAATATTGTATATTATTTGTATTGTATATCATCTGGCCTTGAAATTAAAAAAAAGACACCCGTGGCGCACATGGCACAGCTTCTGTGGCGCACTACAACTAAAGTGCACCTACGCAGCTTAGTGGCGCACTGCAACATGTGCCACAGAAGATCCAAAGCGTAGCGCACCTGCACACATAGTCATGGCGCACTAGCAGGTGCGCTACGCCTAT
The DNA here is from genome assembly GCA_910589765.1 of Avena atlantica. Classification (NCBI taxonomy): domain Eukaryota; kingdom Viridiplantae; phylum Streptophyta; class Magnoliopsida; order Poales; family Poaceae; genus Avena; species Avena atlantica. The sequence goes on along the minus strand of OU342736.1, from coordinate 9,701,861 downwards.
CTCGACATAACCGTGGTGCACCAGGCAGTGCGCCACGGCTAGGAGATAGACTTAGCGCAAGGCCCGTGGCGCACCCCTAGTGCGCCATAGATGATGTTTACAGGTGCGCCACAAACGACCGTTTTCCTAGTAGGTAATCGAAATCGTTTATAGGTGCTACTAGGAAAACGGCTATAGGTAATCCAAACTTCCGTGGCTCACGTGGTTGAAATGCCCCACGGGTAAAACAGGCGTGGCTCACCTATGGGCAGTGCCCTACTAGTAACTACAACAACTGTGGCGCACATGGTGATGGTGCGCCACAGATGTGTGTGGGCTAGGGCCCTGCTGGCCGCATGCCGCATATCTGTAGCGCACATGGGGAAGGTGCGCTACGGATGTTATGGTTAACCATAGCGCACGTGGAGGGGGTGCACTACGCCTAAGTGGAGGCCTATCTGTTATAAATGGCCAGACACATTTGTGGCGCACTAGGTCCATGTGCGCCACGGTTGTGTTTTGTTCATGTGGCACACTAGGGACATGTGCGCCACGGTTGTGTCGACCAGTATTTTTTTGGTAGCTCCACTTTGTGCACATGTGTGATCATCTACCACCCCAATCTTCACTTTTCCCTTCTTCTTCCTCCTTAGATCTAATCTGGATCCTTCTCCTTCCCACGTCAATTTCTCCACTCATTCACCATTTTAGGCATGTGGAAGTTGCCTTGGATGTTACATACATAATAGAGGAAGCTCTTCGGTCTCTCGCATCTCCTTCTCCGGTCTCGCGCGCACCTCTCCTTTCCATCTTCTCGCGATCTTGGTCTCTCATCTCGGTAAGTTGTCCATGTAAGGATGTGTTCATGTGTATATGGATGATATGCTCATATGTATGTAGATGATTGATGCTCATGATGTGTGTATGGATCGATCTCTCTCTCTTGTGTTTGTGTGTGAACAAGTTGCCATTTGTTTTGCCAAAATGTTGATTCATTTCCATTTTGGCAAGACTTTGGGATTTTGCAAAGGTCCTAATTTTAGGATAGGTCATGCCGAAATTTTCTGTCGACCATTGCATGCATGCAATCATTATGTGGTTCTAATAGACTTCTAATTGTACCGTGTACACCGTGCAGGCAAAAATGGTCCGCATAATGAGCGAAGGCATTGTCGCTAGATTTTTGAAATGTGCGACGGACGACATGATACGAAACAACAAGACGGATATAAGATGTCCGTGCAGAAGATGCAGACTCAACTAGGTGATCGACCTAGATTTCGGGAATCTGCAGGCGCACCTGCTCCGCCATGGTTTCATGGATGGATACACTCGTTGGATAAGAGATGACAAAGACGAAAGAGACGGTGAAGGTGGCCAACATGACGATGATCATCATGGCGAGGACGGGCGAGATGATGAAGAGTCTCCTGGTGAAGGTGCGGAAGGAGACCGGGATGATCATGATCTAGATGCCGGAGGAGTAGACGACGATGGAACAACGTCAGGCTGGGTGCAGGACCCTTATGTGCAAGAGCTGCTTCTCAATCAGACGAGTAATGCCAGGGCTACGGCTAGAGAGAAAGCCAAGCTTGCGCAACTTTAGAAAGACGATTGTATGAAGGATGCATGCCCGATGATACCCGGTTGAATGTAACGCTCAAGGCTATGGAGATGAAGGCAAACACAAATTGAGCGACGCAAGCTTCGACGATATGATGGCATTCTGGCACGATCATCTCCCGGAGGGGCACACGTGTCCAACTAGTATCGATGACGCCAAGTAAATCGCCTATCCTCTCGATCTACCGCACGTTTGATATCACGTATGCATCAACGATTGCATCAGTTATCGGGGCGAGGACGCGGAGAAAACCACATGTCCGGTGTGCAGCGTGAGTGGATACAATAAAGGGAAGAAAGCACCTCGAAAAGTGGTATGGTACTTTCCTATCACTCCTCGTCTGCAACACTATTTCGCGGACCCTAAGGAAGTGAAGCTCATGCGATGGCATGCGGAAAGGAAGAAGCCAGCAGATGACGATGACCCCGAAAAGGATGAGCTGCTGACGCACCCTTCAGATGCTAGCCAGTGGAAAGCATTGGACCTCGAATTCCCAGAATTCAGTGGAGATTCGCGGAACATCAGGCTTGGGGAGAGCACCGATGGACTCAATCCGTTTGGTATCCAGAGCAGCACGCACAGCACTTGGCCCGTGTTTGTATGGATGTACAACCTCCCTCCATGGTTGTGCATGAAGAAGAAGTACATACAAATGAGTATGCTAATTCAAGGGCCGAAACAACCTGGTACCGACATCAATCTGTATCTCGGGCAAGACTATCCAGGTTGTGGGTATATCTCGGGGCAGGTTATCCAAGGATTTTGCGCATGTGTTAGGTGCATGGACAACACAAGCTATCTCCAAGTAGAGAAAGATCCAGGGTCTTCGAAAACCGTGTTCATGGCGCACCGGAGGTGGCTCAGCAAGAATGATCCATGGAGAAAACGTGGAGACCTGTTCGATGGCAAATCCGAGACCCGAGGAATCCCACAGCGTAGGAGCAGCTAAGAAGTGGAAGAGTTGCTGCAAAACTGGAAAGATTGTCCTAAGCATGGAAAGAAGTGAAAGAGGCAGCAAGAGAATCCACTGATGAAGGTATGGAAAACAAGGTCTGTTTTCTGGGAGTTGCCATACTAGAAGTTTCTCCGCACGCCTCATAGCCTCGACATCATGAATATCACGAAAAACGTGTGCGAGAGTCTGGTCGCCAGTATAATCAACATGCCAGATAGGACGAAAGATGGTCCGAAAGCAAGGCACGACCTGATATTCATGGGTATCCGGAAGGAGCTTCACGGATGACGCACTACTCCTGATGATCAGGAAGATGACGATGATCATGTGTCGGAGACGACACAAGGTCGTCGGAAGGGTAAAAAGTTAAAGAAGAACAAATATTACTGCCCTCCTTCTTTCTTCACTCTAAGACAGGATGAGATCAAACAGTTTTTCAAGTGCCTTCTAGGATTCAAATTTCCTTACGGCTACGCGACCAAGATAAGCAGATACGTAGACGAGGCGAAGCAGAGGTTTAGTGGCATGAAGTCTCACGGCTGTGTCATGCTAATGATGCAGGTACTTCCGGTTGCACTAAGAGGGATAACGGACGAGCACGTCCATGAAACGTTATTTGGCCTCTGCAAGTTTTTCGACGTCATCTCTAGGAAGTCGATTGGCGTGAATCAGCTCGGGATGATACAGGAGGAGATCATGGTGATACTATGCGATCTTGAGGTCTACTTCCCACCCGCATTCTTTGACATTATGGTGCATCTGCTGGTCCATGTCGTGGAGGACATCATCCAACTCGGGCCGATGTTCCTCCGCAGCATGATGACGTTCGAAAGGATGAACGGACACATCAAAGGATACGTTCGCAACAGGTCCCGTCCAGATGGAAGCATAGCCAAGGGATTTCTGGCCGAAGAGTGCATCTCTTTCTGCACGAATTATCTAGACATCGAGAACCCTGTCGGTCTTCCCGTCAACATGCACCTTGGAAAGCTCGACGGATCTGCTCACCAAGAGGGTCGTCGCATACTATATGCAGACTTCGATTTTCGACGCGCAGACTTTGATCGAGCAAACCTCGTCGCCCTACAGCATTTAGAACTGGTCGATCCTTGGGTACAGAAGCACAAAAGGTTAATCGAGAAGAAGTACAGTGACCGGGGCATACAGTGGACACGAGGAGAAATAATCAAAGAGCACAACTCAGATTTCACGCGTTGGTTTAGGCAGACGCTCCTTGATAATCCCCCCCGATCAGCTTCTTCTGACATGAAAAAGATCATATTCACCTTGTCGCAGGGACCGATGCAAAACCTGGTGACCTATCAAGCGTATGGTATCAACGGCTACACATTCTACACGGAGGAAAAGGACAACATGTGTGATTATCAGAACTCAGGCGTAACGTCGGAATTCGACACCGATGACAACGTGAAGGAAAGATTCTACGGAAGAATCGAGGAGATCTGGGAGCTAGACTACTGTGGAGAAAAGATGCTGATGTTCCATGTCAGATGGGCAAAGAGCGTCGAAAGAGAAGACCAGTATTTCACAACCATGGTTATACCCGAAGCAGCCAAATCCAAGGCCGCCAGTGCGAACGTGCCCACAAAAAATGAACCGTGGGTACTGGCTACCAAAGTGGACCAATGTTTTTTCATTACCGACCCGACAAAGCCTAGCCGTGTTGTCGTGAGGAGAGGAAAAAGAAACATCATCGGAATGGATGGAGTCGCCAGCGAGCAAGACTTCGACCAGTACGGCGATCCAAAGATTGAATATGACGACGACTACGACGCAACAACATACATCACAAGATGAAAAAGGACAAACCTACCCAAAAAAGGTAGCCCGTTTGAAAGAAGAAATATTAAAGTGCCGGGGCTAAATTATTCAGCCGCGACAAAGAAGGGAAAAAAGATTGTAAAACGCTAGCTCAAAAAATATTGTAAAACACATGGTCGAAAAAGATTGTAATATTCATGGACAAATTATTATGACATATTTGTATCATGGACAAATTATGATGACATAATTGAATCATATTTAATTTGTACCACTTTTATGACATATATTATCACTTTTGGGCATTTTTGGAATATTTAAAAGTATTTTAAAAACAAAACAAAACTTTTATGGCATATATCACTACTTTTGGGCATTTTTGGAACATTTAAAAGTATTTTTAAAATAAAAATAAAAAATGTGGGCACCAGGATTCGAACCTGGGTGCTCACAGGTTTAGAATAGAGCAGTGGGCGGAACTAGTGGGATAAGGCAGTGCTATTGTTAACAAAGGGGGTGGCAGCCCTCTTATCTGACTAGTCCTACCCACTTAGGCGTAGTGCACTTGGCCAGAGTGCGCTACGCCTAAGTGGGTAGGACTAGTCAACTCTCCACGTCGTCCCTAGCCTCCCCATCGTCCTCAGACACAGACGAAGCCACCGCCGCTGCATCCCATCTGCATCGCCACCGCCGCCACCGCATCGCCACCGCCGCATCGCTACCGCCGCCTCATCCCATCCGCATCGACGCCACCGTCGCCGCAACCGAGCCACGCGCACCTCGCCCGCCCGCACGCCGGTGGAGGAGGAGGCCCGTGGAGGTGCCAGCACGCCCGTGGTGGAGCCCGCGTGCCCGTCGCTCGAGGAGGAGGAGCCGGCACACACGCCCGTGGAGGAGGAGCCCGTGCGCCCGTCGCTCGAGGAGGAGGATCCGGAACGCCCGTCGCTCGAGGAGGAGGAGGGCGCACAGTCGCTCAAGGAGGAGGAGGCCGCTGCTTCTCGAGGAGGAGGAGGCCGTGGAGGATCGCGCACCGTTGTCCTCATCTTAGAGGTGAGCCTCGGCCCTCACCTCTCTCCCTATCTCCCCTCTCTCTGCATCCATTCCTGGGCAGAGGATGATTAGGGTTCCTGGATTAGGGTTCAGAGGATTAGGGTGCCTAGATTAGGGTTCAGAGGATTAATTCTAGTGTTAGTGTTAGTATTCAGAAAATTCCTGGGAAGTAGCTTGCTAGTGTTAGTTTTTAGAAAATTCTAGTGTTAGAAGTCGCTTGGATTAGAGATGTAGTGTTAGTGTTAATGTAGAATCTAAATAGGAGTAGCTAGTGCTAGTGTTAATGTAGAATCTAAATAGCAGTAGCTAGTGCTAGTGTTAGCAGTAGCTTGGATTAGGGATGTAGTGTTAGCAGTAGCTAGTGGATCTTGTTAGTGGGAACCAAATATTTCTGTTGTTTTAGTTCTCAAATCCATATGGATCTTGGTTGCTGAAACCCAATTGTGATTAGTCTTTGAGACTTGAGTTGTATCAGTCCATCTAGAATATTGAGCTTCATTGCAGCTTAGATCGCATGGCAGTGACAGCCTTTAGTTATAAACTGATGATCTGAAATTCACAATGTCTTCTCGCACTTGTTTATAATGCCTGCCTGTTAGTGACATTGCAACGCTAACAATCTATAGTGCATAGGTGATATAAAAACAATATAAAATAGGTAAATGACAGGTGATATAAAATCAGTTAGCAGTATCTTGCAATATACCTGTAGTTAGCAATATTGTAAGTTTTATTTGTTCTACTTGTAGTTAGCAGTAGCTTGCAATATACCTGGCAGTAGGTTAGCTTGTAGGTAGCAGTAGGTTAGCTTGCAGTTGCTGTAGTAGGTTAGAAGTAGTAGGTTAGCAGTAGGTTAGTAAGAAATGTAGTAGTAGTTACTGTAGTAGTAGTAGTTGTTGTAGTAGGTAGATTTTCTGCTTGCCATACTTCTGTAGTGCATCATATCCAATTAATAGTTCTTATATGAAGTGTATGCTTCCACTACTTCAATTAATGGTTGTGAGTATGATAAGTTTATAGCTTAAGGGTCACAAATGCTCAATACAAATATCAACCACCTTTAAGCACAAAGCCATCATCTAAATATCAATCGCGTGATCTTGCAGATTCAGCATAATGTGTTCTTAATTAAATATGTGGCTTCTTTCATTGTTGCCATTTACTTTCCAGTAATTAAATAATTGGCTGCTTTCATATAGTAACTTTCCAGTAGCAGAGTGCTGGTTGTGCTAGTAATGAGCTTGCCATTTATTTTTATATACCTGGTAATGTGGTGGTAATGTGCTGTGCCGGCTTTGCTGGCCATTTATTTTTATATACCTGGTAATGATCTTGTGCTTGATGTGCTGATAATGTGCTGGCTATGGTGGTTATGCTTGTGGTTGTATGAAGCACTTTCTTATGTCGTGTATGCAAGTTCTTGTATGAAATGAGTCCTGATTTTTGCCGGAATGTTGATTAACTTCTGTTTCGGCAGAAATCGGGCACTCATAGTTTAAGAAAATTAGCAAAGGTCATGCCGAATTTTTCCGTGCATTTAACCAGTTATTTGTTTTTTATTAGTGCAAAGATGTGTGACAACGATGAGGCTGGATGTAACATCCCAAAAATATTAAACTAGAATCCCATTTTGAATTCTTTTGAATTACCTTGTTTATGTGTTTCTTTGCTTGTAAAAGGATTCTTAGGTGAAATAAACATCATCTAAACAATCCCCACACTTTTCCCAAAGACAAATAAATCAAAACAAACAAAATAAGGGAATGGTCATTTTGACCAATTTAACTCCCATGCCTACTTTGGCTGTCTCTAACTTTCAGAACTTAACAGAAATTTGTTTGGATCTTTGCACCCCTTAATAATACTCATAACAAAGTATCAAGGCCCACATTGTGATCATACAGAAACATTCAAATGCATAGTTTAAATGACAGTTTAAAATTGAATCTTTATCATATGGGAAGATCCCACTTTTTCAAAAACCACTCAAACAAGCTCAAATTTCAAAACCCAAGCTTCTACAGACTCACCAGCACCTACCTAGCACACCCACCAAAAATGTTTTCAAAATTCAAAACTTGAATTCATGCGGCCATTTCATCAAACACCTTGCAGATGCAAATCAAATAAAATCCAAACCCTATTTGGAGCAGTGATTTGAGCCAAACTTGTTCCCTCTCTGGATGCAACTAGGCTTTAGTAGATCATCTAGCTCATTTGTAAACATCTAGCACCACTGTAAGCGTGGCAATGTCATCAATGGTGAAAAGTCGAAGCAACCCATGCCAGCCTAGTGTAGACAGCAAGCTAGGAGAGGAACTAGCCGTGCTAACCTTGTCTGGGAGATCACCCATGCCTCACCGCCCCCTCTCGACCAGCCCTGCCTCGAAGACATCGACCAGAGCACCCAGGAATTCTGAGCGTGCGCCAGAGCGCCACCCTCGACACACGCCCACAGACCGCGCGCCGCCCTCGCCGCATGCATACATGATCACCACCATCCCAGGAGACCGCCAGACATCCCCGTCCGCCGCCCCAAGGCTCACAGCCACCGCTCGCAATCGAAGATGCCGCCTCTGCCGCGCAGAGCATCACATGTTCCAGACCGTTTCCCACCGCCCCTACACGCGCATTAAAGCCACAGAGCATCGCCAGGAGACCACTGATCGATCGCCACCGCCGGCCGTGCCTCTAGCAGCCCGTAGCCATGTCGCCACCGTCGCATGCCCATTCCGTTCGGTCTCGTCGTCGAGACTATAAATAGAGGCCTCCCCGTCTCAAACTCTTCACACCATCTCACTCCCTTTCCTCGCTGATGGTTCCACCCCGTCCCCGAAGCAAGGCGAGCAGCGCGTCATCAGAATTTAGCCGGAGGAGGCCGCCTCTGTAGAAGAAGGGCGTCGTCGATTTCGTGCACCCCAGGAGAAGCTTCTAGTACCAGGAGATTCACTGTCGTCGATTTCGTCGTTCGCCCGCCTCGCTGACCCGCGCCTGAGCCCCGGTGAGCCCCCGATGACCCCCACCTGCCACGTTAGGTTTCTGTCTCGCCGGCGCCGCCCGACGTGGATGATGAGTAGCAGCCGTTCGATTAGACTTAGATCGTGCGGATGAGATTGCCCCGTACCGCTTCGCGTTTAAAGATCCACTGACTGGTGGAACCCCCCTATCGGTTGAGCCCCACGCCGCGAAGTGAAACCGGGTCGGCCCATTATCGTTTCCCACGCATCCCAGTCGTTTGAATTTAACTTTTTCCATCTTAATTCAAACACAGTTACGTACCTAGTTTCAAAATCAACCCAATTCAATTCAGTGCACCAAATTGAATGAAACCAATTTTGTTAGAAAGATATTGAAATGTTTAATCCAAGCCCGTTGGATTTAAATCATTTGAATCTATAGATCAACCTTGGTAAAAATAACAAGGCAGAACCTTTTCTGCATTCAAACATTTTTCAAATTTATACCATAATAGCTTTTGAGTTGATTCCAACTCTCAAAAATCACATTTGATCATACCTTTCAGAATATATAAAAACATTTGAGTTTACTTATAGAAATAATGTTCAAGTAATAAAAGAAAGCCACATAGGCATTTCTAGACATTTTTTTAAGTAAAATAAAAGGTTAAACCTTATTAAATTGTGACACCACTTTAAATCAAATTCCCATATACTGAAATGTGTGGTGATGACATGTGTCAACATAATCCCATGTTTGGTTTGGAGAATAATAAATCTTAAGTAGTTTTTAATGAGTATAAATTACTTTTCTAAAAAGAAAAGAAATTAAACCAAGCTTTAATCTTTTAATGTTAGTGATGATGCTAGATCATCTATAGGACCCTTTTGTGTGATGATTGAAAGTAGTTAAGTATCGTTTGGTGATTGTGTACCTCATATTTATTCATAGACGCTAGTACCGACCAAGGATATGAGGAGTAAGGAGGATACTACGAAGAAGAAGCCGAGGAGAACTTCAACCACTGCTCTGCACAAGGCAAGCCAATACTTGCAACTATTAACTTAGCAAGCTTATACTAATACTTGTGCAAGCTAACACTTGCAAGATAGTATACCTATGCAAGCAAATACTTGCTTGTTACCATGCCAACTATATGCCTTAAGCATATATGATCATAACCACTTGATAAACCAATCCTAGTTTTACTTACCATCTTTATACTTTATTTCTTTATCAAAGCTAGCACTTAGAGCTTACTTGAGTAAATTGTAGATACTAGAAAGATAGTTGAAGGTTGCATAAAGAGCATAAAATTTGGCCTACGCTAGATAATCTTTATGTCCTCCTAAGGCATGATATTGAACTTAGTTAAACTCCACTAGTTTACCACCCCTCATTAGTACTTACCCCCACTTGTAGATGCTAGTGTTAAGCATAAAACTTGATCAACTTAGATGGGAATACTTGGTGGAAAAATGGTTATGAAAACCTTGGAATGATGGATCATTCTATTGAAATGTTTTGGACATGTGTTTCCGAACACCATATGATTTATGGTGATGAAAATGTTGAGGCATGAGCCTTAGCCCTTTATAAAACTGATGGTTGTCTGGATGCAATACCATTCCAATTTTACCGTACAACCACAATACCCGAGAATTGGGTAGGGCTTGACTGGAAGCTTATATACCTTAGTATTGGTTCCCTCACGGCCAAGGTCTGAGCGGAGGTTACCTGGTGAAGATTGTCCACCTGTGCAGTACCCAAGATGAAAGTTGGTCATAGTTGGGAGGCCAAACTCACAGGAGAGGTTCTTATACTAGGGTGTGTAATTGAAATGTTAGGATTGAATATCCGCATACTGAGTATGGTGAATTCAGGATTTGTTCCTGACGGATGTATCGAATGTTGTGGTGAAAGTGTACAATCTCTGCAGAGTGTCAAACTATTCGAATAGCCACGTCCGCGGTTATGGACAGTTGGAGTGGCCATACTGTTCCCTCGTCAGATGTTTTCGAAATGACTTTTTGAAACGAACTGAGACTTTGACTTGACCACAACAGAGTTGTGATATGAAATTCAAGTTCCCACTTAGGTTTTATAAAATTTGACTAGCTTTCTCTTGCTTCTGAACTTAGTAGAGGTAAATCTGGTTTTTTTGCAAAACAACCCTAGAGCTTAGTGTCCTACTACAAAAACCCCCTTCACTTGTTAGTGTTAGTTTGCGAGTATTTAAAGAGTACTCATGGCTTTGTCCCTGGCTATTCCCGTGGCCAGACTATGAAGAGGAGTACCTGGAGGATGGACCCCAGGAAGGTTACGACAACTAGGATCATCTCCCATCGTCAGCATTGCCTGTGACCCCGAAGATGGAGCTTCGCCTACGCTACCATTATTATTACTTATTTCCGCTGCTTGAGTTGTATTAAGAACTAGATCATGAGATCCTTATTTGTGAAAGACCTTATGTATGGTTTGTAATGGATGTTGTACTGTGGTATCCAATTCTGTTATGTCTCGCAAAAATGGTAATCCTGGGATTGCGATGTATGGCATAACAGGCATCTGGGATTAAAAATACGGGTGTTGACAAGTTGGTATCAGAGCCATCCTGACCATAGGAGACCCTAGTTAGACTGGACGTTTGGAATCAAAAACTTAGTTTCAAAACCAAGGAAAGCAAATATTTACAAAAACTTTTATTCTTATCACTTATATTCTTTCATGAAAATTCATGTTCCTCAAAAACTCTTGCAAAATACATAAAACTTTACACACTTGATCACTCTACTAACTCATCTTATATTCTTTTAGATGAACGTGAAGTACATCAAGTTTTGCCAATTGGGAAATGGAGGAGACCTTATCTTTGAGAGGGATTTGGACCATCTTTCGGAACTTCTGGAGCATCCGCACCCCGAGTTCTTCGGAGCTCAGCTCAATGATCAAGGAGGAGAAGATCTGCAGTGGCTAATTGTTGCAAGTCTCCGAGGAAAGATTGAACCCCCCACTACTGAGGGAATTCAGTTTACCTTAAGAGAGAACAACTGGCTCGATGGACTTGCCAGGGCCATGCAGGAAGCTCTTGCCCGTCTGTGTGGGCAGAGTATCAACCATATCAAGGGTACCCGCTTTGAGTTTTGTCGAAGGCGTGATGCTAATGGACAACCACTGGAATCCCCATACCACCACGAGCTGAAGACTCAGTTGGAACACCTCAGCTTCATGATGTATGATCGTCAGCAGGAGTTGGATAATTGTCGTGACTACTCCAACCAGAAGTCCACCATTATCAAGACGAAGGATCAAACCATCGCCATGCTAGCAAAGGATCGCAAGTATCGCCGCCGTCAGCTCGATAAGAAGGAGCGCATCATTGCCCGTCTTCACCACCGTATCTCGTCCTTGGAGGAGAACATCCACGAGAGAGACATGCAGTTGGAAGAAAGGGAGAATGCAGGAGAGGATCTTCGTGGAGACCCCTACTCCTATCTCAGCGATGATGATGATGATTTTCTAGAAGATCAGGCTATGGATTTCTTCACTGATGAGGAGGATTTTGCCTTCATCAATGACGACGATGATGATGAGGATGACGACTACACCGACTCCAAGGAGTAGTAGCACTTGAGCATTAGCATAGTGAGTAGTATTTTCTTCCACTTTATCGTAGTTTCCAGAATGGTTCCTAAAACCATCTATTTACCTTTGTTTTGGTGTGTGTTGTATCGTGTGAATAAATGAATGAAAAGCAAGTTGCAAAAAAATCTGACTCAAACTTTAAAAACTTTTCAAAGCCCTGAACCTTGGAAATTTCCCTCTTTTCTCATGATCTATCTCAATCTTCAGATGCCACGCGGAGGAAGTTGTTCATCCCCGGACCCGATGTTGCAGATCCTGCAAATGTTGGTTTCTGACCGTGAAGCTGAAAGATCAGAACGTCAAGCCAAACTAGCCACCCTTCAACAGATAGCTCAACTAGCCCAAAACAATCAAGGCCACGGAAACCAGGACAACCATGGATCTAGGCTCAAGAATTTCCAGAACACCAACCCACCTGTTTTCACTAAGTCGGAAGAGCCCTTAGACGCTGATGATTGGCTGCAAACCATGGAAAATAAGCTAGAAGCGGCCAGAGTGGAAGCTAACGTGAAAGTTTTGTTTGCCACCCACTATCTAGCCGGATATGCCAGAGCATGGTGGAACAGTGTTCGTGCAATGACCTGAGGACAGATGATGACCTGGGAGGAATGCAAAGTCAAGTTCAGCAGAACACATGTGCCGCCAGGTTTGATCAAGAGAATGAGAGACGAATTCAGAGAACTGAGGCAAGGAAGGATGACCGTAGTGGAGTACCATGACAAATTTTTGTCATTAGCTAGGTATGCCCCGTATGAGATCGACACCGAAGCCAAGAAGAAAGAAAGATTCCTGAATGGTCTACACGATGAGATGCAGACTGTGTTAGTCAATATCCCCTTTGCGGATATCGAAGCCCTGGTCGACTCTGCCATCCAGGTGGAAGGAAAGATCAACCAAGCCAATGAGAACTGCAAGCGTCGCATGATGCATCAACCAGGAACCCATCAGAACCCAAAGTACCGCCCTAACCCATCTCCAGGATTTGCCCCGAGAACCAACAGACCCCCGATGAACCGTCCGACCTATCCCAACCGTGGAAACCCAAGGCCGGGAGGAAATCACAGTAACCCCGGCAACTCTAAAAATTTCAACCGTGCCCCACCTAAGTTCAACAACAACAATGCTACCGCGAACACCAACACTGCCCCGAGGACAAGTCGCAAGTAACGTGTTATTACTGTGGAAATAAGGGTCACTACTCCAACGAGTGCCCCAACAAGAAGAATGCCGCAGCCCCCAATGCAAATGCCCCAGCTCAGCAGCAGCGTCGTGTTCAACCAGGAAGAAGGTTTTCCCTAGGGAATTCGCTCAACCGCAATGGCCGTCTTTTTTCTCATGCATGATGAAGAAGCTCAGGAAGCGCCAGACGGCGTGCTGGGTATGTTTTCTGTTAATTCACTACTTGCTGGAGTGTTGTTCGATTCTGGTGCATCGCATTCATTTGTCACCGAAGAATTTGCCTGCACTAGTAAGATTCAACCAACAAAACTGAAGCATGTTATGATCGTTCAAATTCCCGGTTCAACCACCAAGGCTAGGCAAATTTGCAAAGCCGTCCCTATCCTAATCCATGGCATAGATTTTTATGCTAACCTGATAGTACTCGGAATTAAAGGTTTGGAAGTTGTACTAGGAATGGATGGGATGTCCAAACATAAAGGATTGATTGACTGTGCCAAGAAAGCCATCACCATGACCAGTACAGCCGGACTATCAGTCGAGCATATTTCTGAAACCTTACCTCGTCAATTCAAGTGCAACAAGAATATAGCCCAACCTACCATTGACCAAGTCCAGATAGTCTGTGAATACCCCGATGTATTTCTAGATGTTTTGCCCGGTATGCCCCCAAATCGGGATATCGAGTTTATCATCGAACTAATCCCCAGAACAGGACCCATAGCCCAGAGACCATATAGTATGAACCCGTCTGAACTAGCAGAACTGAAGAAGCAACTGGATGCCATGCTGGAAATTGGATTGATTCAACCAAGTGCGTCACCATGGAGATCACCTGTTTTTTTTTTGTGGACAAGAAAGATGGAGGAAACCGTTTGTGTACGGATTATCGAAAGTTGAATGATGTCACCATCAAAAACAAGTACCCCTTCCCCAAGATATAAGATTTGTTTGATCAGTTGACCGGTGCCAAAGTGTTTTCTAAGATTGACCTTAGGACTGGCTATCATCAACTCAAAATTGCGGCAGAGCATATTCCCATGACTTCCTTTACCACCAGATATGGATTATACGAGTATACCGTCATGTCTTTTGGATTGACCAATGCCCCCTCTTATTTCATGAATCTCATGAATAAGATTTTTATGGACTTCCTGGATAAGTTTGTCGTTGTTTTCATCGATGACATTCTGATTTATTCCAAATCGGAAGAAGAACATGAGCTACACCTAAGGACCATTCTAGGAACCCTTAGAGAGCATCAGTTGTATGCCAAGTGTGATATATGTCAGCGAGTCAAGGCCGGACATCAAAGACCTGCTGGATTGTTGCAACCATTGCAGATTCCGGAATGGAAATGGGATTCCGTTGGAATGGACTTTATCACCGGATTGCCTACTTCTAGTAGGGGAAATGACTCTATCTGGGTCAGAGTGGACAGATTGTCCAAAGTCATCCATTTCTTACCCGTCAAGACCACATATCAGAGTTCGAAGCTAGTAGAGTTATACATCGCTAGAATCGTCAGTTTGCATGGAGTCCCCAGGAACATCGTATCGGATCGACGAAGTCAATTTACCTCGAGATTCTGGAAGAAAGATCAAGAAGGTTTAGGAACCTGCCTAGATTTCAGCACCGCGTATCACCCTCAGACCGATGGACAAACGGAGCGAGTAAATCAAATACTCAAAGATATGTTGAGAGGATGTGTGTTAGAATATGGATCTAAGTGGGAAGATTTTCTGCCGTTTGCAGAAATTTCGTATAACAACAGTTATCAAGCTAGTTTGCAAATGGCCCCATTTGAATTCATGTACGGAAGGAAGTGTCGCACCCCTTTGAACTGGTCGGAAGTAGGAGAGAGTCAAATTTTTGGACCCGATATCCTACGAGAAGCAGAAGAGAAGGTTCACAAGATTCGTGAGCACCTCAAGACAGCCCAGTCCAGACAGAAGAGTTATGCAGACAAGAGACATCGAGACCTCGCCTTCAACATAGGAGATTTTGTATATCTGAAAGTGTCGCCATTGAAAGGAATGCAGCGTTTCCAACTCAAAGGAAAGTTAGCCCCCAAATATATCGGACCCTTCAAGATTCTGAACCGTCGAGGAGAAGTGTCGTATCAATTGGAACTACCCGAAGAGATGCCAGCCGTGCACAATGTGTTCCATATCTCATTACTGCGCAAGTGCCTCGAAGTTCCGGAGAAGACGGAAGTGTTCAGGAATATCGATCCCCGGACCATAGAGATCAACGATGACCTGACCTATCCCGAAGTACCCATCCATATTTTGGAAGAAGCTTTCTGAACCACCAGAACCCGAAGCATCAAGTTTCTCAAAATTTAGTGGAGCAAACACAGAAGAGGAAGCTACCTGGGAGCGCGAAGATCACATCAGGACGGAGTTTCCCGGTCTCTTCAAATCCTAGGTAATCTTTTTGTACTTTTTCAAATCTCGGGACGAGATTTTGTTTAAGGGGGGAAGGTTTGTAACATCCCAAAAATATTAAACTAGAATCATCAAACTCTATGCATCCAAATTTAGGGTTAACAAAAACTTCTCTAAATAAAAATATGAAAGCATGCAAGTGTGTATGCATCCCATTTTGAATTCTTTTGAATTACCTTGTTTATGTGTTTATTTGCTTGTAAAAGGATTCTTAGGTGAAATAAACATCATCTAAAAAATCCCCACACTTTTTCCCAAAGACAAATAAATCAAAACAAACAAAATAAGGGAATGGTCATTTTGACCAATTTAACTCCCATGCCTACTTTGGCTGTCTCTAACTTTCAGAACTTAACAGAAACTTGTTTGGATCTTTGCACCCCTTGTTATTACTCATAACAAAGTATCAAGGCCCACCTTGTGATCATCCAGAAACATTCAAATGCATAGTTTAAATGATAGTTTAAAATTGAATCTTTATCATATGGGAAGATCCCACTTTTTCAAAAACCACTCAAACAAGCTCAACTTTCAAAATCCAAGCGTCTATAGACTCACCAGCACCTACCTAGCACACCCACCAAAAATCTTTTCAAAATTCAAAACTTGAATTCATGCGGCCATTTCATCAAACACCTTGCAGATGCAAATCAAATAAAATCCAAACACTATTTGGAGCAGTGATTTGAGCCTAACTTGTTCCCTCTCTGGTTGCAACCAGGCTTTAGTAGATCATCTAGCTCATTTGTAAACATCTAGCACCACTGTAAGCTTGGCAATGTCATCAATGGTGAACAACCTAAGCCACCCATGCCACCCCAGTGTAGACAGCAAGCTAGGAGAGGAACTAGCCGTGCCAACCTTGTCTGGAGATCACCCATGATTTACCGCCCCCTCTCGACCAGCCCTGCCTCGAAGACATCGACCAGAGAACCCAGGAATGTCGGGCCCGTGCCTCTATCAACCATGCCGAGCGTGTGCCAGAGCGCCGCCCTCGCCGCATCCATACACGATCACCACCGTCCCAGGAGACCACCAGACATCCCCGTTCGCCGCCCCATGCCTCACAGCCACCGCTCGCCGTCGAAGACGCCGCCTCTGCCGCGTAGAGCATCACATGTTCCAGACCATTTGCCACCGCCCCTACATGCGCATTAAAGCCATAGAGCATCGCCAGGAGACCACCGATCGATCTCCACCATCTCACTCCCCTCTCCTCACTGATTGTTCCACCCCGTTCCCGGAGCAAGGCGTGCAGCGCGTCGCCGGAATTTGGCCGGAACAGGCCGCCTCTTGAGAAGAAGGGCGTCGTCGATTTCGTCCACCCCAGGAGAAGCTGCCGGTACCAGGAGATTCGCCGTCGTCGACTTCATCGTTCGCCCACCTCGCCAACCCTCGCCTGAGCCCCGGTGAGCCCCTGACGACCCCCACGTGCCGCGTTAGGTTTATGTCTCACCGGCGCCGCCCGACGTGGACGATGAGTAGCAGTCGTTCGATTAGACTTAGATCGTGTGGAACCCCCCTGTCAGTTGAGCCCCGCGCTGCAGAGTGACACCGGGCCGACCCATTATCATTTCCCGCGCAGCCCAACCATTTGAATTTAACTTTTTCCATTTTAATTCAAACACAGTTCTGTACCTAGTTTCAAAAATCAACCCATCTCGATTCAGTGCACCAAATTGAATGAAACCAATTTTGTTAGAAAGATATTGAAATGCTTAATCCAAGCCCGTTGGATTCAAATCATTTGAATCTATAGATCAACCTTGGTAAAAATAACAAGGCAAAACCTTTTCTGCATTCAAACATTTTTCATATTTAAACCATAATAACTTTTGAGTTGATTCCAACTCTCAAAAATCACATTTGATCATTCCTTTCAGAATATATAAAAACATTTGATTTTACTTACAGAAATAATGTTCAAGTAATAAAAGAATGCCACATAGGAATTTCTAGTCATTTTATTTAAGTAAAATAAAAGGTTAAACCTTATTAAATTGTGACACCACTTTAAATCAAATTCCCATATACTGAAATGTGTGGTGATGACATGTGTCAACATGATCCCATGTTTGGTTTGGAGAATATTAAATCTTAAGTAGTTTTTCAATGAGTAGAAATTACTTTTCTAAAGATAAAAGAAATTAAACATGCTTTAATCTTATAATGTTAGTGATGATGCTAGATCATCTATAGGACCCTTTTGTGTGATGATTGAAAGTAGTTAAGTATTGTTTGGTGATTGTGTACCTCGTATTTATTCATAGACGCTAGTACCGACCAAGGATACGAGGAGGAAGGAGGATACTACGAAGAAGAAGCCGAGGAGAACTTCAACCACTTCTCTGCACAAGGCAAGCCAATACTTGCAAGCTATTAACTTAGCAAGTTTATACTAATACTTGTGAAAGCTAACACTTGCAAGATACTATACCTATGCAAGAAAATACTTGCTTGTTACCATGCCAACTATATGCCTTCAGCATATATGATCATAACCACTTGATAAACCAATCCTTGTTTTACTTACCAGCTTTATACTTTCTTTCTTTATCAAAGCTAGTACTTAGATCTTACTTGAGTAAATTGTAGATACTATAAAGATAATTGAAGGTTGCATAAAGAGCATAAAATTTGGCCTAAGCTAGATTATATTTATGTCCTCCTAAGGCATGAGATTGAACTTAGTTAAACTTCACTAGTTTACCACCCCTCATTAGTACTTACCCCCACTTGTAGATGCTAGTGTTAAGCATAAAACTTGATCAACTTAGATGGGAATACTTGGTGGAAAAATGGTTATGAAAACCTTGGAATGATGGATCATTATATTGAAATGTTTTGTACATGTGTTTCCGAACACCATATGATTTATGGCAATGAAAATGTTGAGGCATGAGCCTTAGCCCTTTATAAAACTGATGGTTGTCTGGATGCGATACCATTCCAATTTTACCGTACAACCACAATACCCGAGAATTGGGTAGGGCTTGACTGGAAGCTTATATACGTTAGTATTGGTTCCCTCACGGCCAAGGTCTAAGTTGAGGCAACCTTGTGAATATTGTCCACCTGTGCAGTACCCAATATGACAGTTGGTCATGGTTGGGAGGCCAAACTCACAGGAGAGGTGCTTATAATAGGGTGTGTAATTGAAAGGTTAGGATTGATTATCTGCATACTGAGTATGGTGAATTCAGGATTTTTTCCTGATGGATGTATCGAATGCTGTGGTGAAAGCGTACAATCTCTGCAGAGTGTCAAACTATTCGAATAGCCGCGTCCGCGGTTATGGACAGTTGGAGTGGCCATACTGTTCCCTCGTCAGATGTTTTCAAAATGACTTTTTGAAACGAACTGAGACTTTGACTTGACCACAACAAAGTTGTGATATGAAATTCAATTTCCCACTTAGGTGTTATAAAATTTGACTAGCTTTCTCTTGCTTCTGAACTTGATAGATGTAAATCTGGCTTTTTGCAAAATAACCCTAGAGCTTAGTGTCCTACTACAAAAAACCCCTTCACTTGTTAGTGTTAGTTTGCGAGTACTTAAAGAGTACTCATGGCTTTCACCCTGGCTATTCCCGTGGCCAGACTATGAAGAGTAGTACCTGGAGGATGGACCCCAGGAAGGTTACGACAACTAGGATCATCTCCCATCGTAAGCATTGCCTGTGACCCCGAAGATGGAGCTTCTCCTACGCTACCATTATTATTACGTATTTCCGTTGCTTGAGCTGTATTAAGAACTGGATCATGAGATCCTTATTTGTGAAAGACCTTATGTATGGTTTGTAATGGATGATGTACTGTGGTATCCAATTCTGTTATGTGTCGCAAAGATGGTAATCCTGGGATTGCGATGTATGGCATAACAGGCATCTGGGATTAAAAATCCGGGTGTTGACACTGGATGTTCTAAGCCCATCAGCGCTGAAGGAGAACTCAGACCTCTGAATAAAAAATTGACATTCTGGGAGGCGTCCCAGCGGCTAGAAGACGATGAAGAATACCATCCTTCGGAGAGCGAGGATGATGATATGGAAGACGCGGAGGAAGAAGACGAAGGAACAGCGGGCGATGAAACCACTGATGGTGGCGAGGGCACAGGGAGTGGTAGCAATCCTCCTAAGAAGAAGAAGAAGCCGAAGGAACGGCGCCGGAACATGGTCGGCACCGTCAGGGAGGAAATTACCGAAGTGAGCCCAACAGTGGTTCCTTTGGAGCCCGACCTTGTCGTCAAAGGGTACGCTGGGTAAGTGGCGGCGATCACCCGGACAACAATCTCGATCAACACTAAGAATCTCCGGCATAAAGATAATGGCCACTTGCGCACACTCCTCTTCGAGAAGCTGCATGCAAGATACAAGTTCCCCGCTAAGTATCAAAACACAAATTATCATGGGAATGAAGTAAACAAATCCGCCCTCACAAAGATGAGCACCGCCCTGGCCAGCTGGAGAACCCGGATAAAGAAGAAGATCTATAAAGAAGGCAAAAGTCTCGAGGAGATCCGGAAGATTGACCCACAGATCACTAAAGATCAGTTTCGGGAGTTCAAGGAGAGGTGTGAATCCAAAAGAGCCCTGGCCAATAGTAATCGGGGAAAGGTGCTGCAGGCGATGAATATAGGTCATCACCATCTCGGATCTGGTGGATACAGAACCACGTAGGCCAAATGGAATAAGGAGGACGGCGAAGAGAATAGATCCAAGGGGATAGAAAACCCCTCTGCGAAATTCGAACCCGGGCAGGTTCGAAACTTCATCAGGGCCCGTTACCATGTGGACCCAAAAACCAAACAACTCACCGCGGATCTTGTGGTGAAGGAATTCAAGGAAATTGTGGTAAGTAATCTAATTACCGCGGATCAACTCGGTTGCATTCTAATCGATGATCTAAAGGATTCACTATTACTTCTTCTGCAGGAGGAGGAAATTGTTGCTAGTCATGGATCCCAGGGTTCCTCATCCCAGGGGTCGACGGCGGCCACCCGGTGGGATAACCCTCTTAACAGGGCGATGAATCGAGCCAAGAAAATAGAGCTGGTTACGAAGAAGTCGTCGTCGGCTGGCTGTCTGGCCGGCCTCGGGGGTATGAATTGGGTGGATCATTTTGGTCCACCGCCGAGGACGCATGTGGCTCCGTCGGGAAGGAGCGAGGAGGAAAACCGCGAGGTTCAAGAACTTAAGGAACAAGTGGCAAGGATCCCGCAGATCGTCCAAGACAACTAGGCAATCACCCTCACGTCCATCCTACCTACCTTGGTGGAGTCAATAGCGTACTGGAGTGCGGGTGGTCGAGTAGGGCCGTGCCCGATTCCAAGCATGGTCAGCAGCCACTCGAACAACGCGGCGCCGACGAATCAGGCGAACTACGTGTTCGTGACTCCGCCCGCTAGAACCGTAGTGCCGCAAATGTTGGTGACTCCCCCTGCCATCATCGCGGCGCCGGACATGTTGGTGGCCCCCCTGCCATCGTCGCGGTGGCACCGGAGCTCCAAGCACCTGGTAGGGAGAATACACCTGCGGCCAGCACCGCGCCATCAAGCATCCCTTCCATCTCTTGCACGCCCGTCGCCGTATGCGGTGCCTCGACATTAGCCGATCTCGATGCCATCACGGTAAACAAATTGCTTTACCGCCTTTCACGCCATCTATTACTCTTATGGCATCTCTAACGACGTCGTACATGTTTTCCGCAGACGGATGTTCCTTTGACTCTCTTATGCTACGTGAACAACGAGCTGAGGGATGTTGCCAAGGGTACCATAGGTCAACACTTGCAGCGCACGTTCCACTCAAGGCCGATGCCAGATAGCGTGCCCAGGGTTAAAATTAGTCGGGCGCTAAGGGGCTGCGATGACCTGGAACCTCCCATTCAACCCCCAGGAGCGGATGAAGAAGAGTCGGCTGTCCTCAGAAGTTGCTTCGGCTTATTCTTGCAATGTCCAAAGAGCATGATCCGTTTGGGGATGGCAGGGTCCATCACGCTACAGACAACAGCACCGCTTGTCGTGCCAGCGACAAGCGGTGGCAAGGACCCCTTACCGCCCTCGTCGTCACCTCCACGCGGTGGTCGGATGATCATGTTGATGATATGCACATGGCGTAGGATCCGGACGAGGACGACGAAGACTAGAATGATCACTTCTTCAACACTCAGTTTAGCAACGAAGGCCTAGCTGGTGGCCCCACAAAGAAAGCCACTATCACCAAGTGTCTGTTTGGTTCTCAGGACACGCCTCTAGCTTGCGCCTTTATAGAGCCAGCTGATACAACCAATCGTCCCTTTATTCTAAGCCCTAGCACACTACATAAGGTGGCCGGTGCTCAGATTGCGGTTCCTGCCCGCTCTCCAAAAGAAAAAAAGGGCAGGAAAATAAAATCTAGCAGCTCGAGCCAGTCGGTGGCGTCAACTGCGAATCCGATCAGGTTTCGGGACGGGCCACCAAGACCCGAGGGTATTATGTGGAGGATTCATGTGGCGGGTGAGCCCATGCTACCTAAGAATTTGCGGAGGCTCGCCAGTTTGGAACTGCAGAGTGTGCATGATGGCATGCTGACGATAGAGAGACTCCTTCTATCGGAGAAAGATCCCTCGCACCCGGTATTCGTGGTTAAGGTGCCACCAGGCTTGGGCTTCGTCGACAATGCCCCTGCGGATCTTTTCTTCATGCGGTTCGACGACATCTTCAATATGTTCCACCTATACCTGTTGCACTATACCATGGTCCGCCTGTTTTCTCTTAGCCTGGCCATGCAGATCATTAGAGAGAACACACCGGGCATCGCTATAGTGGACCCCTACTACATGCATTACTTTCATGAGTAAGTCGTTATTC
This sequence comes from Avena atlantica, assembly GCA_910589765.1. NCBI lineage: Eukaryota > Viridiplantae > Streptophyta > Magnoliopsida > Poales > Poaceae > Avena > Avena atlantica. The sequence goes on along the minus strand of OU342736.1, from coordinate 9,679,390 downwards.
ACTCGCCATCGTCGATTGGCTTTATTAGATTATCATCATTCTGTTTCCAACACATTCCATTTGAATTTTTTGCGCAGATATGAACACTGAACGCTCATCTCCTTATCGCCGAAGCATTCCCACGCCACGTATTTTGACTTGGGGAGTCTAGAAAAGAAGAAAAACTACGACAAGATCAAGGAAGTTCTGGATGATGCTCTCACTGGCTATGCCTCGACGGAAGGCACCACCTTCGTGCGTACGAAGGTCATGTTCGGCAGGCACGTCTTCAACCACATAACGGAGTTTCCCTACATGAAGCAGCCGAAGAACAGTAAGAAGGAAGCCTACTATGCACTCCATCACATGAGGGCGTTCCTACTTGACCAACAGAATTCAACGTTGCCAGATCATATTTCGTGATGTCATGACTTCGGGGGGATCTTCTACGGAGGAAATATCCCGAATAACCATGACATAGAAGATCGCCTAGATATGCAGGGTGACTATAGGAAGTTCATGACGAGACAAGGCGTCCTCCCGTTCCCTAAGCCGAGCCAGAAGGCTTGATGTTGGCCTAGTTGTAGTTACAAACTATAGATGACCTTTGTGTGTGTGTGGACAAGTGTACATGCTACTACTTATCTTATTAGATTTATGAATCATCGCTTATTTCTTTTGCTTATTATTATTATATATCAATCAGTGGTTGGCTTTTTTGCTTACTCTTTGGTCCTTTGCTCACTTTGGTCCTTCTTTTTTCCTTACTCTTTTTTCGAGAATAATGTCGATGATTGAAATGTCGTGGCACACTATATATGTGAATGTGCTACGACGGGATTGTGAGCCTTGTGATATGCACAAGTCCAGGTCTTGTGCATCCTACTTGGCTTACATTTTCATCGTAGCATATTCCTGTGTCCAACGACCTATGTATATATATATATGAGGCATTACTTTTGATTTATTTTGGTCTTTTTCGAGAATAATGACAATGATTGAAATATCGTGGCACAATATATAAGTGAATATGCTACGACGGGATTGTGAGCCTTGTGATATGCAATAGTCTAGGTGTTGTGCATCCTACTTGGCTCACAGTTCCATCGTAGCATATTCCTGTGTCCAACGACCTATGTATATATATGAGGCATTCTTTTCGAGTTACTTTGGCCTTTTCGAGAATAATGCCAATGATTGAAATGTCATGGCACACTATATATGTGAATATGCTACGACGGGATAGTTAGCCTTGTGATATGCACAGGTCCAGGTGTTGTGCATCCTACTTGGCTAACTGTTCCGTCGTAGCATATTCCTGTGTCCAACGACCTAGCTAGTTATATATGAGGCATTGTTTTTGAGTTACTTTGGTCTTTTTCGAGAATAATGTCGATGATTAAATGTCGTGGCACACTATAGATGTGAATGTGCTGCGATGGGATTATCCGCCTTGTGCTATGCACAAGTGCAGGTGTTGTGTATCCTAGTTGGCGGACAGTTCCATCGTAGCATATTATAGTGTCGAACAACCTAGTTATATATGAGGCATGCTTTTTGAGTTTGGTCTTTTTGATTTAGGAGTACTTTCTATAAGTGTATATTCATATGCGACTTTAATTATACATGTTTTTTTCAAGAACCAGTTAATTATTATTGTCAACTTGTAGATGACGTGGTACGTCGTGTACAAGGTACGGGTTCCCGGAGTCTACGATGATTGGGAAGACTGCCGGAGACAGGTGCACTGTTTCAGCGACAATAACTACAAAGGGTACGACACTATGGTGGAGGCGAAAGCTAGATACACGCGCTATCTAGCGGGAGTTAGGACGAGGAACCGGATGAAGACCTACACCTTCGTCGCGGTGATGATGCTTATTTTTTTTGGTTGTTTATACCGCGTTTGTGTCTAGCTAGTTTAGATGTCTAGGTGAGCTTCCGAGCTCTAACTTGTTCGAGACACATGTATTCGCATGTCACCAACTACTTTGTAACTTTATCGAAACAATGTATAACTTATGTATTCATGTATGAGACTTATCTATATGTATTTGTTTCAATCTTGTTTTGCGAATTGTGTATTATATATATAACTGTATATCTTATATCTGTGTGTATATCTGCCTATAATATTGTATATAATCTGTATTGTATATCTTCTGGCCCTGAAATTAAAAAAAGACACCCGTGGCGCACATGGCACAGCTTCTGTGGTGCACTACAACTAAAGCGCGCCTGCGCAGCTTAGTGGCGCACTGCAATGTGCGCCCCAGAAGATCGAAAGCATAGCGCACCTGCACACATAGCAGTGGCGCACTAGCAGGAGCGCTACGCCTATCTCGACATAATCGTGGCGCACCAGACAGTGCGCGACGGCTAGGAGATAGCCGTAGCGCGAGGCCCGTGGCGCACTCCTAGTGCGCCACAGATGATGTTTACAGGTGCACCACAAACGACCGTTTTCCTAGACATTTTCCAATTGGAGGGGTCAGCCGGGTCGAGCGGGATCTGCCTGGTCTCCTTAGATGGCTGGAACGCCATGTCCCCAGCCGGCACCTCCTATTGCAACATGTCAACATTGTGCATCATCTCGCGCTTCTCCTCGGCAATGAGAAGGGCCTCAGCTATCTTGGCGCCTTCCTTCGCGCAAGCCATGTACCGTCTATAGCAGCAGGCCATAGTGATCACACCATTCAGCCCCGGCAACTTCATTTTGAGGTATGCGTAGTGGGGGACCGCCATGAACTTTGCGAGGGCAGTACGCCAAAGAATGACGTGGTAGGTGTTGGCGCGGTTGACCACCTCGAACCAGATTGGCTTGCGCCGGAAGTTGTCCTCTGAGCCAAATATGACATCTAGACGGATCTTGCCTATCGGGACACACGGTGGCCCCGGCGCGACGTCATGGAACACAGTGGTCGATGGCTGCAGGACGCACTCCCGGATGCCCAGCTTCTCCATGGAGGACCAGTAGAGCAGGTTGAGGCTGCTCCCACTGTCCACCATCACGCGCGAGAACCGGCAGGTGAGCGCGTCGGAGATGACAAGGGGGTCTAGCACCATCGCATAACCCCCAAGGATTTGGGAGGAGATTCAGCTGGTCCTCCTGGCTCCAAGTGATGGGAGTCTCCGACCAGTTGAGGCGTAGGGGACCGGGGGAACGACAGTGTTCAACTCCATGCAGTGCTTCTTCCGGCCGCGATTGTGAATTGGCTCAGCCTTGAAGGTGTGGTAGTTATCGTGCTGCTGGGGGTAACCTCCGTTGCCGCAGTTGTTGCCGGCTTCCCTAGCCGGTGGTGGGGGAGGGACGGGGAGAGGAGGTAAGCCAGCCTGCTCCTTGATCTGCCAAGTCTATCTGCACTGCCGAGTGGTGTGCGTAGCCCGCTTAGCGTCGTTGTGGTACTTGCAGGGTCCGTCGAACATCTTCTCGAAGGTGAAGGTATTCCTATGCCTCTTGTCATTGTGAGCCGGCGCGCCCTGCACCGCATTGACTTGCCGCTGGTGGTAGCGCGGGCTCTGCTGCTCAACCGGGCGCTTGCCCTGGTAGCGGTTGTTGTTGCCGTGCCGCATAGACGAGCCGGCATCTCCACCTTGGTCGGCATGCTTCTGTCGAGCCGACTCGGTGGTAACCGGCCTTCCCTCCATGCTCACCCGGAGGGGCTTCTTCATCATCGCGTCCGCGGTGGCATACTGGTTAGCGACGGTCATGAGCTCCGCCATGTTCTTGGGCTTGTCACAGAGCATCCGAGACGCAGCATCGTGCCCTCAGGGCACCCTTCGATGAAGAAACAGATAGCTTGGTTCTCCACCACCCCTTCACACGAGTAGCGCAGCTCAGTCCATCGGGCGAGGTAGGCGCGATCTGACTCGCGGTCTCCCTAGACACACATAGAAAGATCGCGGGGCCTGCCTGGGCGCTTGTACGTGATGTTGAAGTTCTGTATGAAGACTTTCTCGAAGTCCGCCCAGGCGTTGATGCTGTTGGGCACAAGGCTGTTAAGCCAGGTCCTTGCCGAGCCGGTCAGCATGAGCGGGATGTAGCAAACCTCCACGCGCTTGTTGCCGTGGGAGATTCCGACTGCGGTGATGTAGTCGATCAGCCAGTCCTCCGGGGAACTTGGGGGTGTCCCGTGGCAGGGAGAACTTGTCGGGGAAGGACTCCTTCCGGATGCGTGGCCCGAAACATAGAGGGCCGATCGCATCCTCCTCCTCGATGAGGCGAGCTTCCATCAGGAGGTGGATGCGGTTGCGCGCATCCGGCTCAACCGGATTGGGCAAACCCACCCGGCCAGTGAGGCGGGATGGTGGAGGTGGTGGAGGTGGGTTCTAGCCAGCCGGCTGCAGGTGGCTCGTGGCACCATGCTCGTTGCGAGGCTGGCTACTGCCCGACTGGCGATGCTTGGAGCGCGGGGGTTGCTGACCCGGAGACACGGAGCACTCGGTCTGGCGAGATCCTCCTCGGCTGTTTCCAGCCGGGCGATTCTCACGGGTACTAGCTCCTGCGTCGGCCGCGATCCGGGCGGCCTCGATCTGCTCGTCGTCTACTTGCAGCAGGTGCTGCACTCGCTGGAACTGGCGCATCATTTCCTCCCCCTCCAGGTGAGGTAGGTCTTCCGCGATGGCTCGTGCCGCCCGGACATTCTTGAACGCGGTGTCATACACGGGCGATGGCAAGTACGTGCAGGAAGACGGCTCAGGATCATGCTCGAAACGGGCCCCTAGTTCTCCCGCGCGGCGCTGCACGGAGCCTAGCTGGCTAGGATCGTTGTTAGCCGGGGTGAGGCCGTGGGAGCGGTGATACTCGCGGATGTTGCTCTCCATCCGGTACTTAGTGTAGACTGAGACCTGGGCCTGCTGAAGCAAACGCTCAAGCACCGCCTCGATCTTGGCCATAGCTTCCTCCGGGTTGTCCCCGGGGTGCACCGGCTCGAGAAATTCCTCGATAACCTCGTCCACCATGCCCTTCTCACGCACCGGAGTGGACGGGATGCCTAAGTCGCTGCCGCGCTAGAGAGGGGGATGGCGGCCGTGGCTGGAGCCGGCCATCATCACCTCCACGGTGCGAGACTTGACGAGCGTGCTGCCGGCTGAGGGCAGCGGATTGGCGAAGGAGACGATCTCCCGAGGGAAACCCTCCGGCATGGTGGCGACGTAGACGGGCAGGTCGCCGAACAGCAGGACAGAGCCGGCTTCCGGGAAACTGGCACCGACAAAGCAGCACGCGTTGTCGATAACGCAGTCGAACTTGCCCAGCGTGAGCACGAGGCCGAAGGCCACACGCTCGCCGGATGAAGTGCGGAGTCCCGTGCGCAACGTAACTCCGGTCACCGCCATCTCCGCCCCACGGTGGGCGCCAACTGTCGGCGTTATGGAAATGGCAGAGCCTAAGAAGGCTAGATAGAGGTGTGGGAGCGAGCAGGGAGGCAAGCGACAGCGTCCGCAGGCGTGATTGGATACAAGCAAGCGTCGGAGACATAAGAAGTACCCAGGTTCGGAGCCCTCGGGGTGAGGTAAAGCTCCTACTCCTGCCAATCTGACTATGAGGTTGAACACAAAGGGCTACAAGACTCCTCGAGTTGTATTGGTCTGGCTAGTAGTGAGAGAGAGTCCAACCCTTGCTAAGTTGAACCTGCCGCCATTTATATAGGCCGAGGCGGCGTGGGCAACGGCCTAGCCGACTGGCAGGTCCCACAGGCGGGCCCCAACCGACTAGATCATCTATAGTGGCCGGCATGGAGGGCGTGTACCCGTAGTCAAGCCCATGCCGCCACACCATCTACAATGGTCACCGTGCGGGCAGTTACGCACAGTGCCACCTATTGTCTACTGTTACAACCATCATCGGTAAAGTCGTCGGCATGGGCCGAGTATCTGAGTCTCCTTTCTATCTTATCCATCGTCCTGCGCACTGTGCTCTGCGTCATCTTGTACTTTGCCCGTCTTGAGTGGCCGGCTAGGATGGTCTAGCCGGCTGATCCGCCTAGGCCGGGTGGTTGGTTCCATCCGGCTAGTCTTCTGCCTTGGCTTGTCTCATCCAGCTGGTTGTTCTGCCGGTTCGCTCTTTGCATGTCCTTCTCTAGCCGGCTGGCATGGTCCAGCCGGCTAGCTGCCTTGGGTGATGATTTTTATCCGGCTGACTGGTTTGCCAGCTTGGTCTTTGTCTAGCCTTCCTTTTGGTCTGCCTTTGAGTTTCCTACGTCCGGGTGCCCAGCAGGCTAGCAGGTTGCGTTGCTTTGTATCTTGTCTGGTTAGCCTACCAGGGGGTGATCCCCCCGACAAAATGCTATTCCACCAAGCTATTGCATCACCTTCTAGATAATGTGTGGCAAACGGTACTTTCTCATTGTCCTCCACTCATGCGACTTCTAAGTTGTTCTCCATGGTGTGCAGCCAGTCATCAGCATCTAATGGCTCTTCAGACTTACTAAATATGGGGGTATTGGTGTTTTGAAAGTTCTTGAGCTTGGATCTATGGTTTTCCTGGTTTCCATGGCCTTGATTATTATGGGCCATCTGAGCTATTTGTTGAAGGGTGGACAAATTAGCTTGACGTTCAGCTCTTCGAGCTTCATGGTCAGCAACCAACATTTGCAAGATTGCAACACTGGATCCTGAGATGAACTGCTCGCTCCGCGAGGCATCTGAAGATTGAGATATATCATGAGACAAGAGGGAAAATTCAAAGGTTTATGGATTTGTTTTTTAAAAGCTTTTAAACTTTGAGTTTGACTCTGGTTTTCCCAACTAGCAACTTGCTTTTCATTCATTCATTCATAGCACCCAGTACAAACACACACCACACTAAGGTAAGAGATGGTTTTAGGAACCATTATATGAAGCTACGATATAGTCATACGAGATACAACTCACACCTACGATAGTGATCAAGTGATACTACTCATCAGAACCTGTGGCTTCGTCATCATCAATGAAGGTGGAATCATCATAATCAGTGTGGAAGTCCATGTCGAGGTCCTCCAGATATTCATCATCATCACTAGGGTAGGAGTAGGGATCTCCACGGATATCTTCACTCGGGGGTCGCCGATTCGCTAGCATACAAGTTCATACCTATGATATCTTTGGTTCATGTTACCTGGGTCCCTAAAATAGATAACAAGCACTAGGAAAACATATATAATCATTCTCATAGATTAATAATCACTACAACAATCACAAATGGATTGATATAACGGAGGCACAACACATCTCACCAATTACCGACATCTCCCATGCCTATGAGGATTTACTCAAACATGAGAGGGAGAAAAATCAGAGGCATAATTGTATTGCAGATGGAAATCATCTCAAAGTTATCATAGCAAAGCACAATAGTACTTGAAGATCAAAACGAATAAAAACCAAAGGTAGATCAAAATATCAAACCCTAATCTTACAATTGCCAATCTCTTTCTATAAGTGGTGATGGGCATGATGATGGAGTGTGTGGTTGAAGATGTGAAGATTTTCGAGGAATGAACATATGTTCTTCTCCTCTTCTAGATCTGATCTCTTCTCTCTAGATGAGTTTTGCGGCGGTTGTGTTCTCTTTTTCATCCTCTCCCTTTTACAAAAGTTTCTTCTGTTGATATAGTGAAGCCAATGGCGTGCAGTACAGGCGGGCGGTATGAGCGCGTCCCGACCGTACCACAGGTCATTACGTGCACTACACGCCACCAATGAAAGGGGCTCTGATTGGAGATTTGATTATTTTGGTGTAATTAGCTAATAAATGCCTTTAGATATTCAATAAATGTTTATTACCTAAAAACCATCACAAGAAACCAAGGATTCCCTAATTGCGACATTAACATGAGTGGAAAGGGGTAATCTTTAGTGGAATCTGGCAATAAACATGAGGAGAATCAAGAGTAAAAGGTGATGAAATTTGGAGCTATCAGCAACCAAGGCCCTCGACTTGTCATTCATGTCGGTGGAATCGCAGGGCAACATGATGCCTAAAATGCCACATGTCGCAGTTATAGCAGCTACCACGTACCTGCTCACCAACCAACCATTGGATAGGATCCACTTACTCCTTCCACCGGTCCGTCATCGCAGGCCTTGGGCTTGTTGGGGCCACACTAACCGGAGAAGCAACTTCGGAACCAAAGAAAGCTGCGGTGACAATCGCAAGGAGCCGCACGCCCTCATTCGAAGAGGATGACCACGACCTGTCACGACAACGCCGCAACCCAATACGGAGAAGCCGCAACTATGATGCTCGCATGAGCTTACGCAATACAATATTGACCAGATGTGCGCCAAGCACACGTTCTCCACTGATTCAGAAGACAAAGATATAGAGCTCTGTGATGCCAGCTGTTTCAGCCGATCCATATGGCAATAGTGGATGCCCAATGGCTTCAAGCTTCTTTCGGATAACCCGAAGTTCGATGGCGTCTAGGAGCCCAAGATTTGGCTGGACGACCACATATCTACAATAAAGTGTCATGGAGGAAGCAAGAACATAGCAATTCAGAGATTCAGCAGTAGCTGAAGCGTGTGGCGTGAGACTGGCTTAAGCATCTCCCCTCCGGATCAATCCGCAGTTGCGAGTAGCTGGTTTACAGTTTCGTCCTCAACTTCAAGGGCACCTAAAAGCGGCCAGCTTCAATCGAGGAGCTACATGCCTCCTGCCAGAGGCCCAATGAGCGACTCCACTCCTACATCCAATGATGGTCCAGCATCGATAACTCTGTAGAGGACATCTCAGAGGAGCGGGCAATCAACACATTCAATGGCGGCGTGAGATGCTGTGATCTTAGGGAAGAACCTACTTGGCTTTGACCATAGTGTCCCGAGTGGAGCTGCAGTGGTCTTCCACCACAGCAAAAACACTAGTTAGAATATCTCCGTGCTCCAAGACCTGGCGATCGAAGGAAATGCGAGTTTCCTCTTCAAAAATGGAATGTTACAACTCAAGACAAGCAAAGGATCTGAACAAGAGGGATGAACTTGAATGGCATGAGCCTGGGCAGCGGCCATATGCTGGTCAGGGAGGATCTTTTCTCGTTCAGCTACTTCTGCCGCCAGTTTCTCCTCGTGTTTTTTAACGTCTAGCGGGAAGCGTTCGAGAGCCTCCACAATGTTTTCTCCTTAGTCTCTTCCGGGATGTGACTCTTCTCGAGAGAAGTCAGTTGGTGGAGTGCTTCGTTGTTCTCATCTACAGCCAAAGCAAGAAGATCAGTCCAAGTTCCAGAAGGGCACGTCATAAGTATCGGCAATAAGGTACTCACTGTAGAGCTATAGAAACTCTGCTTCCATGCGCACATGCTATTGCCCAGAAGATTCAACTCCCGCAGGCAGGGCTGATCATAGACGACCAAATTGGAAATGCAACAAGACTCGGGGCTGGTCATATCAATTTTGAGACCACCCGAAGACTCCGAGGGTTGCGCAGTTGATGTCCGAGTAATAGTTTTGCGAGTCCTCACCTTGGACGAACTCGAAGAGCTAATGTCGCAGTTGGCCACCGTCTTTAGGGATGCCTCCACTGCCTCGGCGCTCGCCGCCTTGGAGTCCACTAAGACCTCACAATCCTCGCCCTTCACGGACTCATCTATAGAGGACCGCCTAATCCAACAACACCCAGAAATGCACAACCATTAGTTGCAAAACCCCAATGGCGCGCCTGAATGGAAAACATCAAGGGGACTTACGTGGCGATGTTAGAAAGGTCAAAGATCTTCGCTTTCTTCTACTTCTTGGTATACGACTTATGAGCCACATCCCGGATGGGAACCTCTAGAATCGTCCCAGTGGCACCTTCGACAGGCTCCTGCAGAAAAGAATTCTCCATCGGCGTCACCAGAGTAGAAGCATCCAAACCTTTGCTTCGGATCCTCTTGCTAGAATTACCGTCTCTAGGCTTGGCAGCTTCCTCCACCGGTGACTGGGCAACAGGGACGGTTGAATCTGACTCATCCATGTCCCCGCCATCCGGAGCCTTTTTGAACTGCTCAGGAAGGGGAGGCATCATATTCGTCACTTTCAGATCCTGCAAATTACAAAAAAAACGTCTCAGTAGCGGTCACATCAAGAGACAATGTTTCAAGAAGTATAACAAACAACAAGGACCTCACCTTAGGAACAGTCTTGGATGCGCTGAAGGGGCGATCGATGTCTCCCTCGGCAAGGCTTCATCAGCTATAAATATTAGCAATGTCCTAGGGTACTATCAAGTTCTGTCAACAACAACTCCTCTGACGATATCCTCATTGGATCATTGACACACGTGTCCAAAAACATCGGATATGCCCTAGCATGGAGGGTCTGTATGCGACGCTTAATGAACGTACGAATGATGTCGATGTCGGCGACTTGTTGTCCGCGTTGCAGCTGAAAGTCCTCCACATGCTTGTATAGCGCCTCGACAATCTTGGTTTCATCCAAAGGAATGTCATTCTTCCGCGCAAGCTTCCTGCTAATCTCCATGCTCGCGTCGAATGGAGGAAAGACATAGAGTTAATCGCCCATATTCTCGTCATTTATGTAGAACCATTTGTTCCTCTATTCTTCCGCTGATTCGAAAATATTGAAAGAAAAGTATTGTTGGTTGGGCGGATATATATCCCGCACCTACCAACATCATAAACCATGCGCCAGAGCCGGACTGCCACTTCAATTGTAGCCAGCACTCGCCGAGGATGATAAAACAAGAAATATGAAGGATGGAATTGGGCGACAACTAATGCAGTTTAAGCATGTAGAGAAAGACAAGACCACACACGAAATCGTTGATCGGGAGAGAAACGTCCTGAAGGACAAAAGAAAGAAACATCACCCGAAAACCGATGGGAATATCACGGAATACCTCTGTACTAGGGAGAATGATATCATCCGCTTTCTATGGAATAAGATTGGCCTCGCGCAGGTGGTGCATATCGACGGCCCTCATGGTGTACCACTGCCAGCCGCTATTGGTGACATGACCTGCGGTGCTCTTCTTGGCGATTCTTGTTCCGGCTCTAGCGGATTTCTTTCTCTTTCCCATGATGATGCGGTTTCGCTTGCGTTACTCATGGATCAAGGACGAAGGGAATACCCAAAACCCTTCCAGTCCAGAGCTGGATTAATGGAGGCAAGAGGCAGCACGCGAGAAGAACAAGGAAAAGATGAGAAGCAGTGAGCATAAAGGAAGATTTACAAGCGCACTTGGGCGTATTAGAAAACGAAGACGATGAAGGAGAACCATCGATCTGCAGAGTAGTACGGATGTCACGCATCACCGTGCACGCGTGGCAGCTGCCGCCCGAACTGTCGGCAACATGCTCTCCACTACACAAAATCGAGGAGAGGTGGTTAAAAAAGCATAATTTACGCGTGACTAGTAAAATTTTAGTTAGAATGTGGGACACACGGATGTCTCATACCATCAACACTGCTACCACTGACGGATGAACTCACCGATCATCATCAATGACGATAGCATCAGTCACAAAGGAAGGAATACAACAACAACTATATATCGTTCGAGACAGAAACTGAGTGTTTACTTGAGACTATGATTGGATCAAACACTCGGGGGGCTACTCCTAAAAGGAGAGCTGGCCGTGCACTCGAAGAATCTACCGGGACAAAAACCACCCAAAAATACTATCAGCAGGATTATACGCCTTGACTCCTTCGATTCCATGACTCGATTATATACTCGGGGGATACTTCCATAGGGAGCGTCGGTCGCTATATGGTTAATTTTGGCAATAATAGGCATTCACAAGATTATAGTCTATGCACGAGTTGTTGGAGATATGCCCAAGAGGCAATAATAAAGTGGTTATTATCATATCTTCATACTTATGATAAATTTTTACATACCATGCTATAATTGTATTAGCCGGAAACATTAATACTTGTGTGATTTGTAAACATAAAAGAGTCCCTAGTAAAGCCTCTTGTTAAACTAGCTTGTTGGTTAATATAAGATCATGGTTTCCTCATCATGAACATAGAGATGTTATTAACAACAGGGTCATATCATTAGGAGAATGATGTGATGGACATACTCCTATAGTTAAGTGTAGCATAAAGATCAAGTCATTTAATATAGTTCATTTTCTATAAGCTTTCTGATACATAGTAACCTAATTCCTTCGACCATGAGATCATGTTAATCACCATCACCAGAAGGATGCTTTGATGACATCAAACACCACACCGTAACTGGGTAGCTATAAAGGTGACATTGAGTGTTCGGAAAGTATGGGTTGAGGCTCATGCATGGATCAAGAGTGGGATTTGTCCATCCATATGACGGATAGATATACTCTGGGCCCTCTCGGTGGAATGTCATTCAATTAGCTTGCAAGCATGTGACTGGCTCACAAGGGATCGCATATCACGGGAACAAGAAAAGAGTACTTATCGGTAACGAGGTTGAACTAGGTATGCAGAGATACCAACGATCAAAACCTTGGATAAGTAAACTATCGTGAGACAAAGGGAAATTGGTATCGTATGTAAGTGGTTCATTCGATCGCAAAGTAATCGTAGAAATATGTGGGAGCCATATGAATTTCCAGATTCCCCTATTGGTTATTGATCGGAGAAGTGTCTCGGTCATGTCCGCATAATTCACGAACCGTAGGGAGACACACTTAAGGATTCGATGTTGTTGAGTAGTTATGTAATGATGAGTAAGAGTTCGAATGTTGTTCGGAGTCTCGGATGGGATCCGGGATATCACGAGGTGATCCGAAATGGTCCGGAGAATAGATTCATATAAGGAAATTCCTGTTTCGGAGTTCGGGAATGATTCCGGTGTTTTCACCAGGAATGTTGTAGAAGGGTCTGGAAGGTCTGGCACTCCGGAGGGGAAGGGTACATGAATGTGTCATGACAATGTGGAATGGTTGCATCATGTACTAGGTCACTTGGCTGGGCAAAATAAAGGGAGAAATCAAATCCTAGTTTGAAAGTCAAACGGCAAGTTTGCTTGGTGGAGGGAGAGTAGGAAACCTACTTGGGGAGGAAGACCCACTCCCTCCACCCGCTGGCCAAGGAGGAGGAGTTGGAGGAGGACTCCCTCCTCCTAGCCGCCTCCCTCCCACCAATAAAATAAGGGGTAGGGCTCCCCCCTACCCTCACACACCTAAACCCTAGCCTCTAAGTCGTCGGCCACCTCCAAACCGCCACCGCCTAGGGCCTCCTCTAAACTCGGCGAGTTAGGGTTTCCCCAAACCCTAGCTGCCGACCAAGCCCTCCCCTTGGTGCCCTCTAAACGGTAGATCGCCAAGGCCTCTCTCATACTCCAACCTACTCGCTCCGGCTTAAGGCGAAGCCCTGCGAGATCTCCCCTCTACTTCCGATACCACGCCGTCGTGCTGCCAGAATCGCGAGGAGAGTGCTACAACCTCCGATGCCTGCTGGAACAAGGGAGAGGAAGGTCTTCATCGAGTACCGAACGTGTGACCGACTACGGAAGCGCTGCCGGAACGCAGCGCCGGAAGGATCTTCTACGCGATCTTGAGATCAGAAGTGTACGACTACATCATCCACGAGAATCTGCTCTCGTTAACCGCTTTGGATCTTTGAAGGTTAGTATTCTATCAACTCGTTGTTACAATCTAGTAGATAGATCTTGGCTTGATCATAGATTAGATCTTGATTGTGTGTTCATGCGGTAGAAATTTTTTGTTTTCCATGCTACGAACCCCTACACGAGTCTACGACTCGACCAGACACTCAGGGGCTACTCCCATAAGGAGTGATGGTCGCACAACCTATGAACAAATCAATGGTGATCCTTCGGATCCTCTACAGTGACTACGTCATGAAAACTGACATTTAATCGAAAAAATGGTGACTATGCCAATATTTATGCTAAGAGATAACATCTCCTTAGCCACATGAATCGTCTCCGCGACAAAAACATTCGGATGTTGTGTCTGCGACACAAAGATAAGACCTACAAACAAAGTCTGATGGCCTGGTAACGCATTGGAATGCACTCTGCCAGCAATATACCATGCTTGCAGGTGCGATGAAAAATCCTGACAGACGCGTTGGTGATACGCCCAATTTCCATCACCTTTATATATCATAATCTACCTCTATTCATTGATATTTGTATTATTATGAGATATTAAAGCATGAGTCATATAGTAGATATGATGAACATCAGCTCTCGTGACGATCGGTTTTGATGTGGTGGATTTGGTTCGTGTGATCACTAAAACAATGTGAGGGATATTGTTTTGAGTGGGAGTTCAACAGCAATATGATTAAAAGTTGAACACTATTTATCATAAATTAAATCAAAGTGAATTTGCGTAGTTGTTGTAGTCATTGGCATCCGTTTACCACCTTGCGCTTTGTTTTAATTGAGATGATAGAACTATAGAATTTTGGTTAGTTACTTTACGAACTGGTATCGTATTGTTTTGAAGTGTTAATCTAAAGTTTAAAAGTCCCATTGCAAACTTTCGGTAAGTTCTAGTTACTCCATGAAGTTTAATAGTTGGTATTAAATCAAGGGTAACAATTCCAGTGTTAGTATATAAGTATCATGTTTATCTCCATGATTCTTGATATTCAAAGGATTGTCTTAAATGTCAAGGTTATCTAGGATCTGAAAGAGTTGTTTCAAAAACCATGATGTGTGGAAGATATTGTGATATCTGAAACGAAGTTTTTTTTGCAACATGATAGAGTATAATATGGCAAAAGTCATGTTTTCATATTTGATGAGAATTTGCAAAAGGTTGGAGACACTAGTTGTCCTAATCCTCCAAAAGGTTTTCGAAAGCAACATTATACTCGCGATTCATCGTTATAAGTTAAAAGTAGCGTGATCATGGATAATTCCATGATAAGGGTGAATATTTGATGTAGGTAAAATTTTTACTACACCAAGAGATTACTAAATAAAGGAATTTGAAAGAACACCAAACATTTGATGATGGTGATCTACTTCAAAGTGCAAGTCGAAAGACATTGGTATTTAACTATACATGCTTTGGACTATGTGTCATGTATATGGCTCCACTATTGATGTTGATAGATTCTTTCAAACGGAAAAGGAAATACTGAAAGAGAATCTCATAAATATATGGCAGAAAAGAAAAGTCTAGAATTGTTCAGCTTAAGTATATAGATGATATACATGTTATGGCTATATTCTTTGCTTATTAAACAATGTGGTTCTTAAGTATTTGATACTGAATTTGTTGGTGTGAATCATCATACGAAACAACACAATTCATGAACTACAATGGCCTAAGTAACTAGCAAAAGAATATGTGATGATGTTCATCGAGAACAAATAAAGGGTTATTGTGCTGCTTGTTAAACATCAAAGCTTGCCTTCAAGATTTGTTTTATCAGGTATTATGAGAACAAAAGGGTTGTTCAAATAATTGCCGTAATCCATAAAAGATGGATGATTTACAAATCTCGTTGGAGAAATCACATCCATAAAAATAGTGCTAAAATGTCGAAAGACAAATTGATTGAAAGATCACTTAGGAAGTGACATCACCATTTAAATTATAATGGAAAGAAAACATGAAGAAACTCCATGTGGATGGAATTTTGGAGTCTTTTTGATTTTTGATCAAATGACGCATGTGAAACTTTCCTAGAGATAATTAAAACTTCGTTCATAGGCCAAATGGGAACGAATGACAAGCTTATTGGAACTTGTACATATTGTTGTATGAAGTCCATTATGTGTAGTAAAGAGCGATGGATTTCAACTTCATATGTTTCTCTGAAAATTTAAGTGAATATATGAATATTTACTTAATAAGGATGAAGTATGAAACATTTTAAAAGTTCAAAGATTTTCAAGATGAAGTGCAAAATCATTGTAACAAGAATATAAATAGTTTATGATAAGATCATAAAGGAAGATATTTGATTTACAAGTTTAGCATAATACCTAAAATTTAACGAATCGTCCCGTGGATTTGCATTTCCCAAAACACCATAAGAGTATGGAGTGTTCGAGATATGTAATTAAACCTTGTTTGACATGGTAAGATCAAAGGTGTAATTCATAAAACTGCCATTATATTTTAAAGATTAAAAGCTTTAGAGACTACCGTTTTTTCCACTGAAAAGAGCTCCATCATAATCCGTTGAAATGACACCATATAAAGTTATGGTTTGAAATAAAACCCAAGTTGTCCTTTCTTAAACATTGGTATGCTATGCATAAGAAAGATGTTTGCAACCAAAGTCGGATGAACCTGTCTTTGTATGTTATTTCGAATAACTGTTAAGTATTCCTCCATAACATCAGAGACAAAAAATGTTTGTCGCTTAGAACGTCAACTTTCTTTGAGAAGGAATTTTTCATGAAAATGTAAGTAGGAGGACAATAGAACTTTGATAAGCTTAAAAGAACCTTAGCTATATGTGCAAAGTTGCGCAGCGCCAAAAAGTGTTCCGGAGGCAACAACAATGCTCATGGCTCACGTGCCTCAAAAGTTGTGGTTACGGAGGTCACAGTTTCTATTGAACCAAGTAGGTCGGGTAAACAATCAAATACCAAGATTTGAGGGTTGAATCATTATTTGAAAATAATGAACGGACTACATGCAAAGAAGCGATGATGGGCCCTGACTCCATAAAATGTCTTGAAGCCATAAAATCCGTGATAGTTCCATACACGAGAAATCAAGTTTTGAACTTGAAGGACCCTCGAGAAAGGTGTAAGACCTTACAGTTGTGTTTGGATCTATAAAAAAGACATGGATGTTTCACATCTATGAAATAGTCTACATGTTGGGAAAGAGTTCACAACAATGTTCAAAGGTTGACCATGACAAGATTTGATCTTTCATAGGGATATTTAGTCTAGACGGATTAATGTAGCAACCACTACATATAATTTTGTTATGTGGTAGTTGAATAAACAAAACAAGTTCTTCTAATAGAATTGTTACCTAGGACATGTGCATAACGCGGTCCATAGGGTTTTGTTAATTCAAAGGATGCTAAAAGCATATGCAAACTTCAATGGTTGAAGAAAGCATCGCGGAGTTAGAATCTTCACTATGATGAAACTGTTAAAGGAGTTTAAATTCGTCGGAGACGATGAAGATGTTTGCATTTGCAAGAAATTAAGTGGGAGCGCTAAGACATGTTTCTAATACATTATGTGGAAGACATATTGTTGATTGGAAATGATGTATCTTTTATTAACACATATTAATAATTTCATCCCAATGAAAGACTTAGGCAAAACCCAAATATTTGGCATCAATAGACGCTAATATGGCTGTGCCGAAAGTACATAGATTATGTATTGAATGAGTTCAATATAGAAACTACAAGAAAGGTTCTTGTCGCACAGAAAGGATTGAATGAGTTCAATATTGATGATATATTCAAGTGTATTGACACTTGGTAAGTGAAACAAAGATTCAAGTATAGATTGATACTTGTGTAGGGTTCGCAGCATAGAAAACAAAAATTTTCCTACGATGTGAACTATATACCAAGATCTATCTACTAGATACAAACAACGGGCGGATGTATATCCGTAGAGAACATACCCTTGAAGACCGACAAAGCTTAACGAGTTCAACTCGTGGTTGATGTAGACGATCTCTTGCCGATCTCAAGATCGAGAGGAAGTCCTAGCGCCGCAAATCAGCAGCGCATCCGTGCTCGCACACACGTTCGAGGCACCGAGCAACCTCCGCCTCCTCGCTCCAGCGATGCAGCGGAAGCACAACTCTTTCTTGCCGAATAGCCACCGGGAACATGTATCTCGCTAGTCCGAGACCATGGGGGATAAATTCTAGAGGGGGAGAGAGATCCTTCACGAGGAGGTGTGAGAGACAAGTGAGGAAGGGGCCTCCTTTTATAGGAGGAGGGGGGGACCCCAAGGGGGTGGCCGGCGCATGGGGCTGCCCCCATGCCCTCCCCTCTTCATGTGGGTGGACACTCCACTCACAAATCTCCTTTAAATTCCCTCCACTCAAAAGTCCACTCAAATTCCCATTAAATTTCCACCAAATTTAATGCAAACTCTCATTAAATAAAACTCTTTTATTTTATTCAGAATTTTGTCAATTACTTTAATGACAAACATTAAAAAATAACCCCTTGTTAGAATTCTATTTCACATGCATAACCACTTTATGAAATTTCACCCGAAAACCTGTTTCGGTATCTAGTGAAATAAATTCCTGCGCTTGTTCATTCTTTCGGCATGAAACATTTGCTCCAATTGGATGTCGGTGTCTCTTAAGTGTGTCACCCTACGGTTCGTGAATAATGCGGACATGATCGAGACCCCTCTCGGATCAATAATCAGAAGCGGGATCTGGAGACCCATACTGACTCCCACACATTCAACGATGACTTTCTTGTGATCGTCGGAACCTTTTACGCTAGTATCTTAATCCCTTTGTTTCACGATATATTACATGTCCGAGATTCGATCATCGGTATATCCATACCTATTTTGATCTCGTTACCGACATGCACTCTTTTCTCGTTCCTGTGATATAACATTCTAGTGATCAAATCACTTGCTTGCAAGCTAATCAATGTGATATCACCGAGAGGGCCCAGAGTATATCTATCCGTCATCGGGATGAACAAATTCCACTCTCGATCCATGAGCCTCAACATAACACTTTATTAGTTCTGAATCCATCTTTATAATCACCCTGTTACGGTGTGACGTTTGACGTTAGTGATTGACATGATCTCATGGTCTAAGGATTAGGATCACTTCGTAAGTTGTTATAGCAATATAAACTCAATGACTTTGATCGTAATGCTATACTTCGGATGAATGTTCATCACACCATTACACTAATATTGTGATCCCGTTATTAACAGCATCCAATGCCCATGATTAGGAAACCTTGATCATCTTGTTAATCAACGAGCTAGTTTATGAGAGAGGCATAACTAGGAACTTTCTGTTTGTTTATTAGACACAAATGTATTAATGTTTCCGTATTAATACAATTATAGCATGCAAAATAAACATCTATCATATACTTGGAATACACATAATAAACACTTTATTATTGCCTCTCAGGGCATATTCCCTTCAGTCTCCCACTTGCACTAGAGACAATAATCTAGTTACATAGTGATAAATCTAACACCCATTGAGTTCTGGTGTTGATCATGTTTTGCTCTAGGGAGAGTTTTAGTCAACGGATCTGCTACATTGAGATCCGTATGTACTTTACAAATCTTTATATCTCCATCCTTGACATTCTCGCGGATGGAGTGAAGCCGGCGCTTAATATGCTTGGAATGCTTGTGAGACCTTGGCTCTTTGGAATTGGCAATGGCACCATTGTTGTCACAATAGATCACCATTGGGTCCAACGCGTTTGCCACCACTCCTAGTTCGTATATGAACTCCTTCATCCAAACTGCTTCCTGAGCCGCTTCTCAAGCAGCAACATATTCGGCCTCCGTTGTTGATCCCGCTACAACAGGTTGTTTGGAGCTCCTCCAACTAACCGCTCCGCCATTCATGAGAAATACGTATCCGGATTGAGACTTAGAGTCATCCGGATCGGTGTCAAAGCTAGCGTCGACATAACACTTAGCGACGAGCTCTTCTTCACCTCCGTATACAAGAAACATATCCTTAGTTCTTCGTAAGTACTTAAGGATATTCTTGACCGCTATCCAGTGTTCCAAACCTGGATCCGATTGGTACCTAGTAGTCAAACTAATAGCATGTGCCACATCCGGTATTGTACATAACATGGCGTACATTATAGAGCCTATGGCTGAAGCATAGGGGACTTTGTCCATTATCTCTCTTTCTTCCGCCGAAGCCGGACTTTGAGTCTTACTCAATGCCTTGCCTTGCAACATAGGTAAGAACCCCTTCTTACTTCCGTCCATTTTAAACTTCTTTAAAATCTTATCAAGGTATGTACTTTGCGATAGCCCTATTAGGCGCCTAGATCTATCTCTATAGATCTTTATGCCTAATATGTATGACGCTTCACCTAGGTCCTTCATTGAAAATTTGTTGTTTAGATAACTTTTAACATTGTTTAAAAGATCTATATCATTTCCGATCAATAATATGTCATCCACATATAATATCAGAAATGCCACATTGCTCCCACTCACTTTCTTGTAAATACAAGCTTCTCCATAAGTTTGGACAAATCCAAACTCTTTGATCACCTCATCAAAGCGGAGATTCCAACTTCATGATGCTTGCTTCAATCCATAGATGGATCGCTGAAGCTTGCACACCTTGTTAGCATCCTTAGGATCGACAAAACCCTTTGGTTGTATCATATACAACTCTTCTTCAATAATACCATTGAGAAACGCGGTTTTGACATCCATCTGCCATATCTCATAATCGAAATATGCATCGCTACGGGAGAGAAAGTCTCATCGTAGTCAAATCCTTGAATTTGTCGAATCCCCTTTGCGACAAGTCGAGCTTTATAGATGGTCACATTACCATCAGCATCAATTTTCCTTTTGAAAATCCATTTGTTCTCCACGACCTTTCGGTCGTGAGGTAATTCCACCAATTTCCAAACTTGATTTTCATACATGGATTCCATCTCGGATTTCATGGCTCCTAACCATTGTTGGAATCCGGGCTCATCATCGCTTCTTCATACGTCGCAAGGTCATCATTTTCATCAACCATGAAATTCATGACAGGATTTCCGTACAGCTCGGGAGCTGCACGCGTCCTGTTTGACCTGCGAGATTCGGTAGTACTCTATTTCGGAGTTTCATGATCATTATCATTAGTTCCCTCTTCAACAGGTGGAGCCAACTCCGGAACAACTTCTGGCGCTGCGCTACTCGCCATACTTTGAAGAGAAGGTTCCACAACCTCTTCGAGTTCTACCTTACGACTACTCACACCTTTCGCGAGAAACTCTTTCTCTAAAAAGGATCCATTCTTGGCAACAAAAACCTTGCCCTCGGATCTGTGATAGAAGGAATACCCAATAGTTTATTTAGGGTATCCTATGAAGACGCATTTTTCCGCTTTGGGTTCGAGTTTATCCGGTTGAAGTTTCTTCACATAAACATTGCATCCCCAAACTTTAAGAAATGACAGCTTAGGTTTGTTTCCAAACCACAATTCATACAGTGTCTTTTCAACGGATTTAGATGGTGCCCGATTTAAAGTGAATGCAGCAGTTTCTAGTGCATAACCCCAAAATGACAACGGCAAGTCCGTATGAGACATCATAGATCGAACCATATTTAATAAAGTATGATTACGACGTTCCGACACACCATTTCGCTGTGGTGTTCCGGCAGGTGTGAGTTGTGAAACAATTCCACACTCTTTCATGTGAGTGCTAAACTCGTAACATAGATACTCACCTCCACGGTCGGACCGTAGAAATTTGATCTTTCTATTACGATGATTTTCCACTTCATTCTGAAATTCCTTGAACTTTTCAAAGGTTTCAGACTTGTGTTTCATCAAGTAGATATAACCGTATCTACTCAAATCATCCGTGAAAGTAACAAAATAACGATATCCACCTCGCACCGACACACTCATTGGACCACATACATCAGAATGTATGATTTCCAATAAATCTGCCGCCCGTTCCATTGAACCGGAAAACGGCGTTCTAGTCATCTTGCCCATAAGGCATGGCTCACATGTATCAAATGATTCATAATCAAGTGATTCCAAAAGTCCATCCGAATGGAGCTTCTTCATGCGTTTAACGCCAATATGACCTAGACGGCAGTGCCACATATATGCGGATATATCATCATTAAGTTTAATCCTTTTAGCATCAACATTATGAATATGTGTAACATTATCATCGAGATCTAATAGAAATAAACCATTCATCATCGGTGCATGACCATAAAAGATTTCATTCATATAAATGGAACAACCATTGTTCTCGGATTTAAATGAATAACCACTTCGCATCAAACACGATCCAGATACAATGTTCATGCTCAGTGCAGGCACCAGATAACATTTATTCAAGTTTATAACTAATCCCGACGGTAAGTGGAGAGGCAGCATTCCCACGGCGATCACATCAACGCTTGATCCATTGCTGACACGCATCTTGACCTCACCCCTTGCTAGCGGTCGCTTGTTCCGCGGCCCCTGATTCGAGTTACAAATATTAGCAACTGAACCGGTATCAAATACCCAGGTGCTACTGCGAGCACTAGTCAATTACACATCAATAACATGTATATCATATATACCTTTATTTGCCTTGACGGCCTTCTTGTATGCCAGATACTTGGGGCAGTTGCGCTTCCAGTGGCCAGTCCCCTTACAATAGTAGCACTCGGAATCAGACTTAGGTACAACTCGGGGTTTCTTTTCAGGCGCGGCAACAGGCTTGCCGCCCTTACTTCCCTTCCATTTTCCCTTCTTGTCTTTCTTGAAACCAGTGTTCCTATTGATCATCAACACTTGATGTTCCTTTTTGATCTCCACTTCTGCAGTTTTAAGCATTGACAGAAGCTCGGGGAGAGACTTCTTCATGCCTTGCATATTATATGTCATCACGAAGCTCTTATAGCTAGGTGGCAGGGACTGCAGAACACGATGGATGCCTAAGTCAATGGGAATCGATATTCCCAAGGACACAAGCTTATCGGCGTAACCCGACATCTTGAGTACATGCTCACTAACGGAGCTGTGCTCTTCCATCATGCAGCTAAAGAACTTTTCTGAAGCGTTGTAGCTCTCTACAGCAGCATGTGTGTCGAAAATCATTTTCAACTCACCCATTGTATCAAATGCATTGCCGTTTTCGAAACACTTTCTAAGTTCCGGCTCTAGCCCATACAATATGCCGCAATGAACTAAGTTGTGGTCCTCCTGACGAGTCTGATAGACATTCTTCTCCTCGTCAGGGGCATCATCAAAAGGTGGGGGTCCTAACGGCGCTTCTAGCACATATTGCTTTTGTGCAGCAGAAAGGAGAATCCTCAAATTCATGGCCCATTCGATAAAGTTGCTACCGTAAGTTGCTAGTTTCTCTTTCTCCATGAACACATTGAAATTAAAAGCAGGTGGTGCCATCTACAATAGAATTTGTAAAGTTTAGACTAAGTGTATGATAGATTGATTTCAACTAATCTATATTACGAATGAACTCCCACTCAAAAACGACATCCCTCGTGCCTTTTTGGTGATTACATGAACCAAATCCACTACACCAAGTCCGATCATCACGTGAGTCGGTATAGATTCAAAGGCGAGCATCAAATGGGCATCATATCAACTATATGACTCATGCTTAACCTTTCGGTCCGTGTTCCGAGGCCATGTCTGTACATGCTAGGCTCGCCAAGTTAGAACCTTAGTATTCGCGTGTGTAACTGTTTTACACCCAAAATATGGTCGTGGATCCAAGAACACCCGATCATCACGTGATGTCTTGGAGCGACGAAAACATAATCGGTGCATACTAAAGGAAGAACACATTATTATCTTGATATTTAAATGAGGGATCATCTTATTATGCTAACAAAGCGCTAAACAAGCAATATAAGATGATATCAAACATCATATGTTTATTAGTGAAATTATATGGTTCCCGCAGATGATCTCTATCATGTGCATCGTGGTATGATCACTATCATTCCTATATGTGTAAATCCAAGGTCTATGGATTTTACATGCTATGTGTGTTGTAAGAGTATCATCTCATACTTCTACTTATAACACTACCATATCATAACACTAGCCCAGCAACAATCTAAACTAGACGCCTCTAATTTATCCATTGCAAGTTTTACGTGGCTTAGGGCTTTCGAGATAGAACCGTTCTTACCTACGAACATGAACCACAACGAGGATAATCAAATTGTTGACAACTCGCTTGCAAAATAGATATTGACTATAGTAGGAGAGACAGACACCCCCTAGCCACTTATGCAAACTAGTTGCATGTCAAGCGTGGAACAGGTCTCATGTGCGAGGACATGTAAAGTTTGTCCGGGCCGCTTCATCCCACTATGCCACCAATATCCAAAATTACAACAAAGGAGCAACAACATGATCATCATCGCCCACATACTCATATGTGTACTACCCGTGTAAAGTATCTACGCATAGATCCGGCTCTGATACCACTGTAGGGTTCGCAGCATAGAAAACAACAAATTTCCTACGATGTGAACTATATACCAAGATCTATCTACTAGATAAAAACAACGGGCGGATGTATATCCGTAGAGAACATACCCTTGAAGACCGACAAAGCTTAATGAGTTCAACTCGTGGTTGATGTAGACGATCTCTTGCCGATCTCAAGATCGAGAGGAAGTCCTAGCGCCGCAAATCAGCAGCGCATCCGTGATCGCACACACGTTCGAGGCACCCAGCAACCTCCGCCTCCTCACTCCAGCGATGCAGCGGAAGCACAACTCTTTCTTGCCTAATAGCCACCGGGAACATGTATCTCGCTAGTCCGAGACCATGGGGGATAAATTCTAGAGGGGGAGAGAGATCCTTCACGAGGAGGTGTGAGAGACAAGTGAGGAAGGGGCCTCCTTTTATAGGAGGAGGGGGGGACCCCAAGGGGGTGGCCGGCGCATGGGGCTGCCCCCATGCCCTCCCCTCTTCATGTGGGTGGACACTCCACTCACAAATCTCCTTTAAATTCCCTCCACTCAAAAGTCCACTCAAATTCCCATTAAATTTCCACCAAATTTAATGCAAACTCTCATTAAATAAAACTCTTTTATTTTATTCAGAATTTTGTCAATTACTTTAATGACAAACATTCACAAATAACCCCTTGCTAGAATTCTATTTCACATGCATAACCACTTTATGCAATTTCACCCGAAAACCTGTTTCGGTATCTAGTGAAATAAATTCCTGCGCTTGTTCATTCTTTCGGCATGAAACATTTGCTCCAATTGGATGTCGGTGTCTCTTAAGTGTGTCACCCTACGGTTCGTGAATAATGCGGACATGATCGAGACCCCTCTCGGATCAATAATCAGAAGCGGGATCTGGAGACCCATACTGACTCCCACACATTCAACGATGACTTTCTTGTGATCGTCGGAACCTTTTACGCTAGTATCTTAATCCCTTTGTTTCACGATATATTACATGTCCGAGATTCGATCATCGGTATCTCCATACCTAGTTTTATCTCGTTACCGACATGCACTCTTTTCTCGTTCTTGTGATATAACATTCTAGTGATCAAATCACTTGCTTGCAAGCTAATCAATGTGATATCACCGAGAGGGCCCAGAGTATATCTATCAATCATCGGGATGAACAAATTCCACTCTCGATCCATGAGCCTCAACATAACACTTTATTAGTTCTGAATCCATCTTTATAATCACCCTGTTACTGTGTGACATTTGATGTTATCAAGAAACTCTTCCGGTGTTAGTGATTGACATGATCTCATGGTCTAAGGATTAGGATCACTTCGTAAGTTGTTATAGCAATATAAACTCAATGACTTTGATCGTAATGCTATACTTCGGATGAATGTTCATCATACCATTACACTAATGTTGTGATCCCGTTATTAACAACATCCAATGTCCATGATCAGGAAACCTTGATCATCTTGTTAATCAACGAGCTAGTTTATGAGAGAGGCATAACTAGGAACTTTCTGTTTGTTTATTAAACACACATGTATTAACGTTTCCTTATTAATACAACTATAGCATGCAAAATAAACATCTATCATATACTTGGAATACACATAATAAACACTTTATTATTGCCTCTCAGGGCATATTCCCTTCAACTTGATGTATGAAGTCACAAAGAGTATTTATATCAATCATACTGTGATATGTACAAATCCAGATATGTCCTATGCTCTAAATGTTATGAGCATACACCAGAATGATTTATAAGATGATCATTGGACGATAGTAAGGATATTCTTATGATCTTTTGGAAGAACTAAGAGTATATTATTTTGTAGAAGTGGCAAATAGATGGTTAGTTCATTGTAAAAGTACTACAATGATACTAGTTTTTTCACAAAGTACAAATTAAGTTTATCTCAATCTGAACTAAGGGTGGCATAATGTAATGGAAAGTAAGTTCCATAATGGATTTGGATGTGTTCCAAAGTTAAGACATTGTGACAGATATTACAACAAAAGGCTGAGTATATGACTGCTATTATAGCAGCTAAAGAGGGCATTTGTGTCAAGTAGTTTGTTATCAAACTAGGTGTAGTTCACAGCGGGATAATACTATGAAGATATATTGTACGACAATATTATCAACATGTTTTAACCCCAAAGAACTAAAGGTCTCACCAAAGGACCAAATTTATACAAAGCCATCTCATTAAAGAATGAGTGATGCGTAGAGACGCAAAGACGTGCAATTACACACGGACCTGGAAGTGTCAGATCCGGAGATCAGTTGACCACTAGCAATCGTTTACATACGACACCAGAAAGCCACAGGTGTTGAATACACAAAGGTTTGAAACTAGATTATTGACTCTAGTGCAAGTGGGAGACTGTTGGAGATATGCCCAAGAGGCAATAATAAAGTGGTTGTTATCATATCTTCATACTTATGATAAATGTTTACATACCATGCTATAATTGTATTAATCGGAAACATTAATACTTGTGTGATTTGTAAACATAAAAGAGTCCCTAGTAAAGCCTCTTGTTAAACTAGCTTGTTGGTTAATATATGATCATGGTTTCCAGATCATGAACATAGATATGTTATTAACAACAGGGTCATATCATTAGGAGAATGATGTGATGGACATACTCCTATAGTTAAGCGTAGCATAAAGATCAAGTCATTTAATATAGTTCATTTGCTATAAGCTTTCTGATACATAGTAACCTAATTCCTTCGACCATGAGATCATGTTAATCACCATCACCGGAAGGATGCTTTGATGACATCAAACACCACACCGTAACTGGGTGGCTATAAAGGTGGCATTGAGTGTTCAGAAAGTATGGGTTGAGGCTCATGGATCAAGAGTGGGATTTGTCCATCCATATGACAGATAGATATACTCTAGGCCCTCTCGGTGGAATGTTATCCAATTAGCTTGCAAGCATGTGACTGGCTCACAAGGTATCACATATCACGGGAACGAGAAAAAAGTACTTATCGGTAACGAGGTTGAACTAGGTATGCAGAGATACCAACGATCAAAACCTCGGATAAGTAAACTATCGTGAGACAAAGGGAAATTGGTATCGTATGTAAATGGTTCATTCGTTCGCAAAGTAATCGTAGAAATATGTGGGAGCCATATGAAATTCTAGATTCCTCTATTGGTTATTGATCGGAGAAGTGTCTCGGTCATGTCCGCGTAATTCACGAACCGTAGGGAGACACACTTAAGGATTCGATGTTGTTGAGTAGTTTTGGAATGATGAGTAATAGAACGGATGTTGTTCGGAGTCTCTCATGGGATCCGGGATATCAAGAGGAGATCCGGAATGGTCCGGAGAATAAGATTCATATAAGGAAAGTCATGTTTCGGAGTTCGGGAATGATTCCGGTGTTTTCACTAGGAATGTTCTAGAAGGGTCTGGAAGGTTCGGCACTCCGGAGGGGAAGGGTACATGAATGTGTCATGACAATGTGGAATGGTTTCATCATGTACGAGGTCACTTGGCTGGGCAAAATAAAGGGAGAAATCAAATCCTAGTTTGAAAGTCAAACGCCAATTTGAAAAGTCAAACGACAAGTTTGCTTCGTGGAGGGAGAGTAGGAAACCTACTTGGGGAGGAAGTCCCACTCCCTCCACCCGCCGGCCAAGGAGGAGGTGTTGGAGGAGGACTCCCTCCTCCTAGCCGCCTCCCTCCCACCTATAAAAGAAGGGGTAGGGCGCCCCCCTACCCTCACACACCTAAACCCTAGCCTCTAAGTCGCCGGCCACCTCCAAGCCGCCGCCTAGGGCCTCTCTAAACTCGGCGAGTTACGGTTTCCCCAAACCCTAGCCTCCGACCAAGCCCTCCCCTTGGTGCCCTCTAAACGGTAGATCACCAAGGCCTCTCTCATACTCCACCATACTCGCTCCGGCTTCAGTCGAAGCCCTGCGAGATCTCCCCTCTACTTCCGGTACCACGCAATCGTGCTGCCGGAATCGCGAGGAGAGTGCTAAAACCTCCGATGCCTGCTGGAACAAGGGAGAGGAAGGTCTTCATCGATTACCGAACGTGTGACCGGCTACGTAAGCGCTGCGGAACGCAGCGCCGGAAGGATCGTCTACGCGATCTTGAGATCGGAAGTGTACGACTACATAATCCACGAGAATCTGCTCTTGTTAACCGCTTTGGATCTTCAAGGGTTAGTATTCTATCAACTCGTTGTTGCAATCTAGTAGATAGATCTTGGCTTTATCATAGATTAGATCTTGATTGTGTGTTCATGCGGTAGAAATTTTTTGTTTTCCATGCTACGAACCCCTACACGAGTCTACGACTCGAACAGACACTCAAGGGCTACTCCCATAAGGAGTGATGGTTGCACACCCTATGAACAAATCAATGGTGATCCTTCGGATCCTCTACAGTGACTACGTCGTGAAAACTGACATTTAATCAAAAAAATGGTGACTCTACCAATATTTATGCTAAGAGATAACATCTCCTTAGCCACATGAATCTTCTCCGCGACAAAAACATTCGGATGTTGTGTCTGCGACACAAAGATAAGACCTACAAACAAAGTCTGATGGCCTGGTAATGCACTGGAATGCACTCTGCCAGCAATATACCATGCTTGCAGGTGCGATGAAAAATCCTGACGGACGCGTTGGTGATACGCCCAATTTCCATCACCTTTATATATCATAATCTACCTCTATTCATTGATATTTGTATTATTATGAGATATTACTTATGTCTTATCCACTGTTTTTCCATGTTGGATGATTCTTGGAGGATGGACTGCCGGAGTCTGTATTCTGATGGAAAAGAGGGCGTTTTGATGCAATTTCGCGAAGATCAGAAAAATACCAGAAAAATATGGGAAAATATTATTTTTCCGATAGATTGAGGAAGCCAGAAGGAGGGACGAAAAAGGGCCGCAGGGGCCCATAACCCCCCTAGGCGCGGACCCACCCTAGGTCGCGCCTAGGGCAGGTGTGGTCCACCTGCCCGGCTCCCGACTCCGCACCTTCGCCTATATCTTCCCTACGGAACCCTAAGTCTTGGGGAGCGACCACAGATAGATTCTCGCCGCCTCTGGGGGTGGAAAACACCGAGAGAGAAAGATCTCTCTGGCAGACAGATTTCTGCCCGGGTTCCTTCCCAGAGAGGTAAGATCGTCGCCATCAACACCGTCATCAAGCTAGGATTCATCAGGATCATCATCATCATCATCCACACCATCATCTCCACCAGCACCATCATCACCACTCCATCCCGCTGTAACAATTCTGTTGGACATTGCTTTAGTTCTTAGGGGAAACTTTCCCGGTGTTAATTACTATTGTAGTTGATGCTTGTGAGTGGAACCATTGGATTATTTTTTATGTTCAGATTGTTATCCATTATCATATCATCTTTGATCTTGATCCATATGATGTCTTGTGTGTAGTTCATTTAGTTCTTGAGGACATGGGAGAAATCATGTTGTTATCAGTGGATTTGAGTTGAGTTATTATTCAATGGTTAGTATTTAAGTTGTGGTGCTATTCTTCTAGTGGTGTCATGTGAATGTCGACTACATGATACTTCAACATTTATGGGCCTAGGAGAATGCATTGTGTATTTGGCTACTAATTGTGGGGTTGCCGGAGTGACAGAAACCTGAACCCCCGTTAAGACACCTTTGCACAAGGGAGTGTAGGATCTCAGAGTTTAAGGCCGTGGTTAGATATATATCTTAATTACTTTCATGTAGTTATGGATGTTTGAAGGGGGTTTAATCACAAGTATGTATTAGTCCAAGTAAGGTCGGTACATTAGCACAGGTTCACCCACACAACACTTACAACACCAAAGAAGAGTACTCAGCTATATGAAGCGAAAGCACTTGACAAAATTCCCATTTGTCCTCGAGAACGTTTGGTCCTTATAAGTATTTCCAGCGGCTTGTCCTTTGCTTAGAAAAGTATGGGCCACTTGCTGCGTTTGTTCTTTATTACTTGCACTTTGTTTTGTTGCCTTATCAAAAAACCACTAAAAATCCGTTTCCTATGTATTCACAGGGATATCCTGCTCCATACCACTGTTCAACACCTTCTACTCCTCGTTGGGATCGACACTCCTATTTATCGAAAGTACTACGATACACCCCCTATACTTGTGGGTCATCAGTTGGGTACATACTTAATATCACTAGAATTCGAATCCTATAACACCTCTACGTCTTGAGTCCAGGGACTCGAGTTTTAGTAGATAGCGTTGTTTTTTCCAAAGGCAATTAGTTGACCGCGATTCGTCAGTAGAGTCAGGAACGCATATCAACTATCCCTATGAACTAACCCTATGACCCGAAAACTTATTGATATAAAGGAACTCCAAGACTTCGGAGTCTACGGGTACCCAATATTAGCATATCCGGTCCAGCCCAGCAGAAGCCCACGTGATGATCCGCACCTTATGACGAAGCCTAGGAAGGATTCAAGTGGCCCATGAAGGAGGCGATTGCTTGGCGCATACGACTAGCTTTAGATAGAAAGTTTAAAGGCTAAAATCCTAATCTTTAAATGACTCGACCTAACCCCCGAGACCTGGCCTCCCTATATAAAGGTCAGGAGGGCACGGCGAGGAGGATCAAGAAACACATTAGCATACACCCGCCAGATCTAATCTATGCACCGATGTAACCTTCGGTTTCGCCGTCAATCAAGAGCAGACAAGAAGGAGTACGGTTTTCCCTCCGGGGGCCTGAACCTGGATAAATCATTTGTCCCTAGTTGCTTGTCTATTAGCCTAACGTGATCTGCAGCGCACCCCTCTTCCTCAAAACCCAAGTCCATAACAATGGGCATTGATGAGT
Organism: Avena atlantica; assembly: GCA_910589765.1. Lineage (NCBI taxonomy): Eukaryota > Viridiplantae > Streptophyta > Magnoliopsida > Poales > Poaceae > Avena > Avena atlantica. The sequence goes on along the minus strand of OU342736.1, from coordinate 9,648,495 downwards.
TAATCCCTCGTCAATGAGTGTTTAGTACTGCTTTCTCTAGGCTCTTTGAGGTGGCACTCCTTGTTGATAGATTCAGTTGATGATGATGGAACTTTGTGGATATCAAAAGATGATCTATAATTGCTCGGAGTGTTCTTCTATTGTCCCCCATAAAATGTTCTAATTAAACGAGATTCTACTCTTACTTGTTTACAAATAAAGTCGCTTAACGCCAAGTATCCGCAGAAAGCCTTTCCAACATGAGCATGAAGCTTCTAGGTTATTTAATTCTTGTGGAGTACAAAGGTGGTTTCTATCTTTATATCGACGAGTATTTTTGGGTTCCCAGACAATAGACCAGGATTTATGGAAGGGGACTCACTTATTTTTATGGCCTCTTAGGAAATTCCCGAAGTTTCCGCATCCAACAACATAATTTGATTTCATTGCTTTTTCGTAATGTTGAGTTTGTGACCCCTAGTTTCTAATACTCGCTATCCTCACTCTGTTAAGAGTTGAGTTAATAGTGTTCTATTGTATGTTGATGTGATGTTACTGAATATTTCTTTGTACGCTTCTGAGCTCTAAGTTAGGCTTATGTCAGACCAAAGTGTGGAATTTGTCTACCCCTGATACTGGGACATGACATAAGTGTAACCTTCATCGCATCAAGACCACGGCTTGGCCACTATTTGTACCTCCAATCACAACCACCAAGGCATTCTCTGCTTGTGTCAATCCCTTGTAAATCTTGGTGCATACATGTCTCATGGTGTCAATGAACGATGCATTGGTTAGGCTTATGTTGTGGGTACACACGACCGGCCCCGATCCAACCAAGGTGCCCTAGAAGCGCCAAATGCGTCGGTCCTTATTTTTCTCCGAAGAAGTCTGGAACTCGTTGATGGCCTGATCAAAGAGGACGACAACAAGTAGATCGGTGGCTTCGCGCTAAGACTACTAGACCTGATGTCTCACTAATAGAAAAAGGCCTAGTGATGGCGTTCGGAAAAGAGGGTTCGTGGCGTTGAACCCACGCGCCACTAATTTCACGCCACTGGTAGCAGATAGTGGTGGCGTTCCCCGGTGAACGTCAGTACTAAGTTAGCTACTGGTGGCATTTCACTAAACGCCACCAGTACGATAAGCTGTAGTGGCGTTAGAGCCTTTCTGGATGCCATTAACCATAATTTGACAATTAAAAAAATATTGAAAATCTTGATCATACTAGCAATATTAAATAACCGAATACAACAATACTAAACATCATTCAGAATATAACAACATGATACAATAAAGTTTAAAGATAGCATTCAGAATATAACGATACAAACAATAACTAACTTAGAAGACTATCTAGATTGTCCTACCTATGACATGGTCTTCAAAGTTATAAGACTAGTTCTACTTAAGGGAATAATCTTCAAAGCCAGAAAACTCTAAGTCAGGGATCTTGTACGAGAAAATGATGACTCCACAAGTTTTGTCGAGGTAGATTCTCAACCACATCCGGCATCCAACTGCGGCCATTGGCCCATCTTAGTCTATACCAATGGCCAACCTTGGCCGACGGTCTGTTTGCTGGCCTGCCTGGCTCAAGGCACTACACCGACAGCCAAGACAAAATGTCATTGGCGCCTTGAGTCAGTCCTTAGTGAACCTATCAGAATGAAATCTCAAGTTTAACGTTTTGGTGTCTCGTAAAAGTTGAACCTGGAAGGTGATGTTACCATCGATAGCTAACCGGCGAACCATCTGTGGTGACCGTGTGATCTCAAGACCCATCGAATCATAAAGATAGAGTGTACATGCTTTCATTTATATTATATGCCTGTATTTGTAAGGGTGTATGTTGTACCAGGTTTCCAAAACAAAAAGAAACCACCGTTTATGAACAATTCCGAGGGTTTCAAATTTTCATCTAAATAAAAAAATAGATTCAAATTTACGCCTCATCCGTCAACTGCCATGCACGGGCCAGCCTAGGCTGGCAGCCCCAGTCACCCTGCCTTGTGCTAATCTTATTTGCCGCCGGCATGCGCATGTGACCGGCCCGTTAAGTTTTTTTAAGTTAATATTTTTTCTGTTTCTTTTCTATTTTTATTTATTAGTTTATTTTCTATTTTTACTTTACTTTTATATAATTTTTAAAAATGTTCCAATCTGGAAAATATTTTAGTTTCAAAAAATATTCAGAATTAGAAAATGTTTAGATTTTAGAATTAATTATATTTTAAAAAATGTTAGTTCTAAAAAATAGATCTAAAAATTTCATCCATCAAAACTATTCAGATTTAATAAAGGAAATTAAAGAAAATAACAGAAAAAAAGAAAACAAGTACCTGCATAATTGGGCCACACTAAACGCGGTACATCTTAGGCTCCTTCGGACAAAGCGTATTCCGGCACACATTGAGCGTGAAATACGAGGTCCTCTGCCCTGCGCGTGCTTGCACGTTCGTGCATAGCTTGAGTTCACCATTCGTACTCCAGCTCCCCCATCTGCGGGGGAATCACATAGACATTCTCCAATATGCAGATAAAACGATTACTTTTTTTGTTAGACCATGGTTTTGAATATGCAAGATATTAGAAGTTCTTTCTCTGCCTCTTTGGGCAGATGTCTGGGTTTAAGATAAACTTCCTGAAAAGTGAAGTTCTCTGTCCTGGCAATTTTTTTGACAAATCTAGCCAACAGCTGGATTTCGATTTTAGTAGTAGGTAGAATATTTACATGGTGGCATGAAGCCAAGAAAAAATCAAAGAGGGAATCGAAAGAAAAAGACAGAAGTTTGAAAACTAAAATACTCATGGCGGTTCCTAGATCATCCTTCACAACTTCTTAGCTCTAGGAAGAGCCCAGTCCTAAGCGCCATCGCGGATGATTTGTACGAGGCGGCGCATAGAGGATGGCTTGTCCTTGAAAACCAGCTGATTGTTGCGCTCCTTCCATAGTCCCTAGGCAACCAAGATGATCAATGAGCATTATTGCTTCCCAAGTGCCTATTAATGAAATGGAAAGAAAAGTTATGAGAATAAATTTACTGTATTAGAATCATTCTCTTGGTCTCACATGAAATAGTAGGCATGTAAGCAGGCTAAGGTCCAAGAACCGGGGAAATGGTAGGTCGCATGGTGCCGCGGCACCACCCACCCCCGGCGCCGCCGGCCGATCCTGGCCGCGGCACCCACCCCCCTGGCCATTGACTGCTCCAGCGATGACGACCGCCTTCTACCGTCACCCACTTCCCCGACCACACTTGCGTCGCCGGCCAGCCCGGCCACGGCGACCACCCTCCATGCCGTTGTCTACTCCAACAATGGTGGCCACCGCCCCGTGTCGGCCCAATCCCTGTCGCTGCTGGAGAGGCCGATTCCGACGGTCGCGGCGGCCTCCGGCCGCGCCGTTGTCCGCCCCTGCACGCATTGACCCGTGCCGCCTGATCCAAGACCTTGGAGCTCTGCCGCCAACACGACGACTGGCACTCCCATGCCGGGTGGTGAAACTACCCCGCCTTCTCCATGGCCGGCAACAGATCACGACAACCCGACATCGCCACGACACTCTAGCCAAGATAAGTTTTCTCTGCCCCGCCAGGCAAAAAACTCTGCATTTCATGTCTCTGCATTGCATCGTAGCCACGTGCATCTCAACAATCGCACTCGGTCGCTCCCTCATAGCATCCGCTTTGAAGAGTCCATGCTCAGAGAGCACTTCTGCGGTACAACTTGCGCAGTCAGTCCTGCTCGCTACTATGGTACCCTGGTGCTGGCCTCCGTTGTGACCACCGGCGTTCAGCTCTCCGAACAGTTCGTCGCCTCGCTCTTGCACTTCTGGTTCAGGGGAGATCCGTCGCTCTTCCACGTCAGCACGGTGGCGGCGGGCTCGTTCAAATTTGAGGTTGCGTCCTGGGCCGTGGCTGCTGAGATAGTCGTTAAGGGGACCTGGGCTGCTGGCCCACTATGCATGGCCTTCTATTTCTGGGCAGATGGACGTAGCACCTCGTTGCATGCTGGACACGTTCCAGCGCAGATGTCAAACTTGAGCTCCAGCGCCATGATTTCAGCAACAGATAGGTTAGTGCGTGTCTGCAATAACTCATCTTCGTGTGCCGGATTGGACATTACACTGCGCGTCGACCGCTTGGGAAGTAACTCGATGCTTACGGGAGTGCCTGCCAGCCCACCTCGCTGTAACACCGCCGCGGAGCTCTGTCACGATGATGCTACTATGGTTTCTATGCCTAAAGTTTCACCGGAAAATGACATCATTGCTCTGGCGCCCGTGCCACCCGCCGCCTCCTTGCCAACGCGTTCACTCCGAACGAATGGCCCGGAGAGACCGAGGGCCGTTGTCAACGCTGACAAGGTCAACGACTTCTTCCGCCCCTTGCCTCGGCCAGTGCAACACCTAAGCAGAAATGCGACTAATCAGTCTGCGCTAGGGCCACGCGCCCCCTCCGATCAGCTACTTGTATGCACCGCCATGCCTAGTAATACATGTGCAACTCCATCCTTTAAAGAGATCCTGCTTCGACAGCCTCCTCCCACAATCCACCGCCTAGCTCAGCCCACACTCTACCTCAGTAAGCCACGAACCTTCATCGTTGGTGCTTCCGTTGCCTCGGCTACTCCCACTTCGCTCGGACCTGCCACGATCCCCTCGTCTGCTAGTTCTGCCGCTCTAACGGCCACCGGCGGCCGGACTGCAGGATGCTCCAGCACCTAAGGAGGGTCGTGAGGGTACCTATGGAGCCTGTTGTGCATGGGCGGCCGACAACCATCGACTTCCACTGCCCACCCGTGCGTGACCCGCACGCCCTCGCATGCATCCTAAACGTGGTGCCACCTCGCAGCAACCCGTGACATGGCTGCCGCCGCGTCATCCACCAGAAGCTGGCTAACCCTCCGGTTCGCCTCGCTGCCTCCTCGACTAGGGTCTGCTTTGCCATGTTCCTGCGGCAGCGGGACAACGAGCGCGCCCTGCAGGACAGCCCATTGCGGGTGACTGAGGTGGACGGGTCGGTCACCAAGATCTTCTTCCGCCCACACGGATCCGGCGAAGGCTCCTTATCCTTCGACTACAATTTTGGGGTTTGTATAACCCTTGAAAAACTTCCGCTTGAGTTTTGGGACAGGCCGGTGCTCACAATGGAAACGTCGGGGTTTGCAAACCTCCTCGGTGTCGAGCATGCCGCAGTTCGAGGCCACGACTACCCGGCAATCTTCGACATGGTCAAGGTCGAGTCTCCAAGTCATATCCCACACCATCTTGCCTTCCGCAAGCACGGGGGCAGAGGAAACCTTGCCGACGTCTACATCAATACAATCTGGGACACCCGCCATGGGTTGACTCGCCACCCCCGCCACCACCACCCCCAACTCCCTACCGCCGCAGCCCACCTCCCCCCGCCATCGCTCCTACCATGGCCAGCACCACTCACGCTCCATGCAGCCACACTCAAGGTACACTTGGGTCCGTTCTAGAACGCAGGCGCCGCCCTCAACACCCACCCACCGGCGTGCCTCTGGCCCCGATGCAGCCCCAGCGGCCCAACGTCTTGCGCCACGCCCATCTGAGAGCCTGCCTCCTGAAACAAATATCCTCGCCACCGTCACCAAAGCGGTTGCTGCCTCTGCTGCGAGCGCACGGCACGCTCTACTGTCTCCGCATGCCGCAAACATTCAGGACCTAATGGCCCTGCTCCATGCCTCCACCAAGATGCGATACCTTGTGGTCCCGTCGCGCCACCCAAACTCCTCCGCTATCTTCGTCATAAACAACTCCGCCGCCTACAATGTCAAGGTGGTGCTAAGCCAAGGGCGGACCTTATCCATCCGCATCCCTGTCGGATCAGCTACTATCGGACTCGAGGACACCTTTGTTGTCTATGATTTCAACCACCTAGCTCAAATCTAGCCTGGGGTCCTACGTAGCATGCGTAACCCGTGCCTGCAGAGAGAAAGTGTGTGCTCCCTGCTCTTTGCCATGTTTCTAGACGATCTTTTCGGTGGGCCTACCCGCACGCTCCTACCACCGATCGATTGCTCGTACCCTGTCAAGAAGCTATTCCCAGAACACCTGATCGGCCCACCCATTCACCCGATTACTCTTCTGCCTGGCCCTACCATGCCGTCAGCTTCCTCCTACTCTAACACCCTCCCAAGCAACTTGCTCCACCTGCCAACCCCACCTCTCTACCCCAGCCCTATGAGCCTGTCTGACGCAAATCTTGCGTCGCTCTCGAGAACTGGATCCTTCTCGGCAGTCAAAGCACCTCCTCCTCCTTTCCCTGGCTATGCATCTCACGCCACGCCATGGGCATGTGCACTGTATGCTGGCAAGAACACACTCATGTTGGTCTCTCCTGATTAGATTCTGCCGGGCAATGCTGTCCTGCCGATGCCTAGACATGTCGAGATCATGAGGCAGGTTTTCCTGCGAGCTCTCGAACCCCCTGGAGGAAGGACATATCATCATTCGTAATGATGGGGGCCCTTTCCATTTTGTCCCTAGACCAGATTCTCTCGAAGGTTACATTCCGGCCCATTTGGTGGGCCTGGCGCTGTGGCCCAGCAGCTCGAAGCGGCACCGCCGCTTGATACGGCCCAGCTGCAGCCCGTGGAGGCACTGCCGCTCAGCTCAGCTCAGCAGCACCTGGACAATGATGCTGGGAAGGACGGTGGAAAGGGCAAAGGGAAGGATCTGGCCCAGGATAAGGACGAGATGCAGGTCAACAAGCGCGGGAAGCGTGAGCTCAAGATGCTGCTGGAAAGATCGCTGCTAGAGCTGAACCAGCCAGCTGCGGCAGCACCAATCCGCACATATGCCTGTCGCAGTGAGCGCATCTGTCTCCTGCATGACGGTGCTCGCCTGGATTCCGTGGAGAGAGCGTTTATCATAAAGGCATGCTCTGCAGGTTACTCCGAGTCCTTTGTTGGCTCGGCCTCTGTCGGATCGGCGCAATCCAGGAGGAAAAAGACTAGACGGCTACCTGACATCAACCTGCTCACGCCTATGCTCGTCACTGCTTGCCCACCGGAGTCGTGCTTTGAAAAGCTCAAAGGGATCGCGGATTGCTGTGGCTTCTACACTGTGGATATTGTCAATGAAGCTCTGAAGATCAAGTCGGCGAATAAGGATGCCAATGGAGAGGGACCCAGCGGCACCAATGGTTGATAGGTTTAGTCTAGTTCTGCGTCGGTGTTACTCTGTTAGGTTGCTATTTTACTTTATCCTCCACCTGCATATTTACTTTCCTCCAAAGTTGGTGACCCGTGCCTGGGTCAAAGGCCAATGTTGTAATCTTTGCTTTTTTCATCACCACCAAGAATGTAGAGCAACCTGTAACACTGACTGCAATGCATGTTGCACAAGACCATGTTTCCTGTTATCTTTGCATCCCCATTACCCTATTGTTATTTTCCTGGCAGGGATGTTAACTTTGCGATGAAACTTCTCTCTTGGAATGCCAGGGGTTTGGGGGATGATGACAAAAACACTGTGATACTTAAAACTATTGATGATTCTAAAGCTGGTCTTATACTTCTACAAGAAACCAAGCTAAAAGAATTCACCATTTTCAAAGCTCGGAAGTTCCTGCCCTCTAGATTCACTGAATTTGTCTATGAGCCTGCAGAAGGTTCTTATGCTGGAATCCTCTTTGCCTGGAATGACAAATCTTACTCGGTTCAGGTTCTAATGAAGAAAAAACACCCCTTGACAGTGAAAGTGAGTTATAACTACAACAACACCTCCATCATAATTACAAATGTCTATGCTTCCCATCACCCACTTGGAAGTACAACATTCTACGAGGATATAAAACAGCTTAGCGATAGTATTGTGGAATATATATAGATTTGCTGAGGAAAAGAACAATGACAATATAGCTTGGGTTGAGGTAGATATTTTTAATCAATGGATTAATGAACTTGATCTTGTGGACATTGATATCTGCAATACTAATTTCACTTGGACCAATAAGAGAATAGACCCACCTCTTGTGAAACTAGACAAAGTTTTGGTGAACATGGACTGGAGCCAGAAATTCCTAAATTCAGAATGTAGGGCCCTTGGGAGGCCGACGTCTGATCACAAGCCAATTCTTCTTGATACAAAGGGTGGCACACCGAAAGTTAGTCTGTTCCATTATGAAGATTACTGGCTCAGCAGAAGTGACCTGATTCAGATCACAAGAGAAACACTGTCTAAAGGGACTACACAGATGGCATGTGTCTCTAAGTGAAATCACAGGCTAAGGACAGTTAGGGCTGCCACAAGAGCCTGGATCAAAGATGGGAGATCTAGGAAAGCTACCCAACACAATTTAAACCATGCCCTCCAATATTTGATGCCTTTGAGGAGTGGCGACCTCTATCTGACCTTGAATTTTCCCTCAGAAGCATCTGTCTTAGAGAAAATAAAGCCCTCATTCACTCTGAAGCGCAAAGATGGAACAGAAGAGCGAAAATCAAATGGTTCAAACTAGGCGATGAAAATACGAAGTTCTTTCACACCATGGCAACCTACAGATATAGGAAGAATAAAATGAAATTCTTGAGGTCTGAAGGTGCAGAATTCTTCGAGGATAAGGATAAACTTAGCATTGCCACTAATTTCTTCACCAAGCTGTTTGCTGAGAATAGAGTCTGGACACCAAACATTAACCTGCAACATCTGTACAACGGGGAAGACACGAATCTTAGTGAGCTTGCCGCCCTATTCACCTGGGAGAAATCAAAAAAGTGATACTAGAGGCACCGCCGAACAAAAATCCTGGCCCAGATGGGTTCACAAATGAATTTTATAAATTCTACATCAATGGCCTGCAGGAAGATATCATGCAACTGTTTACAAACTTGCACAATCAGGAGGTCGACCTGGCAGGGGTAAACCTAGCTTACATTGCGCTGCTACCAAAGTGTGAATTGCCACAGGAGGTTAAAGACTACATACCAATATCATTACAACACTCAATTCCAAAGTTGATTGCCAAGGTGTTAGAAAACAGGCTGCAACCAAAAATAATGTCTCTAGTTGACCACATGCAATCTGGCTTCATCAAGAAAAGGTCAATAGTTGAAAATTTTGCCACAGCCATTGAAATGGTGCAATGCGCCAACAAGACAAAGAAGCCTAAAATTGTCTTAAAACTAGATTTCCAAAAAGAATTTGACACAATCCATTGGGAAGCCATTTTACATACCATGGCTGTGCGAGGGTTCCCAAAAAATGGATCAGATGGGTCAGGGGGCTCCTGAAAACCTCAAATGCACAGATACTGATCAACGGATAGGTAGGAAGCAGATTCAAAATTCAGAAAGGGGTGCGGCAAGGCGACCCACTGTCATAATATTTGTTCATAATTGTTGCTGACATCCTGCAGCGCTTGATTATAAAGGCTTGCACCACAGGATACTTACTTCACCCCCTACAGCAAGGTGCACCACTGCATGCGCTTCAGTACGCAGATGACACGCTTCTGATTCTGCATGGATCCGCTGAGCAAGCAACCTTTGCTAAACAACTCCTAGATGCTTTCGCTACTTTCACTGGGCTTCACATTAATTATCAGCAAAGTACATTCGCCCCTTTAAACATGACACATGAGCTTGCACAGGAGGTTGCCTCGATATTGGGATGCAATATAGCTCAGTTGCCTTGCACATATCTCGGGCTACCTCTGTAGACTATCAAAATCAACAGGAGCCTATTGCAACCCGTTATACAAAGGGTTGGCAGGAGATTGCCAGGATGGATTCCTAGGCTCATGACATCTGGGGGCAAAGTCCAGATGATCAAATCGGTCCTATCTGCTATCCCAAACTTCTTTATGGCATGTATTGAATGGTACAAAAGCAGTATTGAAGCCATCAACAAACTCTACAGGGCCTTTCTCTGGAAAAATAAGCAGGAAGTTTTAGGGGGATAGTGTCTTGTTTCTTGGGATATGTTCACCATGCCAAGAGAACAGGGAGGCCTTTGAAATGGATGGTATGGGCACCTAGAGGGGGGTGAATAGGTGCTAACTAATTTTTAATACTTTTTTCAATTTTAGGCTTGACACAAAGTAAATTCTCTAGATTTGTAACTACGAGAATTTCCTTATATGCAACCCTACCTACTAAGCATGTAAAGAGAGGAGCGAAGGAACCGTAGTGGAGCACGCGGAGACACAATGATTTGTTTACCGCAGTTCCTTCCTTCTTAAGGCAAGTACATCTGTGTTGGAGGGGTGGGCGGTTCTAAGACCACCACGCCACAATAGGCCTCACCTATTCTCTGATGGATCTCGCCACGAGAGGCCTGATCCACCTTCTCCACTATTGGAACCCTTCGAGGCGGGAACCGATGCCTTTTACAATGCTACCGGGGCACACACCCACAACTGAGTTGGGGGCTCCCGAGATGACAACAAGCTGCCATAAGACCAAGGTTTATCAATATAAACAAAACAAGGATCTAGGTATTTGCAAGAAATACTAGATCGGTGATTCTCCAAATGAATGGAGAGGAGATGAAGTGCTTGATTGCTGATGATGAAGATCGAGTTCTCCTCCTTCGATTCCCCAAGGGACGGGGCCTTTGGGTGGATCTAGGTGGAGCTCTCTTGGATGAAGGTTGCAGATCAGATCTTGTCTTTTTCGAATGAACCAAGAGATCTGGAAGGAGGGGGAAGGCTGGCTTAAATACCCCCTGCCCAGATCTGGCCGTTGCACAACTTTGGGGGTGGATTATCTGCCCCCCCACTTGGGGCGGATTATCCGCCCCCTGGGAAAACTCTGCCAAAAGGGCGGATATTTCGGGGAGAAAATCCGCCCCCTCTCTGGGGTGGCGCCGGGGTGGACAAACAGACACCAGGCGCGGGCCCCTGCCTGGCCGCGCCTAGAGGGGGTGTGCCACCCCCGAACTCTATCTCCGCCTAGTTTCCGTGTCAGAAACTTCCTTATGCATTGAAACTTCGTAATATATAACCCCCCGGATCCCCCGAGGTTCGTGCATCGTGTTCTTGTTGTGTTTTTGTTTTGATCTGTTTCTGTCAGGAAATCTTCTCAAGTTTAGAGCACCATGGTCTCCGCCAACGACAAAGGCAAGAAGCCCGAGGAAGACGATCCTCACAAACCCAATGAGGAGGAGATTTTGGTACGTTATGAAGGAGGCATGGAGGAGGAGAAACAACCGGACACCCGCGCTACCGTCACAAGCATTCGATTGGTGCCAAAACCTACCAAGCTTAAGAGGATAGCACGAATGTCTACAGGAGGGAAAACTCCACGTCATATTCTTGCTCCATGGACACTTCCTCCATGTACCACTCGTTCAAACCATGCAGGGAAGGAACACTCTAAGAAGGAAGACTGGAGAAAGAATAATAAGGACTGGATCGTCGGTCCGAATTGATCATGAGCTGCATTGAACATAATTCGGAATTGATTCGTATTCTGACCTTAGATTTGGAAGATTTGAAGAAACTTATAGAGGAGCTTATTAGATAATACCACCACCTCCGATGGAGTAATTTGTCATCAGGTTTGGCATCCCCTTAGCTTGTTCCAAGCATGGGGGAGTGCCGTGGTATCACCAACATTATCTTTTACCTTTTTAGTGGATTCATATCTTTGGTAGAGAGGTTATCTTATAGTTATGTTTGCATGTAGAAGTATCTCTCCTTTAGTTGATTATCTATGTATCCCTTGGTGTGAGTGCCTTTATTAGAATATTAATGAGAAATCTCATCTTTTACTTTTTGCACATCTTATTTTAGTTTGCAATCTCTATTATATGATGGATCTTGTTGATCAGTACTGGCATTACTTTGGGAGCATCAAGTGGATCTAAATTGGTTTTGGCAAACCGAGTTCTGGTCAGTAGCAATACTATTTGAAGTATGAAAGAAAAATAGAAAAACGTTACATGTATTTTGTATAATTTGTTTTCTTTCTAGTTGGCTCATGAGCTTAGTATTCTTTATTTAAGATCTTTTGTGTCTTCAAGGAAGATTACATGTTTGGCTTTATTACTTGTATGTTTGCTTGTTTCTTTCAACTCTCTTGCTTGCTACCCAGCCTTGCTAGCCAAAAACCTGTTTTGAGAAGGAATACTTCTCATGTTTCCAATCCCTTTGAACCAAAACCTTTGCCACTTGTGTCCACCATATATACCTACTAGCATTATTTCTATTCCAAGCAAATTCTCAAGCTTCATCTACCTTTCGAATTAAAAAGTATTTTGTTATGTGAAAACTAGTTAGTAAAGCTCTCACGAACTTGATGGCACACCTTATTTCTTTGACTCTAATAGACTTGAACCATTGTGCCATTGAAGTTGTATATGATTGCATCTATACGTTGGAATTAGCATAACCGTGTTGTCACAAGGAACGTTTTCAACATTGCACCTGTACTTTGTACTCAGTTGATATTGTGCTCTTTTGTCTATGGATGTCAACAGTGTGAAATAAAGAGGGAACTTGTAAGTCCATGGAGTCTGTATTTTGTGATAGAGAAACACCTCGGCCGCTAGCCTAAGCCATGCCTAATCATGGTGAAAAGTTGCAGCATCACCATAGTGAGCTATCTATGAAGCTTCCTCAATAAAAAGCTATGCACATAGTAAATAAAAAGATTGCTGATATGCTCACTGTCTGCTTTCCTTGTCAGTTTGGTTATGGGATAGCTCCTGTACCATTTGCAAGGGGTTCCCCGTTGGCGGTTCTCTATGATACGCATGTACTTACAATGACAAGAACTTACCGGTGACCAAAGTTGAGTAGCATGAGGAGTGGCCCTCATATTCAGGGGACATGAGATTGCCAACTTATATTTCGTCAAGCATATACTCCATATTTGTGCACTTTAATCTTAATCATCTCAAGATGCCTATGATAGGGGCAATGAGGGCTCAAATCTAGTAAGTACCATAATCTCTTGAAATCTCTTTATGACTTGTAATCCCTACTTCCCTCTATGAAGGGACCTTTCTCCTAGTTACCAGGTTGAGTCAGTAAACCTACTTCCTCTATATCTCCAGCAAGCAATTGAATTGTTGTGTTTCAAGCATTCATATGGTGATTTATTCAATCATGTTCTATATCTTCCTTGTTTTCACAAAATCTTATCTATTGAGTATTACTTTGAAAGCCTTCACTTGTGAAAAACTTTTTTGAGCAAAGAGTGCTCGTATTAAAAAACTTCTACAAAAAGCTTTTTTGAAACTATTTGCCAGGTGTTCTCTGACCAAGAACAAGTTTGCCAATTCCAATTATGATTTATCTTTATGCATCTCTATTGTGAGTGTTGTACTTGGTTGCAAGCTAAGATATATAATGATGAGTTGCTTTCTTCTATGAATTGTGTAATGGTAAGTGTGATGCTTCTTGTTCGTATTCTTTTTATCGACACTTCACTCCATAAACCTGTGGACATGTTCACTGAGCTCATTTTTCTCTTGGGGACAAGTGAAGGTCTAAGCTTGGGGGAGTTGATACGCCCAATTTGCATCACCTTTATATATCATAATCTACCTCTATTCATTGATATTTGTCTTATTATGAGGTATTACATATATCTTTTCCACAGTTTTTGCATGTTGGATGATTCTTGGAGGATGGACTGTCGGAGTCTGGATTCTGATGGAAAAGAGGGCGTTTTGATGCTATTTCACGAAGCTCAGAAAAATACCAGAAAAATATGGAAAACATATTATTTTTCCAGAAGATTGAGGAAGCCAGAAGGAGGGACGAAGAAGGGCCACAGGGGGCCCACACCCCCTAGGCGCGGGCCCACCCTGGGCCACGCCTAGGGCAGGTGTGGCCCACCTACTTGGCTCCCTACTCCGCCCCTTCGCCTATATCTTCTCTACGTAACCCTAAGGCTAGGGGAGCGACCACAGATAGATTTCGCCGCCTCTGGGGGCGGAAAACACCGAGAGAGAAAGATCTCTCCGGCAGACAGATTTCTGCCGGGGGAATTCTTTCTCGGAGAGGGAATATCGTTGCCATCAACACCGTCATCAAGCTAGGCTTCATCGGGATCATCATCATCATCCACACCATCATCTCCACCAGCACCATCATCACCAATCCGTCCCGCTGTAACAATTGTGTTGGATCTGCTTTAGTTCTTAGGGGAAATGTTCCCGGTGTTAATTACTATTGTAGTTGATGCTTGTGAGTGGAACCATTGGATTATTTTTTATGTTCAGATTGTTATCCATTATCATATAATCTTTGATCTTGATCCATATGATGTCTTGTGTGTAGTTCGTTTAGTTCTTGAGGACATGGGAGAAGTCATGTTGTTATTAGTGGATTTGAGTTGAGTTATTATTCAATGGTTAGTATTTAAGTTGTGGTGCTATTCTTCTAGTGGTGTCATGTGAACGTCGACTACATGATACTTCAGCATTTATGGGCCTAGGGAAATGCAATGTGTATTTGGCTACTAATAGTGGGGTTGTCGGAGTGACAGAAACCTGAACCCCCGTTAGGACACCTTTGCACAAGGGAGTGTAGGATTTTAGAGTTTAAGGCTGTGGTTAGATTTATATCTTAATAACTTTCATGTAGTTACGGATGTTTGCAGGGTGTTTAATCACAAGTATGTATCCGCCCCTGGGCGGATTATCCGCCCCTGGGAAAACTCCGTCCCAAGGGCGGATATTCCGGGGAGAAAACCTGCCCCCTCTCTGGTGTGGCGCCGGTGGAACATGAAGAGGATATTGGGTGGGGGGGGGGATAATCCGGCCCCTTCCTGGGGCGGATTATCCGGCAAAGACAGAAAGTCCGGCCAAAACTCAGTCCCCTCTCTAGGGCTTGCGCCTTGGTCGTGAGCACGAGTGGTGGACTATCCGGCCCCCCTGAGGGGCGGATTATCCGACGGGGCCGGAAAATCCGGCCGAAACTCCGCCCCCCTTCGTGGGATTGCGCTTATTTGGGAAGAGGGAGGGGCGGATTATCCGCCCCCCCCAAAGGCAGAATCCTTATCCTTTGATCCCTAGAGAGAGCTGCAACACTTCAACACACATTAAATAATCCTTGATATTGTTATCTAACACACAAAACACTAGGAATTATAAAATGTTCTTTAAGCCTTGGCATCAGAAACTTGGCTATGCACAACAAAGCTCTAATGGACTCTCTGTTTTCTAAACTACTGTCTGCAAATGATGGGCCATGCTTCACCTGGCTGACAAGATGGTACCTGCAGGAAAGTATACCACATGCCCCAGCTGCACAGGACACACCTTTCTGGAAATCGATGAAGACCCTAATCCCCATTGTGCAGAATTGAACATATTGCCGACCAGCCGTTGGGTCCATAATAGCCTTTTGGCAAGACAATTGGATGGCTAGAGGCCGCTTCAAAACTACTTATGCCATCCTTTACACATTTTCACAGGACCCCCATTGCACTGTCCAATCACAGAGAGGAAACGATGCCTGTGAACCCAAGATTCTACTACCTCTGTCTCAGACAGCACAACTACAGTTTCAGCAGCTCATGATGGATCTACAGCTTGTCCAACTAAATGGTGACGGAGATAGAAGAGAAATGACTACAACTGGAAAGGAACCAACTACTGTCGACTTCTACAGGCTGTTTTGTGATCATGGACAGACCTGGCAGCCTCACAAATGGATTTGGCTCAAGGCAATCCCGCACAAACAAAAGATTTTCCTTTGGCTAGCCTTCACGGGAAGACTGAACACGAAAGACAACATGACTGCAAAATGCTGGTGCGCAGACGCAGGATGTGACCAGTGCCCTGCAATGGAGTCAATTCAACATCTTGCACTGCATTGCAGGGCTGCGACATGGGTGTGGAACAGGCTTGGCTTCTCCCATTTTGCACACACATCTAGCTCCATCTCTGAGTTCACCGGCAAAGTTCAGAGTGCGACTAGAAACACCATGTGGAATATTTGCTTTGCCGCTTGCCTGTGGGAGCTCTGGAAAGCGAGAAATGACAGGGTTATCAATGGCAGGGAGACAACCTACATTAATATTGCCAAGCAAATTGCACAAGATCTCAAGCTTTGGACTTGTAGAACTAGAAACAATTCAGCTGGGATGCTACTTTGGGCAGACAATCTATTGTAAATCGGTTGTGCCTCGCTATCCGCTTATTTCTACTTTTTCTCCTTCCTTTTCTTTACTTATCCCCGTTGGCACTCTGCCGGATGTAAATACTGTGTTCCTCATAAGGTAGAGGTTTTCTCTACCTTTTATATAAATTCAAAAAAAAATACTGTATTCAATCATGGAATTACACCTCTTAAACATCTGGATGTGCCAATTGGCAAGAAGAAACTTCTTAGCATACGTTGGAGGCCTGCTGATGAGAAGATGGAGAAAAGATTAGAATGCTGGCAAGGAAAATTGTTAGATACTGGTTTTGGAGTGGTACTCTTGAATGTTTGTCAAACAATTATTTGGTTTTTGATGCTATCCTTTTATAGGTTATACAGTCATGTGGAACACATCATGATTACAACAAGCAGAGAACTATCCAGCTTTGCGCAAGCAACGGAGGAGGAGGAGGAGGAGGCGGAGAGCATTTCACACAAGGTTTACGGGAGTGTCTCAATTTGGCTCCCGGCTCAGATCTTTATTTTGAATCAGAGAGTGAGTTAAGCCCCGTGGATCGACTGCGACACGACAAAGACCCCGGACCAGCCGGACGTGCCACACGAGCTGCAGGTACACCATGGACGGCGGCATAGCTGCAGAAATGAGATTTGAGGCCCCGGCTGGCGACTTTTGACTGGCTAGATCGATCAAGTTTAGCTCACACATGGACAGGCTGGCGCATCACTGTCTCAGCTCTCCACACGACCGGCCGGCCCTGCCCGATGGGCAGTCGCCATGCACATACGTCGTGCGCGTGCGACACACAGGGGCAGGGTCCGGACACAGGTACGCGTAGCATGCATGATGCATGGCGCAGGCGTCCCGACATGCATGCGCACCGCTCGTCTCGTTGGCATATGCAGGGACAGAGAGCGCGACGCAGAGCTAGCTACTGTACATAGCTAGCTAGCGGCAGAAACGGTATCGGGTACATATGCATGGCAGAAGAGACGATCGATCGACCGACGGAGACATGCGCACGGAACTACCGACAAACGACGGACGGATGGAGCTGGAGCTGGGAGCCTCGAGCAGAGCAGCTAGCAAGGGAGTGCCCGTAGTACGTACGTGTCCTGGGCTCTACTGTATATCTCACGTCGCCATCGATCCCGCGCGGGCACTGGCGCTAGATCTGGGGCCACCAAATAATGCGATCGAGGGGGCTTTTGCACCGGCCGGGACCGGCCCGCGCGCGCCGATCGGTGCCCACTTTCCGTTTCGGGAAGGTCGGGCAGGGCGTGAACGGGACGACGAGCGAGCAGCTCCGGCCGGCCGTCTAGACGCCAGTAGCAATACTATAATACTTACTGTAGTATGCTATGCTTCTCCATCGTCTACGCTTCCATATCTACACCTAGCTAGCATAGAGGGGTAGTGCGTTTGCATATATAGTGCACTTTGTAGTATGCTTATCTGTCTACGCTTCCATCCTACGCCGGGCACCTTTGTGGTTTCCTTTTCTTTCCGACGGCCACGCCTATTACACTTTACTTATGTACTTATTACTACCACTGGTAGAAAAGGGCCCATGCGTCCCGGTTAGTAAGGGCCATTAGTCCCGGTTGCCCAACCGGGACGGGGCAATCGGGACTAAATCTCTAACCATTAGTCCCGGTTGCCCCACCAACCGGGACAAATGGGGCACACGTGGCGGCATCAGAGCGCGAGGGGGGGGTGGAGCATTAGTCCCGGTTCGTAACACGAACCGGGACTAATAACCTGCTGCCGCGGCAGAGATTTGGCCCATTTCTCTGCCGCGGCAGAGAATTCATTTTGGCACATTTTATTGCCGCGGCAGCATTTTCGTCACTTTTTGTGCCGCGCAGAGAATTTATTTAGGTTGTTTTATTGTTTATTTAGTGTTTTGCACTTATCAACGAAGGAACCTTATATTACACAAGATCATCATGACAACATTAGATTCAATACACGGATCGAGTTCATGCACTACATACAAAAGTTGCTATTCGATGCTACCGGCCAATTTCTTGAAAGTTGCTATTTTTACAATTCCTATTGTCTATACACAGCCGAGTAGTATTCCCCTTGTGTGTTTAGGACTTCTGCATCCAAGAATCCCGCCAATTCCTCCTGAATTGCTCGTATGCGATCCTTTGGCAGAAGACCGTCCCGTAGACGTTCGATCTGATTTAAAAAAGGAGTCAGCCTATATGAATATGAAACTAAACACAATTTGATTGTAATAAAAAACTATAGAAATTGTTTACGTACGTGGAGTTGCTCTAAATTTTTGCCCTTCTCATCGCACGTCTGCCGGATGAACTCGCATACATAGTATCCACATAGATTGTTACCTGGTCCCTGCGTCAGGCACTTTACGAGAACAGAGTTCAATCAAAATAATAATCAAGCATGATAATAACTGTATCAAAACTAGAATCAAAGAGATGCGCGGATATAGCTAGTGGTGCTTACATCTAGTGGTTGAAATGTAAGCTCCTCTTTCCAAACACCCCTAGCCTTCTTGGTGAATCGTTTCCAAGCGCTGTCCGGCGTAGAAAATGAATAAAACAAGTTATTAAGTAGTTGATATCATAAAATTCACGAACGTTGCCGATATAGTGTCATAATGATTAGAATTACCGCTGGAGAAGTATCTGCATGTCCTTCCACGTCTCAAGGGGTTTATGTTTCGAGTCCATGACTAGTACACGCCCTTTGTGAAGTTGAATGATTAACAGAATATAGTGGTACATGCGAATGCAGAAATAATCAATTATATACTTAACATCAAGTAAGCGAAATAGAAAGTGTATACAAGACAATAACACTCACTGGAAGTTGTAAGGAAATAGTATTTCCCTTTTGGTTTCTTGAAACCTTAACGCGTGTACTATATTATCCTCCGTATCCTGGGGGCTTAGTTTGAGATTAGCTTCATGAACCCAATATGGGTCAATGAAGCCAATGTCATAGATTTGTCCTCTGCTGCATTCGAGAATCTTCATTTTGCATATTACAGTATGATTATAGACATACAATAAACAAAATAATATAGCTGGAGACTAAATTAATTACAGAATTAGTACTTACAGACAATATGCACTTATGATCGATTTGTCCAAGGCGTCTTGATTGAATAATTGAAATAGTTCATCAAATTCAATGGATATCATGTCATCCTTATCTTTCCCATGATGCTTTTTTGTAACCCTCAACACTATCCAGTTAGCCCCGGCCCTTGTGGCATGCATGTACCAGTTATGCAATCTTCGCATTTTTGTTGGAAGATTGTTTACCTCCTCAGGTTTGACGAGAGGTTTTCCGTACTGGATTTGTATGATACTTCACTCACGGGGAAGAACTCTAACTGGGATAAGTACTGGGCAATACTCATACCTTGAGCAGCGGCAGCTTCTCCGTATTGTGCAACTACCTCTGGATCATACTGCTCTTCGGCCCCATATTTGCTCGACCCCACATTGGTTTGAGAAATCACCTTGAGAGGGGCGCAAGTCTGTTTTGCTTGTTCTCCGAGCTGGGCAACAGATTTCCCGCTTGCATCAGTACTGCTCTTCGAGGCTTTTTGTGCCGCATGTGACTTGAGAAAAGAACGCTCATAGTCTGATGACAGCTTTGGCTCGGGTTGATGAAGATTCTTTAGCATTTTCAACACTTTGGCTTTTTCTTCTTTGGTGCTGGGGAACTCTGGCTCTTTCGGCCGCCTCAGCTTAGCAAAAAACGCTGTCGTTTCCGCATCAACGATCGCCGCAGTCTCCTCTTCAGTACAGTCATAAGCTCTCTTGGGAGGAACCGTTGGTACTTTTGGAAGAGGCTCTTGTTTACGTTTCGACGATCGCTTACGACGCACAGTAGCGGTACGCTTACGCTTTTTATCCTGAGGCGCCGGCGATGGCTCCCGCGGCGATGGCTGCACCGGAGATTGGTGAGGCGACGGAGCCGGGTGAGGCGACGAAGACGGCTGCCGCGGCGACGACGACCTCGCTGGAGACGGGTGAGGCGGCGGCGAAGATGGCCTTGGCGTGTGATTTCGAAGCACGATACAATCCTTCGGCCATAGAATGGTGAAGTTTTTTGCGTCACCCAGCACAGTCACATCCCCTTCACCAGCAGGGTAGTGAAGATCCAAAACCTCAAAGGCGGGCATGATTTCATCCACGCCGACAACAGCGTAGCCCTCTGGAACCGGACGACAGTGGTAAGTTGGTGTGGGTCCAATTGGTAAGGCATAGCCGACCGCCACCTTCATTGATATGTTCACAACTTTGACATGTAGCTCGCAGTGTGTCATCTCTGTGATATCATCCACTGGGTAGCCAACAGGAGCCATCGTCGGTGCATCATCGGCATCGCCATTGTCATCACCCGGGACCTCGGTGGAAGCCACACTGCTTTTTCGATTATTCGATAGGCCGGTTGCATCGAATGCAGTGTGCTGCTGAGATGGGCCGGTAGTACTTTACTCTTTAAGTGTGTTAATTTCATCTTGTTGTTGCTTTAATCGTTCTTCAATTAAATGCATTCACTCTTTCTGACTTTCTGCTTCAACTGCCGCCCTGTCCTTACTCCTCTGACGGCTTCTATCAGGATATTTCTTCCTCTCTTCGGGAAACCCAGTCCTCCATGATTGGGAGCCTATTGTGCCTCGTGTTCGTCCATCATGTTCCTTATTTCCAAGGGCGAGTGTGAGCTCATCATTCTCTCTATCGGGAATGAAGTCCTCATCTTTAACAGCCTTTACTGCTTTTCTGATCCTCTCGATTGGCAAGGGGTCTTCTTTATGTCGTATGTTATATATACACCTCCCTTCCGAGTCCAATGTGCCTCCATGCCCGTAAAACCAATTCCTTGCACGTTCTACCCAATCGTCTGTCTCTGGGGTGATCTTTTTATCACGCAGTTCCTGCTCAAGTTTCTCCCACTTAGGAATGCCAACCCTGTAGCCACCTTGCCCCATAGTATGGTGATACTTCTTCTTAGCAGCATTCAGCTTATTCGTTTCAGACATTTTCTTAGTTTTTTCTGATTTCTTGTATTCCACAAACTCATGCCAGAATGGTTTTATCTTCTCAAACTGAATATTCTTGAAATCGGGAGTCTTCTTTTTCACGACATAGTCAAGGTGCAATCTTTTCTTTCAGTTGGTGAAACACTGGGCCATCTTCTTCAAAGCCCACTCCCTGACCTTAGCCTCCATGGCTCTCCCATGTTGTAAGGCGTCCTCAACTGGATCCTCCGCATTTGGATCCAGCTCTATCTTTGGTAGTTTGAAATTAACCATGAGCCTCTTCCACAGTAAATCTTTGGCGTGGTTAGGGACAAATAAACATGTTCCCTCTTCATCCGCATTAGCAGGCCTATTCCAATTTCTAATGGTGATCGGGATTAAGTCCCTAACGATTACTCCGCATTGTGCCACAAATTTGGTTGCGACAACTTCGGGAGCTGTCGGTCTGCCGTCTTCAGCGACATCTTCGATCCTGAACCTCTCATGGTCTTGCAACTTTTTGGTTGGGCCTCGTCTGCTCTTTTCAGTAGATTCCTTCGATCCGGAGGGCTAAAAGAAGAAAGATCGTCGTTACTATTTCTATATAGATAGCAGATGATTAATTAATGAATTGATTTATATTACATGCACCTCGCCGGAGCGGTCGTCTTCTCGATTACACAAGGCATCGCCTTCTCCCTCGCGGAAGGCAACACCTTCAACCTCAAACAAGTTGTCTACTCCGGTAAAAAGAGGATCACCCTCACCGGAGTTGTTCAGAAATGTTGATACGTCTAAATTATCTTCCCCACGGATCACACCTTGGATCAACTCTTCCTTTTCTTCGTCTCTGACGTGTGGGTCCATATTTTCTGCATAGGTGGAAAAACGAATAAGTCAAAGCGGCTAAAGGAGAAAGTTACGAATAAGTCAAAGCGGCTAACGAATATTTTCCGGATCGAAGATGAAACCCTACTATATACATACACAATAATAAAAATGAAGAGAAACCCTAAACCCTAAGGCTATGAGAGGGGAACATGAGTATAAGGCTACAAAAGGTCTTCGATCTATCTATGGTCTTGATCTCGGTCTTCGATCTCAATCTCGATATCGTATTCTACCGAGAAGAACCAAATCACCGGAAAGAAAGGGAAACAATCAACACATGGCATCGATGCAATGCTCAAGCAATGATGATGATATGACAAGTTAATGTGCATTGGAATGTAACCCTAAAGCATGCTCGACAAGTTAATCGGGGTTCCGAGGGGCGCAAACCCTAACTCAAGGAACTCCAGAATCACCTGTTAGGGTTACTAGGGTGTTCTAATTAAACTTGTCATTGAATTAGATCTATCTATGGTCTTGATCTCGGTCTTCGATCTCGATCTCGATATCGTATTCTACCGAGAAGAACCAAATCACCGGAAAGAAAGGGAAACAATCAACACATGGAATCGATGCAATGCTCAAGCAATGATGATGATACGACAAGTTAATGTGCATTGGAATGTAACCCTAAAGCATGCTCGACAAGTTAATCGGGGTTCCGAGGGGCGCAAACACTAACTCAAGGAACTCCGGAACCAAGCGACCATGGTGGTGGCTTGTGGTGTGTAGGTGTTGGCTTCCTGTCGCGGCGGTTTCGATCCGGGAGCTTCTCTCCGGCGGCTTCTTGGCGGCTGATGCTTCGTCAACACGTCGGACTCAAGGGCAGTAGGCTATGAGAGGGGAACATGAGTATAAGGCTACAAAAGGTCTTCGATCTATCTATGGTCTTGATCTCGGTCTTCGATCTCAATCTCGATATCGTATTCTACCGAGAAGAACCAAATCACCGGAAAGAAAGGGTAACAATCAACACATGGCATCGATGCAATGCTCAAGCAATGATGATGATACGACAAGTTAATGTGCATTGGAATGTAACCCTAAAGCATGCTCGACAAGTTAATCGGGGTTCCGAGGGGCGCAAACCCTAACTCAAGGAACTCCGGAATCACCTGTTAGGGTTACTAGGGTGTTCTAATTAAACTTGTCATTTAATTAGATCTATCTATGGTCTTGATCTCGGTCTTCGATCTCGATCTCGATATCGTATTCTACCGAGAAGAACCAAATCACCGGAAAGAAAGGGAAACAATCAACACATGGAATCGATGCAATGCTCAAGCAATGATGATGATACGACAAGTTAATGTGCATTGGAATGTAACCCTAAAGCATGCTCGACAAGTTAATCGGGGTTCCGAGGGGCGCAAACCCTAACTCAAGGAACTCCGGAACCAAGCGACCATGGTGGTGGCTTGTGGTGTGTAGGTGTTGGCTTCCTGTCGCGGCGGTTTCGATCCGGGAGCTTCTCTCCGGCGGCTTCTTGGCGGCTGATGCTTCGTCAACACGTCGGAGTCAAGGGCAGTAGGGTTGCCGCTCCTTCGCTGCTTCGCCCTGTGTGTCGGTCGTCCCCTGTGGCAAGGTGCGGGCCGATACCGGAGCTTCTTCGTCGATCTGGAGGAGGAAGAAGATGGTGGACTTGATTGCTTTTTCAAGTTTCTTTTAGGGTCCTCGGTGCTTATTTTCTGGGCCTCTGTGTAATTTTTATTTCTTAGGCCTCCTGTACTCCAGCGACGTTATTGCAGCAATATATTTCGGGTGCTTTGCACCCGTAATCCGTTCAAAAAAAATCAATCTAATTCGGGTGCTCTGTTTTGCCACCAGCAGCAGAGGGAGGGGGAGGACAGAGAGGCAGGGAGGGGCGGCGCCGTACCTGACGCGCGGTGGTAGGGGAAGGGCGCGTCGTCGACGGGAAGCAGAGACGCGGGCGCGGCCGGCGGTCTTCGGGGGAAGAAGAAGCGCGGGCGGCGCGGTCGTCGGCGCGCGGAAGGAGACGCGGGTGGCGGCCGGAGGCGGAGGCGTTGACGACGGAGCCGCTACGGGGAGCGCGCGGCGGTGGCGAGGGCAGCCTGGCGGCGTCGTCGTCGGCGAGGGCGCGGGCAGAGGCAGAGGCAGAGGCGGAGAAGTGAGTGGGGAAGGGAAGAAGAAGAGGAGGCACGCGCTGTTATAACTAAAGGGCCTTTAGTCCCGGTTCGTGGCTCCAACTGGGACTAAAGGGGCATACGTCCCGGTTGGAGCCACCAACCGGGACCTATAGTCCAATTTTCAGCAGCTGAAAGGGCGCGCGCGCAGGGGGCTCTTCCGTCCCGGTTGGTGGCTCAAACCGGGACGTATTCCCCTGATTTCAAATTTTTTCAGTTATTTTCTCTTTGTTCCCGCCTTATTTTTTATTTTGGGGTTTAAATTTGTAATGTTTTTTAAATGATAATTACTTTGGAATTTAGAAAAACTTTAAACATAAAAAGTGTTTGCATTTGAATAACTAATTCGAAACCATTTTCTGTTTTGAAAAATAATTAATGTAACCATTTAAACTACGAACCATTTAAAATTAATAATGAAATAACTTATATTTTTTAAATATTAATTTGGAATTTAGAAAAACTTTAAACATAAGAAGTGTATGGATTTGAATAAATAATCCAAAACCATTTTCTATTTTTAAAAAATAATTAATGAAACCATTTAAAATTAATTAACTTATATTTTTGAATATTAATTTGGAATTTAGAAAAACTTTAAACATAAAAAGTGTTTGGATTTGAATAAATAATTCAAAACCATTTTCTGTTTTAAAAAATAATTAATGTAACCATTTAAAATATGAACCATTTACAATTAAAAATGAATTAACTTATATTTTTTTAATATCAATTTGGAATTTAGAAAAACTTTAAACATAAGAAGTGTATGGATTTGAATAAATAATTCAAAAACATATTCTATTTTTAAAAAATAATTAATGTAACCTTTTAAAATGAATTAACTTATATTTTTGAATATTAATTTGGAATTTAGAAAAATTTTAAACATAAAAAGTGTTTGGATTTAAATAAATAATTCAAAAACATTTTCTGTTTTAAAAAATAATTAATGTAACCATTTAAAATATGAACCATTTACAATTAAAAATGAATTAACTTATATATTTTTAATATCAATTTGGAATTTAGAAAAACTTTAAACATAAAAGTGTATGGATTTGAATAAATAATCCAAAACCATTTTCTATTTTAAAAAAATAATTAATGTAACCTTTTAAAATGAATTAACTTATATTTTTGAATATTAATTTGGAATTTAGAAAAACTTTAAACATAAAAAGTGTTTGGATTTAAATAAATAATTCAAAACCATTTTCTCCTGCAACATTGTTCTCCATACCAATGTCCACACACATGCATAATATGGGCACAACATCACAAACTATGCCGTGATTCAGCACATAACATCGGTCATTTGGACCGAAAAAGCCATGAAACCTCGAACATGATAGGTCATTTTGTGAAGGTCTTTTCGAAACATGATCAATATACCAAGTCTGGTATTTTTCCTTTCAACTATGTAACATAATATGACACCACGCGAAGGATTTTCATTGTTCGGATTTTTTTTGAATTTATTATGCCCGTTTTGAATTATCTGAATTTCTAACTATGGTTGAACCGGTGTGCATGAAGATAGGGGACGAGCATCGTTAGAACTTGCATTGGATCTCTGAAGAAACCACATATTGCGAGTCTAAAAATGATTTTTTTCAAAAAATCACGGGCGATAGATCATGTACCTGTAGTACAAACCGGACCCACTTCCTGCCGATTCGGCAGACATTTGTCCTTTTTACCCGGGATGGACGAAAAGGTTTGAGATGTACCGGTTGGGAGATAGTCCATGTAAGGTGGTCTAGTATTTTAGGAAAATGGGACGGTAGCATTCTGAAACGGCATTTTGGTGGTTACTTCACAAAACGACCCATTTTTTGCGCTCGGAAAATGGAAAAGGGCTTTTCCGTGCGACAAAAAGGAAAACTTCCTCCTGCAACATTGTTCTCCATACCAATGTCCACACACATGCATAATATGGGCACAACATCAAAAACTATGCCGTGATTCAGCACATAACATCGGTCATTTGGACCGAAAGCCATGAAACCTCGAACATGATAGGTCATTTTGTGAAGGTTTTTTCGAAACATGATCAATATACCAAGTCTGGTATTTTTCCTTTCAACTATGTAACATAATATGACACCAAGCGAAGGATTTTCATTGTTCAGATTTTTTTTTAATTTATTATGCCCGTTTTGAATTATCTGAATTTCTAACTATGGTTGAACCGGTGTGCATGAAGATAGGGGACGAGCATCGTTAGAACTTGCATTGGATCTCTGAAGAAACCACATATTGCGAGTCTAAAAATTATTTTTTCAAAAAATCACGGGCGATAGATCATGTACCTGTAGTACAAACCGGACCCACTTCCTGCCGATTCGGCAGACATTTGTCCTTTTTACCCGGGATGGACGAAAATGTTTGAGATGTACCTGTTGGGAGATAGTCCATGTAAGGTGGTCTAGTATTTTAGGAAAATGGGACGGTAGCATTCTGAAACGGCATTTTGGTGGTTACTTCACAAAACGACCCGTTTTTTGCGCTCGGAAAATGGAAAAGGGCTTTTCCGTGCGACAAAAAGGAAAACTTCCTCCTGCAACATTGTTCTCCATACCAATGTCCACACACATGCATAATATGGGCACAACATCACAAACTATGCTGTGATTCAGCACATAACATCGGTCATTTGGACCGAAAGGCATGAAACCTCGAACATGATAGGTCATTTTGTGAAGGTTTTTTCGAAACATGATCAATATACCAAGTCTGGTATTTTTCCTTTCAACTATGTAACATAATATGACACCAAGCGAAGGATTTTCATTGTTCGGATTTTTTTGAATTTATTATGCCCGTTTTGAATTATCTGAATTTCTAACTATGGTTGAACCGGTGTGCATGAAGATAGGGGACGAGCATCGTTAGAACTTGCATTGGATATCTGAAGAAACCACATATTGCGAGTCTAAAAATGATTTTTCAAAAAATCACGGGCGATAGATCATGTACCTATAGTACAAACCGGACCCACTTCCTACCGATTCGGCAGACATTTGTCCTTTTTACCCGGGATGGACGAAAATGTTTGAGATGTACCGGTTGGGAGATAGTCCATGTAAGGTGGTCTAGTATTTTACGAAAATGGGACGGTAGCATTCTGAAACGGCATATTGGTGGTTACTTCACAAAACGACCCGTTTTTTGCGCTCGGAAAATGGAAAAGGGCTTTTTCGTGCGACAAAAAGGAAAACTTCCTCCTGCAACATTTTTCTCCATACCAATGTCCACACACATGCATAATATGGGCACAACATCACAAACTATGCCGTGATTCAGCACATAACATCGGTCATTTGGACCGAAAGCCATGAAACCTCGAACATGATAGGTCATTTTGTGAAGGTTTTTTGGAAACATGATCAATATACCAAGTCTGGTATTTTTTCTTTCAACTATGTAACATAATATGACACCAAGCGAAGGATTTTCATTGTTCGGATTTTTTTTGAATTTATTATGCCCGTTTTGAATTATCTGAATTTCTAACTATGGTTGAACCGGTGTGCATGAAGATAGGGGACGAACATCGTTAGAACTTGCATTGGATCTCTGAAGAAACCACATATTGCGAGTCTAAAAATGATTTTTTCAAAAAATCACGCGCGATAGATCATGTACCTATAGTACAAACCGGACCCACTTCGTGCCTATTCGGCAGACATTTGTCCTTTTTACCCGGGATGGACGAAAAGGTTTGAGATGTACCGGTTGGGAGATAGTCCATGTAAGGTGGTCTAGTATTTTAGGAAAATGGGACGGTAGCATTCTGAAACGGCATTTTGGTGGTTACTTCATAAAACGACCCGTTTTTTGCGCTCGGAAAATGGAAAAGGGCTTTTCCGTGCGACAAAAAGGAAAACTTCCTCCTGCAACATTGTTCTCCATACCAATGTCCACACACATGCATAATATGGGCACAACATCACAAACTATGCCGTGATTCAGCACATAACATCGGTCATTTGGACCGAAAGCCATGAAACCTCGAACATGATAGGTCATTTTGTGAAGGTTTTTTCGAAACATGATCAATATACCAAGTCTGTTATTTTTCCTTTCAACTATGTAACATAATATGACACCAAGCGAAGGATTTTCATTGTTCGGATTTTTTTTGAATTTATTATGCCCGTTTTGAATTATCTGAATTTCTAACTATGGTTGAACCGGTGTGCATGAAGATCGGGGACGAGCATCGTTAGAACTTGCATTGGATCTCTGAAGAAACCACATATTGCGAGTCTAAAAATGATTTTTCAAAAAATCACGGGCGATAGATCATGTACCTATAGTACAAACCGGACCCACTTCCTACCGATTCGGCAGACATTTGTCATTTTTACCCGGGATGGACAAAAATGTTTGAGATGTACCGGTTGGGAGATAGTCCATGTAAGGTGGTCTAGTATTTTACGAAAATGGAACGGTAGCATTCTGAAACGGCATTTTGGTGGTTACTTCACAAAACGACCCGTTTTTTGCGCTCGGAAAATGGAAAAGGGCTTTTTCGTGCGACAAAAAGGAAAACTTCCTCCTGCAACATTGTTCTCCATACCAATGTCCACACACATGCATAATATGGGCACAACATCACAAACTATGCCGTGATTCAGCACATAACATCGGTCATTTGGACCGAAAGCCATGAAACCTCGAACATGATAGGTCATTTTGTGAAGGTTTTTTCGAAACATGATCAATATACCAAGTCTGGTATTTTTCCTTTCAACTATGTAACATAATATGACACCAAGCGAAGGATTTTCATTGTTCGGATTTTTTTTGAATTTATTATGCCCGTTTTGAATTATCTGAATTTCTAACTATGGTTGAACCGGTGTGCATGAAGATAGGGGACGAGCATCATTAGAACTTGCATTGGATCTCTGAAGAAACCACATATTGCGAGTCTAAAAATGATTTTTTCAAAAAATCACGGGCGATAGATCATGTACCTATAGTACAAACCGGACCCACTTCCTGCCGATTCGGCAAACATTTGTCCTTTTTACCCGGGATGGATGAAAAGGTTTGAGAAGTACCGGTTGGGAGATAGTCCATGTAAGGTGGTCTAGTATTTTAGGAAAATGGGACGGTAGCATTCTGAAACGGCATTTTGGTGGTTACTTCACAAAACGACCCGTTTTTTGCGCTCGGAAAATGGAAAAGGGCTTTTCCGTGCGACAAAAAGGAAAACTTCCTCCTGCAACATTGTTCTCCATACCAATGTCCACACACATGCATAATATGGGCACAACATCACAAACTATGCCGTGATTCAGCACATAACATCGGTCATTTGGACCGAAAGCCATGAAACCTCGAACATGATAGGTCATTTTGTGAAGGTTTTTTCGAAACATGATCAATATACCAAGTCTGGTATTTTTCCTTTCAACTATGTAACATAATATGACACCAAGCGAAGGATTTTCATTGTTCAGATTTTTTTTGAATTTATTATGCCCGTTTTGAATTATCTGAATTTCTAACTATGGTTGAACCGGTGTGCATGAAGATAGGGGACGAGCATCGTTAGAACTTGCATTGGATCTCTGAAGAAACCACATATTGCGAGTCTAAAAATTATTTTTTCAAAAAATCACGGGCGATAGATCATGTACCTATAGTACAAACCGGACCCACTTCCTACCGATTCGGCAGACATTTGTCCTTTTTACCCGGGATGGACGAAAAGGTTTGAGATGTACCGGTTGGGAGATAGTCCATGTAAGGTTGTCTAGTATTTTAGGAAAATGGGACGGTAGCATTCTGAAATGGCATTTTATTGGTTACTTCAGAAAACGACCCGTTTTTTGCGCTCGGAAAATGGAAAAGGGCTTTTCCGTGCGACAAAAAGGAAAACTTCCTCCTGCAACATTGTTCTCCATACCAATGTCCACACACATGCATAATATGGGCACAACATCACAAACTATGCCGTGATTCAGCACATAACATCGGTCATTTGGACCGAAAGCCAGGAAACCTCGAACATCATTGTTCGGCACACATTTAGTCCCGGATGTAGTCACAAACTGGGACTAAAAATATTTTCCGCCATTTCCCACCTCTTCCCGCCAAGTTTTCCCGCCCTTTCCTTTCTACTAGAGCTTTTAGTCCCGGATGTAGTCACTTACCGAGACTAAAGATATTTCCCGCCATTTCCCAAAGCTTCACGCCAAGTTTTCCCGCCCTTTCCCTCTATATTTAGGGTGATCGTGTCATGGCTATCCACACATCCACACCTTCCTCTCTTAGAACAATGGACAACGCCTACTGGGCCATTCTGACCCTCGAGGAGACCGAGGCGCTGTGCGCCTCCAACTACCCTTGTCCGCCGGGCTACCGGCCGCCCGCCGGCTGGATGCTGAGCGCTGGAGGGGTTCCTGTCCCTCCTCTCCCTCAAGGTTCCGCACGCCAGGCGGCCATCACAAACCACTTCTACCACAAGCTCACGCCAGAACAGCGGATGGATCCCCAGTGGGATCCCGACAACTACGACACCTGGAATGCCTTCTTCGCTAATAGGCGGGAAAGGGAGCTCGCCAGGTACGAGGGTGATGGCCCGCCACCGGTGAACCACAACGAAGCCGGCCGTCGTCTTTGGTGGGCGAACCGTACTATCATCGAAGTGATGCGCTACATCGCCGGGGGAGACCATCCTCGCCTACGGTGCCCATGAGTCCACCCGCCACAGGCCCCACACTGTCCTGGCGGTAGCGGCATCGTCTTCCAGGAGACCCCTCTCCCACCCGCCGTGAATCCGAGGCTGGAATGGCCCCTGGTATATGCCATGGATGGGCTGAGGATCCCCGGAGTGGCAGGTGACGATGACGATGATGATGACGACGACGATGAAGACCCTGAAGCTGCGTACTATAGGACTAGGCATGATTATGACTAAAGGGGACGACTTTAGTCCTGAGTGTTAGCTAGTCCCGGTTTGTCCCGGTTTTTAATATTAATAAATGTCTTAAGTGTTACCTAATAAATAGAGGGAAATGCCTATATAAAGAGAGGGTTCATATTTAGTCCCGGTTGGAGAAACCAACCGCGACTGAAGGGATTGCGGCAGAGTGGGCCAGGCAACACTAATAATAGGGGTGAGTGTCGACATTATGTCGTGCGGCTTGTACCTTGTCCCGGATGGTGTCACCAACCGGGACTAAAGATGAACCTTTAGTCCCGGTTGGAGACACCAACCGGGACTAAAGATGAGTCAGCACTAATAATAGGGGTGAGTGTCGACATTATGTCGTGAGTGTCGACATTATGCCGAGCTGCTTGTACTATAAATATGCATCCTTGTGAGTCCAGTCCTCCAGCCAGTTTGAGGCATCTCCAAGATGGTTTTAGAGAGCAGGGACACCACTACGGCCACTTTCAGGGAGATGCCGATGGAGCCCAGTCCTCCGGCATCTCCGAGAAACTAGTCATAGAGGCACTCCCTAATATGTGAAATTAGTTAGCTCCGAGGCGTATTGATCTAGTTAGTGAAGTTACAAGCTGCAAGATGGTTTTCAAGAGAAGGGACACCACTGCAGCCAGTTTCAGGGAGATGCCGACGGAGCCCAGTCCTCCGGCATCTCCGAGAAACTGGTCATAGAGGCACTCCCTAATATGTGAAATTAGTTAGCTCCGAGGCGTATTGATCTACTTAGTGAAGTTACAAGCTGCAAGATGGTTTTCGAGAGCAGGGACACCACTACGACCAGTTTCAGGGAGATGCCGACGGAGCCCAGTCCTCCGGCATCTCCAAGAAACTGGTCATAGAGGCACTCCCGGTCCAGCCACAAAACGGGACTAACACTCAAGACATTTATTAATATTAAAAACTGAGACTACGAAAACGGGACTAAAGGCCACAAACCGCGAAAGATATCCTTCGGTCAAGCCACAAACCGTGAAAGACATGAACTAGAGTTACATAATATGAGCCTGAACTTCTTGGCATATGTCATTCCTTATGACCGCTTCAGACGTAACCATGGAGCATCTTCTTTAGTTAACGGAATGCTTGGGTCAGTTTTCACTGTGAAGGGCGGAATTTCATCAAACTTATTATAATCTTCTTACATGTCTGTCTTGTCCTCGATTCCCACGATGTTTCTTTTCCCTGAAAGAACTATGTGACACTTTGGCTCATCATATGATGTATTCGTTTGCATATTTTTTCTTTTTTTCGGTCTGGAGGACATGTCCTTCACATAGAAAACCTGAGACACATCATTGGCTAGGACGAATGGTTCATCTCTATAACCAAGATTGTTGAGATCCACTGTTGTCATTCCGTACAACTGATCTATCTTTACCCCTTCCCCATTCAGGTTGACCCATTTGCAGCGAAACAAAGGGACCTTAATAGAGACTCCATAGTCTAGTTCCCATATCTCCTCTATGTAACCATAATATGTGTCCTTTTGTCCATTCTCGTCTATTGCATCAAAGCGGACACCACTATTTTGGTGGGTGCTCTTTTTATCTTGGGCGATCGTGTAGAATGTATTCCCATTTATTTCGTACCCTTGGAAATTCAATACAGTAGAAGATGGTGACGCGGCCAACAAGTATAGCTGATATCCAACAGTGGTGTCATTCAAGAGATGTGTCCGAATCCAACCACCGAAAGACTTCATGTGTTCATCTGTAATCCATGATTCAGGCTTCCCCGGGTTTTTGGAGCGTACAATATTCTTGTGTTCCTCGATATACGGAGCTCCCAAGGTGGAATTATGTAGAACTGTATAGTGTGCTTTAGTGAAAGAATCCCCGTCCCTACATATCATTGCTTTCTTTCCCAGCGTGCCTTTTCCACTTAGTCTTCCCTCATGCCGCGAGTCAGAAACACCAATCGGCTTAAGGTCAGGAATAAAGTCAACACAAAACTCAATGACCTCCTCTGTTCCATATCCCTTGGAGATGCTTCCTTCTGGTCTAGCACGGTTATGAACATATTTCTTTAAGACTCCCATGAACCTCTCAAAGGGGAACATATTGTGCAGAAATACCGGACCGAGAATGGCAATCTCTTCCACTAGATGAACCAGGAGATGCGTCATAATATTGAAGAAGGATGGTGGGAACACCAATTCAAAACTAACAAGACATTGTACCACATCCTTTTGTAACCTTGGCAGAATATCTGGATTGATTACCTTCTGAGATATTGCATTGAGGAATGCACACAGCTTCACAATGGGTACTCGAACATTTTCCGGTAGAAGCCCCCTCAATGCAATCGGAAGCAACTGCGTCATAATCACGTGACAGTCATGAGACTTCAGGTTTTGGAACTTTTTCTCTGCCATATTTATTATCCCCTTCATATAAGATGAGAAGCCCGACGGCACCTTGATACTGTAAAGGACTTCAAAAAAGATTTCCTTCTCTGCTTTGGTAAGCGCATAGCTGGCACGACTTAAGTGACGCCCTTTATCCGTCTTGTTATCTGTATGCATGTTCTTTGGGTCTTTCATAATTTGTTGGTCCTTTATCCGTGCTTCAGGTGTATCTTTTGTCTTCCCATACACGCCTAGGAATCCTAGCAGGTTCACGCAGAGATTCTTCGTCACGTGCATCACGTCGATTGAAGAGCGGACACGCAGGACTTTCCAATATGGCAGCTCCCAAAATATAGATTTCTTCTTCCACATGGGTGCGTGTCCTGTAGCGACGTCGTTTGGAACTGATTGACCGCCGGGACCCTTTCCAAAGATTACTTCTATGTCCTTGACCATACCAAATACATCATCACCAGCAGGGAGTTCAGGCTTCTTCCGGTGATCTGCCTCACCTTTGAAATGCTTGCCTTTCTTTCTTACGGGATGATTGGTCGAAAGAAATCGTCGATTCGCCAGGTACACAACCTTCTTGCATTTATGCAAATATGTACCTTCGGTCTTATCTAAACAGTGGGTGCATGCCTTATATCCTTTGTTTGTCTGTCCTGAAAGGTTACTAAGAGCAGGCCAATCATTGATGGTTACGAATAACAACCCTCGTAGATTAAATGGCTCCTGTTTGTTCTCATCCCACGCACGTACACCTGGTTTGCCCCACAACTGTAAGAGTTCTTCAACTAATGGCCTAAGGTACACATCAATGTCGTTGCCCGGTTGCTTCGGGCCTTGGATGAGCACTGGCATCATAATGAACTTACGCTTCATGCACAACCAAGGAGGCAGGTTGTAGATACATAGAGTCACGGGCCAGGTGCTGTGACTGCAGCTCTGCTCCCCAAAAGAATTCATGCCATCCGTACTTAGACCAAACCATAAGTTCCTTGCGTCACCTGCAAAGTCTGGGAAGTCTCTCTCGATTTTTCTCCACTGTGACCCATCAGCAGGGTGTCTCAACTTCCCGTCTTTCTTACGGTCTTCTTTGTGCCATCGCAACAACCTGGCATGCTCTTTTTTTCTGAACATGCGTTTCAACCTTGGTATTATAGGAGCATACCACATAACCTTAGCAGGAACCCTCTTCCGGAGGGGCTCTCCCTCAACATCACTAGGGTCATATCGTCTGATCTTATACCGCAACGCGTTGCATACTGGGAATTTATCTAAATTCTCATACTCCTTACCGCGATAGAGGATGCAGTCATTAATGCATGCATGTATCTTTTGCACATCTAATCCCAGAGGACAGAGAGTCTTCTTTGCTTCGTAGGTACTCTCGGGAAGTTTGTTATGTTTTGGAAACTTCGGCTTCATTATTTTCAGCATCTTTTCAAATGAGGAGTCAGTTAGACCACACTCTGCCTTCCATCGCAACAATTCCAGTGTGGTACCGAGCTTTGTGCTGCCATCTTTACAATTTGGGTACAACAATTTCTTGTGATCTTCTAACATGCCCTCTAACTTCAACTTCTCATTTTCTGTTTCACAGTCTCGCTTTGCATCAGAAATGACCCTACCAAGTTCATCAGCCGGCTCATCTGATGCCCGTTCTTCACCTCTTTCCTCTCCATTGTCTTCCATTGCAGTATCACTGTATTCAGGAAACATATGATGATAGTTGTTATCATCATCTTCTTCTTCACCATCTTCCATCATAACCCCTCTTTCCCCGTGCTTGGTCCAACAATTATAGTTGGGCATGAAACCTTTCATAATCAGGTGGCCGCGAATGATTTTCGAGGAAGAGTACTCCTTGTTGTTCCGACATTGAACACATGGACAACGTATAAATCCATTCTCTTTGTTTGCCGTAGCCACATCGATAAATTTATCCACGCCTTTGATATACCCGGCTACGCGCCGGTCACCGTACATCCATTCCCGACCGTTCATCTGCATCATATAAGTAAGTTTATCAAAAAACAGGACATCATAAATAGTGAAATAACCAATTCACACCGACACATGAATTGTATCAATGACCTAGAAAAGATAAGATTGCTAACCTCGATCGAGGAAAATAAAGAGGAGAAAGCTCAAGTGCGTCTCGGACACCTTCTATATTTTTGTTCTATGAGAAATTCAACGGAATTATTCACTCAAACATGTCATCAAACACCTTCAATGCATGCATGAGAAAAAACTAGCACACACCCCCTCACACCTTCCACCATTCGAAAAAACAGAGTGGAGGCAGAGGGGGCTGGGGCGTTGCATTTATAGAGGGCAGGGGTCTTTAGTCCCGGTTGGAGCCAGCAACCGGGACTAAAGGTGCGTGCCACGCCACGTGGCTGTGGCCAAACCTTTAGTCCCGGTTGGTGGCTCCAACCGGGACGCATGCCCCCTTACCAACCGGGACGCATGCCCCCTGGCCCCGTGCCCGCTCCAACCGGGACGCGTGCCAGCATTAGTCCCGGTTGGTGGCGCAACCGGGACTAATGCTCCGAGGGGTCGCGAACGGATAGCCCTTTTTCCTCTAGTGTACGTAGCACGCACTAGTAGAAACAGGGCCTCTAGTACCGGGCAGTAAGGGCCTATAGTCCCGGTTTTGGCACCGGGACTAACCAAGCGGGACTAGAGGCCCACCCACTAGTCCTTGCCTAGTTACCAACCGGGACTAGTGGATGCCCACGTGGATGTCGTGGCGTGTTCGGGGTGCATCCCACTAGTTTCGGTTGGTGTTAAGGACCGGGACTAGTGGGTCTCTGCCGCGGCAGAGCATTACCCTGGACTAGTGTTTCTGTGTCGCGACAGCATTTTTTGTCCTTTCTCTGCCGCGGCAGAGAATTTATTTTGTATGTATTGTTTTATTTATTTATTTTTCATTTCAAAATAGTTTTTCAATATTTGTACGCCACCACATATCGTCCACGTTCATGCATTTATATAAGATAACTTGTATTATGATATCGAGCATACAAATATATACAGTTTACATAGTTACATGGAGATCACAATTACCGGGAATAGAGCCCGTCTATTAAATTACATGGAGATCATTAGCGCCTATTCACACTAAATTCTCCGCCATCGTGTACCATCTCTTTGAAAATAAAACCCCCCAGCTCCTCCGCAATTGCTTATTGCTATCGTACCATGCCACTCGGCCTGCGTAATGCAGGAGCAACATACCAAAGATGCATGCAAAAGTGTCTACATGACCAGATAGGGAAAAATGTAAAAGTATATGTGGACGATGTGGTTATAAAAACCAAAGAAAGTAAAACACTCCTGGATGATATTCGAAAGACGTTCGCAAACCTGAGAAGGTTCCGAATGAAGCTTAACCCAGAAAAATGTACCTTCAGTGTGCCGGCTGGGAAATTACTCGGTTTTCTCGTATCCAGCCGAGGTATAGAGGAAAATCCAACTAAAATGCGAGAAGTTGAAAAAATGGAATTGCCGAGGTGTCTAAATGATGTACAAAAATTCACGGGCTGCTGGCCTCGCTTAGTCGATTTGTATGTCGGCTGGGGGAAAAGGCATTACCTCTGTATCAACTGATGAAAAAGTCTGATAAGTTCATTTGGACACCGCAAGCAGATAACGCATTTTATGAATTAAAAAAGATGTTGGTCACGGCACCAATCCTGGCCTCTCCACTATCAAAAGAGCCAATGTTACTTTATGTAGCTGCCACTAACAGAGTAGTAAGTGCGGTAGTTGTCGTGGAACGGAATGAAGATGATAAGTCAACACAAAGGCCGGTATATTACCTAAGCGAGGTACTATCGGCCTCAAAACAGGACTACCCGCACTACCAAAAGATGGCTTATGGAGTATACATGTCGGCGAAAAAACTTAAACATTACTTCGAGAAACATCCGATAAAAGTGATTTGTGAAGCACCCATAGCCGAGATATTGAGCAATAAAGATGCCAGTGGTTGAATAGAAAAATGGGCAATCGATCGAGTTATCACCTTATGCTCCGCAATTCGATAGGCGAGATGCAATAAAATCTCAGGCGGTGGCTGACTTCTTTGTGGATTGGGGCGAGGTACAATATGAGCCGGCGCCATTACCAGATCCGAATTATTGGAAAATGCATTTTGACGGTTCCAAGCTGAGAAATGGCTTGGGGGCAGGGATAGTGTTAACTTCGCCGAAAAGAGATCAGCTGAAATATGTGCTGCAAATACATTTTGCCGCGTCAAACAATGTAGCCAAGTATGAAGCACTCGTCCATGGGTTACAGGTGGTAAAAGATATTGGTATACATCGGATCCTATTCTACGGGGATTCAGATCTAGTAGTACAGCAAGTATCAGGCAATTGTGACGCATTAGATGGGAATATGGCCCTATATAGATTCCATGTGCAAAAAATCAGCGGATACTTCGATGGATGTGAGTTTCATCATATACCTCGGGCAGAAAATGACGCTGCAGACACGCTGTCAAAACTCGGATCAACTAGGCAATCAATTCCCTCGGGTATCTCCCTAGAGCACCTGAGAAAACCATCGATAACACCATCACCAGAGTCCGAGTCCATTCATATCTCGACAGAATCAAGAGAATGAAGTATGCCAATGGAAATTGACAAAGAATGCAACCCGGAATTTCTGAAAGTGAACCTGGCCATAGCACGAGTGAATATAGAGAAATCCGAAGTTGTTATGTCGGCAGAAAATATGGAAATTGATAGTGAAATTATCTCAGAGAAAATCATGCCGACATGGGCGCAACCCATATTTTCCTCCTTAAGGACGCAATCTTGCGAGTAATGAGGTACTGGCTAGACAGACAGTAAGAAGAGCAAAATCTTATACAATCATAAACAATAAGCTGTATAAAAGAAGCATCACAAGCATGCGGAAAAGATGTGTTGACTCGGCAGAAGGCAGGAAATACTACTAGATATACATCAGGGAGAATGCTGTCATCACGCCTCGTGCAGAGCTTTGGTGGCCAAAGCATTCAGGCATGGATTTTATTGGCCGACGGCGTTGAAAGGGGCGAAAGAATTGGTAGAAAAATGTAATGGTTGCCAGAGATACGCTAGCAAGATACATATGCCATCGTCCGAGTTAAAGACGATACCAATTACTTGGCCATTTTCTGTATGGTGCTTGGATATGGTGGGTCCATTCAAGCTAGCCCGAGGCGGAATGACTCACATTTTAGTCATGGTGGATAAGTTCACAAAGTGGATCGAAGTAAAACCAATAAAAAAATGTGATGGACCAACAGCAGTAAAATTCCTCAAAGATATTATCTTGAGATATGGTTATCCACATAGTGTTATTACAGACAATGGCACAAACTTTGTTGAAGGGCCAGAGAACCCTTAAGGACTGAAAGTAACTTAAGAGTTGTTTGAATCTAAACAGCGAAAAGGGACAGAGCACCCTTAAGGGGCAGCAGCATAATCAGGAGCATCGAAAATGGCTATCTCGGATAATGGCGGGGCGACCTCGGTCCCCTGCGCAGAGGAATTTTCAGGAACTGGGCGCTCCGAGGTAGATGACACCTCAGCCGAAGTTACTTCACCTTCAACAGAAGCAATAGTAGCCTCGGGGGAAAGCCTCGGCTGCTGAGAAACATTAGCTTGAGATCGAGAATGCTCAGTCCCTTTAGACGAAGATCGCGCGTCACCATCCTCATCCGAGCTTGCATTGGAGTCACGAGAGTTGTCCGAGTCACCCTCTTCCTCATCTTGATCGGACGAGTCATCATCAAAGGCATCTTCAACTTCGACATCATCGGCTGCATTGGGAAGAAAACTCGGCCCTTCAATCCAATTATGTATGTTAGCGTACTCAACAAGATGAAAGGCATGAGCTTGGCGGTGTGCGACGAACTCTGGATCCTCAACCCAATGAGAGCCAGTGCGCAAATTCATAAAAGTGTCGAGCGAGATGTCCCGTACCAAGACAAAACGGCTGTAAGTGCCATATCAGCACCAGCCCTCCCAGCAGATTCCCTCCAGAGATTTAACTGGGTCTGAGATCCCATTAATCTCTCCACAAGTAATTTGACGTCGTCAATATCAGGAGTTCTAGATGTATTCGGCCAAAGAACATGGTAGGCCCGAATGGCTGCTTGCACCATATCCCTTCCCATAATCTTCATTGGTCCAATAGCAGCGCCGACGACAATCAATAAGTCTTCCATTGAATATTCTGGACTTGAATCTGCGGGGACACCTCGGCGCTGACGAGCAGAAATCACTGCCTTAGAGCTCACTGGTCTAGCTTCCGGAAAATGATCTACGCGAAAGGAAAACATATAAGGTAAAAATAAGAAAGAGAAGAAGATAACTCGGCCACGGTCAGAAACTTACGATGAATATAACTCAACATTTTCTGGAGATCCTGGGTCCAGTCGGCCTTATTATTTTCAAAGCGAGTGATTTCCTCGCCCATCATCCGGTTCATCAGCTCGGCAGCATCAAGGAATTCTTTGTCTTTCTATAATTGCAAGCTTAGTCGATTCTTTTCTTCAGAGAACTCCTGATCAACCTTTTCCAATTCGGATTTCTGCTAGAGCTTGATAGACTCAACCTCGGCACGTAACCAGGTTATCTCATCATCTTATTCTTTAAGCTGCGCCGAATGAGTGCCGGCTTGTTCTAAAAAATGCAGCATCATATCAGGTTGGGATATGCATTCTTGATGTGACACTGCAAGTGTTTGTAACTTGGCTATACCAAAGCCATAAAGTTATAAGAACCGTAGGATTAGTCTCGAACGAAAAACAATAGACGAGAAGAATAACTAACCTTCCAGAGCTTTGAACTTCTTGGTAATGCGAATATTAAGATTGTTGATATTAGCTGCACACCGGCAAGGAATGAATTAGCACACCAAGTCGAAAATATTAAGAACTTAAGGAATAATACAAAGGTTTATTAAATTACCAGTTTTCTTCACTACGGGGAGAACTTTCTCATATTTCTCCTCCAACTTCTTGTGTGCAAAGAGCAACCTTTGAAATTCGGCCGTCCGCCGATCATGGGCAACCTAAGTACAAAAATGAATTACACAGCTGGATATTCAAAGCTAAGACAGATCCGAGTCAAGTAAAACTTAACTCGGATCTAGGTGGCTGGATATTCGAAGCTAAGAAAGATCCGAATCAAGTAAAACTTAACTCAGATCTAGACGGTTAGATATTCGAAGCTAAGACAGATCCGAATCATGTAAAACTTAACTCGAATCTAGGTGGATGGATATTCAAAGCTAAGACAGGTCCGAATCAAGAAAAACTTAACTCGGATCTAGGTGGCTGGATAACCGAAGCCGAAATAGATCCGGATTAAGAAACGATTAGTTCAAAATATGGATGAACCGCGATCAATCCAAGGTATACAAGAAATTAACTTAGTAAATAACAGATTTGAAGCCTAACAAAGCTCCAAACGAACAACAAGTTATTCGGTTGCAAGCTTCGGGGACTATTGTATATATATCATCATTTGAATAATAGACAAAATATCAACATAAGCGCTTACCTCGTTCATCTTATCACTTTCAAGAACAATCTTAGCAGCCATATGCAAACGACTGCTAATGTCGGAAAGCTGAAATGGCTGGTTACTCGGATTGCCCTCAAGCTGGTCGGCGGCGTTCCAGTTGTTGGCATATTCCACCAGAGAGCTGAGGCTGTTCCCACTCTCAGTACGGTTCAGCACTTTACCTCGGACACGTTGGGTAACCACCGACGCCGCATGACTCTTATGGAAAGTAAGCTGAGTATCAGCGGCCGGGGTGACAACAAGCTTGGCAGAGGAAGCCCCCTTACGGAATGCATCCGCTATGTTGGGTTGAGAAGAGCTACCCGGCCCCTTCTGAGATGCTGAAGGTTTGGTGACAACAACCTTCTTAGCCTTAGAAGAGGTGTCGGCAGGGGCGGCAACCTCGGCACGAGGAGTGGCATCCTTGGAGGCAGGAGGAACTATGGTTTCCATGGGGGCCGAGATGGTGATATCCTCGGTTGGAATTGGAGTTGCAGTTGGAATTGTGGGGTCAAAGGAATTTTGGGGGAAACTTTGGGGTCATAACAGGGGCGACAGGTTCAATAGGATGATCCACTAGCGGAGTTATGTCGGCGTCAGCAATGGGAGCTGTAGGTACATCTCGCCGAGGTGATGTCTGCGTCGGCGCAGGAGGAGAATCAACGCGAGAGGGACTAGTAACCCGAATATCTTCAGGAGGCGGAGGAGAAGGCAACCGAGTTGTATGACTCGTCATACTCGGACCGCTTGGCTTGGCAGAGAGAGGAGCTCTGCAAAAGCACAAAAAGTCGAATCAAAAGACAAAAAGAGAGAAACAAGAAGTACAAATGAAAATAAACTCACCCAGTAACTCCGGGCATGGTTTTACCCTTCAGAAGGTGTTGGGCTGATTTCTTCGTTCGTTTCTTGGGAGCAGCTTCGGAGGATCCTGCCGGAGCAGTGCGCTTCCTCGAGGTAGCAGGAGCTTGAGAGGCGAGAGGCTCGGCGTCGTGCACCTGACCGGACTGATTAGCTGGGAAAGTAGAAGCCGGAAATGCATAAGAGATAGGCATCACGGCGACTACCTCAAGAATTTGGACGTCGTCCGAGTCACCTTCCTCCCCGTGGGCCGAGGTCTTTCCACGAGCGCGAGCCGGAGCGACGTCCGACTTAGGAACAAACTCCTCCGAGTCAGGTTCCCCGCTGTCCGGGGTGTTCCGATCTGCGGTCCACGGAAGGGCCAGAACCTCGGCATCCTCGATCCTTTGCTCCGAAAATCTCTGCAAGAAAAGAAACAAAGTGGATTTAGTAAAAGAAGTCACAAACGCAATTAGTAAACAAACACGAATGAGCAAATTTACCTCGAGAGGGGGTTTCCCGCGGGTGAACGGCCTCAGCCCCCATGCCCACTACTCCGGCATATCAGTCTTGAAGATAGCTCGGACACGCTTGTAAATAAGATAGTCGTCGAGCTCAACCGTCGAAACTCGGTTGGGATCAAGAGGACCACTCATGTAGCAGAGCTTGGGCGAGCAAAGCTGGAAAGGGCAGATTCGGCTGCTGATGAATGTGGTCATCAGATCCTCGCCGTGGAGCCCGGCGCGGAGCAACTCCTTCAGCCGAATCTCGAATGCCTTGGCCAAAGCATGGCTCTTCCTAGGGTTGTAGGCCCAATTCTTCTTGGAAGGGGGCCAATAGAAAAGGCAGGGAGCCAAATCTTGTCTTCTTTTCCAGTTTTTTGACATAGACAAACGATCTATGCCACTTCTTGCAAGACTCGAGGCCAGCAACACGAGGAAACTCGGATTTCCTTCGAGGTGTAATGGACGCGGCTCCACACTGGATAAGGGATTTCTCAGAGGGTTGAAGAGATTTGGCCGGAACGACATTAGATTGGATCTGGAAAAATTTAGACCAACCGGACACAGAGGGCCAGAGGCCGATGTACCCCTCAGAGGCTGAGATATAGGCAGACAGGGAGGCGATAGCATTGGCCGGAAGGTGATGCGGCTGGAGGCCGAAGTAATCAAGAAATTCCCTAGCGAAATCGCTAAGGGGAAGACCGAACCCAAGAGCAAAGTGGGACATGAAAACAATGTACTCTCCTTCGTTGAGTACAGGAGAGGATTCGCTACCGGGCAAACGACAGATTACCTCGGCAGGAATTCAACGTGTCCTAATTAGCCCCTCAATCTCACGACGAGTGACGAAGGAGCCCTGCCAAGAGCCCCGCTCTGGACCAGACGCTATGTCATCGTCTTCGATGAGCGCTGCGTTAAGAGAACTAGCCATGAGCTCGCCGGAGGAATCGACGGAGGAGAAACTAGCGGCGGAGGAAGGCCTGGAAGCGCCGGGCCAAGTCATGGTTCTAAGCGAGCACGGTGGCGGAACGGAAAAGAACCGCTGCAGGAAATCTAGTAAAATAGAAGATGTGCCTAGGGAAGGAGCCTAGCGACGGGACCGTAGAAAAACTCACTGGCGGTGGCGCCGGAGCAAGAACACGGCGATGAGGTCATCGGAGCGGAAGGACCGCGGTGTCGCCGTCAAGGAGATCGACAATGGCGCAACCACAGGTGCACAAACTGACGCACAGGCGCAATGAGGAAGAAGAGGAACGGTGAGCGAAGGGGGAAATTGAATCCTCTAGCCCCGCACCCCTCCTTATAACCGCGCAGCCCTGGCGGTAGTGGGATCGTGCGTGCGAGTGCTAACCGTGTATATCGCGTATGCGGCGGAACCGCACGCATCTGAGTGGAGCCACACCAAAGGCCGCACGGCGCAGGAGTGGATCGGGCCTCCTGACCGATGCGGCGCACGAGGCATCACTGCGCCGACGCGACGTGCGCAGTAATCAATGTAGCTTGTCAGTGGGCACTGTAGAGGAACAAAAAACTATAAAAATAATGATGAGTGTTACACGTAGGACGAGGCTCAGGAAGCTGCGCGGATACCTCGAACGGGAAAAAGTAACTCGGAAATAAGGAGAGACGTATGTTGGGAAACTGATGTGGCCCGGCTGAGGTTATAGGCAGGACCACACCAGCTTCGGGGACTAATGTTGGGTAGGTGACCCCGGATAGGGTCAAGACAAGGGAAAGACGAAAGGAGTCTCTCTTGTCATGAGCCGAGTTACTGTTTATATCGGCCGAGTCATGTAAGAGTCGGCCAAGCTAAGCAAGGCCATGACAATTACAGAAGGATAAACACCTTATCCAGCAGACATATGAGTTAAGTCGGTCGTGTAAGTCTGACTAACTTAAATACAGGTGAAGGCCGAGCTGAGTTACGCGAGACAAGGCTGAGTAACACGAAGCTTGCAGGAGAAGGAGGTGCCTATAGTCAAACCCTAGTCGCTAGCTAGGGAGAATCTGAACAGAGCCAAGCACAAATGACAAGGAGCAGAGCAGCAGAAGGGCAGAAGAAGGTCACGGAGGTGACAGTCATGGAGCCCATGGCGCGCAGGTGGGGCTCTCTGGAACATTGCCGTCGTTAGAAGGGGACATGGAAAGAGGGTCGCCGAGTTACCATATTGGCACAAGCATATTCCTCGAATATGCTTGCCACGTCAGCCCTAGGAGGAACCAAGGCACC
This sequence comes from Avena atlantica, assembly GCA_910589765.1. Lineage (NCBI taxonomy): Eukaryota > Viridiplantae > Streptophyta > Magnoliopsida > Poales > Poaceae > Avena > Avena atlantica. The sequence goes on along the minus strand of OU342736.1, from coordinate 9,603,914 downwards.
CCTTTATAAGGGGAGAAGCGGGCTCCTGAGAAGGGATCGATTCATTCTACGCCGTAAGGCTCGTGTAGTAGTCTTCTTCTTCCTGCTAACAGCTGAAGGAGCACTTGTAGTTCTTGTAAGGAGAAAGAAATATCTATATGTTAGTCATTTGAGTGTAGAAATCACTGCATCTTCCCTCCCCGAAATCCTCTAGCATCCATTGGCCCCATACTTTAGCCTACCCATGGCATCTGTCGTGCCACCACCACGACACTAGTACACGTTGATGTGGTAGGAGATTATCCCGCATTCTCTCGAACTATATTAGAAAAGGAGATCAATATGAATATCAATCATGATAACAAAAAGTGAGGATAATAAATGATGGTGTGAATGTATTTCTTACGTCGAATCTATAATCTTTGTGCTCGGTGGTAAATGGGCGAATGAACTCACAAACATAGAATCCACATAAATTCGACCCATGTGGCTGCCTCGCGCACTTCACGAGAACAGAAATCAATGAACACTAGTGGAAACTGGGCCTCTAGTCCCGTTCCGTAAGGGCCTTTAGTCCCGGTTGTGGAACCGGGACTAATCAGGCGGGACTAGAGGCCCACAACTAGTCCCGGCCCAGTTACCAGCTGGGACCATTGGGTGTTCACGTGGCTGTCCCAGCGTGCTCGGGGTGCACCCCCACTAGTCCCGATTGGTGTTACTGACCGGGACCATTGGGTCTCTGCCGCGACAGCATTTTGCGCCTTTTATCTGCCGCGGTAGAGCATTACCTTGGACTAGTGGTTCTTTGCCACGACAGAATTTTGTGCCCTTTCTCTTCCGCGGTAGAGATTTCTTTTTTTTTATTTAATTTTTTTCATTTCAACGCAGTTTTTGAATATTTCTACGCCACCACATATATATCGTACACATTCGTGCATATATAAGATAACTTGTATTACGATATCAAGCATACAAATATATACAATTTACATAGTTACATGGAGATCACAAAATAGTTCGATTACATGGAGATCAGTAGCGCCTATTCATACTAAATTCTCCGGCATCGTCTACGATCTCTTTGAAAATAAATCCCGTGAGCTCCTCCGCAATTGCTAGTACGCGTTGCTCTGGTAGTAGTTGATCCCGCATTCTCTCAAACTACATATAAGAAAAAGTAGATTAATATGAATATCAATCATGATAACAAAAGGTGAAGGCAATAAAAGGATGGTATGAATGCATTGCTTACGTCGACTCTATAATCGTTGTGTTTGGTGGTAAATATGCAAATGAACTCGCAAACGTAGAATCCACATAGATTCGACCCTGTGGCTGCCTCACGCACTTTACGAGAATATAATTCAATCAAAATAATAATCTAGCATCATTATTGTATTGAAACTAGAAGTAAAGAGATGAGCGGATATATCATGTGCTACTTACCGAGACCGCCTTAAACATCAGCTTCTCACTAAATACACCCGCAACCTCGCGCTTGAACCGGATCCAAACCCTGCCCGACGAAGAAAATGAATGAATTGGTTATTCATTACCAGATATCTCAGGAAATCAACGAAAGAGAGCGATATAGCGCGAAACTTATTTCTGGAGCATGTCCTGCATGCTGTGAAAATCTTTCAGTTTTCTCTTTGATGGGTCCATGACATCAACTCTTCCCTTATCAAGTTGAATGTCTAGCAGAAACCAGTGGAAGCTGCAAACATTTATATATACATCAGTAACTCATCAGTTACACTTATTAGCATTGACTAATCAAAAGTGAATATGTACAACAGAGTAAGACCCTCGCCTGAAATTGTAAGGAAACAGTATGTGTTCAGAGAAATTTTGCTCCAGTAGAAACCTTAGAATGTTTTCCTCCGTCTCCTCCGGGTTATCCATTAGCGTGGATATATGCACTTTATCTGGGTCAATGAACCCGATATTATAGATTCTTTTTCTTTTACATTCCAGCATATTCATTCTGCATAATAAGGATAATTACATGTTCTGAACTGAACAACTGAAAAACTGAATAGGTAGACAATGAATTCAACAACTTACAGATAATAGCAGCTGAGGATGGTTTTGTCCAGGGCGTCGAGACGGTATAACTGGAACAGTTCTGCAAACTAAATATGGACCTCTTCAGGTATGAAGTAGTACTCACGTGGGGCATTGGCTACGATAAATATTCTCCCCTGCTTTATTACCGCCGCGTAGCATTGATGGAGATTCCGCATTTGTGTTGGCAGTTCTTTCAGTATCTCTTTGCTGACCAAATCCTCACCTGTGACATATTTAGGGGCTATTGTCATCTTGAGTAGAAGGTCGAGTTGGGGGCCTAACATTTCATCAAGACTAATTTCCATGCTGGCCGCCAACTCCGCAGCTATTGACATATCTACTAGCTGTTGGCGAGGAGTCAAACGTTTTGTGAAACCACCTTGAGGGGTGCGATCGTTTGTTTGGCCTGTTGTCCGAGAAGGGGAACGTCTGATTTTTTACTAATTGCAGTTTTGGTCCAGCTTCACCTGTGCTTGCTGATTATTTACCGCTTGCACTTGATTTGCTTGATTTGCTCTTCGCCACTTCTTTCCGAAGTGTGCGTAGATAGTCATCTGGCTTATGGTGCAACTCATATTGCGATTTTGTGTTTAGAAAATCAAGTGCATATGCCTTTTGCTTCTCGGTGTATACCGGAGCGGGATCGGGTTTCTTCTTCTCAAAATGCGCCGCCACTTCGGCCTTTGCTATCACTGCAGATTCCGCATCAGTACGATCGTAAGGTCTGATGAGAAGATTCTTATGAGGCACTGTTGGGAGGGGCGACATTTTCCATTCTGGTCAGCCGCGTCCTTTAGTACGCACTAACGGAGAACGCCTCCGCTTATTGTCCTTAGCAGGCGGCGAAGACTGCTGAGCCTGCGGTGGAGATCGAGATGGACTCGGGATGTGGTGGCCGTAGTCATCATGGGGTGGGCTTATTGGAGGTGATGGAGGTGGAGGTGGAGGTGAAGGAGACATGCGACGACTCGGAGGCGGTAGTGTTATCCTTGGGGCCGAGCCTGGAAACCGTATGTTGTTCTTGTCCCATAGAATGATCCAAACAAGTACTTCTCCGAGTGTGATCTCACCTTCAGGTCCAGGGATGTCAAGGTCCATTGACTCCCACTCCTTTACGATTTGATACACCCCCACTTTAGCATAGCCAGGTGGAATCTCAACATGCGTCAGGCGGACAAGGCAAAGCCGATCCAACCGCCACCTTCACAGATACGTTTCTTCAATTTATTATGGAGCTCACAAGGTATCTGCTACCTAATTCCATCCATGGGGTAGCCGGGACCGCCATCTGTATAGGATGCATCGTTAGACGGGACCTTCGACTCAGCCACGCTGCTTCTCCGCTGAGATGGGTTGGCAGTAATATCGAGTGGAGAATTTTGCAAGCACGCTATTCCTCTAAGTTCGTCGATCTGCTACTGCTGCTTGTCAAGTCTTGCTAGCAGCTGTTTTAACTTATCTGCATCCTCCTCCTCCTGTCGGTGCTTTCCTCTTGCTCGGCTTCTATAGGTACCTTGGTCCTTAGGAAACACTGTCTCCCACGTTAAACTTCCGTCAATGCCGCGGACTCGTCATGTATGTTCGCAATTTCCGAGGACCAAGGTCAGCAAGTTGTAACATACCACCTTTTGTGAAATATTAATAAAGACATGTTTGAGCATTGCATGCATGCATAACACTTGCACTTTGGTTCAATAAAATAATAACAAACAAAACCCTAGTTATTTCCCTCTCAAACCATTCAAATGGTTTTTTATACTTTGAGAACTACCCAAAAGAATGGAACCCAAAATGAACAAAAGGGGTCCCACACTATTTTATACACTTTATAAAAAGTTGCTGGTAATTTTGAAATATTCAAAATAGTTTGGAATTTGAAATAAAAAGAGATAAATAGAAAAACAGAAAAGAAAAGGTTTAACAAAAAAAAACTAACCCTAACCCGCTCTGGGCCGCAGCCCATCTCTCCCTCTCTCTCTCCACCGCTTGCGCGCGCAGCAGCAGCCCCGAGCCAGCCCACCCGGGGCCCAAGCCAGCCCAGCAGCAGCCGCCTCGGCCCCGTACCCCTTCGCGTCATCTTCCACCTCTCAGACAGGCAGCTCCGTGTCAGCCGCTCTACCGCTCGACTTGTAGCGATGCTCGCCGGTACCGCGATTCGTGTCGCCGCCCCCAAGCGTCTATAAGACCCGCTGGTCGCCACTGGACGAACCCTAGAGCCCCTTTTCCCCCTCTCTCTCTCTTATCTTCTCGCCATGGCTGAACCCTAGCCGCCTCAGTTGTCGTTTGCCGCCGTCGCTGGAGACCGCCCTGAGCCTCGCTGTTGCCCCTCGGAGCTGCGCCTCGTCGAGCTGAGCCTCCCCACCGAAGGAATCGACGCGAGGAGCCCCCAATCGTCGCCAAGGTCACCGCCTTCTCGAGCTCCGTCCACCGCGTTCTTCACCGATTCTGGCGTCACCCGTGTTTGCCTCGCCTCACCGACCCCACTGTCGTGCTCCTGGTGAGCCACTGTTTCTCAAGAACCACTCTGTTTCCTCCCTCTCCCTCCGAATCGTCCTCCTTGCGAGAGCCCGACGCCGCCGCCGCTTACCTTTGTTGCGCCTCCGTCTCCGGTGACCCACTGCTAGAGGCGCCGCCACTTCTGGGTCGCCCTCGACGCCCTCTCTCCAATGCCACCATCCACGCATCCAGGCGCGCACGGGATCGAGAGATACGTGCTCGATCTGGAGCTCCACCATTGATGACATCAACATGATGTTATGCTGATGTCATAATCTCTTTTTCCTTTTTATTTTATTGATTTTTGTAATTATTTTTTATAATTAAGAAATCCCTGACAGGTGGGCCATACATGTAAGACTTTTATTCTTTTCTTTAAATGTTTTCTAAAAATTTTAAAAGTCTGACATGTGGGCCCAAATTGGAAATAAAATTAAATATTCCAAAAAAAATTTAAATGAAATAAATTAGAGAAATTCATAACTAATTCATTTTAAATCAAAAAATACAAATAATATACCAAAATGATCAGAAAAATAAGCTCTATCTAACTAAGCTATAATCATACATTGTTAACCAACTTTCATCACAAGTTTAATTAGATGAACCAATTGAACCCCATAGGTGATTTCGAGGATCCCCCTGTTCTAGGGTTTGGACCTCTCGGACCCTATTTCAAATGACCAAGCATGTTCTAGTGTTCATTTCAACACTATTTAACTTGTCATATCATCCATATTGCATGAGCATTGCACATGCCATGTGTTGAATGTTGCTTTCTCTTTTCTGGTGATTGGTTCTTGCGAATAGGAACCAAACCCGAGGCTGAAGTCAATGCCACCGCAGAGTAGTACCAGTCCAACAATGGACAAGGCAAGCGAAGCCCCACTCATATATATGAATCCTATGTTTACAAAGTATTTCATTCTCGCCATATGCATTCGGTTCAACAGTCTTTTATCAATAGATAGAGTAATCCTATCTGATGCATGTTTCCCTTTGGTGAACTATATTACCTGATCCACCGCTCCTAGCATAACTAGGGTTTGGCTTATGAGCACGCTAGTGCCACCGTTTAGTCAAGCTTAGCCAAGCTTAGTGGTCTGATGCAGATCATTCAAATGATGCATCGGATATGCGAATGAACACAGTTGTGATAGGATCAGAGATGGATAATAAACATGCTAAGCCTTTTATGGGAGGCCACGTGGGTTGTGGTTTTCGCAGTCCCATACTTGCCACTCCTAGGACCCGATGTTCTTGCCTCTTGATTCAAGACGAGCGTACAACCACACGGGGGCCTGGAAACCCCCTCGACCAACTAACTTGCCTAGTAGATTCCATGAGTCACATAGTTCGGGCTTTCCATTCGACATACGCATATTGGTTGTTCTTGAATGGAGGTGAATGAGGTGCATTCCTAACAGGTAGGTAAACATGGCCGGGAACAAGAGATGCCCGGCATCCGTAATCTTGAACCCCGCACACATAATTACGGACCGGCTTCAGGACATGACCCGTAACAGCGGCATCTCCCTAGTGCGTGACTGATGGTCTCGGCGAAAGCAAGGTAAAGGTCGTGGTCAACGACTCTCTGCCGGTCTTCCAAGGAAGAGGGCTAATAATTTGGCATTAAGAATATGTTGGTACGTGTGGGTAAAGTTGTGCACCCCTGCAGGGTTATTAATCTTTTCTAAAAGTCGTGTCCACGGTTATCGACAACTTGGGAATGGACGTGAAGATCATAGAGAACTATAACCGAATGATAAAACTTCGCCAACTAATGTGAGATCCGGAATACTTCCTCAGGGTTGTTTGAGGGGGTAGTTTGGGAAGAGAGGTTCAGTTGATGATGGTACTTGGTGGATATCAAAGATGATTCTAAGAGCTAGAGTTGTAGTCTTCTTATCCTCTTTGAAAATGATCCGACTAGACGAGCTTCTTTTTCTTCTTGTTTTGAAAACAAAAGATGGATCTATGCAAAACAACTCCACTAGCCATAAGTTTTTACAGATGAAGCTACTCCAACTGAAGGTGGTTCCTACGTCGAAGTTGATGAGTATTCGGGGTTCCCGGGAAGCAGCCTAGGATCTATGGAAGGGTCGCTACTTCTGTTTATGGCCACTTAGGCCCTTTGCTAAGTTTTTTGTTTAGAACAACTTGTTTTCTTCCGTTGTTTGTTGTAATGATAGGTCTATGACCCCTGGCTTGTATGACTGGTTTGTAACTCTCTTAAGATTTTACCTTATTAATGTATGGTTTGTATGTTCTGTAATGTTACTGATCTCTCCCTGTGCGCTTCGGAATTTAGGTTAGGCTTATATTAGATGAGGATCTAGTATTTGTCTAGCCCTGATCCTGGGTCGTGACAGATTTTGGTATCAGAGCAGGACTGCCTGTAGGAAACCCTTCTAGCTGGTCCATGTTGGATCTAGAGTTTGAGAAAACTATTTTAAAGCTAAAAACTATTTGCAAAATTCTGAATATGACTCTTGTTACTCCTTATCCAAGGTTGTTCTATTGCTGAGTTATCTTACCTCGTTTGTTTTGCAAGGTTTTCACTTCTCGTCTATCATTTCAAACTTTTAGGATATTCGGGTTTGGGTTGTTTTTCCTAGTACTCCATACTTGGTTGCAAGGCTCAGAGTTTCCAAGATTTATCCGTTCAACTGAAGCATTGTTTTTCAACTTTGCAAAAGATGCCTATAATCCTGCTCTCTAATATTTTGTGACTTGTTGGTATCATATCATGCTTGCATTCCATTGTTATGGTTTGTATCTAAGTTGGTAGCGTATACGTTTCGTATGATTTTTCTACTGCCATACTTAATGCATTGATATAATCTTCATCCACATGTTCACCTCTAGCATGATCTTTTGATATGTTTTTCGTCATCCTTTGATGTACCCTTTTTGGTGAATCCATTCTCATGGTTTCTGTTTTCTTCTCAGGATGTCGTATGTTGGCCATCGAGGAAACAAAAATGCTGAACAGGAACTTCCGTCACCTCCCACAATGGCCGAGGTTCTCAACAACATTGAGACCAACCGTCTGAGGAATGAACGCCTTCTGGAGCGTGTGGCGCAGAACACTGAACGTCGTCCTGCCACTGTGTCACACTTGGAGATTTTATCCGCTCTTTTCCTCCAATCTTCACCCACCCCAAAGAGCCCCTTGATGCTGATGATTTGCTTCGCCCCATAGAGCACTAGTTCAGTGCTCTTCGTGTCCGTCCAGATGACCGTGTCAAATTCGCCACCTATCAACTGGAAGGTGAGGCTGGTGTTTGGTGGGAAGGTTTTCTGAATCTGCAAGCTCAGGGACATGTTGTTACTTGGGAAGAGTTTGTTGCAGCATTCCGTGCCTCTTATATCCCTAAGCCCGTCATGGATCTCAAAAGGAGGGAGTTTCTGGATCTGACTCATGGGGGCAGCGATATTGAAACCTATGGGCGTGGGTTTACTCGCCTGGCTCGTTATGCAACCAGGGATGTGACCAATGATGAGGATAAGCAAGAGTTATTCCGTAAGGGACTTAACCCTGCACTTCGCTATGAGTTGCTTCCCTTCAAGTTCCCGTCTTTCCAGGAACTGCACAATCAGGCTCTTACTCTAGAGCATAGGAGGAAGTACATGGAGGTCTCTTAGAAGCGTGAAGAAGGAAATTCTCGTGCTTCTTCCTCTGGTAACAAGAAGCGCCGCGTCTTTGTTCCATACAGTGTTGTGCCTCGTTCTCCTGATGCCCCCAAGTCTTCTGGCAATGCTTCTCGTCAGCCACAGTCAAATACTTGTGGAGCAAATTATTTTCCTCCTGCTGGTTCTTACACTGGAGTTACATGTTACTCCTGTGGTCAGCCTGATCACTACTCAAGGGAGTGTTTCCAAAGGGCTGTCGGACACAATGATCAGCATGCAAAGAAGAATGGTAAATTTCCAGGTGCTGGACGTGGTCGTTTGAGCCATGTCACTGTTGAGGAAGATCAGGAAGATCCATGCGTCATTCTGGGTACGCTCCGTGTCAACTCAATTCTAGCAACAGTCTTGTTTGACTCTGGAGCATCGCATACATTCATATCACAAAATTTTGCCCAAATGCATGATATCACCTTTCAATCTATGGACCCTCCTCTAGATATTAGAACTCCTGGGTCTCGTTGGCAGACCATCTGGGTTACTCATGGGGTTGAGATAGATATAGCATATCAGAAGTTTCCCACTTCCCTCATTGCACTCAAGTCAACTGACATAGAGGTCCTTCTGGGCATGGACTGGTTAGCCAAGTATCAAGCCGCCATTGAATATGCACTTAGAACAGTTACCGTGACCTCTCCTGCTGGCATAACCGTCAAGTATTGGACTGATGGTTCAAAGTCTCCATCAGCAGTCCTTAAACCTTTCTTGGAGTTGTATGCCATGGATGTCTTACCTACACTCGAGGTCCAAGATGTCCATGTAGTCTGTGATTTCCCATATGTCTTTCCTGAAGAGTTGCCTGGCATGCCACCTGATCGAAGTGTGGATTTTGTCATAGAGCTAGTTCTTGGAACTGCTCCTATCTCCAAAAGACCTTACCGTATACCTCCTCATGAGTTGGTAGAGCACATCGTCTTGGGGTTTCCCTACCATCTTTGTCAAGAAGCGGGATACAAATATTCCAAGATTGGTTGTTGATTACTGTCCACTCAACGCGGTGACAATCAAGAATAAATACACACTTCCCCAGATAAATGACCTTTTTGATCAATTAAGTGGTGCCACTGTCTTCTCCAAAATGGACTCAAGATTAGGGTATCATCAAATCAAGATCAGGAAAGAGGATATCCCAAAGACAACATTCACAACTCGTTATGGTCTTTGCGAGTATACAGCGATGTCCTTCAGGTTAACCAATACCCCTGCCATATTTATGAGGCTTATGAACTCCGTCTTCATGGAGTATCTCGACAAGTTCGTCATGGTATACATTGATGACATTCTAATCTATTCCAAGACCAAAGAAGAGAATGCCGAACATCTACGTTTGGTGTTGACAAAACTTCATGAACATCAGCTTTACGCCAAATTATCCAAATGTGAGTTCTAGTTACAAGATCTCATCTTCCTTGGACATGTTGTATCAGCAAGTGGTGTTGTTGTCATACCGGATAAGGTTCAGACCATCCTGGAATGGAAGTCACCTACTTCAGTCAAGGAAGTCCGAAGTTTTCTTGGAATGGCTGGATATTACCGCCGATTCATCGAGAACTTCTCTAAGATAGCCAAGCCTATGACTGATCTTCTTAAGAAATATAAGAAGTTTGAATGGTCAGAAAATGCAGAAGAAAGCTTCTAATCCTTGAAAACTAAGCTAACCACCGCTCATGTGCTTGTCCTTCTGGATACAAGCAAGGATTTCGCCATCTATTGTGACGCTTCTCTTCAAGGTCTCAGTTGTGTGCTAATGTAATATGGTGATGTAGTGGCCTATGCTTCTCGACAGTTGAAGCCACATGAGAACAATTATCCAACCCATGATCTCAAACTCGCTGATGTTGTTCATGCCCTTAAGAAATGGCGACATTACCTCATCGGTAACCATTGTGAACTTTACCCGGATCATCAAAGTCTGAAGTATCTCTTTACCCAGCCAGATCTGAATCTCAGGCAAAGACGATGGTTGGAACTCATCAAAGATTATGATTTGGGTCTCAACTATCAACCCAGCAAAGCCAACGTCGTTGCTGATGCACTAAGTCACAAGTCTTATTGCAATAATCTGATGATTTCACAAGCTCAACCTGCTGTCTATGAGGAAATCAAGCGTCTTAACCTTGAAGTAGTTCCTCGTGGATTCCTTGCTAACCTTGAAATAAAATATTCTCTCGAGGACCAAATCAAGGTAGCTCAAAAACAAGATGATGATGTTACCAAGATCAAAGAACGGGTTGCAAGTGGTGAAGCTAAATGCTTCTCCGTCAATGATCAAGGTATCCTATATTTTAGTAACCGGCTAGTGGTTCCAAATAGTCCGAAAATCAAAGATCTAATCCTACTAGAAGCTCAAGAATCCCCTCTGTCCATCCATCCTGGTGGGACCAAGATGTATCGAGATCTCCGTCAAAGATTCTGGTGAAGTTGAATGAAATCATAAATCGCTCGCTTTGTTGCAGAGTGCGACGTTTGCCGTCGTGTGAAGGCTGAACACCAAAGGCCTGCTGGACTTCTGTAGCCGTTGAAAATTCCTGAGTGGAAGGGATGAAATTGGTATGGATTTCATTACTGGACTTCCAAGGACACAAGAAAGAAATGATGCCATATGGGTAATAGTTGATCGGTTATCCAAAGTTGCTCATTTCCTTCCGGTTCGGGAACTATCTGTGCTAGTCAAATGGCTGACCTATACATCTCTCAGATCGTTGTTCTTAATGGTGTTCCCAAGAAGATCATTTCTGATCGTGGAAGCTTGTTTACTTCCAAGTTCTGGCATAGTTTCCAAGAAGCAATGGGAACTCGTGTCTCCTTCAGCACAGCTTATCATCCTAAAACCGGTGGTCAAACCGAAAGAGTGAATCAAATTCTTGAAGACATGCTCAGAGCGTGTGTCATATCCTTTGGAAAGAACTGGGAGAAATGTCTTCCTTTTGCAGAATTCTCTTACAACAACAATTTTGAATCTAGTTTGGGCATGGCACCTTTCCAACTCCTGTATGGGAGAACATGTCAAACACCGCTGAACTGGACAGAAACCGGCGAAAGACAATTCTTTGGTTCGGAAATGATCCAAGAAGCAGAAGATCAAGTTCGCATAATTCAAGATCGTCAACATATTGATGTTAATTATGAATTTGGTGATCAAGTTTACCTCTGGGTCACTCCTTTGAAGGGTGTCCATCGATTCAGTATCAAAGGAAAATTGGCTCCTCGCTACGTTGGTCCCTTTCGCATTCTATCCAAGAGGGGTGTGCTTGCCTACCAATTGGATCTACCAACAACTTCTTCAGAGGTATATGATGTCTTCCATGTGTCTCAACTCAACCGTTGCTTCAAAGATCCCATTCATGGTGTGGACCAGGAAACTTTGGATCTCCAAGATGATCTAACCTACCGAGAATACCCTGTTCGTATTCTTGATGAAACCTAGCGCAAGATTCGTCGACAAACCATCAAGTTCCTGAAAGTTCAATGGTCTCATCACTCTGAGTCAGAAGCAACCTGGGAACGCGAAGATCGTCTTTGATCCGAGTACCCTACCTTCTTTTCTAAAACCTAGGAATCTCGGGTCGAGATTCTTGTAAGTGGGGTAGAGCTGTAACATACCACCTTTTGTGTAATATTAATAAATACATGTTTGAGCATTACATGCATGCATAACACTTGCCCTTTGGTTTAATAAAATAAGAACAAACAAAACCCTAGTTATTTCCCTCTCTATTTTGTACACTTTATAAAAAGTCTCTGGTAATTTTTAAATATTCAAAACAGTTTGGAATTTGAAAATACAAACAGATAAATAGAAAAACAGAAAAGAATAGGTTGAACAGAAAAAAAATGTAACCCTTACCCTCTCTGGGCCGCAACCCATCTCTACCCCTCTCTCTCTCTCTCCGACGCTCGCGCGCGCAGCAGCATCCTAGAGCCAGCCCACCCGGGGGCCAAGCCAGCCCAGTAGCAGCCGCCTCGGCCCCGTACCCCTTCGCGACGTCTTCCACCTCTCAGACAGGCAGCTCCGTGTTGGCCGCTCTGCTGCTCGCCGTCGCTGCGATGCTCGCTGGCTCCACGATTCGTGCTTCTGCCCCCGAGCGTATACAAGACCCGCTGGTCGCCGCTGGACAAACCCTAGACCCCGTTTTCCCCCTCTCTCCCTTATCTTCTCGCCATAGCCGAACCCTAGCCGCCGCAGTTGCCATTTGCCGTCGTCGCTGGAGACAGCCCCGAGCCTCACTATTGCCCCTGGGAGCTGCGCCTCGTCAAGCTGAGCCTCCCCACCGAAGGAATCGACGCGAGGATCCCCCAATCGTCGCCAAGGTCACCGCCTTCCAGAGCTCTGGCCACCGCGTTCTGCACCGATTTCGGTGTCGCCCGTGTCTGCCTTGCCTCACCGACCCCAATACCGTGCTCCTGGTGAGCCACTGGTGCTCAATCACCCCTCCGTTTCCTCCCTCTCCCTCCGAATCGTCCTCCCCGCGAGAACCCGATGTCGTCGCCGCTTGCCTTCGTTGCGCCGCCATCTCCGGTGACCTCCTGCTAGCGGCGCCACCACTTCATGGTCGCCCTCGACGCCCTCTCTCCAACGCCACCTTCCACGCCTCTAGGCGCGCACGGGATCGAGAGATCCGTGCTCGATCTGGAGCCCCACCATTGATAACATCAGCATGATGTCATGCTGATGTCATAATCTCTTTTTCCTTTTTCTTTTATTGATTTCTGCAATTATTTTCTATAATTAAGAAATCCCTGACAGTAGGGCCATACCTGTAAGACTTTTATTCTTTTCTTTAAATGTTTTCTGAAATTGTTAAAAGTCTGACATGTGGGCCCAAATTGGAAACTAATTAAATATTCCAAAAATGATTTAAAATGAATTAAAATTGCAGAAATTCATAACTAATTCATTTTAAATAATAAAAATACAAATAATATATCATAATGATCAGAAAAATAAGCTCTATCTAACTAAGCTATAATCATACTTTGTTAACCAACTTTCATGACAAGTTTAATTAGAAGAACCAATTGAACCCCATAGGTGATTTCGAGGATCCCCCTGTCCTAGGGTTTGGACCTCTCGGACCCTGTTTAAAATGACCAAGCATGTTCTAGGGTTCATTTCAACACTATTTAACTTGTCATATCATCGATATTGCATGAGCATTGCACATGCCATGTGTTGAATGTTGCTTTATCTTATCCAGTGATTGGTCAACGCCACCGAAGAGCAGTACCAGTCCAATAACGGACAAGGCAAGCGAAGCCACACCCATACAGATGAATCCAATGTTTACAAAGTATGTCATTCTCGCCATATGCATTCGGTTCAATAGTCTTTTATCAGTAGATAAAGTAATCCTATCTGATGCATGTTTCCCTTTGGTGAACTATATTACCTGATCCACCACTCCTAGCATAACTATGTTTTGTCTTATGAACATCGCTAGTGCCACAGTTCAGTCAATCTTAGCCATGCTTAGTGGTCTGATGCTGATCATTCAGATGATGCATCGAAGATGAGAATGAACCTAGTATGGTAGGATGTTGTGAAAAGATCAGAGATTGTATGGGAGGCCACGTGGGTTGTGGTTTTTGCAGTCCCATACTTGCCACCCCTAGGACCCGATGTTCTTGCCTCTTGAACCAAGACGAGCGTACAACCACACAGGGGCATGGAAACCCCCTCTACCAACTAACTTGCCTAGTAGATTCCATGAGTCACATAGTTCGGGCTTTCCATTCGCATCTTGGTTGTTCTTGAATGGAGGTGAAGGAGGTACATTCATAACAAGTAGGGAAGCATGGCTGGGAACAAGAGGTGCCCGGAATCCATAATCTTGAACCCCGCACACATCATTAGGGACCGGCTTCAGGACTTGACCCGTTATGGCGGCATCTCCCTAGTGCGTGACTCATGTTCTCGGCGAAAGCAAGGTAAAGGTTGTGGTCAACCACTCTCTGTCGGCCTTCCAAGGAAGAGGGCTAATAATTTGGCATTAATAATCGGTTGGTACGTGTGGGTAAAGTTGTGCACCCCTGCAGGGTTATTAATCTTTTCGAAAAGCCGTGTCCACGGTTATGGACAACTTGGGAACGGACGTGAAGATCATAGAGAACTATAACCGAATGATAAAACTTCACCAACTAATGTGAGATCCGGAATACTTCCTCGGGGTTGTTTGAGGGGGTAGGCCGGGAAGAGAGTTTCAGTTGATGATGGTACTTGGTGGATATCAAAGATGATTCTAAGAGCTATAGTTGTAGTCTTCTTATCCCCTTTGAAAATGATATGACTAGACGAGCTTCTTTTCCTTCTTGATTTGAAAACAAAAGATGGTGTTATGAAAAACAAATCCACTAGCCATAAGTCTTGCGGAGTACACCTTGTACTCATCCTTGCTTCGTTGATGTTTTTCTACAGATGAAGCTACTCCAACTGAAGGTGGTTTCTACGTTGAAGTCGACAAGTAGTCTGGGTTCCCGGGCAGCAGCCTAGGATCTATGGAAGGGTCACTACTTCTGTTTATCGCCTCTTAGGCCCTTTGCTAAGTTTTTTGTTTAGAACAACTTGTTTTCTTCTGTTGTTGTTGTAATGATGGGTCTATGACCCCTGGCTTGTATGACAGGTTTGTAACTCGCTTAAGAGTTTACCTTATTAATGTATGGTTTGTTTGTTCTGTAATGTTACTGATCTCTCCCTGCGCGCTTCAGAATTGAGGTTAGGCTTATATAAGATGAGGATCTGGTATTCGCGAATTGGTTCTAGAAAGATCCCTTTAGCATGAAGCTCTTTCTCTTTTGCATCCCACTTAGGCATGGCAGACGCGTAGCCCCCTGGCCCCATGTTATGGTGATATTTCTTCATTGCAACATTTATCTTGTTTTTTTAGACTTTTCCTCTGCAACTCCTAACCACCTATACTCCACAAATGCTTCCAAGTAAGGTTGCTGCTTCGCTAGATAGCTTTCGAATAATGGCGTTTTCTTGCCCTTATGATACTGTTGCCATATTGAATTCTTCCAGTTCTTCAATAGTTCGACCATCTTCTTCAGTGCAAACTGCTTGACTTTCTTTCTCATTTCAGCCGTCTTGTCATCAGTGTCACATTCTGGCAGCTTGAAATGTGCCATTAGGTCAGTAAATAGTTGCTCTTTGAATCTATCGTCGGTATACACATCACTCCATTCCGCCTCTTTGGGCTTTTTCCACTCTCGAACAGTGATCGGGGTGCGATCTCTAGCAATAACTCTGCATTGTTATACAAATATTTGTTATGGTTTTTCGGTTCCCATGGTTCACCGTCTCCTGAAACCTCTGTAATTTCATAAACATTACCCTGGGGCAACTTTTTGGCTAGGCCGCGCTTGGTTTTCTTGCTCGATGTAGAGGCTTAAGAGAAGAAACATTCATCGACATAATATATATACAACTAGGTACATCTAGTGAGGATCATCGGACATCATATATATATTCCTCTTCGGTCTGCGTTACGCGTCCATGGGCTTCTTCCTCTTGTCTGTTGGTCTCCTCTCCCTCACCGGATGAGTTCAGATATCTCGAGGGAGATCCCTCGTTGGCATCATGAATCATATCCTCGAGCAAGTGTTCTCAATATTGGTCTCTGCGGATTGGACTAGGTGGATCCATAGTTCCAGCAAAATTCACACAATATTTATTTGAAGTTAACAAATAAACCGTAAACCGGGAGGTGTGGTGGCGGTGGCCGGTGATGGTGGCCGCGGGAGAGGAGGTCGACTAAGCGGCTTCCCACGAGAACCACCACCCTAATCCTAACTTACGACACACATGAGTTATTCCTAAGGTATTACCCATCCACACACAAATGTTCTCTCCATCTGGCTTTAAAACTTATGACAACAACATGTATTTTTACGCATGTCACACATTATAAAACACATAGCCAAGGACATGCGTCATATCACACATGCTATAGATAATAGAAACAAAGCATAGAAAGCATGGCAAAAATAACGAGGCCAATTGGCCGGACATGCCATAAACAGATGTATGTGGTATCAAGTATACCATCCTCTGGAAATCACAAAACAAGTGATTGCAGTGCACATATCAAAAACCACAACGAGGTGACGATTGTTTCTAAGACACAAACGAAAACCACAATAATACGAGGATGGTGGCTAATTACACAAGTGAAAGGACAAATGACATTTACTTCGACCTATTCTTGACAGAACTTGACGGATGGCAAGAGGACACCGTTAGCGGAATAATGCCATCTACCGACGAAACGGATATTGCGGGATCATATGATAGCTATATCGGATGACAGTCCATGCGCTGATATAACAAAATCCTAAACTAAATATATACAATAATATAACAAAATCCTAAACTAAAAAAATTCTAAACTAACAAATCCTAATTAATCCTAAATATATACACTAGTATAACAAAATCCTAAACTAAAAAAATCCTAAACTAACCAATTCCTAAACTAAATATATACACTAATATAACAAAATCCTAAACTAAATATTTACACTAATATAATTAACAAAATCCTAATTAAAATCCTAACCGTAACCCTCACCGGAGTTGGCGGTGGCGGTGGCGCTGGCGACAGGCGCGGGCTTGGTCGGAGTTGGCGGCGGCAGCCTGGTGGCACGCGCTTCGTTGGAGTTGGCGGCGGTGGTGGCGCTGGCGGTGCGCGGCTGAGCGGGCTCGGCGGCTGCGCTAGAGAGGGAGGCGCGGCGGGCGTGGAGAAGGAGGCACGCGCGGGCTTCGTCGGCGGCGGGCAGCCTGGTGGCGCTGTTCGTCGTCGTCTCTAGCCTCTAAGTAGTTCTCCCGATACGTCGAACGCACCGGGGGAGAATCCCCATTTTATACCCCCCTCTAGTCCAGGTGCGTGGCACCAGCCGGGACTAAAGGGGGGTCTCTAGTCCCGGCTGGTGCCACACACCAGGACTAGAGGGGGGGGGCGTTTCATTTCGCGCACTGGGCCAGACCCTTTAGTCCCGACTGATAACCTGAGCCGGCACTAAAGGACCAAAATTGTGCGCGCTGGGCCAAAACCCCCAGCACGCTATTCTTTTTTTTCAAAATTTCGAATATATCATTTAAAACATTTAAATTATACTTTTTGCATACTTATGAATTTGAGAAAACTTTCAACATGAAAAGTTCTTGAATTTGAATAATTAATCCAAATCCATTTTTTGTTTCATAATATATTTATTTTAAATAGTCAAATTATTAACCATTTTGCCATTATCAATTTAAAAATGCATTAACTATTATTTTGTGCATATTTTTGAATCTCATTAAACGTTCAACATGAAAAGTTCTTGACTTTGAATAATAAATCCCCATTTTCTATTTTATAAAATAATTATTTTAAATAGTCAAACTATTAACCATTTTGCCATTATCAATTTAAAAATGGATTAACTATTATTTTTTGCATATTTTTGAATCTCACTAAACTTTCAACATGAAAAGTTCTTGAATTTGAGTAATTAATCCAAATCCATTTTCTAAATAATCTTTAGTCCCAGTTGTATCCACTAACAGGTACTAAAGATATTGCCAGTCATTTCTCACCGCTTCCTGCCAAGTTTTTCCGCCCTTTCCTCTAAACCGGGCTTTTACTCCCAGTTGTAGTGACTAACAGGGACTAAAGATATTTAGCGCCATTTACCGCTTCTTTCCATGTTTTCCCGCCCTTTCCATCTATATATAGGTCGACCGCGCCATGGTTATGCACACATCCACACCTTCCTCTCTCATAGAAATGGACAGCGCATACTAGGCCATTCTGACCCTCGAGGAGACCGAGGCGCTGTGCGCCTCAAGCTACCCTTGCCCACCATGCTACCGGCCGCCCGCCGGCTGGATGATGAGTGCTGGAGGGGTTCCTGTACCTCCTATGAATCAAGGCTCCGCCCGATAGGCGGCCATCACGAACCACTTCTACCACGAGCTCATGCCGGAGCAGTGGATGGATCCCCAGTGGGATCCCTACAACTACGACACCTGGAATGCCTTCTTCGCTAACCGGCAGGAAAGGGAGCTCGCCAGGTACGATGGTGATGTCCCGCCCCCAGTGAACCACAACGAAGCCGGCCGCCGTCTGTGGTGGGCGAACCGTACTATCATCAGCGTGATGCGCTACATCGCGGGGGGAGACCATCCTCGCCTGCGGTGCCCACAAGTCCACCTGCCACAGAGCCACAAGAAGGCCCCTCCCCCTCCAAATGTGAGTTCTAGTTACAAGATCTCATCTTCCTTGGACATGTTGTATCAGCAAGTGGTGTTGTTGTCATACCGGATAAGGTTCAGACCATCCTGGAATGGAAGTCACCTACTTCAGTCAAGGAAGTCCGAAGTTTTCTTGGAATGGCTGGATATTACCGCCGATTCATCGAGAACTTCTCTAAGATAGCCAAGCCTATGACTGATCTTCTTAAGAAATATAAGAAGTTTGAATGGTCAGAAAATGCAGAAGAAAGCTTCTAATCCTTGAAAACTAAGCTAACCACCGCTCATGTGCTTGTCCTTCTGGATACAAGCAAGGATTTCGCCATCTATTGTGACGCTTCTCTTCAAGGTCTCAGTTGTGTGCTAATGTAATATGGTGATGTAGTGGCCTATGCTTCTCGACAGTTGAAGCCACATGAGAACAATTATCCAACCCATGATCTCAAACTCGCTGATGTTGTTCATGCCCTTAAGAAATGGCGACATTACCTCATCGGTAACCATTGTGAACTTTACCCGGATCATCAAAGTCTGAAGTATCTCTTTACCCAGCCAGATCTGAATCTCAGGCAAAGACGATGGTTGGAACTCATCAAAGATTATGATTTGGGTCTCAACTATCAACCCAGCAAAGCCAACGTCGTTGCTGATGCACTAAGTCACAAGTCTTATTGCAATAATCTGATGATTTCACAAGCTCAACCTGCTGTCTATGAGGAAATCAAGCGTCTTAACCTTGAAGTAGTTCCTCGTGGATTCCTTGCTAACCTTGAAATAAAATATTCTCTCGAGGACCAAATCAAGGTAGCTCAAAAACAAGATGATGATGTTACCAAGATCAAAGAACGGGTTGCAAGTGGTGAAGCTAAATGCTTCTCCGTCAATGATCAAGGTATCCTATATTTTAGTAACCGGCTAGTGGTTCCAAATAGTCCGAAAATCAAAGATCTAATCCTACTAGAAGCTCAAGAATCCCCTCTGTCCATCCATCCTGGTGGGACCAAGATGTATCGAGATCTCCGTCAAATATTCTGGTGAAGTTGAATGAAATCATAAATCGCTCGCTTTGTTGCAGAGTGCGACGTTTGCCGTCGTGTGAAGGCTGAACACCAAAGGCCTGCTGGACTTCTGTAGCCGTTGAAAATTCCTGAGTGGAAGGGATGAAATTGGTATGGATTTCATTACTGGACTTCCAAGGACACAAGAAAGAAATGATGCCATATGGGTAATAGTTGATCGGTTATCCAAAGTTGCTCATTTCCTTCCGGTTCGGGAACTATCTGTGCTAGTCAAATGGCTGAGCTATACATCTCTCAGATCGTTGTTCTTAATGGTGTTCCCAAGAAGATCATTTCTGATCGTGGAAGCTTGTTTACTTCCAAGTTCTGGCATAGTTTCCAAGAAGCAATGGGAACTCGTGTCTCCTTCAGCACAACTTATCATCCTAAAACCGGTGGTCAAACCGAAAGAGTGAATCAAATTCTTGAAGACATGCTCAGAGCGTGTGTCATATCCTTTGGAAAGAACTGGGAGAAATGTCTTCCTTTTGCAGAATTCTCTTACAACAACAATTTTGAACCTAGTTTGGGCATGGCACCTTTCCAACTCCTGTATGGGAGAACATGTCAAACACCGCTGAACTGGACAGAAACCGGCGAAAGACAATTCTTTGGTTCGGAAATGATCCAAGAAGCAGAAGATCAAGTTCGCATAATTCAAGATCGTCATCATATTGATGTTAATTATGAATTTGGTGATCAAGTTTACCTCTGGGTCACTCCTTTGAAGGGTGTCCATCGATTCAGTATCAAAGGAAAATTGGCTCCTCGCTACGTTGGTCCCTTTCGCATTCTATCCAAGAGGGGTGTGCTTGCCTACCAATTGGATCTACCAACAACTTCTTCAGAGGTATATGATGTCTTCCATGTGTCTCAACTCAACCGTTGCTTCAAAGATCCCATTCATGGTGTGGACCAGGAAACTTTGGATCTCCAAGATGATCTAACCTACCGAGAATACCCTGTTCGTATTCTTGATGAAACCTAGCGCAAGATTCGTCGACAAACCATCAAGTTCCTGAAAGTTCAATGGTCTCATCACTCTGAGTCAGAAGCAACCTGGGAACGCGAAGATCGTCTTCGATCCGAGTACCCTACCTTCTTTTCTAAAACCTAGGAATCTCGGGTCGAGATTCTTGTAAGTGGGGTAGAGCTGTAACATACCACCTTTTGTGTAATATTAATAAATACATGTTTGAGCATTACATGCATGCATAACACTTGCCCTTTGGTTTAATAAAATAAGAACAAACAAAACCCTAGTTATTTCCCTCTCTATTTTGTACACTTTATAAAAAGTCTCTGGTAATTTTTAAATATTCAAAACAGTTTGGAATTTGAAAATACAAACAGATAAATAGAAAAACAGAAAAGAATAGGTTGAACAGAAAAAAAATGTAACCCTTACCCTCTCTGGGCCGCAACCCATCTCTACCCCTCTCTCTCTCTCTCCGACGCTCGCGCGCGCAGCAGCATCCTAGAGCCAGCCCACCCGGGGGCCAAGCCAGCCCAGTAGCAGCCGCCTCGGCCCCGTACCCCTTCGCGACGTCTTCCACCTCTCAGACAGGCAGCTCCGTGTCGGCCGCTCTGCTGCTCGCCGTCGCTGCGATGCTCGCTGGCTCCACGATTCGTGCTTCTGCCCCCGAGCGTATACAAGACCCGCTGGTCGAACCCTAGACCCCGTTTTCCCCCTCTCTCCCTTATCTTCTCGCCATAGCCGAACCCTAGACGCCGCAGTTGCCATTTGCCGTCGTCGCTGGAGACAGCTCCGAGCCTCACTATTGCCCCTGGGAGCTGCGCCTCGTCAAGCTGAGCCTCCCCACCGAAGGAATCGACGCGAGGATCCCCCAATCGTCGCCAAGGTCACCGCCTTCCAGAGCTCTGGCCACCGCGTTCTGCACCGATTTCGGTGTCGCCCGTGTCTGCCTTGCCTCACCGACCCCAATACCGTGCTCCTGGTGAGCCACTGGTGCTCAATCACCCCTCCGTTTCCTCCCTCTCCCTCCGAATCGTCCTCCCCGCGAGAACCCGATGTCGTCGCCGCTTGCCTTCGTTGCGCCGCCATCTCCGGTGACCTCCTGCTAGCGGCGCCACCACTTCATGGTCGCCCTCGACGCCCTCTCTCCAACGCCACCTTCCACGCCTCCAGGCGCGCACGGGATCGAGAGATCCGTGCTCGATCTGGAGCCCCACCATTGATAACATCAGCATGATGTCATGCTGATGTCATAATCTCTTTTTCCTTTTTCTTTTATTGATTTCTGTAATTATTTTCTATAATTAAGAAATCCCTGACAGTAGGGCCATACCTGTAAGACTTTTATTCTTTTCTTTAAATGTTTTCTGAAATTGTTAAAAGTCTGACATGTGGGCCCAAATTGGAAACTAATTAAATATTCCAAAAATGATTTAAAATGAATTAAAATTGCAGAAATTCATAACTAATTCATTTTAAATAATAAAAATACAAATAATATATCATAATGATCAGAAAAATAAGCTCTATCTAACTAAGCTATAATCATACTTTGTTAACCAACTTTCATGACAAGTTTAATTAGAAGAACCAATTGAACCCCATAGGTGATTTCGAGGATCCCCCTGTCCTAGGGTTTGGACCTCTCGGACCCTGTTTAAAATGACCAAGCATGTTCTAGGGTTCATTTCAACACTATTTAACTTGTCATATCATCGATATTGCATGAGCATTGCACATGCCATGTGTTGAATGTTGCTTTATCTTATCCAGTGATTGGTCAACGCCACCGAAGAGCAGTACCAGTCCAATAACGGACAAGGCAAGCGAAGCCACACCCATACAGATGAATCCAATGTTTACAAAGTATGTCATTCTCGCCATATGCATTCGGTTCAATAGTCTTTTATCAGTAGATAAAGTAATCCTATCTGATGCATGTTTCCCTTTGGTGAACTATATTACCTGATCCACCACTCCTAGCATAACTATGTTTTGTCTTATGAACATCGCTAGTGCCACAGTTCAGTCAATCTTAGCCATGCTTAGTGGTCTGATGCTGATCATTCAGATGATGCATCGAAGATGAGAATGAACCTAGTATGGTAGGATGTTGTGATAAGATCAGAGATTGTATGGGAGGCCACGTGGGTTGTGGTTTTTGCAGTCCCATACTTGCCACCCCTAGGACCCGATGTTCTTGCCTCTTGAACCAAGACGAGCGTACAACCACACAGGGGCATGGAAACCCCCTCTACCAACTAACTTGCCTAGTAGATTCCATGAGTCACATAGTTCGGGCTTTCCATTCGCATCTTGGTTGTTCTTGAATGGAGGTGAAGGAGGTACATTCATAACAAGTAGGGAAGCATGGCTGGGAACAAGAGGTGCCCGGAATCCATAATCTTGAACCCCGCACACATCATTAGGGACCGGCTTCAGGACTTGACCCGTTATGGCGGGATCTCCCTAGTGCGTGACTCATGTTCTCGGCGAAAGCAAGGTAAAGGTTGTGGTCAACCACTCTCTGTCGGCCTTCCAAGGAAGAGGGCTAATAATTTGGCATTAATAATCGGTTGGTACGTGTGGGTAAAGTTGTGCACCCCTGCAGGGTTATTAATCTTTTCAAAAAGCCGTGTCCACGGTTATGGACAACTTGGGAACGGACGTGAAGATCATAGAGAACTATAACCGAATGATAAAACTTCACCAACTAATGTGAGATCCGGAATACTTCCTCGGGGTTGTTTGAGGGGGTAGGCCGGGAAGAGAGTTTCAGTTGATGATGGTACTTGGTGGATATCAAAGATGATTCTAAGAGCTATAGTTGTAGTCTTCTTATCCCCTTTGAAAATGATATGACTAGACGAGCTTCTTTTCCTTCTTGATTTGAAAACAAAAGATGGTGTTATGAAAAACAAATCCACTAGCCATAAGTCTTGCGGAGTACACCTTGTACTCATCCTTGCTTCGTTGATGTTTTTCTACAGATGAAGCTACTCCAACTGAAGGTGGTTTCTACGTTGAAGTCGACAAGTAGTCGGGGTTCCCGGGCAGCAGCCTAGGATCTATGGAAGGGTCACTACTTCTGTTTATCGCCTCTTAGGCCCTTTGCTAAGTTTTTTGTTTAGAACAACTTGTTTTCTTCTGTTGTTGTTGTAATGATGGGTCTATGACCCCTGGCTTGTATGACAGGTTTGTAACTCGCTTAAGAGTTTACCTTATTAATGTATGGTTTGTTTGTTCTGTAATGTTACTGATCTCTCCCTGCGCGCTTCAGAATTGAGGTTAGGCTTATATAAGATGAGGATCTGGTATTCGCGAATTGGTTCTAGAAAGATCCCTTTAGCATGAAGCTCTTTCTCTTTTGAATCCCACTTAGGCATGGCAGACGCGTAGCCCCCTGGCCCCATGTTATGGTGATATTTCTTCATTGCAACATTTATCTTGTTTTTTTAGACTTTTCCTCTGCAACTCCTAACCACCTATACTCCACAAATGCTTCCAAGTAAGGTTGCTGCTTCGCTAGATAGCTTTCGAATAATGGCGTTTTCTTGCCCTTATGATACTGTTGCCATATTGAATTCTTCCAGTTCTTCAATAGTTCGACCATCTTCTTCAGTGCAAACTGCTTGACTTTCTTTCTCATTTCAGCCGTCTTGTCATCAGTGTCACATTCTGGCAGCTTGAAATGTGCCATTAGGTCAGTAAATAGTTGCTCTTTGAATCTATCGTCGGTATACACATCACTCCATTCCGCCTCTTTGGGCTTTTTCCACTCTCGAACAGTGATCGGGGTGCGATCTCTAGCAATAACTCTGCATTGTTATACAAATATTTGTTATGGTTTTTCGGTTCCCATGGTTCACCGTCTCCTGAAACCTCTGTAATTTCATAAACATTACCCTGGGGCAACTTTTTGGCTAGGCCGCGCTTGGTTTTCTTGCTCGATGTAGAGGCTTAAGAGAAGAAACATTCATCGACATAATATATATACAACTAGGTACATCTAGTGAGGATCATCGGACATCATATATATATTCCTCTTCGGTCTGCGTTACGCGTCCATGGGCTTCTTCCTCTTGTCTGTTGGTCTCCTCTCCCTCACCGGATGAGTTCAGATATCTCGAGGGAGATCCCTCGTTGGCATCATGAATCATATCCTCGAGCAAGTGTTCTCAATATTGGTCTCTGCGGATTGGACTAGGTGGATCCATAGTTCCTGCAAAATTCACACAATATTTATTTGAACTTAACAAATAAACCGTAAACCGGGAGGTGTGGTGGCGGTGGCCGGTGATGGTGGCCGCGGGAGAGGAGGTCGACTAAGCGGCTTCCCACGAGAACCACCACCCTAATCCTAACTTACGACACACATGAGTTATTCCTAAGGTATTACCCATCCACACACAAATGTTCTCTCCATCTGGCTTTAAAACTTATGACAACAACATGTATTTTTACGCATGTCACACATTATAAAACACATAGCCAAGGACATGCGTCATATCACACATGCTATAGATAATAGAAACAAAGCATAGAAAGCATGGCAAAAATAACGAGGCCAATTGGCCGGACATGCCATAAACAGATGTATGTGGTATCAAGTATACCATCCTCTGGAAATCACAAAACAAGTGATTGCAGTGCACATATCAAAAACCACAACGAGGTGACGATTGTTTCTAAGACACAAACGAAAACCACAATAATACGAGGATGGTGGCTAATTACACAAGTGAAAGGACAAATGACATTTACTTCGACCTATTCTTGACAGAACTTGACGGATGGCAAGAGGACACCGTTAGCGGAATAATGCCATCTACCGACGATACGGATATTGCGGGATCATATGATAGCTATATCGGATGACAGTCCATGCGCTGATATAACAAAATCCTAAACTAAATATATACAATAATATAACAAAATCCTAAACTAAAAAAATTCTAAACTAACAAATCCTAATTAATCCTAAATATATACACTAGTATAACAAAATCCTAAACTAAAAAAATCCTAAACTAACCAATTCCTAAACTAAATATATACACTAATATAACAAAATCCTAAACTAAATATTTACACTAATATAATTAACAAAATCCTAATTAAAATCCTAACCGTAACCCTCACCGGAGTTGGCGGTGGCGGTGGCGCTGGCGACAGGCGCGGGCTTGGTCGGAGTTGGCGGCGGCAGCCTGGTGGCACGCGCTTCGTTGGAGTTGGCGGCGGTGGTGGCGCTGGCGGTGCGCGGCTGAGCGGGCTCGGCGGCTGCGCTAGAGAGGGAGGCGCGGCGGGCGTGGAGAAGGAGGCACGCGCGGGCTTCGTCGGCGGCGGGCAGCCTGGTGGCGCTGTTCGTCGTCGTCTCTAGCCTCTAAGTAGTTCTCCCGATACGTGGAACGCGCCGGGGGAGAATCCCCATTTTATACCCCCCTCTAGTCCAGGTGCGTGGCACCAGCCGGGACTAAAGGGGGGTCTCTAGTCCCGGCTGGTGCCACACACCAGGACTAGAGGGGGGGGGCGTTTCATTTCGCGCACTGGGCCAGACCCTTTAGTCCCGACTGATAACCTGAGCCGGCACTAAAGGACCAAAATTGTGCGCGCTGGGCCAAAACCCCCAGCACGCTATTCTTTTTTTTTCAAAATTTCGAATATATCATTTAAAACATTTAAATTATACTTTTTGCATACTTATGAATTTGAGAAAACTTTCAACATGAAAAGTTCTTGAATTTGAATAATTAATCCAAATCCATTTTTTGTTTCATAATATATTTATTTTAAATAGTCAAATTATTAACCATTTTGCCATTATCAATTTAAAAATGCATTAACTATTATTTTGTGCATATTTTTGAATCTCATTAAACGTTCAACATGAAAAGTTCTTGACTTTGAATAATAAATCCCCATTTTCTATTTTATAAAATAATTATTTTAAATAGTCAAACTATTAACCATTTTGCCATTATCAATTTAAAAATGGATTAACTATTATTTTTTGCATATTTTTGAATCTCACTAAACTTTCAACATGAAAAGTTCTTGAATTTGAGTAATTAATCCAAATCCATTTTCTAAATAATCTTTAGTCCCAGTTGTATCCACTAACAGGTACTAAAGATATTGCCAGTCATTTCTCACCGCTTCCTGCCAAGTTTTTCCGCCCTTTCCTCTAAACCGGGCTTTTACTCCCAGTTGTAGTGACTAACAGGGACTAAAGATATTTAGCGCCATTTACCGCTTCTTTCCATGTTTTCCCGCCCTTTCCATCTATATATAGGTCAACCGCGCCATGGTTATGCACACATCCACACCTTCCTCTCTCATAGAAATGGACAGCGCATACTAGGCCATTCTGACCCTCGAGGAGACCGAGGCGCTGTGCGCCTCAAGCTACCCTTGCCCACCATGCTACCGGCCGCCCGCCGGATGATGAGTGCTGGAGGGGTTCCTGTACCTCCTATGAATCAAGGCTCCGCCCGACAGGCGGCCATCACGAACCACTTCTACCACGAGCTCATGCCGGAGCAGTGGATGGATCCCCAGTGGGATCCCTACAACTACGACACCTGGAATGCCTTCTTCACTAACCGGCAGGAAAGGGAGCTCGCCAGGTACGATGGTGATGTCCCGCCCCCAGTGAACCACAACGAAGCCGGCCGCCGTCTGTGGTGGGCGAACCGTACTATCATCAGCGTGATGCGCTACATCGCGGGGGGAGACCATCCTCGCCTGCGGTGCCCACAAGTCCACCTGCCACAGAGCCACAAGAAGGCCCCTCCCCCTCCCGGCGGTAGCGGCATCGTCTTCCAGGAGACCCCTCCCCTGCCCGCCGTGAATCCGAGGCTGGAGTGGCAGGTGCCCCGGTATATGCCATAGCTGGGCTGAGGATCCCTAGAGTGGCAGGTGACGATGACGAAGAATACTCTGAAGCTGCGTACTATAGGACTAGGCATGATTATGACTAAAGGGGGAGGCTTTATTCATGAGTGTTAGCTAGTCCTGGGTTGCCTTGTTTTTTTATATTAATAAATGTATTGAGTGTTAGTCCCGGTTTGTGGCTGGACCGGGACTAAAGGGGGCCTTTAGACCCAATTCCATAGTCTCAGTTTTTAAATATTAATAAATGTCTTGAGTGTTAGTCCTGTTTTGTGGTTGGACCTGGACTAAGGGGGGTTCTTTAGTTCCGATTCGTACTACGACTTTACCAAACTATGAAGATGTTGTCCCGATTCATACTTACCATGAAGATCTGATCTCCAAACATGTGCGGTCACATATTAGGGAGTGCCTCTATGACCAGTTTCTTGGAGATGCCAGAGGACTGGGCTCCGGCGGCATCTCCCTGAAACTGCGTGTAGTGGTGTCACTGCTCTCGAAGACCATCCTGCACCTTGTAACTTCTCTAACTAGATCAATATGCCTGGGAGCTAACCTAATTTCATATATTAGGGAGTGCCTCTATGACCAGTTTCTTGGAGAGGCCGGAGGACTGGGCTCCGGCGGCATCTCCCTGAAACTGGTCGTAGTGGTGTCCCTGCTCTCGAAGACCATCTTGCAGCTTGTAACTTCTCTAACTATATCAATATGCCTAGGAGCTAACATAATTTCACATATTAGGGAGTGCCTCTATGACCAGTTTCTTGGAGATGTCGGAGGACTGGGCTCCGGCGGCATCTCCCTGAAACTGGCCGTAGTGGTGTCCCTGATCTTGAAGACCATCTTGGAGATGCCTCAAACTGGCTGGAGGACTGGAATCACAAGGATGCATATTTATAGTGTCGACACTCACGACATAATGTCAATACTCACCCCTATTATTAGTGCTCACTCATGTTTTGTCCCGGTTGGTGTCTCCAACCGGGACTAAAGGTTCATCCAACCGGGACTAAAGGTTCAACCCCTATTATTAGTGCTTCCTGGCCAAGCCTGCCGCAATTCCTTCAGTTGTGGTTGGTTTCTCCAACTAGGACTAAAGGTTCAACCCCTATTATTAGTGCTGCCTGTCCCAGCCTGCCGCAATCCCTTCAGTCGCGGTTGGTTTCTCCAACCAGGACTAAAGGTTCAACCCTTATTATTAGTGCTGCCTGGCCTAGCCTGGCCCGCGCTTTCCCTCTATTTATTATGTGACCGTCATGGCCACCCACACATACACACATTCCTCGCCGCCTACTTTAGGATGACCATGCCACATCCTCGTAGTCGACTCGGCGGCAACGATGGAGTACTGGGCTCCGCCAGGCTGACACTGGATGGTGCTACCTTCCGGGACGCATAGATTGGTGAGGAATCCGAGTGTCGTTGTCGACCCGAAGATTCTTTGGTGGAGGTCGCCTAGTCCAGGAAGGGTGCAGAGGGAACCGGCCACCGAGGAGGTGGTACATCGTCGTTTCACGGAGGAGGACGAGCACGTCCACCGCTATATGGCTGCGTTGGACACCAAGGTCGACGATACTTGGCAGATTCTTCAGGGATCTCACCCGAGCTATGCTCGTGTGATGGTTCCATATCTGTGGGTTTTCACCTCCAACGGATTAGGCACTAGGATTCGTCGTCCAGTTTGATTGAGAAAGATGACCAATGTTGCACACATGTCGATCTGGGTAAAATATTTGACTCACAATATGATTCACAATATGATTACATAAAAGGTTCAATATATTACACCAACATCCCTATCTAGTCTTGTTGTTTTCTTCTACGCCGTATCCATGGAGAATCTTCATCATTTAGTAGGAGGCTTGGGTCAATTTTCACTTTGAAGGGCGGGATTTCATGAAACTTATTATAATCTTCTAACATATCTGTCTTGTACGTCATCCACTCCCACGATGTTTCTTTTCCCTGAAAGAACTATGTGGCACTTTGGCTCATTGGACGATGTACTCTTTTGCTGATTTCTTTTTCTTGGTTTCGTAGACATGTCCTTCACATAGAAAACCTGAGTTACATCATTGGGTAGGACGAATGGTTCGCCCATGTACGCAAGATTGTTGAGATCCACTATTGTCATGCCATACTTTTTGTCTACATGTACCCCTCCTCTTGTCATCTTGACCCATTTGCACCGAACAAAGGGACCTTAAAAGTAAGTGCATACTCAAGTTCCCATATCTCCTCTATGTACCCATAATATGTGTCCTTCTGCCCATTGTCATCTATGTACTCAAGCGGAAACCACTGTTTTGGTTGGTGCTCTTTTTATCTTGGGCAATCGTTTTAAATGTATTAACATTTATCTCGTACCCTTGGAAAGTACATATAGTCGAAGATGGTAACCGTGCCAAGAAGTACAGCTGATCTTCAATAGTGTTATTATTCATGATATGTTTCTGCAACCAACTGCCAAAAGTGTCCTTGTGTTCCACTTTAATCGAGGAGTCAAGCTTCCTCGGGTTTTCCAAGCGTACAATAATCTTGTGTTTCTCGATATATGGAGCCACCATGGTTGAATTGTGTAAAACTGTGTAGTGTTCTTTATTGAAAGAATCTCTGTCCATGCATACCATTGTTTTCCTTCCTAGTGTGCCTTTTCCAGTTAGCCTCCCCTCATACCAAGATTCAGGAACACCAATTGGCTTAAGGTCAGGAAGAAAGTCAATTACCTCCTCTCTTCCATAGCCCTTGGAGATGCTTCCTTCTGGCCTAGCACGGTAATGAACATATTTCTTTAAGACTCCCATGAACATTTCCAAGGGGAACATATTGTGTAGAAACACAGGACCGAGAATTCTAATCTCTTCGACTAGGTGAACTAGGATGTGTGTCATAATATTGAAGAAAGATGGAAGGTACAACAACTCGAAGCTGACCAGACATTGGACCACATCAATCTGTAACCCTGATAGACTTTCTGGATCGATTACCTTCTGATAAATTGCATTGACAAACGCACATACCTTCACAAAGGCCAGCCAAACATTTTCCGGTAGAATCCCTCTCAATGCAACCGGAAGCAATTGTGTCATAAGCACGTGGAAGTCATGGGAGGGTTTGGAATTTTTTATCTTTCATATTTACTATTCCTTTTATGTTAGACAAGAAGCCAGACGTGACCTTGATACTGTAAAGGACTTCAAAAAATATTTCCTTCTCTTCCTTGGTAAGAGCGTAGCTGGAAGGCCCTTGAAACAACCTTGGATGCTTGCCATCTTGTCCTTTATGACGTTGTTGGTCGTCCCATGCTTCCAGTATATCTTTTGACTTCCTATACAGGCCCAAGAAGCCTAGAATATTCACGCAAAGATTCTTCATTAGGTGCATCACGTCAATTGCAGAGCGGACCTCATGGACTTCCCAATAGGGTAGCTCCCAAAATATAGATTTCTTCTTCCACATATGTGCTCGTCCGTCGGCATATTTCGGAATAGGTTGTCCTCCAGGACCCTTTCCAAATATTATATTTAAATCCTTGACCATACCAAATACATCAGCACCAGTACGAGGGCAGGCTTCTTCCGGTGATCTTCCTCGCCATCGAAATGCTTGCATTTCTTCCTCAAGGGAAGTTTGTGCGGAAGAAAACGATGATTGTACGGGTACACATTCTTCCTAGATTTATCGAGATATATACTTTCAGTCTCATCTAAACAGTTTGTGCATGCATTATATCCCTTGTTCGTTTGTCCTGAGATGTTACTAAGAGCAGGCCAATCATTGATGGTTACGAACAGCAACACTCGTAGGTCGAATAGCTCCTGTTTGTGCTCATCCCACAAACGTAAACCTGGTTCAGCCCACAACTGTAAAAGTTCATCAACTAATGGCCTTAGGTACACTTCAATGTCGTTGCCGGGTTGCTTCGGGCCTTGGATGAGCACTGGCATCATAATGAACTTCTGTTTCATGCACAACCAAGGAGGAAGGTTGTAGATACATAGAGTGTCGGGCCAGGTGTTGTGACTGCAGCTCTGCTCCCCAAAAGGATTCATGCCACCTGTACTTAGACCAAACAATAAGTTTCTTGCGTCACCAGCAAAGTCCATGAAGTCTCTCTCGATTTTTATCCACTGTCGACCATTAGCGGGGTGCCTCAACATACCGTCTTTCTTACGTTCTTACATGTGCCATCGCAACAACTTGGCATGCCCTTTGTTTCTGAAAAAACGTTTTAATCGTGGTATTATAGGAGCATACCACATCACCTTGGCATGAAAAAATGTTTCCTGGTTGGCTCGCCATCAACATCACCAGGGTCATCTTTTTTGATCTTATACCGTAATGAAGTGCATACCGGGCATTTATCCAAATTCTCGTACTTCTCACCGCAGTAGAGGATGCAGTCATTAGGGCACGCATCGTATCTTATGCACACCTAATACTAGAGGGCATACGAGCTTCTATGCTTCGTATGTACTGGCGGGCAATTCGTTATTTCCTGGAAGAAACCTCTTCATGAGTACCAACAACTTCTCAAATCCCGAGTCAGTCACACCGGTCTCTGCGTTCCACTTCAGAAATTCCAGTGTGCTACCCAGCTTATTCTGGCCATCTTCACAAGTTGGGTACAAATATTTGTTGTGGTCCTGTAACATCTTCTCAAACTGCAACCTCTCCTTTTCTGTGTCGCAGTCTCACTTTGCATCAGAAATGACCTGACCAAGATCATCAGCGGGCCGGTCTGGTTCCTGTTCTTCACCTCCGTCTTCTTCATTGTCTTCCATTGAGTTATCAACGTATTCAAGGAAGATAGATCAGTACTTGTCATCATCGTTCTCTTATTCATCGTTGTCTGCCATCACAACCCCTCTTTCTCCGTGTTTGGTCCAAACATTATGGCCGGACATAAAACTATACCGAAACAGGTGGCTCTGA
Source organism: Avena atlantica (assembly GCA_910589765.1). Taxonomy (NCBI): domain Eukaryota; kingdom Viridiplantae; phylum Streptophyta; class Magnoliopsida; order Poales; family Poaceae; genus Avena; species Avena atlantica. The sequence goes on along the minus strand of OU342736.1, from coordinate 9,571,582 downwards.
ATGACTCTCGAGGAAGTGTGAGCCTTCTCATTCCTACAGTCAACACATGGACAACACATAAAACCATCCCGCCGCTTGTTCTCCTTGGCCACAACTCGAAAATAACACACGCATTCTCTGAAAGCGGCAGAGCGTCGGTCACCGTACATCCATGGATGGCTCATCTGTATCATACAAATATATGTCAAACGCAATAACTATGCTAAAATTAGTACCGCACGGTCTAAACGAGAAAATAGTTGCTAACCTTTTATTACAATTGGAAACAAAGATGAGAAAACTTAAGTGTGGGTCGGGCACCTCATATCATGTCTGTATTGTGTGACCTAAACTCGCATCGCTCTAATGGACATTTCACCGAACACCTCTAGTGCATATATCAAAACAAAATTGCACAACAACACCACCTCTTTCCCACCAGGAAAAAACATATGAGAGGGGGAGGGGCTATGCATATATATAGGGCTAGACCACTAGTCCCGGTTTGAGATACAAACCGAGACTAAAGGGTGTGGCCGCAGCGAGCGGCAGGGCCAGGGCCGTTTAGTCCCGGTTTATGTCTCAAACCGGGACTAATGGGGTCTAATGGGCCGGGACCTATGGTTCTGGGTCGCTCGGCCCGTCCGGCGCGGGCCATTAGTCCTGGCCCCCAGCCACAGCCGGGACTAAGGCTCTGGACGAAAGGCCTGTTTTCTACTAGTGCAAAATAATAATCTAGCATCATTATTGTATTGAAAATAGAAGTAAAGATATGCGTGGACATATCACGTGTTGCTTACCGAGACCTCCTTAAACACCAGCTTCTGACTAAAGGAACCCGTAACCTCATGCCTGAACCAGGTCCAAACCCTGCCCGACGAAGAAAATGAATGAATGAGTTATTCATTACCTGATATCTCAGGAAATCAATGAAAGAGACTGATATAGCGAGAAAATTACTTCTGGAGCATGTCCTGCATACTACGGAAGGCTTCTAGCTTTCTCTTTGATGGGTCCATGAATTCATCTCTTCCCTTATCAAGTTGAATATTTAGCAGAATCCAGTGAAAGCTGCAAACGATTATATATATACATCAGTAACTCATCAGTTACACTTAGCATCGAGTAATCAAAATTGAATGTGTGTACAACAGAGTAAGACCCTTACTCGAAATTGTAAGGAAATAATATGTGGTCATAGAAATTTTGCTCCTTTAAAAACCTTAAAATGTTTTCCTCCGTCTCCTCGGGGTTTGTTGTTAGCGTATTTATATGTACTTTATCTGGGTCAATGAACCCAACACTATAGATTCTTCTTATTTTACATTCCTGGATCTTCATTCTGCATAATAATATAGTACAAAAGGATATAATGAGGATAATTACATGCAATGAACTAAACATGTAGACAATGATTTCAACAACTTACAGACAATAGCAGCTGAGGATAGATTTGTCGAGGGCATCAAGATTTTATAACTGGAACAGTTCTAGAAACTCAACATGGACCTCGTCGGGTTTGAAGTAGTACTCACGTGGGACTTTCGCTATGATAAATATTCTCCCTTGCTTTGCAGCTGTCAAGTACCACTACTGGAGATTCCACGGTTGTGTTGGCAGTTCTTTCACCTTTTCTTTGCTGACCAAATCCTCACCCGCGACATATATACGGGTTACATTAGCCTTGGGTAGATGGTCGAGTTGGGGGACTAACAGTTCATCAAGACTAATTTCCATGCTGGCCACCAACTCCGCAACTAGTAACATATCTAGTGGCTGTTGTGCGAGAAGGGGACCGTTTTCTGAAAACACCTTGAGGGGTGCGATCGTTTGTTTGTTTGGCATGTTGTCCGAGAAGAGGAATGTCTGATTTTTTACAGATTGCAGTTTTGGTCCCGCTTGCACCTGTGCTTGCTGATTTTTTACCGCTTGCACTTGATTTGCTTTATTTGCTTGATTTTCTCTTCGCCACTTCTTTCTGAAGTGTGCGTAGATAGTCATCTGGCTTATGGTGCAAATCATATTGCAATTTTTTGTTCAGAAACTCAGTTGCATACGCCTTTTGCTTCTCGGTGTATACAAGAGCAAGCTCGGTTTTCTTCTTCTCAAAATGCGCCGCAACTTCGGCCTTTGCTATAGCTACAGTTTCCACGTCAGTACGATCGTAAGGTCTGATGGGAATATTCTTATGAGGCACTGTTGGGAGGGGTGACATTTTCTGCTTTGGGCTGTCGCGACATTTAGTACTCACTGATGGAGCACGCTTCTGCTTATTGTCCTTAGCGGGCAGCGAAGATTGCTGAACCTGCGGTGGAGATCGAGATGGACTAGCGATGTGGTGGTCGTAGTCATCATGGGGTGGGCTTCTTGGAGGTGATCAAGGTGAAGGAGACCTGTGACGACTTGAAGGCGGTAGTGTTGGACTTGGGGCCGAGCCTGGAAACCGTATGTTGTTCTTATCCCATAGAATGTTACCACCCAGTACTTCTCCGAGTGTGTGATGTCTACGCACTTCTATTCTTGTAGACAGTTGTTGTGCCTCCAAGTGCAGAGGTTTGTAGAACAGCAACGAGTTTCCCTTAAGTGGATTACCCAAGGTTTATCGAACTCAGGGAGGAAGTGGTCAAAGGTATCCCCTCTCAAGCAACCCTGCAATGAAGATACAAGAAGTCTCTTGTGTCCCCAACACACCTAATACATTTTTCAGGTGTATAGGTGCACTAGTTCGGCGAAGAGATAGTGAAATACAAGTGGTAATGGTGCTAGAAAAGAGCTTCTGACTTGTTGACGTGGGGTAAGATTACCAGAAAATACTTTGATGGAGTTTGATGGTGAGGTAAAGACTAAAGCAAGAAAACATGCAACAGATCTAGAAGCAAACGGTGTTTCAATGTTTAGAAACAAGGCCTAGGGATCATAGTTTCACTAGTGAACACTCTCTCATATAAATATCCTCTCTTCATGATAACCTCAAAGTCTGCCTTCCCCAATCTAGATAACCCCACACTGCCACCTTGAGCGCTATATGGTTCCAACAAACACCACAACTTCATAGAGACATCCAACTCCAAAATATAACTCATAACAACTATTCAATCTAGCCAAAGTGCCACACACGCTATGCACGCTGTCACTTTCACACACGTGGGGAAAAGCATATATCTATTAAAGCACAAAGAGTAATTATGTAGACTCAAACCTAAGTGCCACCATGGTGTGCATGCTGTCACTTTCACACACATGGGGAGAGCGGAGATCTATTGAAGCACTTGAGTAGCAAGGTAGATCTACTAGATTATAAAGCTCATGACCATAACATGATCATGCATAGAGAGAGAGATGGACACATAGCTACTGGTAGAGCCCTTAGCCTCGATGGAGAACTACTCCCTCCTCATCATGGGAGTCAGCAACGGTGATGGAGATGGTGGTGAAGATCGATGGAGATGGCTCTGGGGGCACTTCCCTGTCCCGGTAGGGTGCCGAAACAGAGACTTTCTATCCCCCGAATCTTCCCTTCGGTGGCGGCGGCGCTGTGGAGGTTTTCGTGGATTTCTTCTGGATTGTTTAGGGTTTCTGAGTCGGGGGCATCTTATAGGCGAAGGAGGAGGCCGAGGAGGCGGCCAGAGGGCCCACACCCTCCCCAGGCGCGGTCTAGGATTGGCCGTACCTAGGGGGTCTGGCCACCCTATGGTGTCTCTCCGTCCCTCCTTCTGGATTCGTGTCCCTCACGGAAAGTTATTGACTTTGGATTTTTCCCCGTCCAATTACGAGAATATTGATTTTCTGCCTTTCTGGAACCAAAAATAGAAGAAAACAGGAAACTGGCACTGTGGCATCTTGTTAATAGGTTAGTTCCATAAAATATATAAAAACACCTCAAAGTGGATACAAAGCAAAGGAAAGTAGATAGTAAACAAGCATGGAACATAAAAAATTATAGATACGTTTACGACGTATTAGTGTGCTCTCACACTACAACAAATTAGGCATGTAGAGACGCTAAATTCGAAGGTTAGAGACGTGATATTTCATCTCTAGAGGATTGTACAGTCGCTTCCATAAAGCGTCGTTGGAGCGTCTCCTTATGCACCGTCTCAAATGATATAAAGACGTTTGCAAAGCATGTCTACATGTATAGATGACGCTTCAAAATGACGCTCGAGAGCGTGTCTACACATGTAAAGACGATTTAATAGACACACCATATTTGTGTCACAACAAAGGGTAGAGACGTTTTTTCATGTACACGTTGTTATACATGAGTTCATACGTATTATAATACACATACGCAAGGTTGATCCATCATATACAAATTATATATACGTATTAAGAACGGAATTTCAGTTGTCGTTTTGATAGAGGGTCTCCATATACAAGGATAATTTATTTTTCTTCAGAAATTCAAGTGTAAAATGATTTTTTACATATTTAGGTGCATGCACCTACTTATTGTACAAGACAGGGCCATTAAATGTAGCAAACAATAGAAATTGTCGAGAAAATTGGAATAACTTCAATAATATCAAATAAAAATTGGAACTGGATATATTGATAAGTTGCAAGTACATCGAGAAAGATAGTGAATACGAAAAAATCATAAAATATCCTTCCTATGATCATTTATCTTTGTAAGCTGATAGTAACCCCTTCATATTTTTCTCTAGAGAGAAACCAATGTTCTATATCCTCTATCTTTATCCAATTCAACCTCTTCTAGCTCCACAAATAACCTGAAAAGTAATAATTCACATAGAAGGTGAGAAATTCCAAGTCTCTATTGTTAAAAAGGATTCATTAGCATTTAAAAATATGTATCTTTATAATGAGAATTATTCAAAAAAGAGTTCCAAAAAATATTCCCGTGACTGGCTAAATGGGCTTGTCCGCCTCAGTTCAAGTCTTGTTTATGAACAACAGTTAACATTCGTTCAGCATGAAGTGGTCTAATCAAAGCATGACATGAACACTAACTAAACTAAGACATTGAAGAACTCTCACGCATAAAGGCTCAAGTTCAGGATGAACAAAAGGTAGGATACGAGACTAACAAGAACAAAATAAAATTATAATGCAAACTCGCATAGCTTCTCCATATCAGATCTGACAGGATTTTGAGTACTTGGCTAACCATGCTTGTACCAACAATACACACCGTCTGCCTTTGTTGATCAACCTCAGCATATTCACGTGCTTCTCATATGCCTAAATTTAATTAAAAGAATAGGTTTCTATCCTCAACAAAGCTGGATACAAGTATTAAAACTAAATATCTGCAAGTTTCCCTAGTCTCCCCTAGAGAAGAAAAAACAAAAGAATTTAACATACTATGTTGTATGTGTCTGGTTTGAGCTAGATTTTTTTGTTTTGACCTACAAAGCACAAAGTTTATAAAAAAATTAGCAAGTACCAAAAGTGACAAAAAATTTAATACTTAGACATACTAAATGTACTTAGAATAAACTTAGGCCAAATAATCATTGTAGCATGTTTAATAATTATAAGAACTCCACCATATTCATCTCCAAGCATGTTCATCCAACAAAAGATGTTTTATCTTGACTCATGAAAGTCTTATCCCTGCAACATTATTTTAGTTTCTCAGGTTTGCCGAAAACAAATAGACTTCAGGTTTATGTTATAACCTGACGAAATACAATATATAAAAAATGGCATTATTACTTGTATGAGACAACAAACCCACGTTAGTTTAGATAGTTTGTTTGCATATACCTTGCTTGTAGGTTCTTATGTTGCTAAGATGATACATCACAACCTTGATCGGCTTCAGTGGAGTTCTCATTATTTGCTTTCTGCAGCCAAAATCATGAGCTATACATAACGAATAAATTTTTTGATATGAGGTGATGAACAAGCGGAAGTTCTCTTCCACAGACGCCCTAAAGATGAATTGGCATAACTCTCTTTTGCTATAATTTCAGGAAACGGTTGTTGCAATTGTGAATGAACAAAGATAATCGCTAATATTATTTGTAGAAAACAAAACAAACCACACTGTTTCCAAATGCACATTCACGGTAGAATATACCTGCTTAGTACACTTAGCATGAAGCAATTCCTGTTTACAACAAGGATAATTTAAGGAATGCATAATATTTGAATGATGAATTCGTATAATTTGTTGCCTGATTGACTCATTTGGTTTTAATATAGGCCTAAGATGAATGAAATAAACAAGCACTCCTAATAACTAGGTGCTCTTGCATGGTCAGACGACTAATAATGTGTGTTGCCTCTGATCAATTTCCTAATCTTCCCATCGACCATGTTTTCACACGGCTGTGTGCTGTACAAACAAGATAGGGAAGTATGGCCTGGAAAAGAGAATTAGCACCTTAAGTGATCAGAGGCGATGCATGGATATAGCCGTGTGATGAGGAAAACAAAATTCTTAATATACATTCGTGTGATGGAAAAGAGTACTAGCACCAAAATTCCCCGGTTAGTCCAAGCCATACTAACATACCCCTGAAAAAGATACAGAAGTAGAAAAGATAAGCACTATATTCTAAACAAAGAACAACTTTTTCTTATAAAAACTGAAAGGGGGGATTGGCCAGGAGCAGGAGGCTGCCGACGATCTGCACGATATGGATCCACGGGATTCCCTGTACCAAGTACCCACCCGTCGCACATGCACGCACCCACCGCATCATTCGCAGGCCGCGTTAATGGCGACCTCTTCGCCACCATCAGCGACGACATTGGCGGCGCCACCTTCACCGGCCGGCCTGGATTGAATTAATAGTGGAAAGTATCGCATCTGAACAAGATCGATTTGAGGGAGAACAAACCTGGGTAGGCACACGGTAGCAGATCAGATCTTGGTGAGCAGTTGGCGTGGCGGCTGGAGAGATGCACGCGAGGGTTCCCTCCTTCGACTACAGAAAAGAGAGTAAATCCAGAAAAGCGGAAAATATGAGCCACAGTTTATATTACGGAGTTTTTTCTAAAAAGTAAGAGGGAATATTTCGTTAAGCGGTAAAAACCACAAAAGTTAGCGCCAAAACAAAAAATAAGTTAACCGCTAAACTAACAAACTTACCACAACTTATTTTATTTCATGTCAGGTTTGTATTCCACAAACGTATTACAACTTTTTTGATAATAAAAATTAACTTCTCCTGTCTGAAATGCGACGCATTTCAAAATGTCTAAGATTCGTCTCTAAGTGCCTATAAATTAAAAAAATTATTTAATTTAAGTAGCTCATAAATAATTTTTTTGAGACGCTACATGTAACGTCTCAAGGAACGTCTTCATGTTGAGCTGACCCACTCTTCTAGAGACGAAAACAAATTCGTCTCATACATACCGACTCTACATGATCATTTTGTTGTAGTGTCACCTTCAGGTATAGGGATGTCAAGCTCCATTAACTCCCACTCCTTTACGATTTGATCCACCCCGACTTTAGCATAGCCAGGTGGAATCTCACGACCATGCCAACGTGCGTCAGGCAGACAAGGTAAAGCAGATCCGACCGCCACCTTCACAGATACGTTCTTAAATTTATGATTATGGCGGAACCGAAAGTTACAGGGGTGCGCAGATGCAATCTGGCGTGAGGTGCATATGAGGTGAGTTGGAGATATCCTCCTCGCCGTGCCCTCCTAGCCTTTATATAGATAGGCAGGTCTCGGGCATAGGTCGAGTCGGTTACATATTAGGATTTTAGCCTTCAAAATTCAATCTATTATAGTATTGTTCTCCAAGGATCCGAAGTCATCATGGGCTTGGACCACCCGAAAAATCCACGGGCCGCATATCTTATCATGGGCCTTCCTTGGACTGGACTGTATATGCCAATGTTGTGTACCCGTGGCGTATAACCATGTCAGTAGCCCCCGAGTGTTCTTTTTTCGGTCTGGAGGACATGTACTTCACATAGAAAACCGGAGACACATCATTGTCTAGGACGAATGGTTCATCTCTATAACCAAGATTGTTGAGATCCACTATTGTCATTCCGTCCATAAGGTAGCCGGGACCTCCATCTGTATAGAGTGCATTGTCAGACGGGACCTCCGATTCAGCCACGCTGCTTCTCCTCTGAGATGGGTTGGCGGTAGTATCGAGTAGAGGATATTGCAAGCGCGCTACTCCTCAAAGTTTGTCGATCTATTGTTGCTTCTTGTCAAGTCTTGCTAGCAGCTAGTTGAAATTTTCTCCCTCCTCCTCGTCCCATCGCTGCTTTTCTCTTGCTCGACTTCTATAGGTACCCCGGTCCTTAGGACACCTAGTCTCCGGTGTGAAACTCCCGTCAAGGCCTCAGACTCGTCCTCCGTGTTCATGATTCCCGAGGACCAAGGTCAGCAAGTCTGTCTCTCTATCTAGATGGAACTGTTTTATCCCATTTTCATATCTTGCACCACTTTTAGCAATGCACTCCTAGGTACCTTTATCCCGCCACTGCAATCAAGGTCCCATGTAAGTTCGTCATACGTACTCCCATGCCCAAGGAACCAATTTCTTGACCTCAAATCCCATTCTTCGCGAATTGGTTCTGGAATGATCCCTTTAGCATGAAGCTCTTTCTCTTTTGCATCCCACTTAGGCATGGCATCCACGTAGCCCCTGGCCCCATGTTATGGTGATATTTCTTCTTCGCAGCATTTATCTTGTTTTTTAGACTTTTCCTCTACAACTCCTGACTTCCTATACTCCACAAATGCATCCCAGTAAGGTTGCTGCTTCGCTAGATAGCCTTCGAATAATGGAGTTTTCTTGTCCTTCTGATACTGTATCCATAATGATTACTTCCAGTTCTTGAATAGTTCGACCATCTTCTTCAGAGCAAACTGTTTGACTTTCTTTCTCATTTCAGCTGTCTCGTCATCAGTCTCACATTCTGGCAGCTTGAAATGTGCCATGACGTCAGTAAATAGATGATCTTTGAACATATCGTCGATATACACATCACTCCATTCCGCCTCTTTGGGCTTATTCCACTCTCGAACAGTGTCGGGGTGCGATCTCTAGCAACAACTCCGCATTGTTGTACAAATGCTTGTTTTTCTTTTTTCGGTTCCAATTGTTCGCCCTATCCTAAGACCTCTGTAATTTCAAAAAACAGTACGGGCATCCAAATTTTTGGCTGGGCCGCGCTTGGTTTTTTGCTCGATGTAGAGGCCTAAAAGAAGAAACATTTACCAACATAATATATACATAGTTAGGTACATCTAGTGATCATCAGACATCATATATATAACTCGTTAGTCTGCGCGTGTCCATGGGATTCTACCTCTCGTTGGTTGATCTCCTCTCCCTCACCGAATGAGTTCAGATACCTCGAGGGAGATCCCTCATCGGCATCGTGAATCATATCCTCGAGAAAGTGTTCTGAATGTAGGTCTTTGTATATTGGACTAGGTGCATCCATAGTTTGTGCAAAATGCACACAATATTTATTTGAAGATAACAAATAAACCCTAAACACTAAACCCGGAGGTGCGGTGGCGGTGGCCGGTACCGGTGATGGTGGCCGCAGGAGAGGCGGGCGACTACGGCTTCCCGCGAGAACCACCGCCCTAACCCTAACTCCGGTCACCACCGAGCACCAACACCCTAACCCTTACCCTAACTCCGGTTACAAGGAGGGTCTTTCAATATTTACAATAAAAATACTAAATTACACTATTATATTACAATAAAAAACTTACATTATTATAATATATCTCATACCCTAAAAATAATAATCCTACACTATATAAAAAATAATCCTACACTATATAAAAAATCCTACACTATATCATAATCCTACACTATATAATAAAATCCTACACTATATAAAAAAAATAATCCTACACTATATCATAATCATCCTACACTAATAATAATCCTAAACACTAACAAAATCCTACACTAATAAATCATTCTAAACACTAATAAAATCCTACACTAATAATAATCATCCTACACTAAACAAAATCACTATAAAAATCCGAAACACTAACAAATCGTACACACTAACAAAATCCTACCATAATCCTAGCACTAACAAAATACTAATCTTACCGGTGGCGCTGGTGGCAGGTGTTGGCCTGAGGTGCACCGGTGGAGGAGATCGGGGAGCGACGGAGGTGCGGATCCGACGGAGGCCGTGGGGGCGGCGGTAGCGGCAGGCCGGCGCGGAGGGAGGAGCGGGCGCGGCAGTGCTGCTCGTCGTCGAAGAAAAGGGTAGCCTGGTGGCGCTGTGTTCGTCCTCTGGCCTCCTCTCCCGGTGCGTGGAACGCACCGGGGGAGGAGGCCTCGCTTATATACCCCCCACCCCCTCTAGACTCGGTGTGTGGCACCGGCCGGGACTAAAGGGGGTCTCTAGTCCAGGCTGGTGCCACGCACCGGGACTAGAGGGGGTGGGTTTTCATTTTTCCCGCGCTGGGCAGACCCTTTAGTCCCGGCTGGTTACCTGGGCCGGGACTAAAGGCCCAAAACCAGCGCGCGTTGGGCCAAAACCAGCACGCTCTATGATTTTTTTCAAATTTTTGAATATTTCATTTAAAACATTTAAATTATACATCTTTTGCATACTTATGAATTTGAGAAAACTTTCAGCATGAAAAGTACTTGAATTTGAATAAGTAATCCAAATCTATTTTCTGTTTTATAAAATAATTATTTTAAATAGGAAATTTATTAACCATTTTGCCATTATTAATTTAAAAATGCATTATCTATTATTTTTTGCATACTAATGAATCTCACTAAACTTTCAAAATGGGAAGTGCTTAAATTTGAATAAGTAATCCAAATCCATTTTTTGAATAAGATTTAGTCCCGGTAGTATCCACTAATAGGGACTAAAGATAATTCCTGCTATTTCCCACCGCTTCCAGCCAAGTTTTCCCGCCCTTTCCTCTGCCGAGCTTTTAGTCCTGGTTGTAGCCACTAACCGGGACTAGAGATATTTCTCTCCATTTCCCACCGCTTCCCTCCATGTTTTCCCGCTCTTTCCATATATATATATAGGCCGACCGCACCATGGTTATGCACACATCCACACATTCCTCTCTCACAAAAATGGACGGCGCCTACTGGGCCATTTTGACCCTCGAGGAGACTGAGGCGCTGTGCGCCTCTAGGTACCCTTTCCCGCTGGCCTACCTACCGCCCGCGGCTGGATGCTGAGCGCTGGAGGGGTTCCTATCCCTCCTGTCCCTCAAGGTTCCGCACGCACTAGTAGAAAACAGGCTATCCGTTCGCGCCCTCCAACGGCATTAGTCCCGGTTTCGCCACGAACCGGGACTAATGCTAGCATGCGTCCCGGTTCGAGCAGGCCGTCCTGCCGCACGGGGGCCGGAGGCACCCGTCCCGGTTGATGAGGGAGCATGCGTCCCGGTTGGTGTGGGAGCATGCGTCCCGGTTTGTAACACAAACCTGAACTAAAGTGTGGGCGCTAGACACGTCGCCAACCACACACCTTTAGTCCTGGTTTGTGTTACAAACCGGGATGTATGATCTAGCCCTCTATAAATACGACGCCCCAACCCTCTGCCTCCCCTCTGTTTTTTCTTGGTGGAAGGTGTGAGAGGTGTGATAGTTTAATTTTTTCCTATGCATGCATGCGAGGTGTTTGATGAAATGTTTGAGTGAATGATCCCGTTCAATTTCTCACAGAACAAAAATATAGGAGGTGCCTGAGACGCACTTGAGATTTCTACTCTTTCTTTCCTCCTCGATCGAGGTTAGCAATCTTATCTTTTCATATATCATGGATACAATGCATGTGTCGATGTGAATTGGTCATTTCACTATTTATGATGTTCCATTTTTGATAAACTTAATTATATGATGCAGATGGACGGTCGGGAATGGATGTAGGGTGACCGGCGTGAACCCGGGTACATTAAAGGCGTGGATAAATTTTATCGATGTGGCTATGGCAAACCAAGAGAATGGTTTTATGTGTTGTCCATGTGTTCAATGTCGGAACAACAAAGAGTACTCTTCCTCGAAAATCATTCGCGGAAACCTGGTTATGAAAGGTTTCATGCCCAGCTATAATTGCTAGACCAAGCACGGGGAAAGAGGGGTTATGATGGAAGACAATGAACAAGAAGAATATGATGATAACTATCATCATATGTTTCCTGAATACAGTGATACTGCAATGGAAGACAATGAAGAGGAAGGAGGTTACGAACGGGCATCAGATGAGCCCGCTGATGAACTTGGTAGGGTCATTTCTGATGCAAAGTGAGACTGTGAAATAGAAAAGTTGGAGGGCATGTTAGAAGATCACAAGAAATTTTTGTACCCAAATTGCAAAGATGGCAGCACAAAGCTCGGTACCACACTGGAATTGCTGCGATGCAAGGCAGAGTGTGGTATAACTGACTCCGCATTTGAAAAGATGATGAAAATAATGAAGCCGAAGTTTTCAAAGCATAACGAACTTCCCGAGAGTACGTACGAAGCAAATAAGACTCTCTGCCCTCTAGGATTAGATGTGCAGAAGATACATGCATCCTCTACCACGGTAAGGAGTATGATGATTTAGATAAATGTTCGGTATGCATTGCATTGCGGTATAAGATCAGACGAAATGACCCTGGTGATGTTGAGGGAGAGCCCCCCAGAAGAGGGTTCTTGCTAAGGTTATGTGGTACGCTCCTATAATACCAAGGTTGAAACGCATGTTCAGAAACAAAGAGCATGCCAGGTTGTTGCGATGGCACAAAGAAGACCGTAAGAAAGACGGGAAGTTGAGACACCCCGCTGATGGGTCGCAGTGGAGAAATATCGAGAGAGACTTCCCTGACTTTGCAGGTGATGCAAGGAACTTATGGTTTGGTCTAAGTACGGATGGCATGAATCCTTTTGGGGAGCAGAGCTGCAGTCACAACACCTGGCCCGTGACTCTATGTATCTACAACCTTTCTCCTTGGTTGTGCATGAAGCGTAAGTTCATTATGATGCTAGTGCTCATCCAAGGCCCGAAGCAACCGGGCAAGGACATTGATGTATACCTAAGGCCATTAGTTGAAGAACTCTTACAGCTGTGGGGCAAGCTAGGTGTATAGTACATGCGTGGGATGAGAACAAATAGGAGCCATTTGACGTACGAGGGTTGCTTTTCGTAACCATCAATGATTGGTCTTCTCTTAGTAATCTTTCAGGACAGACAAACAAGGGATATAAGGCATGCACGCACTGTTTAGATAAGACTGAAGGTACATATTTGCATAAATGCAAGAAGGTTGTGTACCTGGGGAATCGACAATTTCTTCCGACCAATCATCTTGTAAGAAACAAAGGCAAGCATTTCAAAGGGGAGGCAGATCACCGGAATAAGCTTGAACTTCCTGCTGGTGATGATATATTTGGTATGGTCAAGGACATAGAAGTAATCTTTGGAAAGGGTCTCGGCGGTCAATCAGTTCCGAACAATGTATCTACTGGACACACATCGATGTGGAAGAAGAAATATATATTTTGGGAGCTGCCATATTGGAAACTCCTACGTCTCCGCTCTTCAATCGACGTGATGCACGTGACGAAGAATCTTTGCGTGAACCTGCTAGGATTCCTAGGCATGAATGGGAAGACAAAATATACACCAGAAGCACGGGAGGACCAATTATACGTCGGAAACGTATCTATAATTTTTTATTCTCCATGCTTGTTTAGTATCTACTTTGCTTTACTTTTCTACACTTTGATGTGCTTTTTACATGTTTTCTAGTACTAACCTACTAACAAGTTGCAACAGTGCCAGATGCCTATTTTCTGTTGTTTTTGTTTTCAGAAAAGTTAGTAAAGAAGTATTCTCGGAATAGGATGGGACAAACATCAAAGTCAATTACCTTCCGTGGGGAACAAGATGTCCAGAGGGGATCCGGAGGGGCCAGCCAGGAGGGCCAGACCCCCCCCCCCCAAGGCACGGCCACAGGTGGGCCCGCGCCTGGCTAGGGTTTGGCCGCCCTGGCTGCCGCATCGGCCTCCCCCTTCGCCTATAAGAAGCCACCGATGCAGAAACCCTGAGTACCCGATCAAATATCCAGGAAACCGTCCATAGCCGCCGCCACCATCGTCCCTAGATCGGGGGGATCTGAAGCTCTTCCCGGCACCCTGCCGGAGGGAAGATCATCCCGGCGGCCTTCTCTCTGGTATGATGCGTGAGTAGTTCCACCTTGGACTATGGGTCCATGTAGTAGCTAGATGGTTGTATCTCCTCCTTTGTGCTTTCATGTATAGATCTTGTGAGCTCCGTTCATGATCAAGATCTAATCTATTTGTAATCATGCATGTTGTGTTTGTGGGGATCCGATGAATATTGAGATTATTATGTAGGTTTGATTAATGGTTTTCTCTTGATGATTCTATCATGTTGTGTATGTGTTGTTTGTGATCTTGCATGCTCTCCGTTGCTAGTGGTTATCTTGGCCAAGTAGTTGCTAGTGACTCCAAGAGGGAGTATTTATGCTCGATAGTGGGTTCATGCCTCTAGTTTCCAAGGGAAGTGACAATAATCTCTTCGATTGTAGATGTGCTGTTGCTAATAGGGAGAAAACAACGGTCTCTTGTTCATGGAACATGTGGACTGTTTACCTTATGTACTTTGCTTAAAGCAGTTGTCTGTTGCTTGCAACTTAATACTGGAGGGGGTTCGGATGATAACCTAAAGGTGGACTTCTAGTAATAGATGTAGTTGGATGGCGGTCTATGTATCTTGTTGTATTGCCCAATCGAATCTCATAGGATCTTTCTGACTAGTAATTGCATTGTTATGCCTTGCTCAGTTCCTGTCAATTGCCCCGCTGTAATTTGTTTACCCTTCATGCCATGTTGTTTATCTAAGGAGAGCACCTCTAGTGAACTATGTATCTCGGTCCAATCTTTACCATTGATACATCTTCCACTGTTACTTGTTTACTTGCTGCAAACCATTGCCTTCCACACCATACATTTAATCCTTTGTTACACCAAACCGGTGAGCTTGACAACCTCACTGATTTGTTGGGGCAAAGTCTTGAGTTTGTGTTGTGCAGGTCTCCACATTGTTTGCAACACCTGTGTGACGTTTCCTTCCTCCTTATGGTTCGATAACCTCGGTCTCTGCTGAGGGAAGACTTGCTGTTGTGCTGCTTCACACCTTTCTCTTGGGGTTTCCAACGAAGCGCTCCTACATCAACCTAGGCGCCATCAACAAGTTTTGTGGCGCCGTTGCCGGGGAGGCTAAGTACGTCTTCACTAGGGGAGTCCTTCACTTCCTTTCTCTTTACTTTGTTTTTAGTTTGCTTTGTTTCTTTTGTCTGGTTTTGTTTGCCTCTTTCCAAAAAAACCCAAAAAATTAGTCTAGTTTGGTTTTCTTTCTTTATTAAAAAACACGAAAAAATTAGTTCCTACTCTAGTTGCCACCTTCCTCTAGGTCACCATGCCGTTCCCCAAGTTCGCCCTGAAAGATCTTGCAATAGGTAGTGGCTCCATAATTGGGAAAGATAATATTGAAGAATTCATTAATTATGTTAGCAAGCATGAGGATATTGAGGAGAAAATCTATAGTTGAACTTGCTCCTAATTATGAGATTACTGCAGCATGTTTAGTTAATATGCTGGAGGCTAGGTTTGTTAGCCTCAACCCCTTCATGCAATTCTTGTTCCTAAAACTAAAAGAAGAAAAGAATGATGAAAAGAGGGAGTTCATCCTTGAAACTTTATTTAATGAATTCCACGATGTTGTCAGGGAAGCCAAAAAAGTGTTTGAGTATTTCAATATGCTAGTCTCAAATGTAGATGTTGTGGGTATTTCTGATAAAACTAATCCTAGATAAGAATTTAAGATACCCATACCCATTAAGCTTGTTTGAATAGATGAAGCCTTTGAAAAGAATTTTGATTGGATTGCTCCTAAAAATCTTTTTGATGAAAGTAGTAGACCAAAGAGGGATGAGAAGGGATCCTCCAAAACCCATTTGGATGAGATACCTTTCATAGTTGAAGACTTTGCAAGTATTGATGTTAATGCTTCCTCATTTGAAAATACTTGTTTCTTCTTGCTTCTTGTGCCTAACTTAAAGGCGTTAAAAAAAGTACTTGTTGGAAGATAACCCAAGAGTTTTCTTGAGTCTTGAAAGTTATTACTTCAGTAATGACCTCCCCTTATCCTTTTTGTTTGCTTTTTATGCCAAGAATGACCTATAATGAGAAGGAAGGAAGATTTGGGGAGTTGTTGTACCGAAACAGATTTCTGTCCTCCACCAAAACAATTTGTGAGGAGTCTCTGTAACTCGGATTGAGCTCAAAATTTATGAATAAATCCCCCAGTATGTTAGCTAACTTTCGTTACATCAACACTTTTTTATTAGAGCAATAGAAGATGTTCTAAAAAAATCGGTTTCTACCTACTGATCTAATTTGACTGATTTCTGCCATTATTTGTATTTGCTTCTTATTGATTCCTTTTGAGTTCTCTTGAGGTGAATTGTGGTTTTTAAAGGAGTTTCTATAGTATCATGTGTTTTTAGTGAAAAGCCTTGCTGTTTCAAAGCTTTGACAGTGGTCTAATATCTTTTGTATAAACTAATGTTGCTAATGAAGATTGTGTGAAGTTTTGTATGAAGGAAAAATTTCAGGTGTAGAGAGAGAATGATGCAATGAGATGAAGAATGGACAAAAGCTCAAGCTTGGGGATGCCACCATGGTGTCACTATTGGAGATATGCCCTAGAGGCAATAATAAATGTAGTTATTATTATATCTTTGTGTTTATGATAAATGTTTACATTCATGCTATAACAGTATTAAACGGAAACATTAATACTTGTGTGATTTATAAACTAAAATAAAGTCCCTAGTAAAGCCTCTTTATAATACTAGCTTATTGGTTAATAGACGACCGTGGTTTCCCGATCATGAACATTGAGATGTTGTTAACAACAAGATCATATCATTAGGAGAATGGTATGATGGACTTACTCCTATAGATAAGAGTAGCATAAAGATCAATTCATTTTAAATAGTTCAATTGCTATAAGATTTCTGATACATAGTAACCTAATTCCTTCGACTATGAGATCATGCTAATCACCATCACCGGAAGGATGCTTTGATGAAGTCAAACACCACACCGTAACTGGGTGGCTATAAAGACGACATTGAGTATTCTTAAAGTATGGGTTCAGGCACATGGATCAAGAGTGGGATTTATCCATCCATATGACGGATAGATATAATCTGGGCCCTCTCGGTGGAATGTCATCCAATTAGCTTGCAAGCATGTGACTGGCTCACAAGGGATCACATACCACGGGAACGAGAAAAGAGTATTTATCGGTAACGAGGTTAACTAGGTATGCAGAGATACCGACGATCAAAACCTCGGATAAGTAAACTATTATGACACAAAGGGAAATTTGTATCGTATGTAAGTGGTTCATTCGATCGCAAAAGAAATCGAAGAAATTTGTGGGAGCCATATGAATTTCCAGATTCCTCTATTGGTTATTGATCGGAGAAGTGTCTCGGTCATGTCCGCATAATTCACGAACCGTAGGGAGACACACTTAAGGATCCTATGTTGTTTAGTAGATATGGAGTGTTAGTAGGGATACCGAATGTTGTTTAGAGTCTCGGATGGGATCCGGGATATCATGAGGAGATCCGGAATGGTCCGGAGAATAGGATTCATATAAGGAAAGTCCTATTTCGGAGTTCGGGAAAGTTTCCGATGATTTCATCGGAAAGGTTCTAGAAGGGTCTAGAAGGATCACCGGTCCAAAAGGAGAATGGTCCATGAATGTTTCATGGGTAAGTGGAATGATTGCATCATGTCCAAGGTCACTTGGTGTTGGTATTTGCAAGAGAGAAATAAAGCTCTAAATTGAAAGTCAAACGGGAAGTTTGAAAAGTCAAACTAGAACAATGGTTTCCTAGCGGGAGAAGAAACAACTCCTTCTCTCAATCCAACTTGGGTTTGGGTTTGGATTCAAACCCACCCCTCCCTCTCATAAATAGAGGGGGAGGGCTGCCCCAAACAACACAAGTTCCAAGCCCTCTCCACGAGCCACCGTCACCACCAACCCGCGCCGCCGCCGACAGCGCCGCCGCTCTTCGCCGCCCTAGTCGCCGCTGACACCACCTCCTCCTCCCGGATCTCTAAACCCTAGTTTTCCGGGAAACCCTAATCCACGCCGTCGTGCTGCCGGAATCATGAGGGAGAACTACAACCTCCGCTGTCTACTGGAACAAGGGAGAGGAAGATCTTCATCGAGTACCGAATTTGTGACCGACTGCGGAAGCGCTGCCGGAACGTAGCACTGGAAGGATCGTCTATGCGATCTTGAGATCGGCAAGTATACAACTACATCACCCACGAGAATCTTCTCTCGTTAACCGCTTTGGAATCTTCGAGGGTGAGTTCTTCTATCGAGTCGTTGCTACAATCTAGTAGATAGATCTTGGCTTGTTTGTGTGCATGCGGTAGAATTTTTCTGTTTTTACATGCTACGAACCCCTAAAGTGGTATCAGAGCGCTGTGTCTATATGTAGATCTGTTGCACGAGTAGAACACAGTGGTCAGTGTGGGCGGTGGTGCTTCTATTATCGATTGCTTTTTGTGTACTTTGCATCTTGCGGTATGATGGGATGAAGAGGCCCGGGCTAACCTTACATGACATTGTTCATGAGACTTGCTCCACGCTCAACATGCAACTTGTATTGCATAAGTGTCTTTGAGGGTGCCTGTCTCTCCCATCATAGTAAAGATCCAATTTACAAAGGGCACTTGATAGTTCAAGCATCAACGTTGTGGTTCTTGTTCGTAAGTTAGAACGACACTTATTAAAAGCCCCAAACCACGTAAAATATGCAAAGAAAATTAGAGGCGTCTAACTTTGTTTTGCAGGGGTGTGCTGTGATGTGATATGGACATGATTGTGATTATATTTGATGTATGCAATGTTCCTTACTGTAAGTTGGCAACCGGCAGGAGCCATATGGTTGTCTTTAAATTCCGTTAAGACCCGCGTGTCTATTCAAAGTAGTTGTAATAGTTGAAGATGGTGGACAACAACCATGAAACGGCGCCATTGACCTTGACGCCATACCGGTGATGATGGAGATCATGTTCGTGCTTGAAGATGGAGATCGGAAGCACAAGAAGATAGGCCATATCATATCACATATTATGAATTACATGTGATGTTAATCCTTTATGCATCTTGTATTACTTAGTTAACGATGGTAGCATTGTAAGATGATCCCTCAAGCACACAAATTTCAAGTTTTAAAGTGTTCATCCTTAGTAAGCACCGTTGCTAAAGCTCGTTGTTTCGAAGAACCACGTGATGATCGGGTGTGTTAGATTCTGCGAGTATATACAATGTGAGCAAGCCAGATTTGCTCATGTGGAAGCTAAGGTTTGATCTTGACGAGCCTAGCATGTAAAGACATGGTCTTGGAACACGGATCACCGAAAGTTAAAGCATGAGTCATATAGTAGACATGATGAACATGTTGATTGTTCGCCATTGAAGCTACAGCAAATCTCGTGATGATTGGTTTTGATGTGGTGGATTTGGTTCGTGTGATCACTAAAACAATTTGAGGGATATTGTTTTGAGTGGGAGTTCAGTTAGATTGATTTAACTATTAATTAGAACTCAATTTTTCATAAACTTAGTGTAAACTATTGCAAATATGTTGTAGATCAATGGCGGCCCCTACCATCAATTTTAATGCGTTCCTAGAGAAAGAAAAGTTATAAAAAAATGCAAGCAACTTCGCGGATTGGTTCCGCAATTTGAGGATTGTCCTCAATGCTGGTAATTTGACCTATGTGCTGGATGCACCGCTGGGTGTCCCGCCTGCAGCTACTGCTACCGATGAAGTAAAGAATGTTTACCTCACTCGGAAGAATCAGGACTGCACAGTTCAGTGTGCTATCTTGTATGGTTTGGAATCAGAGCTTAAGAAAAGGTTTGAGAACCATGACCCAAATGATATTGTCCGTGAACTCAAAATGATATGTGAGGCTCACGCGGCAATTGAGAGTTATGAGGCTTCTAAAAAGTTCTTTAACTGCAAGATGGAACAGGGCAGCTCCGTCAGTGAGCATGTGCTTAAGATGTCTGGGCACGCAAACAAACTCCAAAGTTTGGGTATAGTGATTCCTAATTCTTTGGGGATTCATCGTGTCCTCCAATCACTACCACCAAGTTACAAGAACTTTGTGATGAACTACAATATGCAAAACATGGACAACACGTTGCCAGAACTCTTCTCCATGTTGAAATCTACAGAAGTGGAGATCAAGAAAGAGCACCAAGTGTTGTTGGTCAATAAGACCACCAAATTAAAGAAGCAAGGCAAGTCTAAGAAAAAGGGAAACTTCAAGAAGGGCGGTAAGAAAGTTGCCGTGCCGGCGAAGAAGACCAAGGCTGGGCCTAAGCCTGATACTGAGTCCTTTTACTACAAGGGAGAAGGTCACTTGAAGAGGAATTTCCCAAAGTACTTGGCGGATTTGAAGAATGGCAACATCAAGAAGAAAGGTATATCCGATATACATGTTATTGATGTGTATATCACTAGTACTCGTAGTAGTGCATGGGTATTTGATACTGGTTCGGTTGCTCATATTTGTAACTCGAAACAGGTACTGCAGAATAAATGGAAGCTAGCGAAGAACGAGGTGACTATGCGCGTTGGAAATGGATCAAAGGTTGATGTGATCGTGTTCGGCACGCTACCTCTTCATCTACCATCGGGATTATTTTATACTTAAATAATTGTTATTTGGTGCATGCGTTAAGCATGAACATTATATCTGGATCATGTTTATTGTGAGACGGTTACTTGTTTAAGTCCGAGAATAATGGTTGTTCGATTTATATGAGTAATATGTTTTATGCACATGAACCTTTGATAGATGGTATATTCTTATTGACTCTCGATTGTAGTAATACACACATTAATAACATTGAAGCTAAACATTTGAAATTGAGCGATAACTCGACCTATATGTGGCACTATCATCTTGGTCACATTGGAGTGAAGCGTATGAAGAAACTCCATTCCGATGGACTTCTTGAATCACTTGATTTCGAATCACTTGAAAGATGCGAAACATGTCTGATGGGTAAAATGACTAAGACTCCATTTTCTGGTATGATGGAGCGAGCTACGGACTTATTGGAAATCATATATACCGATGTATGTGGCCCAATGAGTGTAGCATCGCGCGGTGGTTATCGTTATGTTCTTACCTTCACAGATGACTTGAGTAGATCACTACTAGGAAAACGCCTGTTCGTGGCACACCTGAAAAGGCCTTCCGTGGCGCACTAGCAGTGCGCCACGGGCCTCGCGCTATGGCTATCTCGTAGCCGTGGCTCACTGCATGGTGCGCCACGGTTGTGTCGAGATAGGCGTGGCGCACTACCAGGTGCGCCACGGCTAGGGGTACAGGGTGCGCCACGGATGTGTTTTTCAAAAAACAAAAAAAAATGCAAAAAAAACCCTCTTTTTGAATTGCAAAAGCAATCGGGTACGTGCATCGCCGCCGCAGTCGTGTCACCTCGCCGGAGCATGGCCGTGGCAGGGAGGTGAGGGAGGCCGTGGCCTCTCTAGTCCTCGCCGGCATCGAGGTGGTAGGAAGGGTGTGGTTGGAGAAAGGAAGGTAGAAAGAGAGGGAGGAAGTGAGGGAGGAAGGAAGTGATGGAGGAAGAGAGGGAGGAAGGAAGAGATGGAGGAAGAGAGGGAGGAAGGGAGGAAGGAAGGGAGGTCGGATGCTGCCGTCACTACAAGGAGAGGAGGAGGATGACGTTGCGTTGCCGCCGCGCAACCGTCACTGCAAGGAGAGGAGGAGGCCGTCGTCGCGCCGTCACTGCAAGTAGAGGAGAAGGGGAAGGAGGAGAAGGAGAAGGAAGAAGGAAGAAGGAGATGGAGAAGGAAGAATGAGAAGGGAAATGAAAAGGGAGAGGGAAAAGGGGGAGGGAAAAGGGGGAAGGGAAAGGTAAGTGGGCGGGGTGCATATTCAAATTTTGAATCCCGCCCAAGCTTATCCGTGGCGCACTAGGTGGTGGTGCGCTACGGGTAAGTTTTCTCTATTTTTTTCTGTAGGAAAAAATGGTCTTTTGACCGTAACTTTTTACTCTTTTCGTATTTTGAAAATTTAAAAAATCTCTAAACGAGCGGATGCGAAATCTCGTTCCGTCATTTTGGTATATTATACGATTTTTTTCGACATCGTATGCAAAAGTTACGGCCATTTTACCGTGGCATGACTTTTTTTGCAGAAAAAGTGAAAAATCATGTTTGTTAATTTTCCTAAAAACTATACCACATTACCTATCTACATATGAAATGATTTTATTTTTTGAAGTGTTTATCATTTTCTTTTATTTTTTAGAAAGCCTAAAAAGGCGATCCACGGGGGCGGGTGTGGAGTTGGTGTAGACCACTTAGCCGTAGGGCACTAGGACAGAGTGCCCTACGGCTAAGTTGACCCAGCTGCTGCAACATACAGCCCCGTAGCGCACTAGGCCGGAGTGCCCTACGGCTAAGTTGCACATCCGTAGCGCACCTTGACCTAGTGTGCTACGGGTATGTGTTTTGCGTCCACACGTGCCCTGGACCACACATAGGCATGGCGCACCACCCCCATGTGTGCCACGCTTACGGCAGTTAGCCGTAGGGCACCTGTGGGCAGTGCGCCACGCCTATTTTACCCGTGGGGCACCACTAGCACGTGCGCCACGGATGTGTGGATTACCTATAGCCGCTTTCCTAGTAGTGGATATGGGTATATCTGTTTTATAAAGTTGAGTCCAAAACTTTCGAGAAGTTTAAGGAATTTCAAAGTGAGGTAGAGAATCAACGTAACAAGAAGATCAAATTTCTACGTTCTGATCGTGGAGGTGAATATCTAAGTTATGAGTTTGGCGAGCATTTGAAGAAATGCGGAATACTTTCACAATTGACACCGCCGGGAACACCACAGTGTAATGGTGTGTCCGAACGTCGTAATCGAACTCTCTTAGATATGGTTCGTTCTATGATGTCACTTACAGATTTACCGCTATCGTTTTGGGGTTATGCAATAGAAACAGCTGCATTCACTTTAAATAGGGCACCATCTAAATCCGTTGAAACGACACCGTATGAATTATGGTTTAGGAAGAAACCTAAATTGTCGTTCCTTAAAGTTTGGGTTTGCGAAGCTTATGTAAATAAGTTACAGCCCAACAAGCTTGAACCCAAAGAGGAAAAATGCGTCTTCATAGGATACCCGAAGGAAACTATTGGGTATACCTTCTATCATAGATCCGAGCGCAAAATCTTCGTTGCTAAGAATGGATCCTTTCTAGAGAAGGAATTTCTCTCGAAAGAAGTGACTGGAAAGAAAGCAGAACTTGACGAGGTTGTTGAACCTTCTCTCGAACTTGCGAGTAGCGCAGCACCGGAAGTGGTTCCTATGGCGCCTACACCAATAAGAAAGGAAGCTAATGATGATGATCATGAAACTTTGGTTGAAGTTACTACGGAACCTCGCAGGTCAACGAGAACTCGTACCACTCCTGATTGGTATGATCCCGTTATAAATGTCATGTTTTTGGACAACACCGATGACACTACGACATATGAGGAAGCGATGATGAGCCCAGATTCCAATAAATGGCAAGAAGCCATGAAATCCGAGATTGGATCCATGTACGAAAACCAAGTATGAACTTTGGTGGACTTACCGGATGGCCAGAAGGATGTCGAGAACAAATGGATTTTCAAGAAGAAAACTGATGCTGATGGTAATGTTACTGTCTAGAAAGCTCGACTTGTCGCAAAAGGGTTTCGACAAATTCAAGGAGTTGACTACGATGAGACTTTGTCACCAGTAGCGAAGCTAAAGTCTGTGAGGATTATGTTCGCAATCGCAGCATATTACGATTATGAGATATGGCAGATGGATGTCAAAACGGTGTTCCTCAATGGCGACATTGATGAAGAGTTGTATATCATACAACCCAAAGGTTTTGTCGATCCTAAAGATGCTAACAAGGTATGCAAACTTCAACGGTCCATATATGGATTGAAGCAAGCATCCCGAAGTTGGAATCAATGTTTTGATAAGGTAATGAAAAGCTTTGGTTTTATACAAACTTATGGAGAAGCTTGTATTTACAAGAAAGTGAGTAGGAGCTCTGTAGCATACTTAATACTATATGTAGAAGACATATTGTTGATTGGGAATGATGTAGACCTTCGTAATATTGTCAAGGATTATTTGAATAATAGTTTTTCAATGAAAGATCTTGGCGAAGCAGCTTACATATTAGGCATAAAGATTTATAGAGATAGATCGAGACTCCTATGTAAGGGGTCCCAACCTTTAATAAGGTAGAGATCCCTGTGTTTACAATGCTAGTCCCTGGATCAATAGCTAGCATCCACAGTTAAGATGTAATATCAAGAAACAAAGGTCAGAATATAACTTTATAACCAGGAATAATATAATTTTATTACATCTTACATAGCTCATTTGGCTATTACATTACATTGCAGCAGAATATCTATAAGCATGGGGTCCTTCATCTTCAAAGTGCCACGGGCAAACATGTTGGTTGTAGACTTGTAATCCTAATCAACACACTTAACATCAAACAAACCTGCAACATAACAAGTTACATCCACAAGGGTGAATACATTTGAAATTGTATTGGCAAGTGATACTATGGTAGTATAGTGGAGTCTATCATCTATATGCTTTTGGCTAAGTGGAGCTTAGGCTTACTTTGCTCAAAATAGATTTTCCTTATCATTTGAAAACACTAAGTTTTTGTTTGGCAAAAATCACCCAAGGCATCTACCAATCAAAGATTGAAGATCCTTAAATCCCTTGTTTAACCACAAGTTTTTAACTTAGAAATTAGGATGATGAGATTCTTAATTGCTTCCATGTATTGATGCTCAAATTGTCCTTTGCCAGGGACATGGCTAAGTACTTAGATTTTACACTCTGCAGAGGTGGTGCACTTTCCCCACAAGACTTGGTTTCATCAAGACAAGATCTTTCAGAAGCCTTCCCTTAGACCAACATGGACGCGCTCCTACCTGTCAAACCCCTACCACCAACTGTCCATTTGGCTAAGTTATTGCAACCTATATGATCCAGGCAGAGCCCATAATGCCAAGTGGCTACACTTGAAGCTTCTCAACATTTGACATCTCAAATCTCTTTGTTCCTGGGTGGCCATCCACAAGTGAGATACACAGGGTAAACCATAAAAATGGGCCTTGTGAACCACTCAACACAAACCATTCCTTCCATTCCACCCAGCTGATTCATTCACTTAGTTGTTTTATTAAACAAAACACAAGTCCTCAGACTTAGAAATTTTTCCATAGTGTGAATATATATTCCACCCTTGTTTTCTATGAGCTAAGCTAAGCATGATAGTAGTAGGAATCTTAACTTATGAATTTCTACTAAGGTTTCATCTACTAGGATTTCCCTAAGCATGGTTTATACTTAGCAAAAATTCCATGCAAGTTTTACTTAGAAAAATCACTAATGCATAGTGAAAGTAATGGGATAAAAGTATGTAGCATCACTTTCCTTTTGGTAGAGGGTATAAGTTCACACTTTGTCCTTGCAACCATCACACTCTTCAAGTCACTACAATTCAATCAAGCAAGGCACAATCTCAATCTACCAATCAAGCAAAACATCACATAAAATGATGAAGTCAAAGTAATACATGCAAGCATGTCAAGCTTTGTTTTATTTGAAAAAAGTGGTTCCTAATGGGTCATAAACATTTGAAAACACCTAATGGTTATTTTGTAAAGTGGCAAAGTCATTTGCAAAAGATTTCACTTCATAAACCATTTTCAAAACAAGCTATCATTTTATGTGGTGTAGAAATATTTTTACTAAGGCATTAATCTATAGGGTTCACAAAATATGTTTTCAAACCATAAAACTTTGTGTTTAGGGTCAGAGAGTTCAAAACAAAACATTTCCCCAAAGTTTTTCCTTCAAAACCATGATTAATAAATAAACCATATTTTTATTTGACTAGAATTGGTTTTAAATCAAAGAATCATTCTTTTGTTTCACCAAATACATTTTTGAAACCACAAAGTGATTCCTATGGTCAGTAGGTTCAAAATACACAATTTGTCAAAGATTTTATCCCCAAAATAATTTTAGAATATTTTTTATATCCTAAACAAGCATACACAAGTTTCTTCAAAAACAACCATTTTAACAGAAGCTTTTTACTAAAAAATGGCATGGTTGGCCAGGGCTTGCTTTTCTGAATCCATTGATATAAAATTTGCAAATTTTGGACGTGTGGATCAAAAGTTATGCAATTTACAAAATTGAACCACTAATAAATGAGTTTCTGTTTTATAAACAAAATCCAGGCCACGTGTCTTATTTCTATTCGACGAAAACGATTCGCGTGGATCGCTCTGTGAGGCGTTGGATCTAACTGAATCGCACGGATCAGATTGCATACCCTTTCGCTTTAAGTGAAACTATCGTGTGCCTCGGATTTGGATCGGACGACTGCTGCGTGTTTGACCAAATATTGGCGGCGCTGGCGGCAGCGACTGGCGGCAGAGCGGCCAGATGGTGGTGGTGCTGGCAATTTAGGAAGCGAGAGAGGCTGGGGAGATGCTCACAGTGTTCGCGGCGTCGTGGGGAAGCTCAAGGCGGTTTTCGTTGCTGAAGGGGCGCACAGAGTCGACCGGGATTCCTCGCCGTAGTTGTGCTTCACCTCGGGCATGCTCTATCGTCGACGGGGACGAGGCTACAAGGCTCGGAAAGGCAAGGTGAAGGGTTTGTTAGACGCGCAGGTGAACGCTGATTACACGAGCATCAACGAGGGGAAGGGGTGCGTTTAGAACTTACAGGGAGAAGTCGCCGGAGTCAGAGTAGTTCGTGGTGGCGCTCGGACAAAGACGACGCCGGCATTCTGGGGTGCGCGCGAGAAAAATGGCGATGCTGGCAGGTGCTCATGGCTAAGGCGAGCAAGCTAGTGCGGGCTAGGGGGCCGGGGAATGACTGGGCTCGCCGGAATTTGTGCTGCAGCTCGTCAGAGCAGAGGAGGTTCATGCGCGAAATAGAGGCAGCCCTGTGGCCGGGAGAGAGGGGTGAGCGTGGGGAAATGGGGAAGAGGGGCAGACGCTTAAGAGTGCGTGGTCAGGGGGTGGTTAATTGGCATCATTAACGCGTATTTAATCGAGCAAACGGTGACAGAAACGGCTTGCGGTGGAGGGCGTGGTCAGGGGCGGGTGAAGAAGAAGATGAGCTGGTGGTGGGGTCCTTTGTCAGCGTGAGAGAGGAGAGGGGAGTAGGGTCCACCGGTCGGCGTCTCTGCGGGTCTGTAAGCAGGTGCGAATCGTTTTCTGCGGGGAGAGAGGGAGTGGGCTGGTTGGGCCTTGTTGGGCCAGTGGTCAATTGGGCTGGCTTGTTTCTCTTTTTTTGTTCTGAATGTCTTTTTCTTTTTCTAAATGATTTTCTGTTTTGAAATTCAATCAAACAATTCAAACAACAAATCAATTCAAAACTCCTCCAAACTTTGCATTGAGTTTTGGTTCTGTTTAACAACACAATTCCAAGTCCCAAAACAAAATAATATTTTTATTTTAGGGTCCATTAATAATTAAATGAATAGACCTTTATCAATTAATTAAAATAGGATTTGTTTTATTAAAATCTTTATTTTGAAATCTAAAATAAAACCAAAAACACTTCAGTAGGTTTTATTTGAGAATATAAAATACTTGGAAAACTTGTTTAAAATAATTTAACAAGTTTTGATGTTTAATTAAAATGGCAAAGCCTTTACTTTAATAAAATTGGATATTAATAAATACTCATTATTTTATTTAAATAACCCTTCACTCCTTTAATCAAAACAAAATATTTTACTTCAAAAACTTGGCCAAGGTTTTAATTTGGCTCTATAAAAATATTCCTTATTTATATTTCTACCCTTTTCATTCGAAAACCAAATCTTTTTATTAAAAGATCCAAAAATAGTAATTTGACATATTCTTTATTAATTGTTTTTCTTTTCAAATCCCTATAGGGTTTGTTTGATCAAATAGGTTTGAAGGTTTCCAATTGGAATCAAAAAGTTTCTTCTTACCCTGAAAATCAACAAAGTTTTATTTTATTCATTTATTTTTCACATAACAAGATTTGGAAAATCTTGGGAGGTGACAGGCTACCACCCTTAAAATAAATCTCGTCCCGAGATTTGGGAAGGCTAGGGTACTACCACCCTTAGAATTTTTCCAACTAGATTACATATTGGTTTGCTTGGGATTTTGATGAAGCTTCTCTGGACAGAGGTTTGCATAGTGGCCTAGCTCCTTGCATTTGAAACATGTGACAAGGCTGAGATCCTTCATAGGCTTGTTTATCTTGTCCTTCATCTTTTCTGGACAGTTGCTTGCATAATGTCCTATCTCTTTGCAGTTGTTGCACCACACTTGGCTAATATCTTTCTTTTCCTTTGGTATCATTTCCTCTTATTTGTTTCCTTGGTTCTTCTTCTTTTCTAGGCATTCATTGGAATAGTGTCCCATCTCTTTGCAAGTGTAACATTGCAAATAGCTTTTGTCCTTCTTTTTCTTAGGCTTCTCCAAAGCTAAGAGTGCTTCTAGTTCATGATCTTCATATGTTATCTCATAGGTAGGAATGTCTACTGGTTTCTTTGACCTTCTATTGCTCCTTGGATAATTCATATGTCTCTTCTTTGGTCCTTTAAATTGGGTCATAATGCATGGAGGTACAAGTTGAGATTTTCCTTTGTCTTCATCCTTGTTGGTAAACTTGTCTCTCTCTTGATAGTTTGCAACCAGTTGTTGCACTCCACCTTCTTTCCTTTGTTGAATTATGGAATAGATGGGGCATTGGATAGGGACATCACTATTTCCTTCACATAGGAAGCAAGTAGCTTGAGATGTGGGGCATTGGCCAACTGGATGTTCCTCTTCACAA
This sequence comes from Avena atlantica, assembly GCA_910589765.1. Taxonomy (NCBI): domain Eukaryota; kingdom Viridiplantae; phylum Streptophyta; class Magnoliopsida; order Poales; family Poaceae; genus Avena; species Avena atlantica. Next base: position 9,542,626 of record OU342736.1, on the reverse strand, counting down.
TTGGGGCATTGATCCCTATGTTCCTTGGAAGTGTGATCCTTGTCTCCACAAATATTGCAAGCTTTGGTTCCCTCTAAAATAACATCTTTGTCATCCTTGTTGTCATAAACTCCTTTGGAAGAGTTGTCTCCAATGTTGATCATTTGAGTGGCCATCCCTTGTAACAATTGGGATTGAAGTTTCAAAATCCTTTGTATGGCTGGGTCTAATCCATTGTTGTGGGCTAAAAGCTGAGTTGTCAATTGGCTCAACTGGGTTTGGTTTGCTAGTAGTTGTTCTCTCATGTGCATCTCTTGGTTGTTGTTGTTGCCATCATCCTTGATGCTGGAGTTTCTTGGAGTTGTCATCTGTTTGGGTTGGATTGGGATTAGAATGGGCAAAAGATTTTCTAAGGAATAATTCTAACCACATCACAATTCACACAAGCAATGTGCAAGCAATCACAAACAAACATTCCACTCAAACAACAAAGTTCAAGCACATTTTTAGGCAATAGAATATTTTTGTTACTCCACATAAGTTGGTATGTTTGATCTATACTTAATATGGTGGTCCATCTATATGGTTCACTTGAGGTCTTTCCATCTTTCTTAGTTGATTCTTCTTGCATGAGATCATGGTTTCCTTGGGAAAACTCTTGGTCACAAAACTTCAAAGGTGATGATGGCTCCTTCTGATTTGTGTTTCCTTAGTCTCCAAATCTTGAGCAAGATTTCTTGTCTCACTTGTCCTTAGTGATATCCAAGATTGAAGTCCTTGGTGAAAATGCTGAAGATGTTGAAGTCATTAGAGTTGGATATGTTGAAGTCATTAGAGTTGATGAAGTCCTTAGCTCATGGTGAAGTCTTTGGCCATGGGGTAGGTTTGTCCATCAAGTTGAAGTAGAAGAGATGTAGAGTTGAAACCAAAATGGTTGAGGAAAGAGTTTACAAGATTGTTTGTAAACAAGTTTTGGAACAAATACAACTCCTATTTTTCTAAGGGTTTTTGTCCAATCTTAGGTTTACAAATCCTACAGGAAACACAATGCTCTGATACCATCTATAAGGGGTCCCAACCTTTAATAAGGTAGAGATCCCTGTGTTTACAATGCTAGTCCCTGGATCAATAGCAAGCATCAACAGTTAAGATGTAATATCAAGAAACAAAGGTCATAATATAACTTTATAACCAGGATTAACATAATTTTATGACATCTTACATAGCTCATTTGGCTATTACATTACATTGCAATAGAATATCTATAAGCATGGGGTCCTTCATCTTCAAAGTGCCACAGGCAAACATGTTGGTTGTAGACTTGTAATCCTAATCAACACACTTAACATCAAACAAACCTGCAACATAACAAGTTACTACCACAAGGGTCAATACATTTGAAATTGTATTGGCAAGTGATATTATGGTAGTATAGTGGAGTCTATCATCTATATGCTTTTGGCTAAGTGGAGCTTAGGCTTACTTTGCTCAAAATAGATTTTCCTTATCATTTGAAAACACTAAGTTTTTGTTTGGAAAAAATCACCCAAGGCATCTACCAATCAAAGATTGAAGATCCTTAAATCCCTTGTTCAACCACAAGTTTTTAACTTAAAAATTTGGATGATGAGATTCTTGATTGCTTCCATGTCTTGATGCTCAAATTGTCCTTTGTCAGGGACATGGCTAAGTACTTAGATTTTACACTCTGCAGAGGTGGTGCACTTTCCCCACAAGACTTGGTTTCACCAAGACAAGATATTTCAGAAGCCTTCCCTTAGACCAACATGGACGCTCTCCAACCTATCAAACCCCTACCACCAACTGTCCATTTGGCTAAGTTATTGCAACCTATATGATCCAGGCAGAGCCCATAATGCCAAGTGGCTGCACTTGAAGATTCTCAACATTTGACATCTCAAATCTCTGTTCTTGGGTGGCCATCCACAAGTGAGATACACAGGGTAAACCATAAAAATGGGCCTTGTGAACCACTCAACACAAACCATTCCTTCCATTCCACCCAGGTGATTCATTCACTTAGTTGTTTTATTAAACAAAACACAAGTCCTCAGACTTAGAAATTTTTCCATAGTGTGAATATATATTCCACCCTTGTTTTCTATTAGCTAAGCTAAGCATGATAGTAGCTGATCTTAGGAATTTTTACTAAGGTTTCATCTACTAGGATTTCCCTTACCATGGTTTATACTTAGCAAAAATTCCATGCAAGTTTTACTTAGAAAAATCACTAATGCATAGTGAAAGTAATGGGACAAAAGTATGTAGCATCACTTGCCTTTTGGTAGAGGGTATAAGTTCACTCTTTGTCCTTGCAACAATCACACTCTTCAAGTCACTACAATTCAATCAAGCAAGGCACAATCTCAGTCTACCAATCAAGCAAAACATCGCATAAAATGATAAAGTCAAAGTAATGCATGCGAGCATGTCAAGCTTTGTTTTATTTGAAAAAAGGGGTTCCTAATGGGTCATAAACATTTGAAAACACCTAATGGTCATTTTGTAAAGTGGCAAAGTCATTTGCAAAAGATTTCACTTCATAAACCATTTTCAAAACAAGGTATCATTTTATGTGGTGTAGAAATGTTTTTACTAAGGCATTAATCTATAGGGTTCAGAAAATATGTTTTAAAACCATTAAACTTTGTGTTTAGGGTCAGAGAGTTTAAAACAAAACATTTCCCAAAGGTTTTCCTTCAAAACCATGTTTAATAAATAAACCATATTTTTATTTGACTAGAATTGGTTTTAAATCAAAGAATCATTCTTTTGTTTCACCAAATACATTTTTGAAACCACAAAGTGATTCCTATGGTCAGTAGGTTCAAAATACACCATTTGTCAAAGATTTTATCCCCAAAATCATTTTAGAATAATTTTTATATCCTAAATAAGCATACACAAGTTTCTGCAAAAACAACCATTTTAACAGAAGCTTTTTACTAAACAAATGGCATGGTTGGCTAGGGCTTGCTTTTCTGAATCCATTGATATAACATTTGCAAAATTTGGACATGTGGATCAAAAGTTATGCAATTTACAAAATTGAACCCCTAATAAATGAGTTTCTGTTTTATAAAAAAACTCCAGGCCACGTGTCTTATTTCTATTCGACGAAAACGATTCGCGTGGATCGCGTGCTGTGAGGCGTTGGATCTAACTGAATCGCACGGATCAGATTGCATACCCTTTCGCTTTAAGTGAAACTATCGTGTGCCTCGGATCTGGATCGGACGGCTGCTGCGTGTTTGACCAAATATTGGCGGCGTTGGCGGCGGCGACTGGCGGCAGAGCGGCCAGATGGTGGTGATGCTGGCAATGCAGGAAGCGAGAGAGGCTGGGGAGATGCTCACAGTGTTCGCGGCGTCGTGGGGAAGCTCAAGGCGGTTGTCGTTGCTGAAGGGGCGCACAAAGTCGACCGGGATTCCTCGCCGTAGTTGTGCTTCACCTCGGGCATGCTCTGTCGTCGACGGGGACGAGGCTACAAGGCTCGGAAAGGCAAGGTGGAGGGTTTGTTAGACGCGCAGGTGAACGCTGATTACACGAGTGTCAACGAGGGGAAGGGGTGCGGTCAGAACTTACATGGAGAAGTCGCCAGAGTCAGAGTAGTTCATGGTGGCCCTCGGACAAAGACGGTGCCGGCATTCTGGAGTGCGCGCAAGCAAAATGGCGATGCTGCGAGGTGCTCACGGCTAAGGCGAGTAAGCTAGTGCGGGCTAGGGGGCCGGGGAATGACTGGGCTCGCCAGAATTTGTGCTGCAGCTCGTCGGAGCAGAGGAGGTTCATGCGCGAAATCGAGGCAGCCCTGTGGCCGGGAGAGAGGGGTGAGTGAGGGGAAATGGGGAGGAGGGGCAGATGCTTAAGAGTGCATGGTCAGGGGGTGGTTAATTGGCATCATTAACACGTATTTAATCGAGCAAACGGCCACAGAAACGGCTCGCGGTGGAGGGCGTGGTCAGGGGCTGGTGAAGAAGAAGATGAGCTGGCGGTGGAGTCCTTTGTCAGCGTGAGAGAGGAGAGGGGAGTAGGGTCCACCGGTCGGCGTCTCTGCGGTCTGTAAGCAGGTGTGAATCGTTTTCTACGGGGAGAGAGGGTGTGGGCTGGTTGGGCCTTGTTGGGCCAGTGGTCAGTTGGGCTGGCTAGTTTCCCTTTTTTTTGTTCTGAATATCTTTTTCTTTTTATAAATGATTTTCTGTTTTGAAATTCAATCAAACAATTCAAACAACAAATCAATTCAAAACTCCTCCAAACTTTGCATGGAGTTTTGGTTCTGTTTAACAACACAATTCCAAGTCCCAAAACAAAATAATATTTTTATTTTAGGGTCCATTAATAATTAAATGAATAGACCTTAATCAATTAATTCAAATAGGATTTGTTTTATTAAAATCTTTATTTTGAAATCTAAAATAAAACTAAAAACACTTCAGTAGGTTTTATTTGAGAATATAAAATACTTGGCAAAGCCTTTACTTTAATAAAATTGGATATTAATAAATCCTCATTATTTTATTTAAATAACCATTTACTCCTTTAATCAAAACAAAATATTTTACTTCAAAAACTTGGCCAAGGATTTGGCTCTATAAAAATAGTCCTTATTTATATTTCTACCCTTTTCATTCGAAAACCAAATCTTTTTATTAAAAGATCCAAAAATAGTAATTTCACATATTCTTTATTAATTGTTTATCTTTTCAAATCCCTATAGGATTTATTTGATCAAATAGGTTTGAAGGTTTCCAATTGGAATCAAAAAGTTTCTTCTCACCCTGAAAATCAACAAATTTTTATTCTATTCATTTATTTTTCACATAACAAGATTTGGAAAATCTTGGGATGTGACAGCCTAATATCATTGTCACAAAGTACATATTTGGACAAAGTTCTAAAGAGGTTTGGAATGGAAGATAGCAAGAAAGGGTTCTTGCCCATGTTGCCCAATACGACCTTGAGTAAAACTCAAAGTCCTGCAACGACAGAAGATAGAAAAAGAATGAGTAAAAATTCCTATGCCTCAGCCATAGGATCTCTTATGTATGCCATGCTATGTACTAGACCCGACATTGCATATGTTGTTAGTTTGACTAGAAGATATCAAAGTGATCCAGGAGTGGATCATTGGACAGCTGTCAAAAACATTCTTAAGTACTTACGAAGAACTAAGGATATGGTTCTTTCTTATGGAGGTGATGAACAACTCGTTGTTAATGGTTACACCGATGCTAGTTGGAACACCGATCCAGATGATTCTAAATCTCAATCTAGATACGTATTTACTTTGAATGGTGTAGTATTTAGCTGGAGGAGTGCAAAGGAAAGCGTTGTGGTGAGATGTTCAACTGAATCGGAATACATAGCTGCTTCAGTGTGGTTCCAAGTGCGCTGGACCCAATGTCTATCTATTGTGATAACATGGGCGCCATAGCCAATGCGCAAGAACCAAGGTCACACAAGAAGCTGAAGCACATCAAGCTACGTTTTCACGCTATTCGAGAGCATGTCCAAGATGGTGACATAAAGATTTGAAAAGTACACACATATCTGAATGTGGTGGATCCGTTGAATAAAGTTCTCCCGAGGGCAAAACATGACAAGAACCAAACCGCCATGGGTGTTCAGTATATTACCATGTAATCTAGATTAGTTGACTCTAGTGCAAGTGGGAGACTGTTATATGCCCTAGAGGCAATAATAAATATAGTTATTATTATATCTTTGTGTTTATGATAAATGTTTACATTCATGCTATAACAGTATTAAACAGAAACATTAATACTTGTGTGATTTGTAAACTAAAATAAAGTCCCTAGTAAAGCCTCTTTATAATACAAGCTTGTTGGTTAATATACGATCGTGGTTTCCCGATCATGAACATTGAGATGTTGTTAACAACAAGATCATATCATTAGGAGAATGGTATAATGGACATACTCCTATAGATAAGCGTAACATAAAGATCAAGTCATTTTAAATAGTTCAATTGCTATAAGCTTTCTGATACATAGTAAACTAATTCCTTCGACCATGAGATCATGCTAATCACCATCACCTGAAGGATGCTTTCATGACGTCAAACACCACACCATAACTGGGTGGCTATAAAGACGGCATTGATTATTCGGAAAGTATGGGTTCAGGCACATGGATCAAGAGTGGGATTTGTCCATCCATATGACGGATAGATATACTCTGGGCCCTCTCGGTGGAATGTCTTCCAATTAGCTTGCAAGCATGTGACTGGCTCACAAGGGATCACATACCACGGGAAAGAGAAAAGAGTACTTATCGGTAACGAGGTTGAACTAGGTATGCAGAGATACCGACAATCAAAACCTCGAATAAGTAAACTATCGTGACACAAAGGGAAATTGGTATCGTATGTAAGTGGTTCATTAGATCGCAAAGTAATCGTAGAAATATGTGGGAACCATATGAATTTCCAGATTCCTCTATTGGTTATTGATCGGAGAAGTGTCTCAGTCATGTCCGCATAATTCACGAACCGTAGGGAGACACACTTAAGGATTCAATGTTGTTTAGTAGATATGGAATGTTAGTAGGGATACCGAATATTGTTCAGAGTCTCGGATTGGATCCGGGATATCACGAGGAGATCCGGAATGGTCCGGAGAATAAGATTCATATAAGGAAAGTCCTATTTCGGAGTTCGGGAAAGTTTCCGATGATTTCATCGAAAAGGTTATAGAAGCGTCTAGAAGGTTCACCGGTCCGAAAGGAGAATGGTCCATGAATGTTTCATGGGTATGTGGAATGATTGGATCATGTCCAAGGTCACTTGGTGTCGGGATTTGCAAGAGAGAAATAAAGCTCTAAATTGAAAGTCAAACGGGAAGTTTGAAAAGTCAAACTGGAACAATGGTTTCCTAGTGGGAGAAGAAACAAGTCCTTCTCTCAATCCAACTTGGGTTTGGGTTTGGATTCAAGCACACCCCTCCCAAGGCTGCCCCTCGCTCTCATAAATAGAGGGGGAGGGCTGCCCCAAACAACACAAGTTCCAAGCCTTCTCCACGAGCCACCGCCGCCGCCGGTTCGTCGCTGCCGACACCACCTCCTCCTCCTGGATCTCTAAACCGTAATTTTTCGGGAAACCCTAATCCACCATAACTCGCATCCGGCTGACGCGAAGCCCTGCTGGATCTTCCCTCTACTTCCGACACCACGCCGTCGTGCTGCCGGAATCACGAGGTAGAACTACAACCTCCCCTGCCTGCTGGAACAAGGGAGAGGATGGTCTTCATCGAGTACCAAACATGTGACCGACTGCGGAAGCGCTGCTGGAACGCAGCGCCGGAAGGATCGTCTACGCGATCTTGAGATCGGCAAGTGTACGACTACATTACCCACGAGAATGTGCTCTCACTAACCGCTTTGGAATCTTCGAGGGTGAGTTCTTCTATCGACTCGTTGCTACAATCTAGTAGATAGATCTTGGCTTGTTTGTGTGCATGCGGTAGAATTTTTTTGTTTTCCATGCTACGAACCCCTACAGTCACCCCAAGAAATATCCAAGAGGTACAAGCATCAAAGCTTGGGGATGCCCAAGGCATCCCCTTCTTCATGAATAAAAAGCTCAGGTCTGTCTAGACACTTCACTTTTATTGTTTCATGCATAGTTTTGTTGTTCTTAGAGCGTCTTAGGTGTCGTTTGCTTTGCTTAGGTTGTATAGTTTGCTTCAATAAAGTAGTTTGGACCCCCGTTCTCGCTGTGTTGTTTTGCAAATATGTTTGCTTGGTGTTGGAAAGTAGTAGTAAGTTCTTGCTTGAAGTGCAAGAGGAGCTTGCATTGACTGTGACTTTGACTTTAGCATGACATGCTAGGTGTTGTTTTAGCATTATGCTTAATGATTATTGATGTAGCATGTATTGATCCACACAATTGGGATTGCTTAGTGTGCCTTGAAGAAATTGTGCATTCTTTTAGCATGCAAAATCATAGTATTGAGGTATTCTTCTTTAATTCTTTGCTTGGGTTGACTTGTCACATGCTTAAACCATGTTATGACTATGAAAAGTCACCATTAGCCTCTATGATCAGTTAGTCCTTGACTTGTAGTACCACTCTTTGCTTTGATTAGTATGCTTTGTTGCATTGCATGATTATGGCCATTATGCTCTCTTAGTTGGTTGCTCCTAGTCTTTTGCTAGCCTCCACTTGTATGAGTAAGTTCTACTCATGCCTCCAACTCTCAAGTAAACAAGTTATTCCAAAGTGTCCACTATAAACTACTATGCATGGTGTGTTACACCATTTCAAGTATATTCTTGTGTTCAACTATCTTCCAATTAAAAACTATTTTGTGATGTGAAAAATTAGTGATTAAGGCCCTCACGAACTTGATGGCACACTTTATATTCTTTGCCCCTCATAAACTTGAACCATTGTGACAACTTTGTTGTATATGCTTGCACTTATAACTTGGGATTAGCAGAATTGTGTTGTCACGGGGAACGTTTTCAACATTGCACTTGTACTTTTGTACTCAGTTGATATCATGCTCTTTTGTCTATGGATGTCACCGTTGTGAAATGAAGAGGGAACTTGTAAGTCCATGGAGTTTGTATTCTGTGTTAGAGAAACGCCTAGGCCGCTAGCCTAAGCCATGCTTAATCATGGTGGAAACTGGCAGCATCACCATAGTGAGCTATCTATGAAGCATCTTCAATAAAAAGCTATGCATATGGTAAATAAAAAGATTGCTGAGATGCTCATTGTCTACTTGCCTTGTCATTTTGGTTATGGGAAAGCTCCTGTACCATTTTGGTTATGCTCATTGTCTACTTGCCTTGTCTACTTGCCCAGTTGGCGGTTCTCAATGATATGCAAATACTTACAATGACAAGAAATTGCCTGGGCCCAAAGTTGGGTATCCATGAGGTGTGGCCCTCATATTCAAGGGACTTGAGATTGCCAACTTATACTTCGTCAATCATATACTCCAGGTTTGCCACTTTAACCTTAACCACTTCAAGATGCTTATGATAGGGGCAATGAGGGCTAAAAGCTAACAAGTACCATAATTTTTGGAAGCTCTTTTTGAAACTTGTAATCCCTGCTTCTTTTACAAAAAGGCCTTGCTTCCACCACTATTGAGTCTCCACCTTATACCTTTAGGCACCATTAAGAGAGCATAGTTGTCATTCTGTGTGCAGTGTTCCAAAGCTTATTAATTAATGCATATTTTGATATTACTGTTTCTTGTGATACTTGTTTCTAGTCACCCTTATGAACTTTGTAGGCGTCCTATGCATCTATATTGCTACTATATGAGGGAAAAGCTGATTGCCACTATGCTATGTTTTCTGTATGTGAAACAAACAAATGTTTTTCAATGCATGTTATTCATGATCATTGTTTGTAGCCTTTCATGTTGCATGCATAGTTACTATGTCCTACTGTTAGAACTCCATTCGTTCAATCACATGTTTAGAGTTCTTTGATCCCAGCTTTCAATGCTTGCAAATGGTTGGATCTTTATTGTGAGGGTGCATGTCACCTCAAAAATTATTCTTTTTATCACATACCTACTCGAGGACGAGCAGGAGTTAAGCTTGGGGATGTTGATACGTTGGAAACGTATCTATAATTTTTGATGCTCCATGCTTGTTTAGTATCTACTTTGCTTTACTTGTCTACACTTTGAGGTGCTTTTTACATGTTTTCTCGTACTAACCTACTAACAAGTTGCAACAGTGCCAGATGCCTGTTTTCTGCTGTTTTTGGTTTAGAAAAGTTAGTAAAGATATATTCTTGGAATTGGACGGGACAAACATCAAAGTCAATTACTTTCCGTGGGAACAAGAAGTCCAGAGGGAAGCCGGAGGGGCCAGACAGGAGGGCCAGACTCCCCCAGGCGCGGCCACAGGTGGGCCTGCGCCTGGCTACGGTATGGCCGCCCTGGCCACCGCCTCGGCCTCCCCCTTCGCCTATAAGAAGCCCCCGATGCAGAAACCCTTAGTACCTAATCAAATATCCACGAAACCGTCTGTAGCTGTCGCCACCATCGTCCCTAGATCGGGGGGATATGAAGCTCTTCCCGGCACCCTGCCAGAGGGGAGATCATCCTAGAGGCCTTCTCTCCGGTATAATGCGTGAGTAGTTCCACCTTGGACTATGGGTTCATGTAGTAGCTAGATGGTTGTATCTCCTCCTTTGTGCTTTCTTGTATAGATCTTGTGAGCTCCGTTCATGATCAAGATCTAATCTATTTGTAATCATGCATGTTGTGTTTGCGGGGATCCGATGGATATTGAGATTATTATGTTGGTTTGATTAATTGTTTTGTCTTTATGATTCTATCATGTCTATGTTGTTTGTGATCTTGCATGCTCTCCGTTGCTAGTGGTTATCTTGGCCAAGTAGTTGCTAGTGACTCCAAGAGGCATTATTTATGCTCGATAGTGGGTTCATGCCTCTAGTTTCCAAGGGAAGTGACAATAATATCTTCGGTTGTAGATGTGCTGTTGCTACTAGGGATAAAACAACAGTCTCTTGTTCATGGAACATGTGGACCGTTTACCTTACACACTTTTCTTAAAGCAGTTGTCTGTTGCTTGCAACTTAATACAGGAGGGGATTCGGATGATAACCTAAAGGTGGACTTCTAGTCATAGATGCAGTTGGCTGGCGCTCTATGTATCTTGTTATATTGCCCAATCGAATCTCATAGGATCTTTCTGACTAGTAATTGCATTGTTATGCCTTGCTCAGTTCCTGTCAATTGCCCTGTTGTAATTTGTTTACCCTTCATGCCATGTTGTTTATCTAAGGAGAGCACCTCTAGTGAACTATGGATCCCGGTCCAATCTTTACCATTGATACATCTTCCACTGTTAGTTTTTCACTTGCTGCAAATTATTGCCTTCCACACCATACGTTTAATCCTTTGCTACAACAAACTGGTGAGCTTGACAACTTCACTGATTCGTTGGGGCAAAGTCTTGAGTTTGTGTTGTGCAGGTCTCCACGTTGTTTGCAACACCTGTGTGACGTTTCCTTCCTCCTCCTGGTTCTATAACCTCGGTCTCTACTGAGGGAAGAATTGCTGTTGTGCTGCTTCACACCTGGCTCTTGGGGTTTCCAACGAAGCGCTCCTACATCAAGCTAGGCGTCATCAACCAACAAATTATGAAAGACCCAAAGAACATGCATACACAGAACAAGACGGGTAAAGGGCATCACTTAAGTCGTTCCGTCATTGCTCTTACCAAAGCGGAGAAGGAAATCTTTGTTGAAGTCCTTTACAGTATCAAGGTGCCGTCTGGATTTTCATCTTATACAAAGGGGATAATAAATATGGCAGAGAAAAAGTTCCAAAACCTGAAGTCTCATGGCTGTCACATGATTATGACGCAATTCCTTCCGATTGCATTGAGGGGGCTTCTACCGAAAAATGTTCAAGTACCCATTGTGATGCTGTGTGCATTCCTCAATGCAATATCTCAGAAGGTAATTATAGATATTCTGCCAAGGTTACAGAAGGATATGGTACAATGTCTTGTTAGTTTTGAGTTGGTGTTCCCACCATCCTTCTTCAATATTATGACACGTCTCCTGGTTCACCTAGTGGAAGAGATTGCCATTCTCGGTCCTGTATTTCTACACAATATGTTCCCCTTTGAGAGGTTCATGGGAGTCTTAAAGAAATATGTTCATAACCTTGCTAGACCAGAAGGAAGCATCTCCAAGGGATACGGAACAGAGGAGGTCATTGAGTTTTGTGTTTACTTTATTCCTGACCTTAAGACGATTGGTGTTCCTAACTCGTGTCTTGAGGGAAGACTAAGTGGAAAAGGCACGCTGGGAAATAAAGTAATGATATGTAGGGACGGGGAATCTTTCACTAAAGTACACTACACAGTTCTACATAATTCCACCTTGGCAGCTTCGTATATCGAGGAACACAAGAATATTGTATGCTCCAAAAACACGGGGATTGTAGATGAACACATGAAGTATTTCGGCGGTTGGATGCGGACACATATCTTGAATGACACCACTATTGGAGATCATCTATACTTGTTGGCCACATCACCATCTTCTACTATATTGAATTTCCAAGGGTACGAAATAAGTGGGAATACATTCTACACGATCGCCCAAGATAAAAAGAGCACCAACCAAAACAATGTTGTCCGCTTGGATGCAACAGACGAGAATAAGCAAAAGAACACATACTATGGTTACATAGAGGAGGTATGGGAACTTGACTATGGAGTCTCTTTTAAGGTCCCTTTGTTTCACTTCAAATGGGTAAACCTAAATGGGGAAGGGGTAAAGATAGACCAGTTGTACGGAATGACAACAGTCGATCTCAACAATATTGGTTACAGAGATGAACCATTCATCCTAGCCAATGATGTGTCTTAGGTTTTCTATGTGAAGGACATGTCCTCCAGACCGAAAAAATAAAAAATAAGCAAACAAATACATCATATGATGAGCCAAAGCGTCACATAGTTCTTTCAGGGAAAAGAAACATCGTGCGAATCAAGGACAAGACAGACATGTCAAAATATTATAATAAGTTTGATGAATTTCCGCCCTTCATAGTAAAAACTGAACCAAGCATTGCGTTAAGTAAATATGCTCCATGGTTACGTCCGAAGCGATCATAGGAAGGACATATGCCAAGAAGTTCATGCTCATATTATGTAACTCTAGTTCTTGTCTGGCCGGTCGGCCGCATATTGCGAACCTAAATGCCATGAGACATGATAGCTCATTTTGTGAAGGATATTTTATGATGTTTTCAATTTTCCAAGTTTAATAAATGTATTGAGTGTTAGTCCCGGTTTGGGGCTAGACCGGGACTATAGGGTGGCCTTTAGTCCCGATTTTTTATTCTCGGTTTTTAATATTAATAAATATCTTGAGTGTTATTACTCCCATTTTGTGGCTCGACCAGGACTAAAGGGGGGCCTTTTGTCCCGATTCGTAGAACAACTTTCCCGAACTATGAAGAAGTTGTCCCGATTCGTACTTACCATTAACATTTGATCTCCAAACGCGCGCGGTCACATATTAGGGAGTGCCTCTATGACCAGTTTCTTGGAGATGCCGGAGGACTAGGCTCTGGCGGCATCTCCCCGAAACTGGCTGTAGTGGTGTCCCTTCTCTCACACACCATCTTGCAGCTTGTAACTTCTCTAACTAGATCAATACGCCTGGGCGCTAACTAGCTATTTTGACATATTAGGGAGAGCCTCTATGGCCAGCTTGTACAAGAAGCTCGGCATAGTGTCGACGCTCACGACATAATTTCGACACTCACCCCTATTATTTGTGCTGACTCATGTTTTGTCCCGGTTGGTGTCTCCAATTGAGACTAAAGGTTCATGTTTACTCCCGGTTGGTGACACCATCCGGGACAAGGTACAAGCCGTACGACATCATGTTGACACTAACTCCTGTCATTAGTGCTTCCTGGCCCAGCCTGCCAAAATCCCTCCAACCGGGACTAAAGATGAACAGTTTCCCTCTATATATAGGTCTTTCCCTCTATTTATAGGCTGCCCACCTCAACCTGACCTATCATGTTCGAGGTTTCATGGCTTTTGGTCCAAATGACCGATGTTATTATGTGTTGAATCGCGCCATTGTTTGTGATACTGTGCCAATATTATCCATGCATGTGGACATTGGGATGGAGAACAATGTTGCAGGAGGAAGTTTTCCTTTTCGTCTCACGGAAAAGCCATTTTCCATTTTCCGAGCGCAAAAAACAGGTCGTTTTGTGAAGCAACCACCAAAATGCTGTTTCAGAATACTACCGTCCCATTTTTATAAAATACTATACCACCTTACATGGACTATCTCCCAACCGGGACATCTCAAACCTTTCCGTCTATCCCGGGTAAAAAGGACAAATGTTGTCGAATCGGTAGGAAGTGGGTCCGGTTTGTAATACACGTACATGATCTAACGCCCGTGATTTTTTGAAAAAATCATTTTTAGACTCGCAATATGTGGTTTCTTTAGAGATCCAATGCTAGTTCTAACGAGGCTCGTCCCCTATCTTCATGCACGTCGTTTCTACCTTAGTTTAAAAAGGGAAAAATTCAAAACGGGCATAAGAAATTCAAAAGGGAACACTTAATAGTTTAAATGGTTACATTAATTATTTTAAAAAACATAAAATGGTTTTGAATTAGTTATTCAAATTCAAATACTTTTTATGTTTAAATTTTTTCAATATTCCAAATTAATATGCAAAAAATATAAGTTAATTCATTTTTAATTTAAAATAGTTAATAGTTTAAATGGTTACATTAATTATTTAGAAAAAGAAAATGGTTTTGAATTAGTTATTCAAATTCAAACAATTTTTATGTTTAAAGTTTTTCAATATTCCAAATTAATATGCAAAAAATATAAGTTAATTCATTTTTAATTAAAATCGTTACATTAATTATTTTTAAAAACATATAATGGTTTTGAATTATTTATTCAAATTCAAACACTTCTTATGTTTAAAGTTTTTCAATATTCCAAATTAATATGCAAAAAATATAAGTTAATTCATTTTTAATTTAAAATGGTTAATAGTTTAAATGGTTACATTAGTTATAAAAAAAAGAAAATGGTTTTGAATTAATTATTAAAATTCAAACACTTTTTTTATGTTTAAAGTTTTTCAATATTCCAAATTAATTATCATTTAAAAAACATTACAAATTTAAACCCCAAAATAAAAAATAAGACGGGAACAAAGAGATAATTTGTGAAAAATTTGAAAATTTCTGGATCCAACTGGGACTAAAGGCCCCCTGCGCGCGTCGCTTGGGGTCAGCCCAAAATATGAAAAAAAGTGGCGAATACGTCTCTGTTGGTGCCACCAACCGGGACGTACGGCCCTTTAGTGCCGGTTGGAGCCACACCAACTAGAACAAAAGGTTCTTCCTTTATAACTGGTGCGCCTGTTCTTCTTCTTCCCCATCTCATTTCTCTGCTTCATCGACGCGTGCACAGGAACGCCGCCCCCCGAACCCCACGACGCCGACAGGCTGCCCGAGCTTGCCGCCTCCCGCGCGCCCCAGCCGCCTCCGTCCGCACGCGCCCCAACCGCCTCCGTTTGTGCAAGCAGAGAGGGCCTTGATCGGCCGCGACCACCACCGCACCGTCGTTGCCGCCCACGCGCCAGGCCTGGCCGCCACCACCACCAAAAGCTGCACCTGCTCCCTCTCATCGTCGGCATGCATGCATCAGTACGTATACTAGCTAGGTTAATTAGCTAGGTTTAGTTAGGAATTTGGAAAATTAACGATAATTAGGTTTAGTTTAGGGATTATGAGGTTTAGTTAATATATGGATTATTAGGTTTAGTTAATATATAGGGTTAATATTAGGTTTAGTTATGGATTATTTGGAATATTAGCGATAATTAGGTTTAGTTAACATAGTCGTGTCGTCTTGATGTCACTGTGCCGCCACAGGAGCTCGCCGCCAACGAGGTTTCAGTGACCAAAAAGAGGCAGCGCTAGTTCTAGGATCATCGCCGTCTCCGTGCAGTTCTAACGCGCCTAGCCGCGTTCGCTGGGGCGCGCTATGTCGCCGCCGACGATCGTAGCGCCTGGTGGTGCCGCCGTGGCCACCGTGGCAAGCCGACGTTGCCAGGGGCCTAGCTGCCAGCCTCTGTGGGTAGATTTCCTGTGGTACAGAAAGTTTTAGGTAAAGAAACATCAACGCCCCTTATGTACATGTGTGTTCGCCGGTGTGTCCTCGATAGGGCATCCCGAAACCGTTTAAATCGATGTTGCACCTAGGGTTAGTGTAGGATCTCTAAATCTGACATGTCATATATATTGATTGTGCATTGCATTATGCCATGTATTGATTGCCGCCTTTCTTTCCGGTATTGTTTCTTCGCGATAGGATCCGAGCCCGAGGCAGAAGTCAACGACACCGGAGATCCATATCTGTCTACTGAAGGACAAGCAAAGCGTAGCCTCTCATTATGAACCTATGTTTTATAAAGTATTTACTTGCTCGCTATGTTGCACACGATTCCAATGTGGTCTTTTGTCGGTACCTAGACTTACCTATCTGCTGTACAGTTTCCCTTTTGTAGCATTATAATCATGTTCCACTGCTGCTAGTATACCTATGTGTCCCCTCTCATATGCATCCGAGGTTTCTCCCAACTAGGTTTTACACCCCTCGGAACTCCGGAATATTGATTTTAGTTGAGTTTTATTATTGTAAATTCATTTTTATTATTGTGTATGTATATATTAGTGTTTATATCTCTGAAAACCCTACCCAACCTTCTCCCTTCGCCACTTTGACTTATTCGCTTTTCCACCTATCCAGAAAATATGGAACCACACGGCAGAGAAGGTGTGATCCGCGGGGAAGAAAATATAGATGTATCGACGTTTCTGAACAACTCCGGTGAGGGTGATCCTATTTTTGTCGGAAGAGACGACTTCTTTGAGGGAGAAGGTGATGCCTTCCGCGAGGGAGAAGGTGATGCCCTCTGTGATCCGGAGGGAACCTTCAATATTACAAACTCCAGCGAGGTGCATGTAATATAATTAATTAATTAATCATCTGCTGTCTATATACAAATATTAATGACGATCTTTCTTATTTTAGCCCTCCGGATCGAGCAAATCTACTGAAAATAGCAAAAGACGCCCAACCAAAAAGTTGGAATACCATGAGAGGTTCAGGGTCGAAGAATTCGGTGACGACAGAAAACTGACGGCTCCCCTTGTTGTCACAAACAAATTTGTGGCACAATGCGGAGTAATCATTAGGGACTTTGTCCTGATCACCATTAGAAATTGGAATAGGCCTACTAATTTGGAAGAAGAGGGAATGCCTTTATTTCTCCCTCGCGTGGCCAAATATTTACTATGGAAGAGGCTCATGCTTAATTTCATCCTACCGAAGGTAGAGATGGATCCAAATGCGGAGGATCCATGAAGATGAAGGTTAGTGAGTGGGATTTGAATAAGATGGCCCATCAATTCACGAACTGGAAGAAAATATTGCACCTTGACTTTGTCATGAAAGGAAGACTCTGGATTTCGAGAAGATTCAGTATCAGAAGTTAAAACCATTCTGGGCTGAGTTTGTGAATTATAAGACATCAGAAAAAGCTAAGAAAATGTTTGAAACGAATAAGCTAAATGCTGCTAACAAGAAGTATCACCATACTATGGGGCAAGGTGGCTACAGGACTGACATTCCTAAGTGGAAGAAACTTGAGTATGAACTACGTGCTAAAAAGATCATCCCAGAGACAGACGATTGAATCAAACATGCAAAAAATTGGTTTTACGGGCATGGGGGCACGTTGGACTTAGAAGGGAAGTGTATATATAACATAAGACATAAAGAAGACCCCTTACCAATCGAGAAGATAACAAAAGCAGTAAAGGCTGTTATAGATGGGGACTTCATTCCCGATAGAGAGAATGACGAGCTCACACTCGCCCTTGGGAATAAGGAACTCGATGGACGAACACGAGGCACAATAGGCTCCCAACCATGGAGCACTGGGTTTCTTGAAGAGAGGAAGAAATATCCTTATAGAAGCCGTAACAGGAGAAAGGACAAGGTGGAAGTTGAAGCAAATATTCAGGCAGACCGGATGCGTAAAATTGAAGAACAAATAAAGCAACAACAAGATCAAATTAACGCACTTAGCCAGAAAGGTACTACCGGTTCATCTTAGCAGCACATGGTGGTAGAACCTGCATTCGATGCTACCGGCCTTTTGAATAATAGAAAAAGAAGTATGGCTTCCACCGAGGTCTCGGGTGATGACGATGACGATGGTGCACCGAAGATGGCTCGTGTTCGCTACCCAGTGGATGATATCACGCAGATGACATACTGCGAGCTACATGTCAAAGTTGTGAACATATCAATGAAGGTGGCGGTCGACTATGTCTTACCAATTGGACCTGCACCAACTTACCATTGTCGTCCGGTTCCACAGGGCTACGCTGTTGTTGGGATGGATGAAGTCATGCCCAAGTTTCAAGGTTTGAAGCTTGACTACCCTGCAGGTGAAGGGGATGTGACTGAACTGGGAGAAGCAACAAACGTCACCATTCTATGGCCAAAGGAATGCATCGTGCTTCCAAATCAGACGCCAAGGACCCGTCTCCAGCGCAGTCGTCACCGCCGCGGCAGCCGTGTCCGTCGCCTCACACGTCTCCGTCCCATCACCCGTCTCCGTCGCCTCACCAGTCTCCAGCGCAGCCGTCGCCGCAGCGGCAGCCATCACCGGCAATGGCTAGCGCGGTGGCACCAACCGGGACGTATGCTCCACTTTTTTTATATTTTGGGCTGAGCCCAAGCGACGCGCGAAGGGGGCCTTTAGTCCCGGTTGGATCCAAAAGCTGGAACTAAAGGTCCTGTTTTCAAAAAAATTCACAAATTATCTCTCCGTTCCCGCATTATTTTTTTATTTTGGGGTTTTAATTTGGAATTTAGAAAAACTTTAAACATAAAAAGTGTTTGAATTTGAATAACGAATTCAAAACCATTTTCTGTTTTTAAGAATAATTAATGTAACAATATAAACTGAACCATTTAAAATTAAAAAATGAATTAACTTATATTTTTTGCATATTAATTTGGAATTTAGAAAAACTTTAAACATAAAAAGTGTTTGAATTTGAATAAATAATTCAAAAGCATTTTCTTTTTTTAAAAATAATTAATGTAACCATTTAAATTATGAACCGTTTAAAATAAAAAATGAATTAACTTATATTTTTTGCATATTAATTTGGAATTCGAAAAACTTTAAACATAAAAAGTGTATGAATTTGAATAACTAATTCAAAACCATTTTATGTTTTTAAAAATACTTAATTTAACAATTTAAACTATGAACCATTTAAAATTAAAAATGAATTAACTTATATTTTTTGCATATTAATTTGGAATTTAGAAAAACTTTAAACATAAAAAGTGTATGAATTTGAATAATTAATTCAAAACCATTTTCTGTTTTTAAAAATAATTAATGTAACCATTTAAACTATGAACCATTAAAAATTAAAAATGAATTAACTTATATTTTTTATATATTAATTTGGAATTTAGAAAAACTTTAAACATAAAAATTGTATGAATTTGAATAACTAATTCAAAACCATTTTCTGTTTTTTAAAAATAATTAATGTAACCATTTAAACTATGAACCATTTAAAATTAAAAATGAACTAACTTACTGCCGATTCAGGCATTAGATCATGTACCTGTAGTACAAACCAGATCCACTTCCTACCGATTCGACAGACATTTGTCCTTTTTACCCGGGATGGAAGGAAATGTTTGAGATATCCCGGTTGGCAGATAGTCCATTTAAGATGGTCTAGTATTTTAGAAAAATGGGACGGTAGCATTCTGAAATAGCATTTTGGTGGTTGCTTCACAAAACGACCCTTTTTTGCGCTCGGAAAATGGAAAATGGCTTTTCCGTGCGACGAAAAGAAAAACTTCCTTCCCCAACATTGTTCTCCATCCCAATGTCCACATGCATGCATAATATGGGAACAGCATCATAAACTATGCCGCGATTCATCACATATTGCGAGTCTAAAAATGATGTCTTATAATTCATGAAGATAGGGGACGGGCATCGTTAGAACTTGCATTGGATCTCTAAAGAAACCACATATTGCGAGTCTAAAAATGATTTTTTCAAAAAATCACGGGCGATAGATCATGTACCTGTAGTACAAACCAGATCCACTTCCTACCGATTCGACAGACATTTGTCCTTTTTACCCGGGATGGAAGGAAATGTTTGAGATATCCCGGTTGGCAGATAGTCCATTTAAGATGGTCTAGTATTTTAGAAAAATGGGACGGTAGCATTCTGAAATAGCATTTTGGTGGTTACTTCACAAAACGACCCTTTTTTGCGCTCGGAAAATGGAAAATGGCTTTTCCGTGCGACGAAAAGAAAAACTTCCTTCCCCAACATTGTTCTCCATCCCAATGTCCACATGCATGCATAATATGGGAACAACATCACAAACTATGCCGCGATTCATCACATATTGCGAGTCTAAAAATGATGTCTTATAATTCATGAAGATAGGGGACGGGCATCGTTAGAACTTGCATTGGATCTCTAAAGAAACCACATATTGCGAGTCTAAAAATGATTTTTTCAAAAAATCACGGGCGATAGATCATGTACCTGTAGTACAAACCAGACCCACTTCCTACCGATTCGGCAGACATTTGTCCTTTTTACCCGGGATGGACGAAAAGGTTTGAGATGTACCGGTTGGGATATAGTCCATGTAAGGTGGTCTAGTATTTTAGGAAAATAGGACGGTAGCATTCTGAAACGGCATTTTGGTGGTTACTTCACAAAACGACCCGTTTTTTGCGCTCGGAAAATGGAAAAGGGATTTTCCGTGCGACAAAAAGGAAAACTTCCTCCTGTAACATTGTTCTACATACCAATGTCCACACACATGAATAATATGGGCACAACATCACAAACTATGCCGTGATTCAGCACATAACATCGGTCATTTGGACCGAAAGCCATGAAACCTCGAACATGATAGGTCATTTTGTGAAGGTTTTTTCGAGACATGATCAATATACCAACTCTGGTATTTTTCCTTGCAACTATGTCACATAATATGACACCACGCAAGGTTTTATATTGTTCGGACTTTTTTGAATTTCTTATGCCCGTTTTGAATTTTTCCCCGTTTCAAACTATGGTCGAACCGGCGTGCATGAAGATAGGGGACGAGCATCGTTAGAACTTGCATTGGATCTCGAAGAAACCACATATTGGGAGTCTAAAAGTGAATTTTCAAAATATCACGGGCGTTAGATCATGTACCTGTAGTATAAACCGGACCCACTTCCTACCGATTCGGCAGACATTTGTCCTTTTTACCCGGGATGGACGAAAAGGTTTGAGATATCCCGGTTTGGGAGATAGTCCATGTAAGGTGATCTAGTATTTTAGAAAAATGGGACGATAGCATTCTAAAATAGTGTCACATCCCAAGATTTTCCAAATCTTGTAATGTGAAAATAAATTAATAAAATAAAAAGTTGTTGATTTTCAGAGACAGAAGAAACTTTTTGAATTCAATTGGAACTTCAAACCCATTTGAATTAAATAAAACCTAAAGGGATTTTAAAAGATAAAAATTTAATAAAAGGAGAAATAAAAACATTTGGAAATACTATTTTGAAACTCTTAAATGAAAAGATTTGTTTTCAAATGAAATAGAAGTTTCATAAATAAAGATTATTTTAAAAAGCCAAATTAAGCCTTGGCCAAGCTTTGGGAATTAAAACATTTTTATAAAATAGCAAAGGTTTATTTAAAAATAATTAAGGATTGCTTAAATAAAATAATAAGGAATTAGTATCCAAATTTTATTCAAATAAAGGTTTTACCAATTTACTTAAAACATCAAAACCTATTAAATTCATTTAATTAGGTTTTTATAAATATTTGATATTCACAAATAAAACCTACTGAATGGTTTTGGCACTACATTAGTTTTTAAAAATAAAAATATTAATAAAACAAATCCTATTTGAATTAATAATGAAAGTCTATTATACTTAATTAATAAATGGAACCTAAAGAGATTTAAAACATTAATTTATTTTGGAAGTTGGTTTATGCTACTAAACAGAACCAAATTCATAGCTACAAAGTTTGTTGAATGTTTGAATTGAATTGAGTATGATTTGTTGGTTTGGAATTTCAAAACAAAAATCAGAAATGGAAAAAGAAAAGTTACAAAATAAAAAAAATAATAAGAAATGGACCTGACCCAGCCGGCCAAGCCCAGGAAGCCCATCAACCAGCCCAACTCTCCTTCCCGAGAGAAAAACGTTTCACACTACGTTTCTGACCCGCAAAGTGAATGACCAGTGGACCCTACCTTCGTTTCTTTTCCCACTGACCGATGGACCCCACTGCTCCTGTTCTTCTCTCACACCCGGACGACCCCTCCTTCCTCCCTCGTCGTCGTTTCATGCTGTGATTCCGCGGGCTTAAATTCGTCATAATGCCGCCAACATTACTCGCTTTGACTGTGCTCGATAAAACGCCAGCTCCTTCCCTTCCGTTCCCCTCAGACGCCAACCTCTCTTCGCCACCAGGCCGCCCCAATTTCTCCTTGAACTCCAATGTCTCCGACGACCTTCTTCATCAATTCCGGCCACACACTGCCTCCCCTTGCCCCATTGACCAAGCACGCAGCTTCCCCACTCCCAGACGCTTCTGCCGTGCCTTCCGTTCGACCGCGGGCGCCCCAGAGAGTCGACTAGGACAAGCTCTGACAGCGCCGCCGTCTGTCTCGTCTCCGTCGAACTTTCCCGGTAAGTACTGACCGCCCTGCGCCTTCTCATTCACACGAGGAGCTTTGTCTTCGTCCCGCGCATCTAACCATGTCATCATTTCGCCTTGGGGTGATCCATAGTTCCGTCCACGACGACCACCTGAAGCACCCGACGCCGTCCTCCACTCCGTCGAGCAATCCTGCCAAGATCAGAACATCCCTCGCCCGACCAACACCTCCTCGAGCATCACCGTGACCTTCTGAACCCGGTGAGCTTCTTCTCCTCCTCTCTCGCTTCCTCGAACCACCGCAGCACCACCGCCTGACCGCGCGCTGCCGCTAGCCACCGTCAGCGCCGCCCCCTTTTGGTCAAACTCGCCAGCACCGTTGGATCTGGATCGGACGCACTAGATAGATCATTTAACGCTGAAGGGGTACGATTCCAAATCCATACGATCTAACTTGATCCAACGCTCTACAGAGCGCGATCCGGCCGAACCGGTACCGTCCAACCAGAGTGTGCCGCGTGTCACCTATTCCGTTTGAAAATAGATTTAAAAACAGAATGATTTGCAAACTTCAAACCTTTGTAACTTTCAAACCACACGTCCAAAAATTACAAATTTTATGTCGTTGGATTCAGGAGAACAAGCCCTAGCCAACCATGGCCTTAGTTTAGAAAATAGTATCTGTTAGCTTGTTTGAATTTGCAGAAACATTTGTGTACTTGTTTAGAGTAGAAAAATTGTTTAAAACTTATTTTAAGATTAAAACTTTGGCAAAATGGTTTGTAGTGACCATACTGACCCTAGGAACCAACCCTTGGTGTTAAAAGTGATTTTGGTAAAATTTAGGTTGAATTATTTAACTTAGCCATTTTCTAGTCAAATAAAATTATTGATTTTATTATGGAAATGCTTTTGCAAGGAAAACTATGGGAAATGTTTTGAACCAAAATTACTGACCCAAAACACCAAGCTTTGCCAAGAGCAACTTACTTGGTGAAAAACATAAAGTGTTTCTTTGATAAAAATAATTTTCACCACATAAAATGCTGAATGGATTTTAAAATGGTCTTGAGATAAAACCCATTTGCAAATGACTTTGCCATTTAGGTAAAAGACCAATTTGGAACCTTACAAAGTTATAAACCTAGTAGAGACCATCCTTGCAAAAGAACCAACCTTTGCATACTTATGCATGACATAGATTCCATTGCTTTGTGAGTGTGATATTGTTTGTTTAACCTTGATTGGAATGTTAGTTGATTTTGTGTTTTGCTTGATTGACTTGTAGTGAATTTAGCAAAGTGTGAGACTAGCAAGATTAGGGAGTGAACCACCATTCTCTTCCAAAAAGGCAAGTGACACTATCATCAAAATTCCTACTATTTTCATTATACTTAGTGGATTTTGAAAACATGCATGAAAATATTTTATACATATGCTATGCTAAATCCCAATAGGATTCCCTATACACTCCTTAGTGAAAATATTGAAGTTGTCCATGCTTAGCCATGTTATGTGTTGAAAAGAGATACATGTTGAGATTTTACAAAGGTTGAGAAAAGGACTTGTATTTTTCATAATAAAACAAGGACTCAATGAACCACCTAGGTGGAGGACACTTGAAGTTTTGGAGAAGGTGGCAACAAAAGGAACCATGTCTATGGCAATCACTTTGTGTTGTGCTCCAAATGAAAACCACCTAGGAAACTTAGAGATTGAACATGTTTCTCCAATTGTGGCTTTCGTGTGCAACCACATGCTATTATGGCTCTGGCTTAGTCAACTACATTAGGAAGACCCATACATTGTCTTTAGTTACCGGACATGGGGATCTGGAATGCTTCATGGGGGCTGAAGACAAGCTAGCAATGATGTATGGGAGGACCTTTTGGAAAGACTTCGTCACATTCTCCGTCTGCCAGTACTCCATCTTGGTGAGCACTAATCCAGTAGGCCACTGGTGGCAACAAGATGGGATTGTGTCATGTGGGTAAAGTGTACTCCTTCTGCAGAAGTTAATAAAATCTAAGTACTTAGCCGTGTCCCCGGTTATGGACAATACTGAGCAACTAAAGTTTGAACCATGGGAGATCTTGACATTCCAACTTCTAATATAAAAACTTGATGCACTTGGGGGTACCAAGGAATTCAAAGAGATTTTGTTAAGCTTGTTGCACTTGGGGTTACCAAGGTGTTCAAGAACATGATGTACTTGGGGTTACCAAGGAACTCATGAGATTTCATAAAACTTGTTGCACTTGGGGTTACCAAGTAGCTCAAGGGATTTTTGACAAGGACTTGAACACTTGAGTTTCTACCAAGGAGTTCAAGGAACTTGGAAAAGGGATTTGACAAAGGACCAAAACCATTTTGGAAAGATAGGATAAATGTTGCATTATGAAAATAAGCCTTAAACTCTACTTAGCCAAATATGCATGTAATGTTACGATCCACTTATATTCCACATAGTAGTGAAACTTGCCAATACAATTCAAATGTATTGACCCTTGTGGCTGTAACTTGTATGTTGCAGGTTTGATTGATTTTATTGAAGATTGTTTGATTAGGATTACAAAGTCTACAACCAACATCTGCCTGTGGCATTTTAAAGATGAAGGACTCCATGATTATTATTATTCCGCTGCAATGTAATGTAATAGCCAAATGAGCTATGTTTGATGTAATAAACTTATGTTATTCCTGGTTGTAAAGTTATGTTATGACCTTTGTTTCTTGATATTACATCTTAACTGTGGATGCTAGCTATTGATCCAGGGACTAGCATTGTAAAACACAGGAGGGATCTACCTTATTAGGTTGAGACCGCTACAAATAGCATTTTGGTGGTTGCTTCACAAAACGACCCGTTTTTGCACTCGGAAAATAGAAAATGGCTTTTCCGTCCGACAAAAAGGAAAACTTCCTCCTGCAACATTGTTCTCCATCCCATTGTCCACATGCATGCATAATATGGGAACAATATCATAAACTATGCCGCGATTCTGCACATAACATCGGCCATTTGGACCGAAAGCCATGAAACCTCGAACATGATAGGTCAGGTTGAGGTGGGCAACCTATAAATAGAGGGAAAGACCTATAAATAGAGGGAAAGGATTCATCTTTAGTCCCGGTTGGAGTGATTTCGGCAGACTCGGCCAGGAAGCACTAATGATAGGGGTGAGTGTCGACATTATGTCGTGCGGCTTGTACCTTGTCCCGGATGGTGTCACCGACCGGGACTAAAGATGAACCTTTAGTCCCAGTTGGAGACACTAACCGGGTCAAAACATGAGTCAGCACTAATAATAGCGGCGAGTGTCGACATTATGTCGTGAGTGTCGACACTATGCCGAGTTGCTTGTACTATAAATAGGCATCCTTGTGAGTCTAGTCCTCCAGACAGATTGAGGCATCTCCAAGATGGTTTCCAAGAGCAGGGACACCACTACGGCCAGCTTGAGGGAGATGCCACAGGAGCCTAGTCCTCCAGCATCTCCAACAAGCTGGTCATAGACGCACTCCCTAATATGTGACCACGCGCGTTTGGAGATCAGATCTTAATGGTAAGTACGAATCGGGACAACTTCTTCATAGTTCGGGAAAGTCGTTCTACGAATCGGGACTAAAGGACCCCTTTAGTCCCGGTCCAGCCACAAAACGGGACTAACACTCAAGTAATTTATTAATATTAAAAACCAAGACTACAAAATCGTGACTAAAGGCCCCCCTATATATAGTCCCGGTCATACATCATAAAATATTGCAAACATCATAAAAACCGAGACTAACACTCAATACATTTATTAAACTTGGAAAATTGCAAACATCATAAAATATCCTTCACAAAATGAGCTATCATGTCTCATGGAATTTAGGTTCACAATATGCAGCCGACCGGCCAGACATGAACTAGAGGTACACAATATGAGCATCAACTTCTTGGCGTATGTCCTTCCTTATGATCGCTTCAGACGTAACCATGGAGCATCTTCTTTACTTAACGGAATGCTTAGATCAGTTTTCACTATGAAGGGCAGAATTTCATCAAACTTATTATAATCTTATGACATGTCTGTCTTGTCCTCGATACCCATGATGTTTCTTTTCCCTTAAAGAACTATGTGACGCTTTGGCTCATCATATGATGTATTCGTTTGCATATTTTTTCTTTTTTTTGGTCTAGAGGACATGTCCTTCACATATAAAACCTAACACACATTATTGGGTAGGACGAATGGTTCATCTCTATAACCAAGATTGTTCAGATCCACTATTGTCATTCCATACAACTGGTCTATCTTTACCCCTTCCCCATTGAGGTTGACCCATTTGCAGCGAAACAATGGGACCTTAAAAGAGACTCCATATTCAAGTACCCATATCTCCTTTATGTAACCATAGTATGTGTACTTTTGCCCATTCTCGTCTGTTGCATCAAAGCGGACAACACTGTTTTTGTTGGTTCTCTTTTTATCTTGGGAGATTGTGTAGAATGTATTCCCATTTATTTCGTACCGTTGGAAATTCAATATAGTATAAGATGGTGTCCGCATCCAACCGCCAAAAGACTTCATGTGTTCATATGTAATCCATGAGTCAGGCTTCCCCGGGTTTTTGGAGCATATAGTATTCTTGTGTTCCTCGATATATGGAGCTGCCAAGGTGGAATTATGTAGAACTGTGTAGTGTGCTTTAGTGAAAGAATCTGTGTCCCTACATATCATTGCTTTCTTTCCCATCGTGCCTTTTCCAATTAGTCTTCCTTCATGCCGCGAGTCAGGAACACCAATCGGGTTAAGGTGAGGAATAAAGTCAACACAAAACTTAATGACCTCCTCTTTTCCATATCCCATGGAGATGCTTCCTTCTGGTCTAGCACGGTTATGAACATATTTCTTTAAGACTCCCATGAACATCTCAAAGGGGAACATATTGTGCAGAAATGCAGGACCGAGAATGGCAATCTCTTCCACTAGGTGAACCAGGAGATGCATCATAATATTGAAGAAGGATGGAGGGAACACCAACTCAAAGCAAGCAAGACATTGTACCACATCCTTCTGTAACCTTGGAAGAATAACTGGATTGATTACCTTCTGAGATAATGCATTGAGGATTGCACACAGCTACACAATGGGTACTCTAACATTTTAAGGTAGAAGCCCCCTCAATGCAATTGGAAGCAACTGCGTCATAATCACGTGATAGTCATGAGACTTCAGGTTTTGGAACTTTTTCTCTGCCATATTTATTATCCCCTTTATATTAGATGAGAATCTAGATGGAACCTTGATACTGTAAAGGACTTCAAAAAGGATTTCATTCTCTGCTTTGGTAAGAGCATAGCTGGCACGACTTAAGTGACGCTCTTTATCCGTCTTGTCCTGTGTATGCATGTTCTTTGGGTCTTTCATAATTTGTTGGTCCTCCCGTGCTTCTGGTGTATATTTTATCTTCCCATACACACCTAGGAATCCTAGCAGGTTCATGCAAAGATTCTTCGTCATGTGTATCACGTCGATTGAAGAGCGGACACGTTGGACTTTCCAATATGGCAGCTCCGAAAATATAGATTTATTCTTCCACATGGGTGCGTGTCCGGTAGCGACGTCGTTTGGAACCGATTGACCGTCGGGACCCTTTCCAAAGATTACTTCTATGTCCTTGACCATACCAAATACATCATCACCAGGTGGGAGTTCAGGCTTCTTCCGGTGATCTGCCTCACCTTTGAAATGCTTGCCTTTCCTTCTTACCGGATGATTGGTCAGAAGAATTATTCGATTTTCCAAGTACACAACCTTCTTGCATTTATGCAAATATGTACCTTCAGTCTTATCTAAATAGTGCATGCATGGCTTATATCCCTTGTTTGTCTGTCCTGCAAGGTTACTAAGAGTAGGCCAATCATTGATGGTTAGGAAAAGCAACCCTCGTAGGTCAAATGGCTCCTGTTTGTTCTCATCCCACACATGTACACCTGTTTGGCCCCACGGCTGTAAGAGTTCTTCAACTAATGGCCTTAGGTATACATCAATGTCGTTGCACAACTAAGGAGGAAGGTTGTATATACATAGAGTCACGGGCCAGGTGCTGTGACTGCAGCTCTTCTCCCCAAAAGGATTCATGTCATCCGTACTTAGACCAAACCATAAGTTCCTTGCGTCACCTGCAATGTCCCATCAGCAGGGTGTCTCAAGTTCCCATATTTCTTACGGTCTTCTTTGTGCCATCGCAACAACCTAGCATGCTCTTTGTTTCCGAACATGCGTTTCAACCTTGGTATTATAGGAGCATACCACATAACCTTAGCAGGAACCCTCTTCCGGGGGGCTCTCCCTCAACATCACCAGGGTCATCTCGTCTGATCTTCTACCGCAATGCAATGCATATCAGGCATTTAGCCAAATCATCATACTCCTTACCGCAGTAGAGGATGCATGTATCTTCTGCACATCTAATCCTAGAGGGCAAAGAGTCTTCTTTGCTTCGTACGTACTCTTGGGAAGTTCGTTATGTTTTGGAAACTTTGGCTTTATTATTTTCAGCATCTTTTCAAATGAGGAGTCAGTCAGACCACACTCTGCCTTCCATCGCAGCAATTCCAGTGTGGTACCAAGCTTTGTGCTGCCATTTTCGCAATTTGGGTACAACAATTTCTTGTGATCTTCTGTAGCACCCCGGGTAAATTCACTACTGGAAAATCGCTGTTATTTATACTCTTTGCATCATCATGACATCATCACGCATGTTTGTTCATAAAACTAATTTGCGAAAACCCTATTTTTGTTTGACATTAGTCCTCTCGTTTATTTCAAATCAAACTGCATGCTATTCTACAATATTTTGTTTATCAAACCGTTTGCAAAAGTATATTAAAAAAATAAACTAAAGAAAAATAAAACATTTTTGGGGGGAGTCAGCCGGCCAGGCCAAAATCCTAGCAGCCAGACTACCACCCCCAGCGGCCTAGATCCCTAAGACTAGCCAAACCCTAACCACAGGAAACCCTAAACCTTCCTACCCTAACCCCCCACGTCGTCGCCACTCCACTCATCTCACCTGGTCCACCACACCAACCACACACAAACGCAGCGCCAAACACACGCGAACGCCACCGCCCGCTCATCCCGCCCCGCTCACCCCTGGGCCCCCACGCACGCTCCCCACCTCTCCGCGTGCAGCCCTCCGCGCTCGCAAACCCCTCCCCTCGCGTTCCTTCCCCCGCGCCTCCACCTCCCTTGCTCAGAGCCGCTGCCGCTCCAGTCTCCCTGCCACCCCTCGAGCCCCGGTCGTGGCCCCTCCTCTACCTTGCGTTCGGCAGCCGTGGCTACCTCCCTGCACCAAGCCCATCCACGCCGCCTCTAGATAGGGCATGCCGTCGTCGACCGCTTCGCCCTCTCCCTGGCCGCGCAGTCACCATCCGGCCCCGAGCTCCGCGCCCTCCAGTCCCACACGTGCCCGTGTGCCTCCCTTCGTCGTTCCCTCCTCCTCTGCGAGCAAGAACTGCGCCTGCGTCACCCCTGTCAAGGACCATGCACCCCACTGCTTGAACCCTCTTTGGACGTGTTTGATCTGCAGGCATGTTTCCTCTCCTTTGGCAATGTCGGCCACATCATGGACCATGTGACAAGTACGAATACAAGGCATCCTAATGCTCTCAAAATTCCACCGATGCCAAGATCTTCTGACGCCCCATGCCAGGAGCCAAACCCGAGGGACCATATTGCACCCGATGTTGTCTAGTCAAGTTCGGCATCCGATGGACAAGATCGACATGTGTTGACAAGCGAAGGCTATCGATGCCCGATTCCATTCAAGGTCGCCATCGACAACGAAACCGCGATACCTCAAGATCGTCATCTCAGGACACATGTTCTCCGCCCTCTTACCCGAAGACACCAAGAACTCCACACAAAAAACCGAAGCCTCGATGTCCCAATCCAAAGACCGATCCCGAACCCTCGGCGAACCCCAAGATCTTCGCAACCCAATGTGTGACCCTTTTTTCGAGCCCCATATTTTTATAATATATAATATATTCCTGTTGCATATAAATTATTCATCTCGCATACATATTATGTGTGTTTGAGGGTATTTTGTAGACTCATCTAATAATTAAATATGGAGGCCATATGCGGGCGAACCTAGTCTAATATTTGCCCTATTTAAATTTGTGTAGCGAACCAGTGCTATATTTTTCCTTGTTAAAACAGCATTTAAATTGCGGGGTATCGATATAACATGAACCAGCTAAATAATTGTCGGGACCCCGGTTCCGCTTATTATTGCCTAATTGCATCGCACCATTGCCATGTCATGCATCATATCATGCTCATGCCTATTCTTCCGCATTAGTTGTAATTTTTGCATTGCTTGTTCCTTTTAGTGTTTTACTTCTTCATGGATTAGGCCGATGAGTTGATGTGAGCTTCGCTCCGATCTTCGGATGAACCTTCGAAAATGTTTTCAGGCGAGCAATCTCCCTCTTTCTACCTATCTTAATTTTATAGTATTTATTCCCTCCTGTTGATCTATTGCTATCTGTGTTGCGATGCTATAGATTCTGTACCCCGTTATACTTCCCTAAAGCCCTTATATTGCCATGGACACATCCTATTACCTGTTGTTTGGTGGATAGTTGGTCTTGCGAGTCGTAGTTGCTTGCGCAGGTGATGTGTTGTGTCGTCGATCTTCCATAATCGTTGGAGTAATGCCGCATGTTTAATGTTGGAGATGATCATGGCTTTAATTACCGTTTAATAAATTAAATTGAAGAAGGTAAATAATGCAGAGGCACATGTGGGCAATAGATGTTATTTGGTTTTTAACCGTCCACTTGTGTCCCGTAGGACCACGAGTAGTTGATACCTATTATTTGAATATTCGCACTATCCGCATGTGGGACCATGAATCCGCCTAACCCTAGCTTGAGTCTTATTTAATTCCTTGGGGCCACAAAGTAGTTTGGGGCTTTATTACTATCCTATACTTATGCCATGTTTTACTGCTTTATTTACGATTGCACGTGAAGCGCCTGTACTGTTTAGATAGGTGGAATGTTTCCGCGGTATCGACAAGCCCGGTCACACTTTCGGGTTCCTAGTCGTTTACAACCATTGACACAAACCTCTGGGTTCGTCTCGGATCCGGCCAACTTCGTCGTGGGTTGCTTAGTGGGGTGGCCCCCTGAAATAAAATATGAATCTTGCGAATGTTCTGTTGTGATGCCTCATTGGGTTTTCATTTGTTTTTTTTCCGAGGTTGATCATGCGTGTGTTGCTATTTGTGCCCCCCTGCAGGGTAAAACTTTCTAAAAGCCGTGTCCACGGTTATGGACGACTTGGAGCACAGTATCTCGATCATAGACAACTATAACTAACGTAGTGCTGTAAATTTCACTTTATAATGACTAGTAATCAGCTTCACTACAACGGAATGGCTAAATAGAAGTACCAACAACTGCTGGTTTTGGGATGTCTCATGATATATGTATCTGACTAGTAAGTATTGCAACTACAACAGAATGGTAAACTAAAATTGCCCACTGTTTATAATATCAGGATGACTCTTGCTATCTATATCTGACTAGTAATTACCGCAACTATAACGAAATGAAAAAAACTGCCAACTGTGTGAGTTCCTCGGTTGACTTCCTAGTTTGGTCTCGAGGGGGAAATACCGGGATGGGTATGCTTGGTGATAGTTTCAGGTTGGATCCGAATAGGTATTTCTTATCCCTATCTGATAGCTGCCAGTTGTATTGAGTCTCTATAGGTTGTTTAGTGCATGTTGGGCTGCCTCTTCAGTCCACCATACCTATGTAGGCGAGGACCGCCGAATTCTAATCTCGCCGTGTACTGGCCTCAGTGCTGACCGCTCTCCTTTTTCCTTTGCCCTTTGTCGGCACCCCTTTTGTTTAAGAAGGTTTTGAGATCGATGTCGTTAGCATGGTTACCCTTCCGGCTTGGCCTGGGCAGGGTTATGGACGCCATTGGTTATTCTTCAGGGCTCTTAGCCCAATTTGCATCTTATCCGTACTCGGACGCTGTATCGTTTTAAAAGTGATTTGGATCTTTGTATTATATATCTGTATAATCTTTGAGTCATTGTTGTATATATCTGTTATGTGGGTTCCATCGTCGACTATTGTGTAATGGTATTACTTCCTTTTCCACCAGCATGAAAGTGCCTGGTGGACACCTTTGAATCATTTCTATGCGGGTTTGGCGGAAACCGCTGAGATTTTAATAGGGCCGATCCGAGGGTGTTACATCTTCTAACATGCGCTCCAACTTCAACTTCTCATTTTCTGTTTCACAGCCTCGCTTTGCATCAGAAATGACCCTACCAAGTTCATCAGCGGGCTCATCTGATGCCCGTTTTTCACCTCCTTCCTCTTCATTGTCTTCCATTCCAGTATCAATGTATTTAGAAAACATATGATGATAGTTGTTATCATCATCTTCTTCTTCATTATCTTCCATCATAACCCCTCTTTCCCCGTGCTTAGTCCAGCAATTATAGTTGGGCATGAAACCTTTCATAACCAGGTGGCCGCGAATGATTTTCGAGGAAGAGTACTCCTTGTTGTTCCGACATTGAACACATGGACAACGTATAAAACCATTCTCTTTGTTTGTTGTAGCCACATCTATAAATTTATCCACGCCTTTAATATAACCGGGTTCACGCCGGTCACCGTACATCCATTCCCGACCGTTCATCTGCATCATATAATTAATTTTATCAAAAACGGAACATCATAAATAGTGAAATGATCAATTCACATCGACACATGTATTGTATCAATGACAGAGAAAAGATAAGATTGCTAACCTCGGTCGAGGGAAATAAAGAGGAGAAAGCGAGCGGCAGGCCCCAGAAACTTTAGTCCCGTTTTGAGATACAAACCGGGACTAAAGGGGGTGCCTGTAGCGAGAGGCAGGCCCCAGACCCTTTAGTCCCGGTTTATGTCTCACACCGGGGCTAATGGGGTCTAACGGACTGGGACCTATGGTTTGGGGTGGCTCGGGCCATCCGGCGCGGGCCATTAGTCCCGGCCCCAGCCACATCCGGGACTAATGGGAAGGACGAAAGGCCTGCTTCTACTAGTGACATCAGTTCAGAAATATAAGACATTTTAATTTTATAAAATAAATATATCTAGAGCCATTTTCGTGTATACGTTTATTCTGAACCTCTATGAACTTAGACACTAAAAGAATTCTAGATACAGTCGATTCACAAAGGTAAAACGTCATATATTTTTAAAAGGAGGAAGTACTGTTGGATTATTAGCCATAATTTCTATAAATAATTTCAGAATATAAATCAAGACAACAACAGCTACAATCACGTGAACCTCTAACATACTATATCTATTGATCAATATGAAGAATAGAAGTATACACACTAAGAGCCATAGTAAAGCAACAGATCGGATGCCAGTATACGTACTGATCAGTTGCCGATGAAGTCACCGTTGTTGCAGCGTTTTCCGTAGCCTGTCGAAGAAGTTGGCGTTGAAGATGATGTGCACGAGGTCCGGCTTGAAAATCGGGAAGACCCGTAGTGATGACGAACTTGAGCAGTCGTGCGGAGAGCTTCCCAAAAACCTTATTCGCCCTCTTCCGTACAGGATCACAAAGTCGAGTGGTTCCGGAGACCTTCTCTCCTTATCGCCGGTGCACGCCGGCAGCAAACAGAGAGGCAAGAAAAACCCTAGATTGTGTTTGTTTTTGTGCATTGTGAAAGCCGCACAAGAGATTATATATAGCAGCTCGGAGAATCCCGTACAGGACACGGTGTGGATCAAGCCCACGTCGCGCATGTTCGGGTCGATTACATATAGCCCACGATCCACACATTTAGAAACATGGAGCATCATCATTAGCATGAACAGAGAAATGGAAAAGAAAAGGAGAGCTGAGTTATAGAACATATAGAAACTGCACCTAGGAATTCTACTTTCACATCCTCCCTCTTCTTGTAGTCTTTCTAGTGGGGGAGATAGGCATGCGATTCCTGACTGTTACTGCACACTCAGTGGCAAACTTGGCAGCAACATCCGGCTCTGCTAGTCTAGTTTTTCCTGGAGTAACGGTGAGTGAAATCCTCCCTCCTTTGGACATCTTGTGAAGCCTCTTCCCCATGTTTTCCCCCTTAACATGTGGAATAGGCTTCACAAGATTATCTTGTGAAGGGTGGAATAGGCACACTCAGTTGCTAGCTTTCCATGGTTTAGAGCCTCACTTTTCATATTATTGGTTTCCCATATAGAGGCTTGATATTGAATCCATGATTCAGCGTGGTTTTGTTTCCTTGAGGGCTAATTTAAGAAGTTTAGCGTATGAATTGTCTTTCACCCAACAAGGATGGAGAAAGGGTAGGACTGAGAAAATAGTTTATTTGCCTGCACCTTCTTTGTTTAATTTTGATAACAGGCAAGGACGGTCACTTACAGAGGAGGAGGGTGACACATATGTGGTGGAGCTCTCCCAACAAGATAACAATGTTGAAGAGGATGCCGAAGACAATTCGGTTCAGCCCTCCAACTTGGGAGAGTATTCATACTAGCAGCCCTCATTTGATTGAGGCGCGTCTTCTTCCTAATCGCAGGCGCCTGACTATGATCATTCCTATGATGACCCACGAGTTTGGAGTTACTACCCGCGCTATTGAGCCCCACTTAGGCCAAAAGCCTAAGCTTGGGGGAGGTATACCGACATCGCACTCATATATATATCATATTCGGTCGGTTCTTTGTATATCCATTGTCTCACTTTCTTTTTGGTTCTTGTTTCTTCTTTCTCAAAAAAACAAAAATAGCAAAAATATTGTCATTGTTTCTCTTGGTTTGTTTCTTTGTTTCTTTGCTTTGGTTTTCCTTAAAAGAAAAATCCAAAAAGATTTTTCTTTGTTTGCTTCTCGTTTGCTTTTTCTTTGTTTGCTTGTTTCTAAAAAATCGAAAACACAAAAAGTATTTGTGTTCTTCTTTGGTTTTGTGAGTTCTTTGCAGGGTTTAACCGTCCTTAGTGGATTTTGGTTTCATGTTAATTATTCAAGTCACACAAGTGAAGGGCAATAATAAAGATTAAGACAACTCGAGGAGTGGTAAGAGGCTGGTAACGAACACTATTTGTTTCATTTTTGTACATATACTCATGATTATGAGCATGCTTAGCTTGTTTGTGTAAGGTTTATGTCATTATGGATGCTTTGTAGTTCTTTCTTGTCTATGATTATCTCCATCTTGATAATAGTTTGTAGCATGTCATATGAATGTTTACTTGCATTTTATTATTCATACTTTGGTATGATATTGTGGTATTCTCCTCTGACTGTTCATGTGAATCGACTTGGCACATGCTCACGCATGCATATGACTAATCAATACTCAGTAAGCCTCGATGATTTATTTTGCCTCACAGTTCTTGTATCACTTTCATACCATAATTAGTCCTTTTTTGTTGCAAGCATGATTATGACAGTTATTGCTCTCTCGTTTATCGTTCTCTGTGTATTGCTAGTCTTCACTTGCACTGAGTATGTTTTATACCTGTGCTTCCAACTACCTAAAACCAATTTGGCCAATAGTGTCCACCATACCTACCTATTAGCATTGTTTGCTATTTCAGTGCATATTCTATATGCCGTGTTTCTTCCAAAATAAAATGTTTCTCTGTTTTGTGAAAGTTAGTTAGTAAAGCTCTCACGAAATTGATTTACCACTTTATTCTATGCACTCACTAAAAGAAATGTGTTGATTTATGACCATTTGTCAGTGACCCTAGATGAAATCATCATATCTATGACGATTTTACACAAAATCGTCATAAGCCATCTAGAGAGGCCAAAACCATACATAATTATGACGATTTAGACAAAGATCGTCGTAACTTTCGAAAATCATCATAACACGGGCGTAAAAACATAGGACCTTATTTGTAAAGAGCATGATGATTTTATATCGTCGTAACTTTTAATTCGCGAAATGTTTAAATGACATAGCAGCCACATCACCTGTTACGTCTATGTGTCATCTTATGTGTCAAATATTCCTCAATTATGTGGCCCAACAACGTGACATAGTGGACCAATACGCCGCCTCCTTAGTCCTTAGATGAATAAATGACAAGAAAAAGTTCAATCATGGGGATCAAACTCGCGATGCACGGGCTTCCTAGAGTAGGTATGAAGCTGGCAACCACAAGTACACAAGCATCTACGTATTAAACCCAACACCCCGCGAAATCACTGGCGAATGATCGAACCAGCTAACCACATGGACCTTCGTGTTATACTCCCACACACAGCCTTATTAACTTTAAAACAGTATGTTGGGCCTGGGCCTTCCTCCTATTCTCCTCCCTTTTCTTCTTTCAATATATATTCAGCCAATCAGAATGCAACAAGGAGACTACCACGGATCACCCCACAAAATCAGATCGCAGCCATCCACAATGCTCCATCCAATGGTGATATCTCTCTCACCCACCAAAAAAATCGGAGCGAACTTAGCGCGGGCTGCCGAATCGATCTTGGCGCCAGAGGTTTCGATTTTGGGCCGCGGGAGACCAAAACTTGGACTAGGTCAGGCCGCATCCAACCAACCACACCCACCCCACTAACGGATAGACTCACCCATCGCGCAGACTTCCTCCCTCGTCTCCTCGCGCGCCGCCTCCGCCAATATTCGATCCTCCTCCTTCCCCGGCGCCACACTGGCGGCCAACCCTAGACCTCCAGCGCCCGCGACCACCTCTGGCTCACACGCGACCCATCTCCGCTCACGGGATTTTCCCCTATGGCCGAAGACAAACCTGATGAAACCCTAGCCTAGATCCTAGTTGTCTAGTGAGGAGCAGGACGTGGGCGTCGCTCGGCGTCGATGAAGAAGGGGACGGCGGGTGGTGCCAGCGAAGGAGAGGCGGGGACCAACTCCTAGAACCTCTCCTCCCACACAATGGCGGCTGCGACCTCCTTCGCCACACTCGTGAGCTCCCTTCCTCCTCCTCCCCATTCACTCAACTCGTAGCCTCCTGACATTTGTAACCCTCCTCCTGACCATGTTCTTGCAGGCCATGGTGAGCCCAGCGGCGCCAGCGCAGAGGGTTGCGCTCCTGGTCTCCAGGCCCCCCTCGCTGCTCCTGTCCCTCCACGTCGTGTCCCCGACTGTTTCCATCTCTGGAGGGCCCCACAACCGCGTGCGCTTCATCACCTCCGCCAGCGCCGAACCCTATGTAAAGCTGGCCTTATCTGTACTCTAGTAGAATAATTATAATGATGAAGGTGGATTTTCGGATGTGAAAATTCCACGCCCATTTCTGCGTCCTAGATGTACCAGTTGTAGTATCCATGAATTTGTTTTCTAGAATTATTCATGAGAAGAATCGAGCCATCTACTGGATTTTCTTCCATGAATATAATTGCACAATTAGATTTTTCAGCACATACTTCTTTCTGATAAACGTTAGGCTTGCTTCTGTGAGTGTTAAGATGTAGTGAATCATAATGTTAGTTTGTCACGAGTTCAGTTGGTGTTCGTCACTGGTAGTCTAAGTAAACGGATATCCTAGCTGTACCAGTTGTAGTATTCATGAAAAAGTTTCGTGGAAATATTCTTGAGAAAAAAATAAGACACTCACTGAAACTTTTCTGTGAATAACATAAAAAATTGAGGTTTGTCATTACAGTATTTCTTCTAATGACAGTTTTGTCAAGTTTAGGGAGTATCAGATTCAGAGGTGAGTAGGACACGTGGTAATGTTAGTTATTTTAGTTCATTAGATTCAGTTGATGTTTGTCGCTGGCGGTCTAAAGGAAACATATATGCACTTCTATGTTACTATGTCTTTCTGATGTGCAAATATGGATTTTGCATTGGTGTGTGCTGCTTTTATTGAACCTTTTAATGGTGCTGATGTAGTCTGTCAACACCCGGATTTTTAATCCTAGATGCCTGTTATGCCATACATCTCAATCCCAGGATTACCATTTTTGCGAGATATAACAGAATTGGATACCATAGTACATCATCCATTACAACCGTACATAAGTTCTTACACAAATAGGGATCTCATGATCCAGTTCTTAATACAACATCAGGAAGCGGAATATGTAATAATAACGGTAGCGTGGGCGAAGCACCATCTTTGGGGTCACAGGCAATGCTGACGATGGGAGATGATCCTAGTTGTCGTAACCTTCCTAGGGTCCATCCTCCAGGTACTCCTCTTCATGTCTGGCCATGGGAATAGCCAGGGACAAAGCCATGAGTACTCTCTAAGTACTCGCAAACTAGTACTAACAGGGTAAAGGGTTTTTTGGATAATAGGACACTAGGCTCTAGGGTTGTTTTGCAAAAGCCAGATTTATCTCTACTAAGTTTAGGAGCAACAATTTCTATTTAAAGTTTTATAACACCTAAGTGGGAACTTGTATTTCATATCACAACCCTGTTGTGGTCAAGTCAAAGTCTCAATTCATTTCACAAGTAATTTTGAAAAGTTTGACGGGGGAACAGTATGGCCACTCCAACTGCCCATAACCGCGGACGCGGCTATTCGAATAGTTTGACACTCTACAGAGATTGTACACTTTCACCACAATATTCGATACATCCGTCAGGAACAAATCCTGAATTTACCATACTCAGTATGGGGATAATCAATCCTAACCTTTCAATTACATGCCCTAGTATAAGAACCTCTCCTGTGAGTTTGGCCTCCCAACCATGACCAACTGTCATCTTGGGTACTGCACAGGTGGACAATCTTCACAAGGTAGCCTCAGCTCAGACCTTGGCAGTGAGGGAACTAATACTAAGGTATATAATTTTCCAGTCAAGCCCTACCCAATCTTTGGGTATTGTGGTTGTACAATAAAATTGGAATGGTATCGCATCCAGACAACCATCAGTTTTATAAAGGGCAAAGGCTCATGCCTCATCATTTTCATCACCAAAATCATCAAGTGTTCGGAAACACATGTCCAAAACATTTCAATAGAATTATCCATCATTCCAAGGTTTTCATATCCATTTTTCCACCAAGTATTCCCATCTAAAGTTGATCAAGTTTTATGCTTAGCACTAGCATCTACAAGTGGGGTAAGCACTAATGAGGGGTGGTAAACTAGTGGAGTTTTACTAAGTTCAGTCTCATGCCTTAGGATGACATCAAGATTATCAAGTTTAGGCCAAATTTTATGCTCTTTATGCAACCTTCAAGTATCCTTCTAATATCTACCATTTATTCCAGTAAACTCTAAGTAAGAGCTTTGATAAAGAAATAAAGTAATAAACTTGCAAATAAAACTAGGATTGGTTTATCCAGTGGTTATGATCATATATGCTTTAAGGCATATAGTGGCATGGTAGCAAGCAGGTAGTAGCTTGCATAGGTATAGTATCAGCTTGCACATTCACTAGTAGCATTGGTCTTGCATTAGTGTCAATATAATCTTGCCTTGTGCAGAGCAGTGGTTGTAGTTCTCCTCGGCTTCATCTTCGTAGAATCCTCCTTCCTCCTCGTATCCTTGGTCGGTACTATCGTCTATGAATAAATACGAGGTACACAATCACCAAACAATACATAACTACTTGCAATCATCACACACAAGGGTCATATAGATGATCTAACATCATCTCTAACATTACAAGATTAAGGCTTGGTTTAATTCTTTTTATTTTTAGAAAATTAATTTCTACTCATTGAAAAACTACTTAAGATTTAATATTATCCAAACCAAACATGGGATCATGTTGACACATGTCATCACCACATATTTTAGTTCATGGTAATGTGATTTAAAGTGGTGTCACAATTTAATAAGGTTTCACCCTTTTATTTGGATTAATTAAAGTGGCTAGAAATGCCTATGGGGCATTGTTTTATTACTTGAACATTATTTCTGCCAGTAAACCTATATATTTTTATATATTCTGAAAGGAATGGTTAAATGTGTTTTTTGAGAGTTGGAACCAACTCAAAAGCTATTATGGTTTAAATTTGAAAAATGTTTGAATGCAGAAAAGCTTCTGCCTTGTTATTTTTACCAGGGGTGATCTATATATCCAAATGACTTGAATCCAACGGGCTTGGATTCAGTATTCCCAGACCTTTCTAACAAAATTAGTTTCATTCGATTTGGTGCATTGAATCGATCTGGGTTGATTTTTGAAACTGGGTACAGAAGTGTGTTTGAAATAAAATGGAAAAAGTTTAATTCAAATAACTGGGCTACGCGGGAAAAGTTAACGGGCCGGCCTGCTAAGCCTAGCGCTTCTGCGGGCTGCTTAAGTGGCTGTCCCCACTCGTCAGTGAGACAGGGGGTGCGAAGCGGTATGGGGCGATGTGGATCGTGCGATCTAGTTCTAATCCAACGACCGGGAGTCATCGTCGACGTTGGGCAACGCCGACGAGAAAGAAACCTAGCGCGACCAGTGGGGGTTGCTGGGGGCTCACCGGGGTGCAGGCGAGGGTCGGCGAGGCGGGCGAACGACGAAGTCGACGACGGCGAACTCAGGGGTGGTCGCGGCAGCTCCTGGGGTGGACGAAATCAATGGCCCCCTTCTTCTCCTGAGGCGGCAGGCTCCGGTGAAATTCCGGCGATGCGCTGCTCACCTTGCTACAGGACTGAGGTGGGGTGGTTCTGGGTGAGAGAGGAGTGGAATGGTGTGAAGAATTCGAGCAGGGTATCCCTCTATTTATAGTCTCGACGGTGAGACCGAATGGAATGGGCGGGCGACGGTGGCGACATGGCTACGGGCTGCTAGAGGCATGGCCGGCGGTGGCAATCGCTTGGTGGTCTCCTGTGATGCTCTACGGCTTTAATGCGCTTGTAGGGGCGGTGCGGTTTGGTCTAGAACACGCGACGCTCTGCGCGGCAGAGGCGGCGTCTTTGACGGCGAGCGGTGGCTGTGCATCACGGGGCGGCGAACGAGGATGTCTGGCGGTCTCCTGGGTCGGTGGTGATCGTGTATGCACGCGGCGAGGGCAGCACGCGGTCTATGGGCTTCGGTCGAGGGTGGCGCTCTGGCGCATGCATGGCATGGTCGCTGGCGGTCTGGGCGGGGTCCGTGCGTGTGGTCCAGTGGCTGGCAGGGTTCGAGCGCTGGACAGGGAGTGGCGGTGGACAGTGGGCTGCCTCCCAGACATGTTGTTTTGGCTTGGTGCTTGCTCTGGCTAGCTAGCCATTGTCGGCTGGCAAGGGGGTGCTTGGTGAAGGGAATATGCCCTGAGAGGCAATAATAAAGTGTTTATTATGTGTATTCCAAGTATATGATAGATGTTTATTTTGCATGCTATAATTGTATTAATACGGAAACGTTAATACATGTGTGTTTAATAAACAAACAGAAAGTTCCTAGTTATGCCTCTCTCATAAACTAGCTCGTTGATTAACAAGATGATCAAGGTTTCCTGATCATGGACACTGGATGTTGTTAATAACGGGATCACAACATTAGTGTAATGATGTGATGAACACTCATCCGAAGTATAGCATTACGATCAAAGTCATTGAGTTTATATTGCTATAACAACTTACGAAGTGATCCTAATCCTTAGACCATGAGATCATGTCAATCACTAACACCGGAAGAGT
The DNA here is from genome assembly GCA_910589765.1 of Avena atlantica. Classification (NCBI taxonomy): domain Eukaryota; kingdom Viridiplantae; phylum Streptophyta; class Magnoliopsida; order Poales; family Poaceae; genus Avena; species Avena atlantica. Next base: position 9,500,675 of record OU342736.1, on the reverse strand, counting down.
TTCTTGATAACATCAAACGTCACACCGTAACAGGGTGATTATAAAGATGGATTCAGAACTAATAAAGTGTTATGTTGAGGCTCATGGATCAAGAGTGGAATTTGTTCATCCCGATGACGGATAGATATACTCTGGGCCCTCTCGGTGATATCACATTGATTAGCTTGCAAGCAAGTGATTTGATCACTAGAATGTTATATCACGGGAACGAGAAAAGAGTGCATGTCGGTAACGAGATCAAACTAGGTATGGAGATACCGATGATCGAATCTCGGACATGTAATATATCGTGAAACAAAGGGATTAAGATACTAGCGTAAAAGGTTCCGACGATCACAAGAAAGTCATCGTTGAATGTGTGGGAGTCAGTACGGGTCTCCAGATCCCGCTTCTGATTATTGATCCGAGAGGGGTCTCGATCATGTCCGCATTATTCACGAACCGTAGGGTGACACACTTAAGAGACACCGACATCCAATTGGAGCAAAAGTTTCATGCCGAAAAGAAAAAGAAAGCGCAGGAATTTATTTCACTAGACACCGAAACTGTTTCGGTTGAAATTGCTGAAACTGGTTCTGCATGTGAAATGGAATACTAGCAAGGGGTTTTATGTGAATGTTTGTTAATTAAAGTAATTAACAAAATTTTGAATAAATAAATAAAAGAGTTTTATTTAAATGAGAGCTTGCATTAAATTTGGTGGAAATTTAATGCATGTGAGTGGATTTTTGAGTGGAGGCTTTTTAATGGGAGTGGAGGCTTTTCATTTTGAGTGGGAGCTCCACCCACATGAATGTGGAAGAGGTGGGGCAGCCCCATGGCTGGGCGCCATGCCCCTTGGGTGCCCCCCCTCTCCCCTATAAAAGGCCCCCCTCTCCTCCTCTCACACTACACCTCCTCGTGAAGGATCTCTCTCCCCCTCTAGAATTTATCCCCCATGGTCTCGGACTAGCGAGATACATGTTCCCGGTGGCTATTCGGCAAGAAAGAGTTGTGCTTCCGCTGCATCGCTGGAGCGAGGAGGCGGAGGTTGCTCGGTGCCTCGAACGTGTGTGCGAGCACGGATGCGCTGCTGATTTGCGGCGCTAGGACTTCCTCTCGATCTTGAGATCGGCAAGAGATCGTCTACATCAACCACGAGTTGAACTCGTTAAGCTTTGTCGGTCTTCAAGGGTATGTTCTCTACGGATATACATCCGCCCGTTGTTTGTATCTAGTAGATGGATCTTGGTATATAGTTCACATCGTAGGAAAATTTTTGTTTTCTATGCTGCGAACCCTACAGTGGTATCAGAGCCGGATCTATGCGTAGATACTTTACACGGGTAGTACACATATGAGTATGTGGGCGATGATGATCATGTTGTTGCTCCTTTGTTGTAATTTTGGATATTGGTGGCATAGTGGGATGAAGCGGCCCGGACAAACTTTACATGTCCTCGCACATGAGACCTGTTCCACGCTTGACATGCAACTAGTTTGCATAAGTGGCTAGCGGGTGTCTGTCTCTCCTACTATAGTCAATATCTATTTTGCAAGCAAGTTGTCAACAATTTGATTATCCTCGTTGTGGTTCATGTTCGTAGGTAAGAACGGTTCTATCTCGAAAGCCCTAAGCCACGTAAAACTTGCAATGGATAAATTAGAGGCGTCTAGTTTAGATTGTTGCTGGGCTAGTGTTATGATATGGTAGTGTTGTAAGTAGAAGTATGAGATGATACTCTTACAACACACATAGCGTGTAAAATCCATAGACCTTGGATTTACACATATAGGTATGATAGTGATCATACCACGATGCACATGATAGAGATCATCTGCGGGAACCATATAATTTCACTAATAAACATATGATGTTTGATTACATCTTATATTGCTTGTTTAGCGCTTTGTTAAGCATAATAAGATGATCCCTCATTTAAATATCAAGATAAGAATGTGTTCTTCCTTTAGTATGCACCGATTATGTTTTCGTCGCTCCAAGACATCACGTGATGATCGGGTGTTCTAGGATCCACGACCATATTTCGGGTGTAAAACAGTTACACACGCAAATACTAAGGTTCTAACTTGGCGAGCCTAGCATGTACAGACATGGCCTCGGAACACAGACCGAAAGGTTAAGCATGAGTCATATAGTTGATATGATGCCCATTTGATGCTCGCCTTTGAAGCTATACCGACTCACGTGATGATCGGACTTGGTGTAGTGGATTTGGTTCATGTAATCACCAAAAGGACACGAGGGATGTCGCTTTTGAGTGGGAGTTCATTCGTAATATAGATTAGTTGAACTCGATCTATCATACACTTAGTCTAAACTTTACAAATTCTGTTGTAGATGGCACCACCTGCTTTTAATTTCAATGCGTTCATGGAGAAAGAGAAACTAGCAACGAACGGTAGCAACTTTACTGAATGGGCCATGAATTTGAGGATTCTCCTCTCTGCTGCACAAAAGCAATATGTGCTAGAAGCGCCGTTAGGCCCCCCACCTTTTGATGATGCCCCTGACGAGGAGAAGAATGTCTATCAGACTCGTCAGGAGGACCACAACTTAGTTCATTGCGGCATATTGTATGGACTAGAGCCGGAACTTCGAAAGCGTTTCGAAAACGGCAATGCATTTGATACAATGGGTGAGTTGAAAATGATTTTCGACACACATGCTGCTGTAGAGAGCTACAACGCTTCAGAAAAGTTCTTTAGCTGCATGATGGAAGAGCACAGCTCCGTTAGTGAGCATGTACTCAAGATGTCGGGTTACGCCGATAAGCTTGTGTCCTTGGGAATATCGATTCCCATTGACTTAGGCATCCATCGTGTTCTGCAGTCTCTGCCACCTAGCTATAAGAGCTTTGTGATGAACTATAATATGCAAGGCATGAAGAAGTCTCTCCCCGAGCTTCTGTCAATGCTTAAAACTGCAGAAGTGGAGATCAAAAAGGAACATCAAGTGTTGATGATCAATAGGAACACTGGTTTCAAGAAAGACAAGAAGGGAAAACGGAAGGGAAGTAAGGGCGGCAAGCCGGTTGCCGCGCCTGAAAAGAAACCCCGAGTTGGACCTAAGTCTGATTCCGAGTGCTACTATTGTAAGGGGACTGGCCATTGGAAGCGCAACTGCCCCAAGTATCTGGCAGACAAGAAGGCCGGCAAGGCAAACAAAGGTATATATGATATACATGTTATTGATGTGTACTTGACTAGTGCTCGCAGTAGCACCTGGGTATTTGATACCGGTTCAGTTGCTAATATTTGTAACTCGAATCAGGGGCTGCGGAACAAGCGACCGCTAGCAAGGGGTGAGGTCAAGATGCGTGTCGGCAATGGATCAAGTGTTGATGTGATCGCCGTCGGAACGCTGCCTCTCCACTTACCGTCGGGATTAGTTATAAACTTGAATAAATGTTATCTGGTGCCTGCACTGAGCATGAACATTGTATCTGGATCGTGTTTGATGCGAAGTGGTTATTCATTTAAATCCGAGAACAATGGTTGTTCCATTTATATGAATGAAATCTTTTATGGTCATGCACCGATGATGAATGATTTATTTCTATTAGATCTCGATGATAATGTTACACATATTCATAATGTTGATGCTAAAAGGATTAAACTTAATGATGATATATCCACATATATGTGGCACTGCCGTCTAGGTCATATTGGCGTTAAACGCATGAAGAAGCTCCATTCGGATGGACTTTTGGAATCACTTGATTATGAATCATTTGATACATGTGAGCCATGCCTTATGGGCAAGATGACTAGAACGCCGTTTTCCGGTTCAATGGAACGGGCGACAGATTTATTGGAAATCATACATTCTGATGTATGTGGTCCAATGAGTGTGTCGGCGCGAGGTGGATATCGTTATTTTGTTACTTTCACGGATGATTTGAGTAGATACGGTTATATCTACTTGATGAAACACAAGTCTGAAACCTTTGAAAAGTTCAAGGAATTTCAGAATGAAGTGGAAAATCATCGTAATAGAAAGATCAAATTTCTACGGTCCGACCGTGGAGGTGAGTATCTAAGTTACGAGTTTAGCACTCACATGAAAGAGTGTGGAATTGTTTCACAACTCACACCTGCCGGAACACCACAGCGAAATGGTGTGTCGGAACGTCGTAATCGTACTTTATTAGATATGGTTCGATCTATGATGTCTCTGACAGACTTGCCGTTGTCATTTTGGGGTTATGCACTAGAAACTGCTGCATTCACTTTAAATCGGGCACCATCTAAATCCGTTGAAAAGACACCGTATGAATTGTGGTTTGGAAACAAACCTAAGCTGTCATTTCTTAAAGTTTGGGGTTGCGATGTTTATGTGAAGAAACTTCAACCGGATAAACTCGAACCCAAAGCGGAAAAATGCGTCTTCATAGGATACCCTAAAGAAACTATTGGGTATTCCTTCTATCACAGATCCGAGGGCAAGGTTTTTGTTGCCAAGAATGGATCCTTTCTAGAGAAAGAGTTTCTCGCGAAAGGTGTGAGTAGTCGGAAGGTAGAACTCGAAGAGGTTGTGGAACCTTCTCTTCAAAGTATAGCGAGTAGCGCAGCGCCGGAAGTTGTTCCGGAGTTGGCTCCACCTGTTGAAGAGGGAACTAATGATAATGATCATGAAACTCCAAAAGAGAGTACTACCGAACCTCGCATGTCAAACAGGACGCGTGCAGCTCCCGAGCTGTACGGAAATCCTGTCATGAATTTCATGGTTGATGAAAATGATGACCCTGTGACGTATGAAGAAGCGATGATGAGCCCAGATTCCAACAAATGGTTAGAAGCCATGAAATCCGAGATGGAATCCATGTATGAAAATCAAGTTTGGAACTTGGTGGAATTACCTCACGACCGAAAGGCCGTGGAGAACAAATGGATTTTCAAAAGGAAAACTGATGCTGATGGTAATGTGACCATCTATAAAGCTCGACTTGTCGCAAAGGGGTTTCGACAAATTCAAGGAGTTGACTACGATGAGACTTTCTCTCCCGTAGCGATGCTAAAGTCAGTTAGGATTATGTTAGCAATTGCTGCATATTTCGATTATGAAATATGGCAGATGGATGTCAAAACCGCGTTTCTCAATGGTAATATTGAAGAAGAGTTGTATATGATACAACCAAAGGGTTTTGTCGATCCTAAGGATGCTAACAAGGTGTGCAAGATTCAGCGATCCATCTATGGATTGAAGCAAGCATCACGAAGTTGGAATCTCCGCTTTGATGAGGTGATCAAAGAGTTTGGATTTGTCCAAACTTATGGAGAAGCTTGTATTTACAAGAAAGTGAGTGGGAGCAATGTGGCATTTCTGATATTATATGTGGATGACATATTATTGATCGGAAATGATAAAGAACTTTTAAACAGTGTTAAAAGTAATCTAAACAGCAAATTTTCAATGAAGGACCTAGGTGAAGCGTCATACATATTAGGCATAAAGATCTATAGAGATAGATCTAGGCGCCTAATAGGGCTATCGCAAAGTACATACCTTGATAAGATTTTAAAGAAGTTTAAAATGGACGGAAGTAAGAAGGGGTTCTTACCTATGTTGCAAGGAAAGACATTGAGTAAGACTCAAAGTCCGGCTTCGGCGGAAGAAAGAGAGATAATGGACAAAGTCCCCTATGCTTCAGCCATAGGCTCTATAATGTACGCCATGCTATGTACAACACCGGATGTGGCACATGCTATTAGTTTGACTAGTAGGTACCAATCGGATCCAGGTTCGGAACACTGGATAGCGGTCAAGAATATCCTTAAGTACTTACGAAGAACTAAGGATATGTTTCTTGTATACGGAGGTGAAGAAGAGCTCGTCGCTAAGTGTTATGTCGATGCTAGCTTTGACACCGATCCGGATGACTCTAAGTCTCAATCCGGATACGTATTTCTCATGAATGGCGGAGCGGTTAGTTGGAGGAGTTCCAAACAACCTGTGGTAGCGGGATCAACAACGGAGGCCGAATATGTTGCTGCTTCAGAAGCGGCTCAGGAAGCAGTTTGGATGAAGGAGTTCATATCCGAACTAGGAGTTGTGGCAAACGCGTTGGACCCAATGGTGATCTATTGTGACAACAATGGTGCCATTGCCAATGCCAAAGAGCCAAGGTCTCACAAGCATTCCAAGCATATTAAGCGCCGGTTTCACTCCATCCGCGAGCATGTCAAGGATGGAGATATAAAGATTTGTAAAGTACATACGGATCTCAATGTAGCAGATCCGTTGACTAAAACTCTCCCTAGAGCAAAACATGATCAACACCAGAACTCAATGGGTGTTAGATTTATCACTATGTAACTAGATTATTGTCTCTAGTGCAAGTGGGAGACTGAAGGGAATATGCCCTGAGAGGCAATAATAAAGTGTTTATTATGTGTATTCCAAGTATATGATAGATGTTTATTTTGCATGCTATAATTGTATTAATACGGAAACGTTAATACATGTGTGTTTAATAAACAAACAGAAAGTTCCTAGTTATGCCTCTCTCATAAACTAGCTCGTTGATTAACAAGATGATCAAGGTTTCCTGATCATGGACATTGGATGTTGTTAATAACGGGATCACAACATTAGTGTAATGATGTGATGAACACTCATCCGAAGTATAGCATTACGATCAAAGTCATTGAGTTTATATTGCTATAACAACTTACGAAGTGATCCTAATCCTTAGACCATGAGATCATGTCAATCACTAACACCGGAAGAGTTTCTTGATAACATCAAACGTCACACCGTAATAGGGTGATTATAAAGATGGATTCAGAACTAATAAAGTGTTATGTTGAGGCTCATGGATCAAGAGTGGAATTTGTTCATCCCGATGACGGATAGATATACTCTGGGCCCTCTCGGTGATATCACATTGATTAGCTTGCAAGCAAGTGATTTGATCACTAGAATGTTATATCACGGGAACAAGAAAAGAGTGCATGTCGGTAACGAGATCAAACTAGGTATGGAGATACCGATGATCGAATCTCGGACATGTAATATATCGTGAAACTAAGGGATTAAGATACTAGCGTAAAAGGTTCCGACGATCACAAGAAAGTCATCGTTGAATGTGTGGGAGTCAGTATGGGTCTCCAGATCCCGCTTCTGATTATTGATCCGAGAGGGGTCTCGATCATGTCCGCATTATTCACAAACCGTAGGGTGACACACTTAAGAGACACCGACATCCAATTGGAGCAAAAGTTTCATGCCGAAAAGAAAAAGAAAGCGCAGGAATTTATTTCACTAGACACCGAAACTGTTTCGGTTGAAATTGCTGAAACTGGTTCTGCATGTGAAATGGAATACTAGCAAGGGGTTTTATGTGAATGTTTGTTAATTAAAGTAATTAACAAAATTCTGAATAAATAAATAAAAGAGTTTTATTTAAATGAGAGCTTGCATTAAATTTGGTGGAAATTCAATGCATGTGAGTGGATTTTTGAGTGGAGGCTTTTTAATGGGAGTGGAGGCTTTTCATTTTGAGTGGGAGCTCCACCCACATGAATGTGGAAGAGGTGGGGGCAGCCCCATGGCTGGGCGCCATGCCCCTTGGGTGCCCCCCCTCTCCCCTATAAAAGGCCCCCCTCTCCTCCTCTCACACTACACCTCCTCGTGAAGGATCTCTCTCCCCCTCTAGAATTTATCCCCCATGGTCTCGGACTAGCGAGATACATGTTCCCGGTGGCTATTCGGCAAGAAAGAGTTGTGCTTCCGCTGCATCGCTGGAGCGAGGAGGCGGAGGTTGCTCGGTGCCTCGAACGTGTGTGCGAGCACGGATGCGCTGCTGATTTGCGGCGCTAGGACTTCCTCTCGATCTTGAGATCGGCAAGAGATCGTCTACATCAACCACGAGTTGAACTCGTTAAGCTTTGTCGGTCTTCAAGGGTATGTTCTCTACGGATATACATCCGCCCGTTGTTTGTATCTAGTAGATGGATCTTGGTATATAGTTCACATCGTAGGAAATTTTTTGTTTTCTATGCTACGAACCCTACACTTGGGTTGGCATGGCATGGAGCAAAGGGTAGGGGCTAGGGTTGGTCCAAGCACTGGTTGTCACTAGGGGAGATAAGGGTGATCAATGGTGAACATTTCTTAGCCCAATTACTGCTCCAAACAGTGAAGTTAGGCCAGTTTGATTTGAATCTGCCAAGTGTTTGATGAAATGTCCGCAATAATTCAAGTTTTGAATTTTGAAAAGATTTTTGGTGGGTTTGCTAGATTGGTGCTGGTGAGTCTGCAGATGCTTTGGTTTTGAAAGTTGAGCTTGTTTGAGTGGTTTTTGAAAAAGTGGGATCTTCCTATATGATAAGGATTCAATTTTGAATTGTCACTTAAACTATGCATTTGAAAGTTTCTGGATGATCACAAACTGGGCCTTGATACCTTGTTAGGAGTACATTCAAGGGGTGCAAAGATCCAGAGAAGTTTATGTTAGGTTCTGAAAGTTTGAGGCATCCAAAGTAGGCATGGGAGTTAAATTGGTCAAAATGACCATTCCCTTATTTTATTTGTTTTGATTTACTTGTCTTTAGGAAAAGTTTGGGAAATGTTTAGATGATGTTTATTTCACCTAAGCATCCATTTAAAAGCAATGGAACACATAAACAAGGTGGTTCAAAAGAATTCAAAATGAAATGCATACACATATGCATGCTTTCAAAATTTTATTTAGAAAAGTTTTCTGTTAACCCTAATTTTGATGCTTAGTGTTTGATGATCCAAGTTTAGTATTTTTGGGATGTTACACAGTCCTTTCATGCACTGCTGCCATGCATATTTGTCGCTCACTTGCTAGATATCTATTCTATTTTTTACATTTCTTAAAACATGCATATATATATATATATATCTTGATATTGGAAATAATTGTCTCCACTTTACACTTTCATGTAAAAACTGCCAAGTACAATTGTTCCTACATGGTGGAGTCCCGCACAGATCCGGCGTCTCCGACCTCTGTATCCATACGGAGGAGAAGCGGCAGCCCCTGACCCGTCCACTGTTGCTGCTACTCTGGCTTGGACAGGAGGGCGTACAAGTACATGCATCTCTGTCGGCAGGTGCGTCTGCTTCTCCATCTTCCTATTTCACTAGTGCTCTTTGTGCTGCTTGTTGTAGATGATACTTAGTGATTATGTACTGGTTCCTTCTTATCTTCTTGCAAATTGGGCAGTATAATTTTGATGCGAAACTATATAGCTCTAGTTGTGACAAGATAGTAGTATATATCTTGTGGCATCACATACCAATAATACATAGAGCTTAGTGCTACCACTTACACATGGCTTACATTCATGGTGGCTGCCCCATTAATTTCAGTAAATTATATCATGGTAATATGTTGTTTCCTTTCTAATGTCTTCCTCACTTACACATATCTTCCTTACTTTGGGGAAAAATAAGTAAATGGTATTTATCTGCTTTTGATAACTATCTTATTTGCTTCTGTTAACTATCACTATAAATGATTTATTTATCAGAAGTTTATTAGCTTTTGTTAACACAAGTTAGATATATCATATATGTGTGAGACCTCAGGTAAATGGTTTGAATGAATTCAACTATAAATGGCATCTCATTTTTGTTACTGCATTTGAATAGCCTGAATATTTTTTTGATTTATCTCAATCTAGTAACAATGATCTTTGTGTATTGTTTATATTTGTAAGTTCATTAAATTGTTATCTCACAGTTACCCTTTTGATTGCATGATACATGTTATACCATACTGAAGCATTTCGCATGCATTTGAATACCTAATGCTCTATTAGTTTTCTTTGTATTTGATACGTGTGTGTACTGCTTAGTGGTAAATTATCATTTGTTGCTTCTTTGCGGGCCATTGACTACCATTGCTATGTATTTTCTGATTGAGATTATTCAGTGTGCTTTATAATGTAGCAATACTTCTTCTGCAGTTCATGATCTGTGAGGATATTTTCTAGATTACTGTGAGATAAGACATGCCTTCTTTATCTATTTGCTTATTTGCACAAGATGGCGCCCACTGATTCGGAGAGGGCATTAGTCTTGAAAGTTTTGTAGAGTAAATAATGTGATATAAAAGATCTGTAGTTACTGATTCTATAACTAGATGCAACAAATGGATGCTCAAGATAATCTGGAACACTAATCATTGTAATGTTGCAGTATATATGCTCAACAAATAGGCGCAAAAATGACACTATAATCTCTTGCATGTTAGGATATATATATATATATATATATATATATATATATGATTCTTCTGTTTCCTAATAGTTGCCAAATATTTCCTATATTCAAAGTCTAAAAACTTGGCTTTTCCTCTCTTGTCCAGGAGTTCCAGCCAAAGAAATTCGAGAAAAGCTTGATTGTAAAAGTTCAGGTATTAAATTGTTGAAGATCGTACATGCTTTGCAACTTTGTCACCCGATGGAAAAGATACTTGTTTGCTGGGAGATATGTATTTGATAATCTTTTCAAGTATAACCTGGTTGTATGCTATTATGCAATTCAAATGATTGGAGTCAAATATCTGTAGTTATTTAGATTCTGTGTGTTACCTGTTTGTTGGGAGGTATGTATCTGATAATGTTTTCATGTATAACCTGGATGTATGCTAATATGCAATTCAAATGATGGGAGTCAAATATCTATAGTTGTTCAGATTCTGTGTGGTGATAAATTGTATATTGGGTGGAAAACAATGTCCTGTATAATATGTGGGCTTGATCTGTATAAATTTTGCTTTCTCGTACTGATTGAAAAGAGACCGAGGCCCAAATACTATTGCACCATTAAAAGGCCAGAATGAATTTTACTGATCAAATACTTCTGTAAAAATCCCATGGCCCATACGCTTTTGAATTGGATCAGAAAATGCAGAAAATAAAAAGGAATGGACTTTAAAAGGACAAAGCCCCAAAACAAAAATGGCTCCTAGAAAATAAAAAGGCAGAATTATTGGGCCCAACCCATATAAACGACTGAAATGGACCGGGCTCAATTTACATTACGACGATTCCATTTCGTCATAGTTTGGCCACGTCAGATCAGCCACGTAGGATCTAACCTGGCTTGGCTAGAGGTCCCGTGACGATATTGGATCGTCATAACCGTTATGACGATCCAATAACGTCAGAGACGGTTATGACTATTTCACAAAAAACGTCGTTTTATGTAATTACTAACGCTCAATTTTTGACGATATATTTTTTTCATAAGATCGTCATATATTATAGATAATGACGATTCAGTGATGAAAATGGAGTGTCATGTATCAACAGATTTCTTGTAGTGACTTAATAATTCTGAACCATTGTGACTAGTTGTCACATCCCAAAAAATTTCCAAATTTTGAAATGTGAAAAATAAATAAACAAAATAAATAATTGTTGAAATTTAGGGTGAAAAGAAACTTTTTGATTCCAAATGTAAACATCCAAAACCCATCTTGAACAAAGTTTGAATAAAAGGGAATCAAACAAAATTTCAATCAAGTGAAATGCATTCATTATAAATGCATCTTGAAATTTGAATACTTGGAAAAGTTAAACCAAAACCTTAAAACCCTAATGGAAGAAAATCAATTCCAAAATCTCTCTAAGACTATGGATTTGATCCATATAAAAATTTATCAACAAACATTTATAAATCATCAAATATGATAAACAAAAATATTATCAAACCATAGAAATTGGTTTCACTTAATTTGGAGGCATGGACAAAATCTTATGAATTTAATAAGATAAAGTAATTAATTTTTCAAAGCTAATAAAGCTCATAGCTAAATTCCATACCAAAATTATGTGCAAATAATCCTAAAGAGGTTAAAAAGATAAACAAATATCAAATAAAACTATACAAATTGGAATCACCAATTTTGGATCTATAAATAAAAAGATATGGATTTTATAAGACAAAGAAAGAAATAAATAATTAAGGAATATTTAAAGCCAAATTAAATCTTGGCCAAATCCATAAACAAATAAAATGAAAGTTTATTGAATAATAGAAGGGAATAAAATATTATTTAAATAAAATCAAGAATGTCCAATTTTATTTAAATAAAGACAAGTTGCCTAAACTAAATAATAAATCCCAATAAAATTGTAGAAGATAATTTAGACCTTGAAATAAATCCATAAGAAAATTGAACAGAGATAATCCAAATCCAAATGAAATAAAGGGATAAGGAATATTCAAATAAAATAATATGGCCTTAACCAAATTCTATTCCATTAGAATGAAGACAAAAATCCCTAATAGAAATGATTAATTAAGTCATGAGAAAATAGTGAATTGGAATTTACCAAAGTGGATTAAAAAGTTATGTAATTTCCTTAAAAGAATTATGTGAATAAAATTTATATGGGATTAAAACCATATTTCATTTTGTTGAAATAAATACAAATGCACAATTTAAATGATTAATAAATCATATTAAAAATAGTTCAAATAATTCAAAGTGAATTATTTAACACCCTGTTAAATAAATAAAATCTACTTAGAAAGGTTTGGTGAAAAATTAGAATTCAAATAAGAGTTGAAAATATGATTCAAATCTTATTTGAATAAATACAAGTGCCTAATTTAAATAAAGAATAAACCATAATTGAATAAAGGGATTATTCCAAAATGGTCTTTAAAAACACATTTATAACAGTACTAAAATATATTGAAAGTTTGGAAGAGTTTTGAATTAAAAAGAGGTTTGAAATCATTTGAACAAAATTCAAAACAGAAAATTGAAAAGAAAAAGGAAAAATAATTAGAAAAAAAAAGAAAACCAACCAGCCCAGCTCGGCTAGCCCATCTGGCCCAACTCGCAGCCTGCTCCCTCTCCCGCGAACCGTTTTATTTCACTCAGACCCACACCCTCTCAGTCACTGATCGCCTGACCCCACTTGCACCTCTCTCTACCGCTGACCAACGGACCCCACCTGCCAGTCGTCTTCATCACCCCGCGACTCGTTCTTCCTCCTCTCTCTCCCATTTCTGCCGTGGATTCCACCCTTCAATTCGTCTTAACGCCGCAATTAAAACACCAGCAATCACTGCCCACTTAAGCGCCCTCCTCTTCCCCTCCTTTCCCCTCAAGCCTCATTCCACGAGAACCCCTAGGCTGCGTCAATTTCTTCTCAAACTCCACTGTCTCCGACGATACTCTGGCCACAATTCTGGCCAAGTCTCGCCTCCCCTTGCCTTCCAGATCCCACGAGAGTGATCCCCATCCACGTACGCATCTGCCCGTAGCCTCCACTCGCCCGTGCGCGCTCTAAAACCTCGGCATCCTCTTTGATAGAGCACCGCCGCTGTTAACAGCAACTCCATCGAGCTTTTCCGATATCTTCTAGATTCCCCTCTTCCTCTCATTGATACGTGCGTGATCCCCAACATCGTAGGCATCTAACGCAACCCACTATCTGTCTTAGTGCGGTCCATAGCATCGCCTCTGTCTTCAATTGAGAGCGCCAGCTGCCAGAAGCTTCTCCGGTGATCGCTTAACACCGTCACCGTGCGCCCCTTCGCCAACCAAGAGCACGTCGAGCATCAGCGACATCACGCGAACACAGTGAGCCATCTCCCTTGTCCCCTTCCTTCCTGCTTCGCCGAAACCACTGTTAGCCGAGCGTCGCCGCCGCACACCACCGCCGAGCGCCGCCAGGGTTTGGTCAATACGTTTCAAGCCATTAGATCTCGATCCTATGTACGCGATAGAAACTTAAACCGATGACGTATCGTGTGTTGTGAGCTGTGCGATGCAACTTAGATCTAATGACCTATATTTCTCGATCCAGCCGAACCGGTACCGGCGAATAGAAATCATCCACGTGGCCTGAGTTTTGTTTTAAAAACAGAAACATTACTATTAGATGTTAGGATTTGCAAAATTCATAACTTTAAATCTACACGTTCAAACTTTATAAATTTTATATCACTGGATTCAGAAAAATGTGACCTTTCGAACCATGCCCTTTTTTTTGTGTTTTGCTTCTATAATATTTGTTGTTTTTGCAAAAACATGTGTAGGCATATTTTGTGTATAAAATTTATTTCTAAAAATGTTTTTAGGATAAAATCTTTTGTAAATGGATTGTTTTGAACCTACTGACCATAGAAACCAACTTTTGGACTTAAAAATATATTTTGTGACACTTAGTAATTATTCCTTTGAATTAAAGCATTTCTATCTAAATAAAAATGTTGAATATGTTTTAAAAAATGCTTTTTGAATAAAACCTTTTGAAAATGGTTTCAATTAAACTCTACCCTAAACACCAAGTTTTAGGATTTAAAAAAATATTTGGTGAACCCTAGAAAATTATTACTTTGTTTAAAGGCAATTCCAAAAAAATAAAATATTTAAAAATGGTTTATAGGTAAAACCTTTTGCAAATGCTTTTACTATTAAACTCTTGACCTTAAAACACTAACATTTGTGTTTAAAAATATATTTTTCAAACACTTTGAATTATTACTTTGATTAAATCATTTCTAACAAAACAAAAATGATTTAAAGTGGCCATTTTCAAAAACTTAATATCAAATGGTGTTGCCACTTTTATAAATGACCAATAGGTGTGTTAAAAGGTTTATAACCTATTAGAAACTACTTTTCAAATAAAACAATCTTTGGCATGCTTGTATGCATTGCTTTGTTTTTATCATTCTATGTGATGAATTGCTTGAATGCTATATTGAATTTGTGCCTTGATTAAATTGTAGTGAAATTTGAAGAGTGTGACTATTGCAAGATCAAGGAGTGAACTTATATTATCTACCAAAAAGGAAAGTGGTACTTCATACTTTTGTCCCATTATTTTCACTATGCATTAGTGATGTTTTCAGTAGGACTTGCATGGAATTTTACTAATTATGCTATGCCATGGGAAATCCTAGTAGATGAAACCTTAGTAGAAATTTTCCCTAAGTTAAGATCCCTACTACTATCATTCTTAGCTTAGCTAGTAGAAAACGAGGGTGGATTATATTCATGCTATGGTATATCTCTAAGTCTATGACTTGTGTTTTGTTTAATAAATAAACTATGTGAATGAAACACCTGGGTGGAATGGTGTGAATGGATTTATTTTGAGTGGTTACACAAGTCCAGGGGACTGGTGAACCTTGTGTATCACAATTGTGGAAAGCCACCCAGGAACAAAGAGATTTGAGATGTCAAATGTTGAGAAGCTTCAAGTGCACCCACATGCCATTATGGGCTCTGCCTAGATCATATAGGTTGCAATAACTTAGCCAAATGGACAATTGGTGGTAGGGGCTGATAGGTTTGGGAACGCGTCCATATTGGTCTAAGGGAAGGCTTCTGAAAGATCTTGTCTCGATGCATGTCGAGTGTTCTGAAAGATCTTGTCTCGATGCATGTCGAGTTATGTGACAACTCAGTTTTTAGCCAATAACAATAAGTTAGACCCAACCTTGCAGAAGATTTTGGAAATTCAATTCCAATTTTTGTAAGGGACGACCAATCAAATGGTCAACATGAGAGACAACATTTCCCAAGGAGTTTTTAACAACAATGATGTCAAGGATGATATTATAGAAGGAACTCAAGCTTGCAATATTTGTGGAGACATGGAACACACTTCTAAAGAGCATAAGGATCAATGCCCTAATTGTGAAGAGAAACATCCAACTAAACAATGCCCCACATCTCAAGTTACTTGTTTCCTATGTGAGGGAAATGATCATGTTCCTATCCAATGCCCCATCTATCTCAAAAAATGAAACAAGGTGGAACGCATCAAAAGTTTGAGAACCCCCATGAGGAAACAACTTCTATCAAGAATGTAGTGACCTCGGATCAAGTAATATCCTAAGTCCCGGTGATTAACATGCTAGTTCCTGGATCAATAGCTAGCATTCACAGTCGATGAAATATCATGTAAAACACAAGTCTTTATTACATGAATTGAATAATCCAGAGTTTACATTATTACAACAAAAGCGAAAAATATACAACTTGAGTCCCATCAATTCCACAGGCAGGTTGAGTGAAGACCCGCGATCCTAGTGCACCTTTCAACGATCTCCAAAATTCTGCACATGAAACCTGCAGCCAACAAGTTGGGTCAATACTTTGAATGTATTGGCAGATTACACCAAGGAAGGAAAGACTAATTCTACATGCAAGGCTAGTTTAGGATTTGGAGTTCATTTGCATAAAGCTAATTTTTTCTAAGTATAGATAAAAGAGAGAGAGAGAGTTTTACCCAACTTTGTAAACATTTGCTTAGATAGAATAGGGTCGAATGGCACACGAGGATATTACTCACCAAGTGTCCAAACAACCAAACACTTGGATATTACTCACCAAGTGACACTTGGATATTACGCACCAAGTTCCCAAAATCCCACCCATTGGCGATATTACTCACGCCATGGGGTTTCAAAACTTTTCTTAGAAAGGAGAGAGGAAGATCCTTCAGAGGATCCATCCTTCAGATGCTCAATGTTGTTCTGTTTCCGTGAACACGACTGATTGATCATATTGCAATACTCTCGAGAGTTTGTGCACTTTACCCACAATCCATGATCAAGTCCTTTTATAGACAAGACCATGGCGAGGCTTTCCCTTAGTAGCCCCTCTACCTTCTGGATCCAATCGTGCCAAGAACCTCCAAATGTTGCTACCTAGGTGAGGTTTCCCACTAAGTACTAGGCCAAGACAGAGCCCATATGTATTGTGATTGCACTGGAAGCTTCTGAATTCTGAAACATGGCAGACTTCTTTGATTCCTGGGCGGCCGTCCTCCACCAAAATATCACTCATTGACCCGACAACCATTCGGCCCAGAAAAAAACTTAGTTTTATTTTGAAGTTGATTTGAGAAGAAAATTTTGCTCAAGAGAGCCTTTATACTTAGAAGAAATTCATTGTCTTTCGAACCCCCCAACGGTACTTTACATATATATAGCACAGCAAGAATACTTAGAAAAAACAGGGGTAACCTATTAGGAGGGGAAATCCTAAGTATAGAGTTACTCATGGCATACTAAAAATCACCGCACTTGCAAAATAATACTAAGGAAAATAATCCTACTAGAACATCCTACACATGCATACTACAGAATTTTGAAGATCACATGCATGGAATCAAAACTAGGACAAAAATTATGAACAAGTGGTGTAACTTGCCTTATGTTGATAATATGGGTGATGATTGTATTTCTCCGTAGCAATTGCACTCTTTGAACAATCTAATACGACGACAAGGTAGTTCCAATCAAAACAATTGCAAACATAGCAAACACAACAAGGATGATCACAAGCATGCATGACGGTTTAATATGTTACAATGCTTATATTTAGTTCTCTGAGCATTAATAGATTATATGACACATGTATGAGATCAATTAAAGCAATAGGGTATTTATCAATAAATATTGATAAAGTGGTTTTAATAGTTTTGTTGCAACTTCTGTCCTAATTGTGGAGTAAAATTTGGTTCTAAGTTATACTGTATAGAGGGCATTAATACGAACCAGTAGGAATTGGATTCACCCTAATCGGAGTTATAAATCTTTTCTTATAATTTAAAGAGTGTATAATGGATTTTTACATCATTTATATAGTTTCTGTTGCCTAAAAATCAAACTAAAATTATATCTGTAATCTCCACGAAATTATGATTCCAGGGACGTATTATTTGTAATTTTCTGAGCAGTACTCGAATTAGTATGATTTTCATACTCTAAATAAGCCATTTATCTATTTATTTAATTTCTGCAGAAACTTACAGTATTTGCCTGAACCATTTGCATATTGATGATCTACATGGAACCAGCTTTCTATCGGTATATTATTTATAGTTTTGTGATATGCAAATAATTTATTATGAATTTAATGATTTCTAAAGCCATTAAAACTAATTAAATAACAACGGGGTAAATAATCGGCAAATGCTGGATCCAACTAGATATTATTAATCTATGTTATAGTAGCTTCAATTTGATATATTGTTCATATTTTTCGGAGTTACAGATAATTTCCTATGAATTTATTAACCTAAAAGACCATTAAAACTAATTAAGTTACTGCAGTAAACGCATACTATAAAGGTATAATCTAATGCCATATTAATATTCTACACGTTTTTTCTGAATCTATTGATATAATTTGCTATTTTTAGATCTACGGATCTTTTTATATGATTTTCGCAAGTTTACACAATTTTCTTCAAATTAAAATCAATTTCGAGTCTACAGGGAATATTCCCTTGGAATATTCTATGTTGAATGGGGCGTGGGGCTGACTTGGCGTTAACACGTGGCGAGATCTGGTTGGCTCGTACCCCATCGTTGATAAGCTCTAATCTTGACCGTCGGGATGAGATCCAGTGGCTAGGAGAGGAGATTGACCCGATTTTGGCTCAGAATAGACAAGAAATAGATCTGTGTTAGAGAGACAAATTTGTAGGTCAAATTGAAAAACTTATAACATAAAAGTTGTGGGGAATCATTAGTCCAACCTTCTCACCAAAAAAATTTGGATTTGAAGAAACGAGCGCGAGTAGTTGTGGGGAATCATTAGTCATATATGAAATATTGCGATGCGAAATTCTCTGGCTATAGTGGATGAAAAGAGGTGAGGATTATCCAGATTCAAAGATTTCAACGAGATCTACAACTTTCGTTTTTTGGCCAAAGGAAAATGATGAAGTCTAGATGGGTGAATAAACGAAATAAGATTCGGGCATGTGTAGATTCGGGATTTCGAGAAGGTAAACTCGTACAGCTGTGGCTCCATGAGTTTATATTGAGATTTGGGATGGTGTAGAGATAGGTCTTGGAGTAGGGAACAAGTAGAAACAAACGTAAGTCGATTCGGAGTTGTAGATTAAAATTTATAAGAGTTTGAATAGAGACAGGTTTGAGAAACCAGGTTTTGCACGGATATTAAAGCATCTATGCGATCGATCCTTCTTCATGTACGCCTGGCTGGTCCGGTCGGCTACAGTGGGCCGGCCCATTGGTTTTTTTTATTCTTTTTCTTTTTTAATGTTCTATTTATTTGTTTCCCTTATATCTTTTGCATACGAATTTCAAATGATATGATTCTTGTTTCTAAAATTTTCTAAAATTGAATAGATCACTCTAGGATCATATTTGTAATATTTTTACTAGTTTGCAAGTAGTGCATTTATAAATCCTTGTATATTTATTTTTTTTCTATATCTTTATTTGTTTTTATTTATTCCATAACTTTTTCATAATAGCTCCAAATGAGCTCAATTTTGTTTCTAAAATTTTGTAATATTCAAAATACACCTTTTAGTGTGTATAGGGAATTTTTGTGTGCAAGTTTTTAAAATGTCAAAAATGCCATTTGCCTATATTGTATTGTTTGGAAACTTTGGAGTATTTAAAATAGGTTTTGGGTTTGATAATTTCCAAAATATTTTTAGGGCATCTCAAGAACAATATTCATTTCCTTCAGATATTCAAAATGTATTTCTCTTATAGGAACCTTCATGAGTGGTTCTAGGTATTTAATGTGGGTTTTTGACACGAGATTTCTTTTTGAATGAGGGTTTGCATGTGATGCCATGATGCAATGCAACACAATGTTTTTTTTTTCTACCGATCAATTTACTATGAATGTGGAATATGAAAGTTTGAACAATCCCTAAAAGTTTATTTTAGAACAAATTTCAACAAGTTCAACCATTCAATCAACTTATCAATTTTTATTTTAACTTTTCAAAATTAGGATAATTTTGGGATGTTACAGACTACCACCCTTAAAAGGAATCTCGTCCTCGAGATTCGAGAAGGCTAGAAAGAAATAGGTTTTAGTTACACTAGGGTGCTACCACCCTTAAAAGGATTGGATTGTTGGGTTCTCTGGGTATAACAATTTGTAGGTTTAGCTCACACTAAGATAATTCGCCGTAGCCTGATGGACAAATTGGGCTTCTTGCCATTGCCATTTTGGTTGCGATTTCCACCACCATTCTTCCTTTTCTCGGGACAATCTGACGCGTAATGCCCTGTTTCTCCACACTTGTAGCATGTCACCTAGCTAGGATCTTTCTTGGGCTTCTTGTTGCTACTGCATCCATTACCATTACCATCATTGTTTCCATCCTTTCCACCCACATTTTTCTGTTCTAGACAATCAACAACATAATGCCCAGTATTGTGACACTGGAAGCACACCACTTTAATTAGATCCTTCCTCTTCTTTTGTAAGGATGACATGCCTTGGCGCATTCCGTTTCTAACTTTCCGATTCACTTGTTGTACCATCGGGTAGAGGTGACATTGAGAGGGGTTGTGGTTGGTACCTTCGCATAGGAACCATGTAACTTGAGAGGTGGGGCATTCTTCAGATGGGTGTCCCCCTTATTTTCTTCACAATAGGGACACTGATCACGATGCTCCTTGGAGGTGTGTCCTATTTCTCCACAGATCGTGCAAGCTGAATGTTTTGGGACTTCAACCTCTTGGGTTTTTGGTATACAAGTGACGAAACAAGATTGTACTAGAACTTCTTTAAATTCTTCCCAAGATATCATCCCTTGATGATCATTAATGGCGTGTTGCACCTCCCACCAGGTTGTAGCCTCGTCCTTTAGGAATTGGGTGGCATAATGAACCATTCTATTGGCTTCAATGTTGGCATCCTTCATTCTTTCTTCAACCTGGTGCATCCACTTATTTGCGTCGGCATGGCTCTTACGCTTGGTGAAGTTGAGTTCCTTGTCCCCCTTAATTATATGGCCTATCTGTCGATTTGCCCAAGGTTTAGAGTATGAACGAATGGATTATGGAGGAAAGAAGAAGAACCCGTACAAGCAATTTTATTTAAAAAATATGTTTTTATTAGCTAAGGTAATAAACCATAGAAGATAGCAAACAATTATTTGCATCTATATTGTAGCGAAATCTATCCATTTTGGTCCCTAGTAGGTCACCTAGAATCTTTGAGGCTTAGTCTTCAATGTCTTCATGATCTTGACAATCTTCATGATCTTCGATCTTTCAAGACTTTAGTTAATATCCTTGACATAAGGCCTTCGAAGTTTTCGGTACTTGTAGCTTTAAAGTCTTCGATTCTTGTATCATTAGTCTTGTAACATCTGTTGTGAAGTCTTTAAGTCGTGACTTGGGGCAAACATTGAGAAGATCTTCATCGGAAATATAGTCTTGAGAGAAGTTTCTTCTTGAAGTGCATAGTGGTTATTTCTAATATTGAAAAGAAGAGACTTAAGAAATTTTAAAACTCCAAAGATAGGTGATGAGAAGTATGAGAGTTTTCTAAAATAACTTAGAAAATATTACTCCTAAGGTTTTTCCAAGGCTAGGGTCACGATCTACAGTCAACTTATGCTCTGATACCATCTGTAGTGACCTCACATCAAGTAAGATCCTAAGTCCTTGTGATTAACATGCTAGTCCCTGGATCAATAGCTAGCACTCACAGTCGATGAAATATCATGTAAAACACAAGTCTTTATTACATGAATCGAATAATCCAGAGTTTACATTATTACAAAAAAGCGAAAAATATATAACTTGAGTCCAATCAATGCCACAGGCAGGTTGAGTGAAGACCCGCGATCCTAGCGCACCTTTCAACGGTCTCCGAAATTCTGCTCATGAAACATGCAGCCAACAAGTTGGGTCAATACTTTGAATGTACTGGCAAATTACACCAAGAAAGGAAAGACTAACTTTACATGCAAGGCTAGTTTAGGCTTTGGAGTTCATTTGCATAAAGCTAATTTTCTCTAAGTATGGATAAAAGAGAGACAGAGAGAGTTTTACCCTACTTTGTAAACATTTGCTTAGATAGAATAGGGTCGAATGGCACATGAGGATATTACTCACCAAGTGTCCAAACAACCAAACACTTGGATATTACTCACCAAGTAACACTTGGATATTACGCACCAAGTTCCCAAAAGCCCACCCATTGGCAATATTACTCACGCCATGGCGTTTCAAAACTTTGCTTAGAAAGGAGAGAGGAAGATCCTTTAGAGGCTCCATCCTTCATATGCTCAATGTTGTTCTGTTTCCGTGAACACGGCTGATCGATCAGATTGCAATACTCTCGAGAGTTTGTGCACTTTACCCACAATCCACGATCAAGTCCTTTTACAGACAAGACCATGGAGAGGCTTTCCCTTAGTATTAGACCAAGACAGAGCCCATATGTATTGTGGTTGCACTGGAAGCTTCTGAATTCTGAAACATGGCAGACTTCTTTGATTCCTGGGCGGCCGTCCTCCACCAAAATCTCACTCGTTGACCGGACAACCATTCCACCCAGAAGAAAACTTAGTTTTATTTTGAAGTGGATTTGAGAAGAAAAGTTTGCTCAAGAGATCCTTTATACTTAGAAGAAATTCATTGTCTTTCGAACCCCCCAACGGTACTTTACATATATATAGCACAGCAAGAATACTTAGAAAAATAGGGGTAACCTATTAGGAGGGGAAATACTAAGTATAGAGTTACTCATGGAATACTACAAAATCATCACACTTGCAAAATAATACTAAGGAAAAATCCTACTAGAACATCCTACACATGCATACTACATAATTTTGAAGATCACATGCATAGAATCAAAACTGGGACAAAAATTATGAACAAGTGGTGTAACTTGCCTTATGTTGATAATATGGGTGATGATAGTATTTCTCTGCAGCAATCGCACTCTCCGAACAATCTAATACGAGGACAAGGTAGTTCCAATCAAAACAATTGCAAACATAGCAAACACAACAAGGATGATCACAAGCATGCATGATGGTTTAATATGTTAAAATGCTTATATTTAGTTCTCTGAGCATTAATAGATCATATGATGCATGTATGAGATCAATTAAAGCAATAGGTTATTTATCAATAAATAATTATAAAGGGTTTTAATAGTTTTGTTGCAACTTCTGTCCTAATTGTGGAGTAAAATGTTGTTCTAAGTTATACTATATAGAGGACATTAATACGAACCAGTAGGAATTGGATTCACCCTAATCGGAGTTATAAATCTTTTCTTATTATTTAAAGAGTTTATAATAGATTTTTAAATCATTTATATAGTTTCTATTGCCTAAAAATCAAACTAAAATTATATCTGTAATCTCCACGGAATTGTGATTCCAGGGACATATTATTTGTAATTTTATGAGCATTACTCGAATTACTATGATTTTAATACTCTGAATAAGCCATTTATCTATTTATTTAATTTTTGCAGAAACTTACAGTATTTGCCTGAACCATTTGCATATTGATGATCTACATGGAACCACTTTCTATTGGTATATTATTTATATTTTGTGATATGCAAATAATTTACTATGAATTTAATGATTTCTAAAGCCATTAAAACTAATTAAATCACTACGGGGTAAATAATCCGCAAAGGCTGGATCCAACCAGATATTACTAATTTACGTTATAGTATCTTCAATTTGATATATTGTTCATATTTTTCGGAGTTACAAATAATTTCCTATGAATTTATTAACCTAAAAGACCATTAAAACTAATTAAGTTACTACAGTAAACGCATACTGTAAAGGTTGAATCTAATGCCATATTAATAGTCTACACGTTTTTCTGCATCCATTGAAATTTTATTTGCTATTTTTGGATCTACGGATCTTTTTATATGATTTTTGCAAGTTTAGAAGATTTTCTGCACATTAAATTCAATTTCAAATCTACAGGGAATATTCTCTGGGAAATATTGCGATGTGAAATTCTCCGGCTATGATGTATGAAAGGAGGTGAGGTTTGTCGGGACTCAAAGATTTCGACGAGATCTACAACTTTCATTTTTTGGCCGATGGCAAACGACGAAGTCTAGATGGGTGAATAAACGAAATATGATTCGAGCATATGTAGATTCGGGATTTCGAGAAGGTAAACTCGTACAGATGTGGCTCCACGAGTTTATATGGAGATTTAGGATGGTGTAGAGATAGGTCTTGGAGTAGGGAACAAGTAGAAACAAACGGAAGTCGATTCAGAGTTGTAGATTAAAAATTATAAGAGTTTGAATAGAGATAGGTTTGAGAAAACAGGTTTTACACAGATATTAAAGCATCGATGCGATCGATCCTTCTTCATGTACGCCTGGCTGGTCCGGTCGGCTACAGTGGGCCGTCCCATTAGTTTTCTTTATTCTTTTTCTTTTTCCATTTTCTATTTATTTGTTTCCCTTATATCTTTTGCATACGAACTCCAAATGATATGATTCTTGTTTCTAAAATTTTCTAAAATTGAATAGATCATTGTAGGATCATATTTGTAATATTTTTACTAGTTTGCAAGTAGTGGATTTATAAATCCTTGTATATTTCATTTTTTCTATATCTTTATTTGTTTGTATTTATTCCATAACTTTTTTATATTAGCTCCAAATGAGCTCAAATTTGTTTCTAAAATTCTGTAATATTCAAAATACACCTTTTAGTGTGTATAGGGAATTTTTGTGTGCAAGTTTTTAAAATGTCAAAAATGCCATTTGCATATATTGTATTGTTTGGAAACTTTGGAGTATTTAAAATAGGGTTTGGGGTTTGATAATTTCCAAAATATTTTTAGGGCATCTCAAGAACAATATTCATTTCCTTCAGATATTCAAAATGTATTTATCTTATAGGAACTTTCATGAGTGTTTTTGGGGATTTAATGTGGGTTTCTGACATGAGATTTCTTTTTGAATGAGGGTTTGCATGTGATGCCATGATGCAATGCAACACAATGTTTTTTTTATTTTTTTACTAATCAATTTACTTTGAATGTGGAATATGAAAGTTTGAACAATCCCTAAAAGTTTATTTTAAAACAAATTTCAACAAGTTCAACCATTCAATCAACTTATCAATTTTTATTTTAACATTCCAACATTAGGATAATTTTGGGATGTTACAAAGAAGGATGAAGACAAAGGCAAACCTCAGATTGCACCTCCATACATTGGGAGTCACCTTGATGGACAAAAGAGGAAACATAGGTATTATCCAAGGAATTGTTCAAGGAACCGAGGAAGTTTTTCCACATTTGAGGTGAGGTATGATGAACATGAACTAGAGGAACTCCTAGCTCTGGAGAAACCAAAGAAGAAGAAGAAGAAGAAGAAGAAGAAGGGAATTAGCCAAGTGATGTGCCACAAATGCAAAGAGCTAGGCCATTATGCCTCACATTGTCCTGAAAACGTGAAAGACAAGACAAGTAAATATATGAGAGACATCAACCTTGTTACATGTTTCAAGTGTGGAAACAAAGGACACTATGCAAACAACTGTGCAGAACATGAGGATCTCAGCCTTGTTACATGTTTCAAGTGTGGTGACAATGTCCATTGTGCAAACAAGTGTCCAGAGAAGAGACATCAAGATTCCAAGTAAGCCAGGATGTAATCTAGTTGTATTATGACCTTTGTTTCTTGATATTACATCTTAACTGTGGATGCTAGCTATTGATCCAGTGACTAGCATTGTAAACATAGGGATGTCTACCTTATTAAAGGATGGGACCTCTACACTATTCCATGAAAGTTATATGCTTGCAAATTATATGCTAGGAGTCAGCAGAACCGTGCTGTCACGGGGAACGCTTTCAACACCTTTTAGATATATTTATATCTAGTTGATACCTTGCTCTTTTGTTTGCGGAGGTCGACGATGTGAAATAAAATGGGGACTTGTAAGTCCATGGAGTTTGTATTCTGTGTTAGAGAAATGCCTGGGCCGCTAGCCTAAGCCATGCCTAATCATGGTGGAAATTTGGAGCATCACCATAATGAGCTATCTATGAACCATCCTCAATAAAAATTTATGCATATAGTAAATAAAAAGATTGTTGAGATGCTCATTGTATACTTGACTTGTCATTTTGGTTATGGGAAAGCTCCTGTACCATGTGCAAGGGGTACCCCATTGGCGGTTCTCAATGATATGCAAGTACTTACAATGACAAGAACTTGCCTAGACCCAAAGTTGAGTAGCATGCGGAGTGGCCCTCGTACTCAAGGGAGTCGGGATTTCCAGTTTATGGTCTGTCAAGCATATGATTCAGAGTGGACCTCACTTTCACCTTAACCACATGAAGATTCCTATGATAGGGGCAATGATAGCTCAAAGCTAATGAGTACCTTCCTTTCAGCATTTGGAAGCCTTTCAAACCATTCAAAACTGTTTTCACAACCTTGTTGAGTCACCACTTATTCTATGAGCACCTTCTTGAGATCATAGTTGTCATTCTTGTGTCTGTTCTGAAACTTGGTTAATTGTGTCATGACTTTGATGCTTGTATCTCTGATATCTTTATCTCTAGTCTTCACTTGAACTTCAGAGGTGACTTGGAATTTATAGTATGCTCTTCAAACAAAGGCAAGCGAGATACCACTCTATCATACCTTACTATGAGCATTGCAATGTTGCTTATGTTTATGTTTCATGCTACTTATTATGCTTGAGTTGGTTTCTCTTCATAGCTTTCAATGACTATAGAGTAGACTTAGTTGCATGCTCTTTATTATGAATTGTCTAAGCATCTACTCCGGTGCTGAGAATATATACATCATACGAAGCAATGTGTTCATGAAAGTTCTTTTATCGCACTCAGTTTTCAACTGAATTGCTTGAGGACACGCAATAAGCTAAGCTTGGGGGGAGTTGATACGTCCAAAACGTATCTACTTTCTCGAACACTTTCCTATTGTTTCTCCTCTAAACTTATGTGATTTGGATGCAACTAACACGTATTGACACTGTTTTCAGCAGAATTACTTTGGTCTCTTGTTTTTGTGCCGAAAACGAACTATTAGGAAAAATCCCAGAAAATATGCCAAAAAATATATTTCACCAGAAGATCCATAGAGCCAGAAGATGAGACGAAGAAGGGGCCTGGGGGGCCGACACTCATGCCAGGCGCAGGCCCAGCACTAGCCGCGCCTGGGGGTGCAAGCACCCCAGGAACCCCCTCGGCCTCCCTCTGCGCCTATAAGTTGCCTTTCGACCTAAAAACCGAGGGGGTTCGATAGTTATCCAGAAAGAATTCCGCTGCGCAGCCGTGATAACCCACAAGTATATGGGGTGTATCGTAGTACTTTCGATAAATAGGAGTGTCGATCCCAACGAGGAGTAGAAGGTGCTAAACAGTGGTATGGAGCAGGAAATCCCTGTGAATACTGAGCAAACGGGTTTTTAGTGGTTTTCTGACAAGGAAACAAAACAAAGAACAAGTAACAAAGATAACTAACAAACGAAGCAAGTGTCCCAATCCTTTATTAACAAAGGACAAGCCGGTAGAAATACTTATAAGGACCAAACGTTCTCGAGGATACATGGGAATTCTGTCAAGTGCTTTCTCTTCAAATACCTAATTACTCTTATGTGGTGTTCATAAGTGTTGTGTGGGTGAACCTGTGCTAACATACCGCCCTTCCTAGGACTAATACATACTTGTGATTAAACCCCCTACAAACATCCGTAACTACATGAAATTAATTAAGATATAAATCTAACGACGGCCTTAAACTCTGAGATCCTACACTCCCTTGTGCAAAGGTGTCCTAATGGGGGTTCAGGTAACTATCACTCCGGCAACCCCACGATTAGTAGACAAATACACAATGCATCCCCCTAGGCCCATAAATGATGAAGTGTCATGTAGTCGACGTTCATATGACACCACTAGAAGTATAGAACCACAACTTAAATACTAAACCATTGAATAATAACTCATCACAGATTCACTACTAACAACTTGACTTCCTCAAGAACACAATGAACTACTCACAAGACATCATATGGATCAAGGTCAAAGATGATATGGTAATGGATAACAATCTGAACATAAAAAATAATCCAATGGTTCCACTCACAAGCATCAACTAAAATAGTAATTAACACCGGGAAGGTTTCCCCTAATGAACTAGGCAATATCCAACACAATTGTTACAGCGGGACAGAGTGGTGATGATAGTGCTGGTGGAGTTGATGGTGTGGATGATGGTGTGGATGATGATGATGATCCCGATGAAGCCTAGCTTGATGATGTTGTAGATGGCGACTGTCTCCCCTCTCCAGGAAGGAATTCCCCCGACAAAAATATGTCTGTCGGAGAGATCTTTATCTCTCGGTGTTTTCCGCCCCCCCCCATAGGCGGCAGAAATCTATCTGTGTTCACCCCCTGTGTCTTAGGGTTCCGAATGAAAGTTATATGCAAAAGGGGAGAGTTAGAGGCCAGGCAGGTGGGCCACACGTGCCCAAGGCGCGGCCTCAGGTGGGCCTGCGCCTAGGGGGTGTGGGCCCCCTGTGGCCCTCCTTCGCTCCTCCTTCTGGCTTCCTTTGTCCTTAGGAAAAATAATATGTTTCCATATTTTTATGGTATTTTTCTGATCTTCGCGAAGTTGCACCGAAATGCCTTCTTTTCCACCAGAATCCAGACTCCGGAAGTCCATCCTCCAGGAATCATCCAACATGCATAAACAGATGAAAAGCCATAAGTAATACATAATAATAAGACAAATATCAATGAATAGAGGTAATTTATGATATAGAATGGTGATGCAAATTGGGCGTATCAACTTCTCCAAGCTTATACTTTGCTTGTCCCCAAGCGAATACTGAGCTCAGTAAACATGTCCACAAGTTTATGGAGTGAAGTGTCGATAAAAGAATATGAACAAGAAGCATCACACTTACCCTTGCACAACTCATAGAAGAAAGCAACTCCCCATTATATAACTCAACTTGCAACCAAGTACAGCAGTCACAGTATAGATGCATAAAGATAATCATAATTGGAATTGGCAAACTTGTTCTTGGTCAGGGAACTTGGCAAATAGTTTCACAAAAATATTTTTGTAGAAGTTTCAAAACAGGAACACTCTTTGCTAAAAAAGGTTTTTCACAAGTGAAGGCTTTCAAAGTAATACTCAATAGATAAGAGTTTTGTGCAAATAAGGAGATAAAGAACATGATTGAATAAATCACCATATGAATGCTTGAAACACAACAACTCAAATGCTAGATGGAGATAGAGAGGAAGTTGGTTTACTGACTCAACTTAGAAATGGGAGAAAGGTCCCTTCAAAGAGGGATGTAGGGATTAAAAGTCATAATGAGCTTCCAAAAGATTATGGTACTTACTAGCTTTGAGCCCTCATTGCCCCTATCGTAAGCATCTTGAGATGATTAAGGTTAAAGTGAACAAAGATGGAGTATATGCTTGAAGAAATATAAGTTGGCAATCTCATGTCCCTTGAATATGAGGGCCACTCCTCATGCTACTCAACTTTTTGGCCCAGGCAAGTTCTTTTCATTGTAAGTACTTGCATATCATTGGGAACCGTCAACGGGGTACCCCTTGCACATGGTATAGGAGGTTTCCCATAACCAAAATGACAAGGCAAGCAGATAGTGACCATCTCAGCAATCTTTTTATTTACTATGTGTATAGTTTTTTATTGAGGATGCTTCACAGAATGCTCACTATGGTGGTGGTGCAAGTTTCGACCATGATTAGGCATGGCTTAGGCTAGCGGCCCAGGCGTTTCTCTAACACAAAGTACAAACTCCACAGACTCACAAGTTCCCCTCTCATTTCACACCGTTGACATCCATAGACAAAAGAGCACGATATCAACGATGTACAGAGTACAAGTGCTATGTTGAAAACATTACCCGTGACAACACAGTTCTGCTAATTCCAACGTATAGATGCAAGAATATAAAACTTCGATGTCCCCAGTGGTTCAAGTTTATTAGGGGCAAGAAAATAAGGTGTGCCATCAAATTCGTGAGAGCTTTACTAACCAATTTTCACATAACAAAATAGTTTTTAATTCGGAAGATAGATGAAGCTTGAGAATTTTCTTGGAATAGCAATAGATACTGGGTAGATATGGTGGACACAAGTGGCAAAAGTTTGGTTCAAAGGAGTTTGGAAACATGAGAAGTATGCCTTCTCAAAAGAGGTTTTTTACTAACAAGGCTGGGTAGCAAGCAAGAGAGTTGAAAGAAACAAGAAAACATACAAGTAATAAAGCCAAACATGCAATCTTCCTTGAACAGACAAAAGATCTTAAATAAAGAATACTAAACTTATGAGCCAACAAGAAAGAAAACAAATGATACCAAATACCTGTAAGCTTTTTCTTTCTCTTTTTCTTTCAAACCTCAAAAATTGTTGCTACTGACCAGAACTCGGTTTGCCAAAACCAATTTAGATCCACTTATGCTCCCAAAGTGGTGCCAATACTGATCAACAAGATCCATCATATAATAGAGATTGCAAACTAAAATAAGAAGTGCAAAAAGTAAAAGATGAGACTTCTCATTAATATTCAATAAAGGAACTCACACCAAGGGATACATAGATAATCAACTAAATGAGAGATACTTCCACATGCAAACCAAACTATAAGATAACTTCTCTACCACATATATGAATCCACTAAAAAGGTAAAAGATAAAAGATAGTGGTGGTGATACCGCGGTACTCCCCCAGGCTTGGAACAAGCCAAGGGGATGCCAAACCTGATGACGAATTACTCCTTTGGTCGTGGTGGTGTTCTCTTTTCATGGATCAGAAAATCTTCCAGCATCTTACGAAGCATGTTATTCTCCTCTTGAAGCAGATCCACCTTCATCCTCAAAGCACAGTACTTATCACAAAACTCGTTAGTGGTCGAAGGGCTTCTGCTTCCTCAGGGAAGTATATGAGTTTTGGACCAAAGGCTACGATTCCGTGCATGTGACAAGAAAAAGCATCCACAGTGCTAATCGCTCTTACAGAAGTAGGTTTCCTTCCCCTTGCTCCTGCGGTGGTTTGTTCTTCCAAATTTAACTCCATGGGCTTCTTGCCTTTGTCGTCGGCGGAGGCCATGCTGCTCTAAACTTGAGAAGATTTCCTGACAGAAATAGATCGAAATGAAAAGACGACGAGAACACGATGCAAGAACCTCGGGGAAACCGGGGGGTTATATATTACGAAATTTCAATACATAAGGAAGGTTTTGACAAAGAAACGAAGCGGAGACGGAGTTCGAGGAGGGGACACCCCCATCAGGCATGGCCAGGCTGGGGCCCGCACATGGGGTGGGTTTGTCCACCCCGGGCTCCGTTTCCTCTTCAGTTTATTCTATTAACTTCCCTTATGTATTAAAAACATCAAAAATATAAAAAGATTGGAGTTTCACGAACCTTCTGTTTTCACCACTTTTACCTATTCAAAAACGAACTCTGCAGATTCCTTTATCCTTTCTCCTGAGAATTTCCTTCATACAAAACCCTTGCACAAACTCAAAGACAAAATTAATATAAGCAAAAACAATAAAACTTTGGTACACACTTCAACTGAAAACCCATCAACACAAAAGCTTCGATAAGAGGAAAATGCGAAGGATGGCAGAAATCTGTCAAAACAGACCAGCAGGTAAAGATTGATTTTTTCGAAGACGTTCTATTGCTCAAATCAAAAAGTGTAGAACTAATGAAAGTTGGGTAACAACCTGGAGAACAATCTTAATCCAAAGGACTGAGCTTCCTCACTAATTTTTACAATAGAGCACAAAAATCTGTCCCAGGACAGCCACTTTTCACAACTCCTCTACTTCACAAAAGTAGTTGAAATTGACACAAAAATCAAAACAAAAAGGATAAGGAGCGGATATTACTGAGATAATAACTTCCGATACTCGACAAAACTCTTGGTTTATCTCCCAACAAGTACTTTTCTTTAATTCCTTTAAGTTAGACTTCAAACTTTCAAGGATTCTCACATAGGATATATATATTTGAAGTGAAAGAGAGCATCAAGAAGCAAATAACCAACACACTTGAGTCTAACCCACTTCCTATGCATGGGAGTATCATAAGAAAACAAATTATTTAAACAAAAATACACAAGCATAGGAAGACAAAACAAGTGCAACTTCAAAGCTTTCAAAATAAAACGGGGAAACTTAACATCATTGAGATGCATAAAACCATGTTTCCCTCTCTCATAATAACTTTCAGTAACACTTTGAATAAATTTGACAATATAGCTATCACTGGAAACAACTTTATCATCAGAATAAGCATACTTACAGTCATCAAAAAGAGGTCCAAGCTCATAGACTGGATCAATAGAAGCAAGTTGTTCCATCCTGAAATCTTTATTAGGCAAGCTATTTTCACAAGGAGCTTTAGCAAATTTGGAAAATTTAAACTCATAAGAATCTCCATCAAACTTAGTTAAAATCTTTTCCTTCTTGCAATCAATAATAGCTCCACAAGTGTTGAATAAAGGTCTACCAAAAATGATAGGACAAGTTTCGCTAGCTGCTGAGTTAAGCACTAGAAAATCAACAGGATATTTAATCTTACTACAGAGAACCTTCACATTTCTTACAATACCAATGGGCAAATGTTTTCCTTATTAGAAAGGTGAATAACCACATCAATGTCCTCAAGCTCACAAGGACCAATCTCATGCATAATTTCCCTGTAAAGCTCATAAGGAATAGCACTAGAACTAGCACCAATATCACATAAAGCATTATAGCAATGATCACCAATTTTAACAGAAAGCACAGGAACACTAGCTTTTCTAGTCTTACTAGGATGAGACATAATATTAGAGGCATCTTCATAGAAGACAATATGCTCATCCTTTATATTTCTAGTGATAGTATCTTTCACAATAGCTACCACAGGTTCAACATTCAATTGCTTACCAGGCTCCACAATTTTCTTTGTACCTTTATTATTTGCATTAATAATCATGGAATACTCCTTTACCTTAGCTGGGAAGGGAATTTTCACAGCATGAGGTTCAAGCAAAATATGATTAGTGGTACAAACTTGAGTACTTCTAACAGGAACATGATTAACAACATCTTTATAAGGAGCATGGTACTTATTCCAGTTCTTTGGAATTTATATGTAAGAGGCAAAGGCTTTAAAATAGTTGGCAATACTTTGGGAATCAAGACCAAACTCATTACTAATATCACGGAAGTCATCAGTTCCCTTAAAAGATTTAATGCATTCATAATCATAGTTTATACCTGACTTTCTTCTTTTATCATTCTCCCAAGCTTTAGTGTTATCTTGAATACGATCCAAGAGATCCCATTTAGCTTCTTCCTTCATACGTGTGAACGATCCAGCACAAGAAGAATCTAGTAAATCTTTATCATGAAGATAAAGCCTAGCATAAAAGATATTGAGAATAATATTGTTAGGGAGTTCATGAATAGGATATTTAAGCATTAATAACTTCAATCTCACCCAAGCTTGAGCTATACTTTCTCCATCAAGAGGCCAAAAGTTATATATAAGTTTTCTATCTTTATGAATTTCACTGGGAGGATAAAATTTAGAGTAAAAGGGGGATGTCATCTCCTCACATTCCATGGATTGTCCATTCTTCAACAGCTTATACCATTCTTCAGCTCTGCCCTTCAAGGATATGGAGAGTAACTTCTTCTTCACCTGTTCAATTGTGATACCTGCACACTTAGACAACCCGCATAATTCATGGATAAAAAGCAAGTGATCACCGGGATGGACAGTTCCATCCACAAAATAATAATTATCCATAACACGGCTAACAATACTTGTAGGTATCTTAAAAGGATCTATCTCAACATGTGGTGGTTCATCTACTACCCTAGCAGTGTTAGTAGTTTTCCCAAACAGAAAACCAAGTGGGTTATCCATATTGGAAACAAAGTAACAAGGGCAATACTCACAGTGAAAGTTTACCATACCAGTTCCACTCTTCAATAGCGCTTCACTCCTCGGCAACAGCGCCATAAAATAGTCTTGATAACGCACAAGTATAGGGGGTGTATCATAGTACTTTCGATAAATAGGAGTGTCGATCCCAACGAGGAGCAGAAAGTGCTGAACAGTGGTATGGAGGAGGAATCCCTGTGAATACTTAGCAAACGGGTTTTTAGCGGTTTTATGACAAGCCAACAAAACAAAGAGCAAGTAACAAAGACAACTAATAAACGGAGCAAGTGGCCCAATCCTTTCATAACGAAGGACAAGCCGGTAGAAATAATTATAGGGACCAAACATTCTCGAGGACACATGGGAATTCTTTCAAGTGCTTTCGCAACAAATAGCTGAGTACTATTCTCTGGTGTTCATAAGTGTTGTGTGGGTGAACCTGTGCTAACATACCGCCCTTCCCAGGACTAATACATACTTGTGATTAAACCCCCTGCAAACATCCATAACTATAGGAAAATAATTAAGATATAAATCTAACCACAACCTTAAACTCTGAGATCCTACACTCCCTTGTGCAAAGGTGTCCTAACGGGGGTTCAGGTTTCTGTCACTCCGGCAACCCCACGATTAGTATCCAAATACACAATGCATCCCCCTAGGCCCATAAATGGTGATGTGTCATGTAGTCGACGTTCACATGACACCACTAGAAGAATAGCACCACAACTTAAATACAAAACCATTGAATAATAACTCATCACAGATTCCCTACTCCCATGTCCTCAAGAACACAACGAACTAATCATAAGACATCATATGGATCAAGATCAAAGATGATATGGTAATGGATAACAATCTGAACATAAACAATAATCTAATGGTTCCACTCACAAGCATCAACTACAATAGTAATTAACACCGGGAAGGTTTCCCCTAATGAACTAGGCAATATCCAACACAATTGTTACAGCGGGACGGGGTGGTGATGATGTTGCTGGTGGAGATGATGGTGTGGATGATGATGATGATCCCGATGAATCCTAGCTTGATGATGGTGTTAATGGCGACGGTCTCCCCTCTCCGGGAAGGAATTCCCCCGGCAGAAATCTGTCTGCCGGAGAGATCTTTCTCTCTTGATGTTTTCCGCCCCCAAAGGCGATGGAAATCTATATGTGGTTGCCCCCTGAAGCTTAGGTTTCCGAAGCAAAGTTATAGGCGAAGGAGGAGATTCGGAGGCCGGGCAGGTGGGCCACACCTGCCCTAGGCATGACCTCAGGTGGGCCCGCACCTAGGGGGTGTGGGCCCCCTATGGCCCCCCTTCGCTCCTCCTTCTGGCTTCCTTCGCCCTCAGGTATAATAATATGTTTCCATATTTTTCTGGTATTTTTCTGATCTTTGCGATATTACACCAAAACGCCTTCTTTTCCATCAGAATCCAGACTCCGACAGTCCATCCTCCAAGAATCATCCAACATGCATAAATAGATGAAAAGCCATAAGTAATACCTCATAATAAGACAAATATAAATGAATAGAGGTATATTATGATATAGAATGGTGATGCAAATTGGGAGTATCACGCTGCCACCAAAAACCAAGATTCGGATCCAGAAACTCCATTCTGGCACCCTGCCGGGACTGGGGATTTTGAGAGGATCATCTCCATCGTCATCACCAACGCATCTCCATCAACCATCGATGTTTCCCTCATCCATGAGTGAGTATTCCCCTGCTATAGGCTTGGGGATTGTAGGGATTGGATGAGTTCTATCATGTACTCAAATAAGATTGTTAGGGCATATTGCCTAGTATCTCTTGTGCTATTTGACTTTGTTGCAACTTGTTGTTCTTAATGCTTGTCACTAGGGCCCAGGTGCCATGTTCTCAGATCTGAACTTATTATTGAATCATTATGATAGTATTGTTTGTGATCTTATCTGCAAGTCGTGTACACATATCATTGTCTGGATCGAAAGGAGGCAAAGTGACAATAATTGGGACAACCGGAGGGGATGACTATGGTGTGAGGATCACATGTGTTCACGGAGTTTTAATGCTTTGCTCCGGTGCTCTATTAAAAGGAGCACCTTAATTGTCAGTAGTTCCCTAGAGGGCCCACTGCCACGGGCTGGCTGGACAGAAGATGGTGTGAAAGTTCTCATTGGGAGCACGTATGACTATATTTGGAGCACATGCCTAGGATTGTTTAGTACTTGGATGCTTGTTATTATTTATCTGCAATGCCCAAGATCTTGAAGTTACATGTTTAGACTTGTCCATGCAACACCCGTCCATCCATCCCGATGCCTACCGCACTCGAATCCCACTATTTGTCGTTTCTGTTACTATTGCTCATGTTTCACTGTTACTGTTGCTTTATTGTTGCTACTACAAACTATTGCTACTAATAAAATTCGATAACCAAGAACTATTTCTAGGTGCAGCTAAATTGACAACTCAGTTGTTAAGGCTTGCAAGTATTCTTTGGATCCCCTTGTGTCGAATCAATAAATTGGGTAATACTGGGGTAGCTAACGTGTCTCCTTGGGTAGCTAACCAATCAGTTTTGGACGCTGCAAGGTTGCTTTGGGGAGGTCCCCGCAGATGGCTGGGAGTTGGCTGCTGGCTTTGGAGACGTCGCGAATCACCTTTGGGAGATGGTCGTGGAAATCGGGATGCGAACTTCATCCCTTGGGAAGGTGGCTGCTTCATCTGGATGGGTGGCAGGTTGGCACTAGGACGTGCTAGCGCACAGCGGGATTGGGGTGGTGGTTCCAGGCCTTCGGTATGTGATGGCTGGCTTTGGGGAGAAACCTTCCATCTATGGGTATGTGGTAGCTCGCTTTCGGTATGTGGCTGCGGGCTTTGGGTAGCTTTTTGCTGGCTTTGTGGAGCTTCTAGCTGGATTTGGGGAGGTGGCGGCTAGCATACCAGCAGGTCGGAGGGAGTGGAAAATTTGCATTCGTAAGAGTTCTGCTCATGTCGAGCAGTTGTAAGCTTGCCTTGGAATGGTGGCTGCTTCATTTTGAGAGGTGGCCGGTTGGCTATGGGAGGTACCATCGGGCAGCATGATGGGGGTTATGGTTCTAGGCCTTGGGTATGTGGAGGCTATCTTTGGGGAGGTAGCTGTTGTCCATGTGTATGTGGTTGCTGGCTTTGTAGAGGTAGCTTCTGGCTTTGGGGAGGTGGCGGCCGGCATACTAGCAGGTTGGATGGAGTGGACAACTCGCCTTCGGGAGAGTGATGCTCGTGTTGGGAAGCTGCCATCTTGGCATGGGAAGGTGGATGATTTATTTGGAGAGATAGCAGGTCAGTATTGGGAGGTGCCAGTGGACGGAGAGATGGGGTTATGGTTCTAGGCCTTGGGTACGTGGTGACTGGATTGGGCAAGGCAGCTGCTGTCCATGGGTACATGGCTGTTGGCTTTGGTGAGGCAGTTGTTGTCCATGGGTACGTGGTTGCTGGCTTTGGGGTGTGGATGCTGGCTTTGGGGGGTAGCTGCCGGCTTTGGGGAAGGTAGGAGGAATTGGGCAGGTCACCTTGGGCAGAGTGCTACTCATGTTGGGTAGCTGCCAGTTCGCCTTGGGCAGCTGCCTTCTTGGCCTGGCAGGTGGTAGATTGTCGGATGTTGGCTTCTCGCATTGGTGGGGATCAGGAACTGTAGCTTTAGCCACTCGGGCGGCATCCGAAACTACATCTCTGGCTACGTGGTGGGCATCAGGAACTGAAGCTTTGGCCACTTGCCCGACATTGGAATTGAATTTTTGGCCACTTGGTTTGGAACACCTCCAAACCATGCATGTGACACTAGCATGTGTAATAAAGTGTGGTGTGGATACATTTTTAATGGATTTTCTTGATGATTTTTGTCTAGATTTGATAGTTTTCTAGCTTTACCTAACACTAATACTTCGGTAGCGAAGGAAACTTGGTTTTTAATATGTGTTTCAGGTTCTGAACATCAACGAAGGGTTTTACACTACTAGGAAAACGGCTATAGGTAATCCACACATCCGTGGCGCACGTGCTAGTGGTGCCCCACGGGTAAAATAGGCGTGGCGCACCTCCCATAGGTGCCCTACGCCTAACTTCCGTAAGCGTGGCGCACATGGGGTTGGTGCGCCACGCCTATGTGTGGGCCAGGGCACAGGTCGCCACAGCACACATACCCGTAATGCACTTGGTCAAGGTGCGCTACGGATGTGAAACTTAGCCGTAGGGCACTCTGCTAGTGCGCTACGGGCATGTGTGCTAGAGCAGCTGGGTCAACTTCGCCGTATGGCACTAGGACACCCCCCTTGGATCGCCTTTTTAGGCTTTGCAAAAAATAAAAGAAAAAGATAAACACTTCAAAAAATAAAATTATTTCATATGTAGGTAGGTAATGTGGTATAGTTTCTAGGAAAATTAACAAACATGAGTTTCCACTTTTTCTGCAAAAAAAGTCATGACATGGTAAAATGGTCGTAACTTTTGCATACGATGTCGAAAAAAATCGTATAATATACCAAAATGACGAGAACGAGATTTCTTAGATTTTCAACTTTTGCCAACTCCACCCCCTCCGGTCATTTAGCGATTTTTTAGATTTTCAAAATTCGAAAAGACTAAAAAGTTACGACCAAACCACCGTTTTTTCCTGCAAAAAAAATAAAGGACAACTTACCCGTAGCACACCACCACCTAGTGCGCTATGAGTAATTTGGGCCGGATTCAAAATTTGAATCCCCACCCCGCCCACCTACCACTTTTCTTTTCCCTCCCCTACTCTCCTTTTCCTTTTCCTCCCTTTTCCTTTTCCTCCCTTCTCCTTTCCTCCTTCTTCTTCTCCTCCTCCTCCTCCTTCTCCTTCTCCTTCTCCTTCT
This sequence comes from Avena atlantica, assembly GCA_910589765.1. Taxonomy (NCBI): domain Eukaryota; kingdom Viridiplantae; phylum Streptophyta; class Magnoliopsida; order Poales; family Poaceae; genus Avena; species Avena atlantica. The sequence goes on along the minus strand of OU342736.1, from coordinate 9,462,072 downwards.
CCTTCTCAGTTTCCTCATCCTCCTTCTCTTTCTCTTTCTCCTTCTCCTTCTCCTCCTCTTCCTCCTCCTTGCAGGGAAGATGGTGACGGTGGCCTCCTCCTTCCAGTGACGATGATGATGGCGGGCTCCTTCTTCTTATCCTCCTCTTCCTCCTCTTCTTCTCCTACCCCTCCTTGCAGTTCCAATGACGACGAGGCCTCTCCGACGAGGTGACAACGACGAGGAGACAACTACAAGGTGACGACGACGACGAGGCGATGAAGATGACGACGAGGCGACGACGATGAGGAGACGAGGCGATGACAATGACGACGACGAGGCGACGACGACGAGGAGACGAGGCGATAATGACGACGACCTGCACCGATGAGCGACGACACTGACGGGGAGATCCAGATTTGCCGCTTTTTTTTGAATTTTGAAATTTGTATCCGTGGCGAACATCACATAGTGCGCCACGGTTATCATTTCATACGCGTGGCGCACCTGGACTATTTTTCCGTGGCGCACTAGCATGTGCGCCACGCCTATCTCGACACAAACTTGGCGCACCAAGCAGTGTGCCACGGCTAGGAGATAGCCGCAGCGCGAGGCCCATGGTGCACTGCTAGTGCGCCACGGATGGCCTTTTCAGGTGCGCCATGAACAGGCGTTTTCCTAGTAGTGTTAAAAGGAAAAATACAATACTCAGGCGAAAACAAGCAAGTCTCTTTTTGGAAGCAATTGATGGAGGAAACCAGTAGCTTTAATGAGCAACTATACGGAAGTAATATTTTCTCCAACCGTATCGTCCCTACTGTATAGTTGCCACTGCCTTCGTCTTGTCAAAAGAGACAACTTTCGTGAATAGGCCAAGGACAAAAACACAACACAATAGCTGTCGTTCCATCTAGAAGGGAGAAAGAAGAGATCCGGAAAAAGAAGGGGAAGACGTTCTTCATATCGCTCCATGATCCTCGACCTCCTAGCCACCACACCCCCATAACCATTACTTGTACGAGAGAGAGAGAGAGAGAGAGAGAGAGAGAGAGAGAGAGAGAGAGAGAGAGAGAGAGAGAGAGAGAGAGATCTTCACCTTGCAAGATTAGGGTTTGAGATTGTTTCTTCCCATATTCAATTGTGTTGGATTTATTTTCTATTCTTATTGTGGATCTCCACGGTAATATCAACAAGAACTCCCTTTATTTAATTATATCAATGATACTTTAGTCTCTCATGTGTGAGTAAGTTCCCTTGGGCATGGGAGATGTAAGGGATTGGTTAGATGTGATGTTCCTATATATTTTCCATTAGTTCGTGATTGATTTTAGTAAATATATTATGTGTGCATGACTATATATGGGATGCTTAATGCTTGTTGTCCAATTAAGGGCTTGGACAACATGATACTTTGTTATACATAGATAAGATCTTGTTTGCTAGCAGACCGACGACCCCCGAGTGACACGGAGATATCAATGAAAAACTAGTTGAACTCGAGGAGCACGAGGAACCACACTGCCTACTGCATTAGTCCGGTCCAAGGAGCTTAATAGCTAAGCAACCTGAAGGATCTTAATCGTCTTGTGATTGACCATGGTTTTGGTAAGAGACTAGTAGGATTATTAAATTTGGGATGAAATCTACCAAGAGAAGTTCCCGCTAATTATTAGTTGCTCGCCTACACACATATTTATAGGATTGTAATTATTACACTTATTATTCATCCACCTAGCACATTCACTATCACCATGAACTGTATCTCCCCGCGCCTATTTTGTCATCTGCAGAAAACAACAAACAATCGAATTGTTTTTTTTACTTTTATGCTTTTTATTTCTAAAGTTTACATTTTAGTTTTATTTAAATACATTTAGTTAAATCCACAACTTTATTCTTATTTCAACACTTGCAGTCAATTCACTCGAAGACCTGTGACAACTTTGAGTGTGACAGAGAGTCCATTCATAAACACTTACCTTTGGGATCCCTGTGGAATCCAGATCTTAACTTCGAAACTAGCTACAAACGATCTGTGCACTTGTAGTCATCAAGCTATTTTTTGGCGTTGTTGCCAGGGAGCTAAGCAATAAGTGTTTAGTCTCTTGACATTTTAGGTGTAACTACTACAAAATGGTCTCCCTAGGAGACAAAGGGTCTCCACACTCTGGTAGGACCTATCTACTAGATTATTTTGATCGTGTACTTGTTTGAAGGCGCGAGGAAATTATTGAAAAACTTTTAAGGTCAAATAAGGTTGAAGTTGAAAACCTGAATGATTTCATGGAAATCATGTACATTCACAGGACAACTCCCAAGAAACTTGAAAAAACTGTCAGAGAATATAGTGCTCCAAATTCTGCTTATTTTAAACAACCAATAGAATTTCCTAATCCCGAAGTTAGAGAATATCGATTTGATGGTGAGATTAACAAAATTTTGTAGGAAAAAGCTTTCAGTGGAAGGGAAGATGAAGACCCAGGAAGACACCTTAGAGAGTTCGACGATGTGATAACATCAATTGGACCAAAAGGTTTGCTTAGAGACTTCTCATGTCTATTCGTTGGTTGTCGTCGGATTATCGACAAGTACGCCATATGGGGTCCTAGTGGCGTTAGAAAGATGGGGTTTGAGACGTCGGATGTTCCAGGAGTGGTGAGCACAAGTTTACCCAGTTCAGATCCGACTGCGGTGATCGGATCCGACTCCTTCTAGCAACCCAGTAATATATCAGCGTAAGCCCGATGTTAAAGTGGATTACAAGACAGGTTCGCCTATGCAAGTTATGATTGTGGTAGTACGACTGACTGTGCCCTAAAGGCTCCCATAGGGCCGGTTTATATAGTCACTGAGGCGTATTGTTACAGGAGAGACCTATCCGGCTATGTTACAGAGTCGGTAACTAGATAGAGCTTGTACTACAAGTAATACTACATGTCTAACTCGGTAACTCTTATGGGCCTTGTCGTAGCCGGAACTGGATCCTCCTCTTTCTCAGACTAGGACACTCGTGAAGAAAAGCTCTAACCCGTTGGTGGGCCACCCTGGTCAGCGATTCTTGTGGGTATATTTGGAAAGTATATCCCAAATAGTAGCCCCCGGAAGTCTCCAAGATCCAAAGTCGGATAAATCGTCTAGCTTGATGGTTTCTTCATCTTGAGAATCTTGAAGGGTTCCCAAAAACTTCTCTCAGTAGTGTAAGATTCCGAGTCAGTTGAGTCGGATATATTGTGTTCTGAATTTAATCTTTCCTTGCTCAGTTTGAAACATGAGACAGATTTTTCAGTGGCGTGCGGGATGCCAACCTTTTAGACCAGGTCCTGTCACTAACAGGAGTCCCATCAACACGACCGTTGGTGGGTCCGTTCCTTACAGAACGGAACATCGTTTCAATGCCCACGCGAGGATTGAGGTGGCAGAAGAGTCACGAGGAAGTTACCCTCCTCTCTCCTATACGCGTGGCGTTAATAGCGCGTATCAACTCACGAATCATGGCGCAGATGTAAATAAAAGAGAGGAGAAAACCCTTCTTTCAGATTTATCTCTCCACCGCTTCATTCATTGTCTCCTCGTACTACTCGAGTGCTTCGCGACCATTCCCATCTACACGTCATGAGAAAATCTTTCTCCCCCACCAGTCCTTCTTCTCCAAGATCAATGGCATCTGCCTCGACCTCAGGAGCGATGGCAGGTTCATCGACAATGGATGAAAAGAAGATGCGGGGCCTATGGATCCCAGTGCCATGGACAATGCCGAACTCCAAGTCATGGAGGACGAAGGACTCATCGTCTCTGACATGTGGCGGAGCGCCTCAGGACACGCCGTTCCCGCCTAGCACGACGGCGAGTGGGTGCTATTCGGCACGCACATCGACCGTGGCCTCAGCCTGCCACCGTCAGACATCTTCATCGAGGTCCTCAATCATTATGGTGTGCAGCTTCATAACCTTCCTCCAAACTTTTTGCTCGAGCTTAGTACCCATGCATCTTTGTGCGAGGGGTTTCTTGGCATTAGGACAAGTCTCACCCTTTTCTGTTACTACTATGGTACCCGGAAGAACTCTATTAGCGCTGGTGTGCCTTACACCACCGGCACCCTTAGCTTAGTCCTTAGGAGAAACCGAGTTTATCATAGGATTAACGCTAGTGAATCCGTCAAATGATGGGCCGGAACTTTCTTTTATCATAAGGATATTCCGTCTCCTGGAAAGGCGGAAGGTGTTCCGGCCTTCGTCGACGGTGCCGTTCCCATCACAGCTCATGGGACACGGAAGCGCCATAACTGTCGGATATCTTTGTTCTCGCCAAGAGGCGGGTTGAGTTTCTGATGAAGCACATGGGGCTCCATGGATCCGACTTGATCCACTGCTGGCTGGAGCGCTGGATTCAACCTCTGCAGCACCATGGAGACTGCCTCATGTACTAGATCACCAACGACAAGAAGGACAACATGCGGGTCATCCCGAACCGGAGTCCGACGAAGGATTACAAGACCCTCATGCAGTATTTGATCACGGAGAGAGTGGAACGAAAAGTTCCGGATGTCTCCATGAAGATGTTTACGTCCAACCTCCTCTGACTCCTGTAAATATTTCGACTCTTCTTTTAAGTTTCGTCATTCTTTTCTATTCTTTCTTCGACTCTATTTTTATCAATGCTTTTCGACTTTATTAGCTTGATACACTCTGTGAGTCTGAGCTAGCTCCACTAGAGGGCTATCTTTTAGATGATTCAGAGGCGACAGAGGATGATGAGGTGCAAAAAGTTACCACCTCCGCATCCAAGAAGCGTAAGGCGAAGGAAGTTGTTATCACTAATGTATCCAAGTGCTTCCAGCAGTTAAAAAGTAAGCACCCTGCCTTTTGTTTTCAGTACTTTGTACCTTTCATTCTTTCCAGAGCACACCTGATATTCGTATTTTTCTGTTCTAGAGCTAAAGAAGTTCTGAGGAGTAAGACCAAGCCGGACAGCAAGCCGGGCAAGCAAATGCGTTAGAGGAAGCTTGTTATTTCCCCTACCATGTCGACACCAACTCCATCCAGTACTCCATCAGCACAGGAAGCTTCCGCCTCTCCTGATGCTGGCAACATCTCGCAAGCCCTGGTCACCATTGATGATCAGGCAACTATCAAGGGTGAACCCATCAAGGGTAATGATCCTATTATAATATATATAGGAACGTTGGATAAAGTGGTCGGCTCTGCTGTCTCTGGCCTGAAGAAGAAGAAGAAGAAGAAGAAGAAGAAGGAAGAGATCCTCAAGCTGGCTCAATCCAGCCTTGAGAAGCAAACCTTAACGGCACAAGCAACAAGCCAGGAGCAGGAGGACGTCAAGCTGGTCAGCCTCCTTGACCAAATTTTGGTCCGGGGTGCTAAGATAGATTCTGGTGAACTCCTAGCGACAGATGTTCCTTGCCTATCCCTTGCCGAGAAGGTGTTTCACAGCACCAATCTCGGATTTGAGAAGTTGCACTTGGAACACATTGTAAGTTCCGATTCTTATTTGCATTTATTTTATTATCATATCCTCTAGCCCCCAAGAATAAAGTCGGATAAAGATCGTTGGATCCGAGTTCATGATTTTAGGTTCCAAAAGAATGTTGTAGTGTAGCCCCCAAGGCTCGTGCTGTATTTTTAATTAGTTAAATTTGCAGCCCGAGTCTAAGTAGCCATCTGACGTTATTCAATCTTCTAAACTTACAGAAAATTGCATCTTCCAACCAGGAATTGCTCAAGAAAATTTGCAATAAACACAAGGAAATCAAAGCCTTGCGCCTTGAGAATTCAAAGTTGAAAACTGAGAAAGATGAAGAAGAAGGTAATTATTTTTGACATCCTTTTTGTCAATTAGCTATTGTCATAATCAAACTTGTTTTGTCCGACTAATATTTTTCGCTTTGTAGAACTATTGTGTGAGTCCAGAAATATGGCGGAGCAATTCGAGAACTCTAAGGTCTTAGAAATGGAGAATGCTAAGCTCCGGAACAAGCTTCAGAAGCTCACATTTGATTCAGAGAAATCCGTAGCTGATGTCCTATACTCAAGCAATCATGAGACCGTGAGGCTCGAGAAGCTGCTAGCCCTCTGAGATTAACAATTGGATGATCTCAAGAAGGACTTCGATAGTTAGAGGGATCTAGCCAGGCCACAGAGAATGAACTGAACAGTCTCCGTGAGGAGCATGCTCAATGGAATCGTTCTGTGCTAGGTAAGATTTCCGACCTTTATTTTACATTGATTTTTTGACCTTCTTTTCAGTCATATTTTGACTTTTTGGTTCTTTCCCAGCCCCCCTGAATTTTTCCGACTCTCCTACCTCCGAACCTCGCCTCAAGCGCATCAAGCTGGTCGGAGATATCTTGTTCGACTTCCGCCAGACTCTTGAAGAGGCTAGCGAGTCGGTCAAGCTTTCCGACTTGCACACAATGTCAATGTAAGAGGTGAGGGATAAGGCCAAGGAGATTCCGAGTCTTATCAAGGATAGGAAGATCTCCTATGCTCGAACTGCTGCCTAGACTGCTCTTACCATGGTGATGATCCACCACAACGAGATGGAAATCTAGCATGTCACCAAAGGTATCGCCGAGGATGATGATGAGGGAAACCCACATGATATCAAGGCAATCCAAGATTCCTTTGCAGGTTATGTTTGTCGTGTGGCGGAGATGACCAACTATACGACGCCGTTCTTCGGATCCATCGCCATGCCTCCCTCGCCTCAAGAGCTAGAAGACAGACTTGCAGCTTCCGAGTCTAATATTCAGGGCGACAACATTGTCGAATCCAACGCTCCATCTTCTTCATCACCACCACCTGGCTCTGCAATATAAACAATTTTTATGCATTATTCTGAACTTCTAGCAATGTAATGATGGAAACAATGTTTTTATTTGTGTTGATCTATAAAAACTAACGCTTTTATTATCGTAGCTCTTATGCTTATATATTTTATATGTGTGCATTGAAAATTTCTGGAGAACTTTTTGTTTTATTCTTATACTTGTCGTTTTATCTGGCTCTCTGCCTCCTCCCTTTGATGGGCCGACCAACCTTTAGCACGGAAACTTTGCCGAGCAACGGAGCTCAATTGCTAAACCAGTTTAAACCTGAAAACAAAGCCGGCTTCTAGTACCAATAACTCATTACTCAGAAAATACCCGCGTCTAAGCAATCAGATAAAAAACCAAAGTATAGAAAATAAATTGAATTTTTTACCCTAAGGTAACATTTTTAGATATTCAAAAATCGTAACCAGAACGAACATGAGCATAAAGTACTTTCAAGCATTTTGGGATTTTTGAGAATAACATGCTCTTTTGGAAATAAGATGGCAAGAAACTTATCAAAGATAACATATAAGTAAACCAATACTTTATTTCACTTTAAACATGTACATATATGATTACAAGGAAATATAACTAAGAATAGAAGGGACGTCGATGTGCAATATTCCATGGATTGCATATTTCATGCGGGTCTGTGCTACTGCCATCTCTCTTTCTCTTACGAGTATCCGGTCTTTCCTTGACTGGTCTCATATCGGTTAAATAATATGACCCATTATGGAGAACTCTGCAAATCATAAAAGGTCCCTGTGGCACCCCAGATTTACTGTCTGAGAATACCCATTATGCATATAATTCACGTTCCCATGATCAGTGAGCCATGAGCATAACCGACTAGTATCATTACATCATCCTTATATTAACAAATACAAAATCTTACAAAGTGGCCATTATGGCGAATACAACACATATAGCAGAAGTCTTCAGTGCAGAGCCCGCGCCTTAACCTACAGGCAACTGACTGGGACGAAGGCCTAGCTCGCATAGACATCGACTCCTTCGTCCTTCTTAACATCTGCAATCTGGTCAAGTAAATAGCCAGGGACAATGTCGGTGAGTACTTTGAATGTACTCGCAAGACCACCAAGACAAGGGTAAGAGGAAACATGCATATTTTGGTCGTGGCGAGAAAGATCTATACTATAGTTGATTTTGAAAGACCTAACATTGACATCTCTATATCTTTGTTGAAAAAGAGTTATTGGAAAAGTATGAATCCTCTTTGAAAACCTGGACATCTCCACATCCTTGTTAAAAAGGTTTGGAAAATGTTTTGTTGTAAACCCCTTTTTAAAACCTTAAGGACCATCTCTGGTCAAAACCATCTTATTCTTTATCTTTCCTCGTGACCAAGTCATCCTTTAGTTCCTTTTAGCTTAACTGAAGGGTACTCCAAGCTCTTGACATTCCAACCGTCCTTGTCCGTGGACACGACTATTCGAATAGATCACACTCTGCAAAGGTTGTGCACTTTACCCACAAGAATCAATACATTCACCGGGATAAAACCACGGCCTGCTACACACGGTAGACAGGGGCTCGGATAATCAAACTTCAAACTTTCATTTGTCGATCCCTAGCAACAGCGGCTTTTCCTTTTGGGTTTATCTCTCTAGTACGGGTATGGGGTACGATGACCCTGGTCCTTCCTCCCGTACTAACCCCTACCTCCAGACCGAAGCTTGACTGGTAGCAATAGTGACAATTCTTCCATCCGTACTACCTAAAATCATACCGTCCGCGAGAGACCCAATTGTTGCACCAGTGCCTTACCCTACAGGTAGCTCGGATTTCAGGGGATTTCTCCCCTTTAGCGAGTAAGAGAAGCCCCGGCTAATGACCACAAACTATGAGCTAAGCCCTAGTGACTGGGGTAATGTGGTTGCACGGATAAAATTGTTCCAGACATTGGCGTAGAACATCCCTTCCTTTCTCTTGCTTGACTTTCTCCTCATCCACCTCATCTTTGATTTGATAAAACTTCCACTCAGAAATGATGCCTCTTTCCAAGGGTTTTATTTTGAAGACTTTGTTGTAGGGTAAAAACCGAAAATAGTTTTATTATTGAAAATACGTGGGTTTCCAAGAGGGAAGATGCTAATCATATTTAGCCTCGTTCTAAGGAGTAAACATAGGTGTAAATAGGGTAGGTGTCCAATGGACACTCATTCATAACTTGGAGGAGCCAAGCTACTCACGTTTGTTCATTTGAATCAAAACATGCCTTTGATCATGCAATTCGTAAACGGAATATAAAACAGTTGATAAACATAAATGGGTAAATATAGGAGTTTAGGAATGGTGGCTTGCCTGTGACCAGCGAGAAGTCCCTTGATGGCGTTAAATAATCATAAAACCTGTAATATCAATAACTAAGATAATCCCGATCCTTCCTTCTTCTCGGCGTCACACAATCGCAACTATCGCCGTTATCGAGCATACATGCAAGCAAAAAACACACCAATCAATATAAAGCATAAAAGCACCAAACCATATATCAATTAAAGGATAACTAAGGATAAACATATGCAGGATGGTGGAGGTTTGGTTTGATTTAATTGGGGGAGGATTTGGAGGCATTAGGGAAAAAGGATCCCATTGAATTTAAATCCTAGGAACTACCTAAGATAGGGTTTTTGCTCAAAGACTTGATCAGTATGATACCATTGTGTAAAAAAGATATCATCAGATGGGTTTTGATAAAATGAAGCCAACAAATGTGGTTTCACTATTTTATCAATTTCCCAGAATTTATAATGGATTTTATGGTGGTGAAAACCCTAGTTTTAGGAAATAATTCACCAGAACTTCTCTGGAGTTCCAAAAATTATTTCCTTGGGTTATTAGGTATTATTTGATGGACTGAATCCATAGGAGTTGGAATCTCCTCAAAACAAGTACCCGAATGCCCTTGAGAAATTCCCAAAGCAATATTGGCTGGGATTTGTCTTTTTAATCAGATTTATTATACATATTCTTTTCAGTTGATTCCAAGGACACAAGTTATATGATGAAAATACATTTCTGTAGAAATTGGAATCAACCTTTTAAGAGTTACAGAGCTACTGTAGTGATTTTATTGGTAAATAAACCATGCACAGAAGAGTTTAATTCACCCTAATTCAACAGAGTCCCATAAAATTATGAGCTGCTGGATTTACGAAGGTATGGTTATGTGTGTTTGCTGAGAGTTGGATTTAGGTTCAAACCTCATTTGTTTTGACCTAGGGAAAATCCTAAATTCCAAAAGTGCTCTCTTTTGTTATTTTTCTCTTGCTAAAATAGAAAGCAAGTGACTATGGGACCTGTGGGAATGGAAAGGTATGGTTAGTACCTTTCTTTATCAATTGGATTTGCTCCATTTGGAGTTGTAAAACTTTCTGGAGAAATCAATTAGTGTTCTGGACAGACTCTAGTATATGATTTATCATTTTAAATTTAATCCTCAAAGGATCTAGCCAATGGATCTGCATGTTAGGGAAAACCCTTGTGCATCTAACAAAATTTAGATCTGGGCATTTACTTCTGTTTTTCATTTTTTGTTTGGATTTAAACCAAACAACTACAAACAGATCTGATAGAAATAATAAAAGGAAAAGGGCTGGTCGGGCTGGATCTGCTGGCTAAAGGGTCGGATGAGGGGAATTGGCCCAGGCGTACCGCTCGCACACAGGCGACGCATAGCCGCCCGGGGCCCAGTAGTAGGCATGCCCGCGGGGGTCAGCATGAAGGGGTATCGAGCTCTCCCCGCCATTGGATCTAGAGAGATCCGACGGATGAGAGGCGTCGTCCTCACCGGACAGGCCCGCCGGCTGGGAGCAAACCCTAGGGCGGGCCAGAGAGAGACAGGGGAGCTCACCGGGGGCTCGGGGGTAGTCGGGGACGCGAAGAGGCGACGCGGTGCTCGCAGGAGGTCCAGGGGATGGTCGGCGCGTGGGTTTTTGACGTAGGGATGAAGCTCGCGCAGGAAGAGCCTGACAGTGTTGGCTCGAGGCTCGCCGGCGCTGCTCCGGAGGCTGCATGCAGGGAGGAGGAAGAATACCATTAGCACCAGAATGATGAGGGGGAGATGGAAGAGTGACATGCAGGGGAGTGGGAGCTCGAGGATAAGAGCTGTGCTCGATTTTTGGAAGTGAGCCGAAGCTCTCTTCTTCTTCACCTTCGAGCAAAGCCGAGCAGGGGAGAGGAGTGGGAGCTCTATGGTGCGTGTGGGAGTGGTTGGGAGAAAATGAGGCAGAGAGGGGAGTGGTAAGTGTCCTTGGGCATTATAAACCCGAGAGGGGAGGGTGTGTGGTGGACTTGGTCCATGGAAAGCTTGGAGGGAGGGAGAGGCTCAACCAATGAGGCCATAAGGGAGGTGGGGAGGTGTGGGGTGTAGGGGTTCATAGCATGGAAAACAAAAAAATTCTACCGCATGCAAACAAACAAACCAAGATCTATCTACTAGATTGTAGCAACGAGTCGATAGAGGAACTCACCCTCGAAGATTCCAAAGCGGTTAACGAGAGCAGATTCTCGTGGGTGATGTAGTCGTACTCTTGGCGATCTCAAGATCGCGTAGACGATCCTTCCGGCGCTGCGTTCCGGTAGTGCTTCCGCAGTCAGTCACACGTTCGGTACTCGATGAAGACCTTCCTCTCCGTTGTTCCAGCAGGCAGCGGAGGTTGTAGCACTCTCCTAGCGATTCCGGCAGCACGACGGAGTGGTACCGGAAGTAGAGCGGAGATCTCGCAGGGCTTCGCCTTAATCCGGAGCGAGTATGGTCGACTATGAGAGAGGCCTTGGTGATCTAGGGTTTAGAGGGAACCAAGGGGCAAAGCTTTGCCGGCGGCTAGGGCTTGGGGAAGCCCCAAGTCGGCGTCTAGGAGAAACCCTAGGGTCGGCGGCGACTTGCAGGAGGCCGGCGGCTAGGGTTAGGGTTTGGGTGGTGTTGGGTGTAGGGAAGAGGGGCAGCCCTGCCCCTCCTTTTATAGGTGGGAGGGCGCCAGTTGGGAGGAGGGAGTCCTGCCCCAACTCGGCCTCCTAGGCCGGCGGGTGGAGGGAGGAGGACTTCCTCCCCAAGTAGGTTTCCTACTCTCCCTCAACCAAGCAAACTTGTCGTTTGACTTTTCAAATTGGCGTTTGACTTTTCAAACTAGGATTTGATTTCTTCATTTACTTTTGCCTAGCCATGTTACCTACAACATGATGCAACCATTCCATATTTTCATGACACATTCATGTACCCTTTTCCTCCGGAGTGCCGGACCTTCCGGAACCTTCTAAAACATTCCCGATGAAAACACTGGAATCATTCCCCAACTCCGAAACAGGACTTTCCTTATATGAATTTTATTCTCCGGACCATTCCGGATCTCCTCGTGATATCCTGGATCCCATCCGAGACTCTGAACAACATTCAGTCTCTTATTCATCATTCCACAACTACTCAACAATATCGAATCCTTAAGTGTGTCTCCCTACGGTTCGTGAATTATGATGACATCATCGAGACACTTCTCCGATCAATAACCAATAGAGGAATCTGGAAATTCATATGGCTCCCACATATTTCTATGATTAATTTGCGATTGAATGAACCACTTACATTCGATACCAATTTCCCTTTGTCTCATGATAGTTTACTTATCCGAGGTTTTGATCGTCGGTATCTCTGCATACCTAGTTCAACCTTGTTACCGATAAGTACTCTTTTCTCGTTCCCGTGATATGTGATCCCTTGTGATCCATTCACATGCTTGTAAGCTAATCGGATGACATTACACCGAGAGGGCCCAGAGTATATCTATCCGTCATATGGATGGACAAATCCCACTCTTGATCCATGTGTTTCAACCCATACTTTTCGAACACTCAATGCCACCTTTATATCCACCCAGTTACTGTGTGGTGTTTGATGTCATCAAAGCATCCTTCTGGTGATGGTGATTAGCACGATCTCATGGTCAAAGGAATTAAGTTACTATGTATCAGAAAGCTTATAGCAATTGAACTATTAAAATGACTTGATCTTTATGCTATGCTTATCTATAGGAGTATGTCCATCATACCAATCTCCTAATGATATGACCTTGTTATTAACAACATCTCAAATGTTCATGATCAAGAAACCATGATCATCTATTAATCAACAAGCTAGTATTACAAGAGGATTTACTAAGGACTCTAATTTAGTTTACAAATCACACAAGTATTAATGTTTCTGGTTAATACTTTTATAGCATGAATGTAAACATTTATCATAAACACAAAGATATAATAATAACTACATTTATTATTGCCTCTAGGGCATATCTCCAACAGTCTCCCACTTGCACTAGAGTCAACTAATCTAGATTACATGGTAATATACCGAACACCCATGGCAGTTTGGTGTTGGACATGTTTTGCCCTCGGGAGAGGTTTAGTCAACGGATCCGCCACATTCAGATCTATGTGTACTTTGCAAATCTTATGTCACCATCTTGGACATGTTCTCGAATAGCGTGAAAACACAGCTTGATGTGCTTTAGCTTCTTGTGTGACCTTGGTTCTTGCGCATTGGCTATGACGCCCATGTTATCACAGTAGATAGACGTTCGGTCCAGCGCACTTGGAAGCACACCGAGATCTGTAATGAACTCCTTCATCCATATCGCTTCTTGTGAAGCCTCTGAAGCACCTATGTATTCCGATTCAGTTAAAGATCTAGCCACAACGCTTTGCTTTGCACTCCTCCAGCTAACTGCAGCACCATTCAAAGTAAATACGTATCCAGATTGAGATTTATAATCATCCTGATCGGTGTTCCAACTAGCTTCGGTGTAACCGTTAACAATGAGTTGTTCATCAACTCCATAAGAAAGAACCATATCCTTAGTTCTTTTCAAGTACTTACGGATGTTTTTGACCGATATCTGCTAGTCAAAATAACAGCATATGCAATGTCGGGTCTAGTACATAGCATGGCATACATTAGAGATCCTATGGCTGAGGCATAGGGAGTCTTACTCATCCTTTCTCTATCTTCTGCCGTTGCTGGACTTTGAGTTTTACTCAACGTCGTATTGGGAAACATGGGCAAGAACGCTTTCTTGCTATCTTCCATTCCAAACCACTTTAGAACTTTGTCCAAATATGTACTTTGTGACAATGATATTAGGCGTCTCGATCTATCTATATAAATCTTTATGCCTAATATGTAAGCCGCTTCCCCAAGATCTTTCATTGAAAAACTATTATTCAAATATTCTTTGACACTATTAAGAAGGTCTACATCATTCCCAATCAACAATATGTCATCTACAGATAGTATTAAGAATGCTACAGAGCTCCCACTCACTTTCTTATAAATACAAGCTTCTCCATAAGTTTGTATAAAACCAAAACTTTTGATTACCTTATCAAAACGTTGATTCCAACTTCGGGATGCTTGCTTCAATCCATATATGGACCGTTGAAGTTTGCATACCTTGTTAGCATCTTTAGGATCGACAAAATCTTTGGTTTGCATCATATACAACTCTTCATCAATGTCTCCATTGAGGAACGTCGTTTTGACATCCATCTGCCATATCTCATAATCGTAATATGCAGCGATTGCTAACATAATCGTCACATACTTTAGCTTTGCTACTGGTGAGAAATTCTCATCGTAGTCAACTCCTTGAATTTTTCAAAACCCTTTTGTGACAAGTCGAACTTTATAGACAGTAACATTACCATCAGCATCTGTTTTCTTCTTGAAAATCCATTTGTTCTCGACAGCCTTCCGGCTATCCGGTAAGTCCACCAAAGTCCATACTTGGTTTTCGTACATGGATCCAATCTCGGATTTAATGGCTTCTTGCCATTTATTGGAATCTGGGCTCATCATCGCTTCCTCATACGTCGCAGGGTCATCGGCGTTGTCCACCAACATGACACTCATAATGGGATCATACCAATCAGGAGTGGTACGAGTTCTCGTTGACCTGCGAGGCTCTGTAGCAACTTCAACCGAAGTTTCATGATCATCATCATTAGCTTCCTCTCTTATTGGTTTAGGAACCACATGAACTAGTTCCGGTGCTGCGCTACTCGCAAGTTTGAGAGAAGGTTCAACAACCGCGTCGAGTTCTACTTTCCTTCTAGTCACTTCTTTCGAGAGAAATTCCTTCTCTAGAATGGACCCATTCTTGGCAACGAAGATTTTGCCCTCGGATCTATGATAGAAGGTATACCCAATAGTTTCATTCGGGTATCCTATGAAGACACATTTTTCCGCTTTGGGTTCAAGCTTGTCCGGCTGTAACTTCTTTACATAGGCTTCGCAACCCAAAAATCAAAGGAACGACAATTTAGGTTTCTTCCCAAACCATAATTCATACGGTGTCGTTTCAACGGATTTAGATGGTGCCCTATTTAAAGTGAATGCGGTTGTTTCTAATGCATAACCCCAAAACGATAGCGGTAAATCTGTAAGGGACATCATAGAACGAACCATATCTAAGAGAGTTCGATTACGACGTTCGGACACACCATTATGTTGTGGTGTTCCCGGCGGTGTCAATTGTGAAAGTATTCCGCATATCTTTAAATGCTCGCCAAACTCATAACTTAGATATTCACCTCCACGATCAGAACGTAGAAATTTAATCTTCTTGTTACGTTGATTCTCTACATCACTTTGAAATTCCTTAAACTTCTCGAAAGTTTCGGACATATGTTTCATGAAATAGATATACCCATATCTACTCAAGTCATCCGTGAAGGTCAGAACATAACGATAACCACCGCGCGATGCTACACTCATTGGGCCACACTCATCGGTATGTATGATTTCCAATAAGTCCGTAGCTCGCTCCATCATCGCAGAAAATGGAGTCTTAGTCATTTTACCCATCAGACATGCTTCGCATATTTCAAGTGATTCAAGAAGTCCATCGGAATGTAGTTTCTTCATACGCTTGACTCCAATATGACGAAGACGACAGTGCCACATATAGGTCGAGTTATTGCTCAATTTCAAACGTTTGCTTCAATGTTATTAATATGTGTATTTCCACTATCGAGATTCAATAAGAATAGACCATCTATTAAAGGTGCATGTGCATAAAATATATTACTCATATAAATCGAACAACCATTATTCTCGGACTAAAAAAGTAACCGCCTCGCAACAAACATGATCCAGATATAATGTTCATGCTCAACGCATGCACCAAATAACAATTATTTAAGTATAAAACTAATCCTGATGGTAGATGAAGAGGCAGCGTGCCAACCGCGATCACATCAACCTTTGATCCATTTCCAACGCGCATCGTCACCTTGTTCTTTGCTAGCTTCCGTTTATTCTGTAGTACCTGTCTCGAGTTACAAACATGAGCAACCGAACCAGTATCAAATACCCAGGCACTTCTACGAGTACTAGTGAGATACACATCAACAACATGTATATCAGATATACCTTTCTTCTTGATGTTGCCGTTCTACAACTCCGCCAAGTACTTTGGGCAATTCCGCTTCCAGTGACCTTCTCCCTTGCAGTAAAAGCACTCAGTATCAGGCTTTGGCCCAGCCTTGGTCTTCTTTGTCGGTGCGGTAACTTTCTTACCACCCTTCTTGAAGTTTCCCTTTTGCTTAGACTTGCCTTTCTTGAATTTGGTGGTCTTATTGACCAACAACACTTGATGCTCTTTCTTGATCTCCACTTCTGCAGATTTCAACATGGAGAAGAGTTCTGGCAACGTCTTGTTCATGTTTTGCATATTGTAGTTCATCACAAAGTTCTTGTAACTTGGTGGCGGTGATTGGAGGACACGGTAAATCCCCAAAGCATTAGGAATCACTATACCCAAACTTTGGAGTTTGTTTGCGTGCCCAGATATCTTAAGCACATGCTCACTGACGGAGTTGCCCTCTTCCATCTTGCAGTTAAAGAACTTTTCAAAAGCCTCATAACTCTCAACTGCCGCGTGAGTCTCAAAAATAATTTTGACTTCACGGACAATATCATATGGTTCTTGGTTCTCAAACCTTTTCTGAATCTCCGATTCCAAACCATACAAGATAGCACACTGAACTGTGGAGTACTGATTCTTCCGAGTGAGGTAAGAATTCTTTACTTCATCGGTAGCAGTAGCTGCAGGTGGTTCACCCAGCGGTGCATCCAGTACATAGGTCAAATTACCAGCATTGAGGACAATCCTCAAATTGCGGAACCAATCTGCGAAGTTGCTTCCATTGTTTTTCAACTTTTCTTTCTCTAGGAACGCATTAAAATTGATGGTAGGGGCCGCCATTGATCTACAACATATTTGCAATTGTTTAGACTAAGTTTATGACAAATGGAGTTCTCATTAATAGTTAAATTAATCTAGTTGAACTCCCACTCAAAACAATATTGCTCACATTGTTTTAGTGATCACATGAACCAAATCCACCACATCAAACCGATCATCATGAGAGTTGATGTAGCTTCAATGGCGAACAATCAACATGTTTATCATTATCTACTATATGACTCATGCTTTAACTTTAGGTGATCCGTGTTCCGAGACCATGTCTGTACATGCTAGGGTCGTCAATCAAACCTTAGCTTACACATGAGAAAATCTGGCTTCCTCATGTTGTATACACCCGCAGAATCTAACACACCCGATCATCACGTGGTGCTTCGAAACAACGAGCTTGAGCAACGGTGCTTATTAAGGATGAACACTTTGGAACTTGAAATTTGTGTGCATGAGGGAACATCTTATAATGCTACTGTCGTTAACTAAGCAATACAAGATGCATAAAGTATTAACATCACATGCAATTCATAATATGTGATATGATATGGCCTTTCTTCTTGTGCTTCCGATCTCCATCTTCAAGCACGAACATGATCTCCATCATCACCGGTATAGCGTCAAGGTCAATGGCGACGTTTCATGTTTGTCGTCCACCAGCTTCAACTATTACAACTACTTTGAATAGACACACGGGTCTTAACGGAATTTAAAGACAACCATATGGCTCCTGCCGGTTGCCAACTTACAATAAGGAACATTGCATACATCAAATATAATCACAATCATGGCCATATCACATCACAGCACACCCCTGCAAAACAAAGTTAGACGCCTCTAATTTTCTTTGCATATTTTACGTGGTTTGGGGCTTTCAATAAGTGTCGATCTAAATTATGAACAAGAACCACAACATTGATGTTTGAACTATCAAGTGCCCGTTGTAAATTGGATCTATACTATAATGGGAGAGACAGACACCCGCAAAGCCACTTATGCAATACAAGTTGCATGTTGAGCGTGGAGCAAGTCTCATGAACGATGTCATGTAAGGTTAGCCCGGGCCGCTTCATCCCATCATACCGCAAGTTGCACAGTACACAAAAAGAAATTGATAATAAAAGCACCATCGCCCACAATGACCATTGTGTTCTACTCGTGCAACAGATCTACATATAGACACGACTCTGATACCACTGTAGGGGTTCGTAGCATGGAAAACAAAAAATTTCTACCGCATGCAAACAAACAAGCCAAGATCTATCTACTAGATTATCGAAACGAGTCTATAGAGGAACTCACCCTCGAAGATTCCATTTAACGAGAGCAAATTCTCGTGGGTGATGTAGTCGTACTCTTGCCGATCTCAAGATCGCGTAGATGATCCTTCCGGCGCTGCATTCCGGCAGCGCTTCCGCAGTCGGTCACACGTTCAGTACTCGATGAATACCTTCCTCTCCCTTATTCCAGCAGGCAGCGGAGGTTGTAGAACTCTCCTCGCGATTCCGGCAACACGACAGCGTGGTACCAGAAGTATAGGGGAGATCTCGCAGGGCTTCGCCTTAAGCCGGAGTGAGTATGGTGTACAATGAGAGAGGCCTTGGCGATCTAGGGTTTAGAGGACACCAAGGGGCGGAGCTTGGCCGGTGGCTAGGGCTTGGGGAAGCCCCAAGTCAGCGGCTAGGAGAAACCCTAGGGGCGGCGGCGACTTGCAGTAGGCCGGCGGCTAGGGTTAGGGTTTGGGTGGTATTGCGTGTAGGG
Organism: Avena atlantica; assembly: GCA_910589765.1. NCBI lineage: Eukaryota > Viridiplantae > Streptophyta > Magnoliopsida > Poales > Poaceae > Avena > Avena atlantica. The sequence continues at coordinate 9,443,232 of OU342736.1, read as the reverse complement.
AAGAGGGGCAGCCTTGCACCTCCTTTTATAGGTGGGAGGGCGCCAGTTTGGAGGAGGGATTCCTCCCCCAACTCGGCCTCTTTGGCCGGTGGGTGGAGGGAGGAGGACTTCCTCCCCAAGTAGGTTTCCTACTCTCCCTCCACCAAGCAAACTTGTCGTTTGACTTTTCAAACTAGGATATGACTTCTTCCTTTATTTTGCCCAGCCATGTTACCTAGTACATGATGCAACCATTCCAAATTGTCATGACACATTCATGTACCCTTCCCCTCCGGAGTGCCGGACCTTCTGGAACCTTCTAGAACATTCCCCATGAAAACACCAGAATCATTCCCCAACTCCGAAACAGGACTTTCCTTATATGAATCTTATTCTCCGGACCATTCTGGATCTCCTCGTGATATCACGGATCCCATCCGAGACTCCGAACAACATTCAGTCTCTTACTCATCATTCCACAACTACTCAACAACATCGAATCCTTAAGTGTGTCTCCCTACGGTTCGTGAATTATGCGGACATGATCGAGACACTTCTCTGATCAATAACCAATAGAGGAATCTGGAAATTCATATGGCTCCCACATATTTCTACGATTACTTTGCGATCGAATTAACCACTTACATACGATACCAATTTCCCTTTGTCTCACGATAGTTTACTTATCCGAGGTTTTGATCGTCGGTATCTCTGCATACCTAGTTCAACCTCGTTACCGATAAGTACTCTTTTATCGTTCCCGTGATATGTGATCCCTTGTGAGCCAGTCACATGCTTTCAAGCTAATTGGATGACATTCCACCGAGAGGGCCCAGAGTTTATCTATTCGTCATATGGATGGACAAATCCCACTCTTGATCCATGTGTTTCAACCCATACTTTCCAAACACTCAATGCCACCTTTATAGCCACCCAGTTACGGTGTGGTGTTTGATGTCATCAAAGCATCCTTCCGGTGTTGGTGATTAGCATGATCTCATGGTCGAAGGAATTAGGTTACTATGTATCAGAAAGCTTATAGCAATTGAACTATTAAAATGACTTGATCCTTATGCTATGCTTATCTATAGGAGTATGTCCATCATACCATTCTCCTAATGATATGACCTTGTTATTAACAACATCTCAAATTTTCATGATTAAGAAACCATGATCATCTATTAATCAACAAGCTAGTATTATGAAGAGGCTTTACTAGGGACTCTAATTTAGTTTACAAATCACACAAGTATTAATGTTTATGGTTAATACTGTTATAGCATGAATGTAAACATTTATCATAAACACAAAGATATAATATTAACTACATTTATTATTGCCTCTAGGGCATATCTCCAACATGGGGTAGCCTCTGGTCGCCCAAGGGACAGAGAGGGGGGGTGAGGGCAGAGGCTGCACAAATTTGGGTGGTGCGATTTGACAAGGCCTTGGTCTCCCATATAAACAAATCAAAATGGACAAGGAGGGTGGTGGGGGAAAGCGACAGTGCATATGACCTGGAGGAGGGAGTGCTGGTGCTAGGGAGTAGTACTGGAGAAGATTCAAGCTAGTTTGGTGTTGGTCTGAAATATGTTTGATTTGTTTGCAAAAGATGACCAATTTGGGGTTTGCAAAGGAAGTTGCAAAACATGCATTGGTCAAAGGGAAGAAATGGTACTGGTATATGGAGTGGGTCAAATAATCACTTCAAGATTTAAATGGGATTTTTCTGAACATTATAATCCCATTTAAATTTACTTATTCAAAAAGTGCTGAAGTAGATTATGGAAGCAAAAATGATATTTTTAGGGCAACTTGATTTTTGGTGTGATATGGTCCTAAATACCATAATACACATTGGAGGATTTTATTGGGATTTATTGAGGTGTAAAACTATTTTTAGGGAATTATTTGTTGTTTCTCCCAATTAATAAAAAGGGTAAAAAGAAATAACTAAGAATCTCAAAAATAATTTTTTTTAATTTGGAAAGATATGATATGATGAGTAGGCATCAAATGTGCCTTAAGTTGGCAAGGTGATTTGGAGGAAAACCAACTTGTCTTTGTAGACAAGGATTTTGAGAAATTGGTAGATAAAGGAAATTAAATAGTTTAATAATCCAAATAATTGGGAGAATTATTTGGGGATGCTTATATGCAAGGTAGATGATGTATGCTCGATGTCGGCATCAAGATTAACCTTGGTTTTGAATAAAAGTGTTGAAAAGGATGTAAACTAGATTTTGGAGGATCTAGGGTTTAGTTATCCTGATGCCATCTAAACAACGTTGGACCAGGGAGCTCAGAGCTCACCCTGGTACAAGGGGTATATGGATGGATAGACCATGTCAATTATATGATTATGGAAGCAATATTTTGCCTTTATTGGATTTGAGGTGGTTTTTGAGTGATGGCAAACTTTGTTAAAAATAAGGCTGCAAAAACAGACACATCAGGTAGCCTCTTAATCCAGGTGGGTTTAAGAAGCACAGGGCTCCGAGGGAAGAAAGTGAAGTGGGGGTTGATAGTCCATGGTTATTAGCTCATAATCATGCCAAGAGTTGGTCAAGGGAATGTGGCATAAAGATGTGAGCTTCTGCCAAAGTAGGCAAGATGATAAGATTTGCAGAAAAGATTATCTTGACTACAAAACCATCAGGGATGAGTGGGAATTAGAATGGTTTAGCCATGGGCAAGAGTGGGCCCTGTTAGTACTAAAGATTTACTACAAGATGATTCAAGTACATTCTCAAGAATGCACATAGGTTGGAAAAGGTAGAGCTCCAAAAATGGTATCCAAATAAGAAATCCAGCCTTAGCCATTTTAGTAGATTTAGGGTTTTAGACTAGAGTTCAAGTGTAGATGATTTTGAGAGGATTCTATGATGCAAACTTATGATAAAGTATATTAGGTTGAGGTATTAACTAAGTAGATGGGATCCAAGCTTAGATGGGGTCTCCACTTAGTTGGGAAACATTAGGAGGGATTAGCCTTGGATTGAGATAAGCATGAGATGAGATGGTTGCTGTAGGGGCTTAGGATAGATCCAGATTTGGATGCTTGCTTTGAGATTGATGATCCCAAGCAAGTATTGGGTCCTAAAGGATGAGCTGCTAGATTAGCTATTTCTAGATCCTAAGCAAACAAGACAATCAACACATTAATGCAATTCATCAACCAACAGATCAAGGAAATTCATCTTATTACTTATCTAACTACCTCTAGGGTTACCATTAAGCCTATACTGAGGTAAGGATGGATATGTTGAAAAAGGATAGTGCTTTGAAGGAGGATAATACCATCTTGGTATCTCTAGCAAGATTGAGATGAAAAGGTTTTAGTAAAGGTTTTGGGAAAACCTAGAGATAAGGGTAGTTGAAGTTCTGTATTGAAAACATAAGGAGATAATATATAGGTCTCCATAGTTTTTTTAATAGAAACTAGTAAGGTATTTGGTTGCGTCCAAAGTCATCTTGGCTAAGGGTTTTGAAATGCCAGAACATTTGAGAATATGAAAGATGAGCCAAGACATCTCTTTTGTAAAATAGTTTTTGGTAAACTAGTGTTGAGATGAGGAGTATATTGCCTGGCATACAAGCAGTTGCTTGAGCACAAGCAAACAGTTATCACACAAGGCAAGAAAAAGTTTTTGTTCCTCCTGATTTTTGCCTCTTTGACATGAAATCAGGGTTGCTGAAATTGGGATGTTACAGACCCTCCCAAACCGGGGAAAGTTTGTGCTTTAGTTTTTGCATAAGTCGAAGAACCAAATCGCCGTTTCGGAAATAACGGTTTTGAACTCTCTGACTATGATACTTGCGCAACTTCTGCTGATAGGCTGTATATCTCCGCTCAGCAACGACGTGTACTTCTTCGATTATATCGATATCATCTTGTCGAGAACCTTCTGCATCTTCTTTAATATACGCTTTAACTCGTGGAGACTGATGAATTAGATCACTTGGAAGAACTGCTTCTGCACCATAGACCAAGAAGAAAGGAGTATAGCCAGTTGACCTGTTAGGAGTTGTACGTAAGTTCCATATCACATACGGTAATTCTTCCACCCAAGTCCCCGCGGCACGACGAAGCGATGCCTCGAGACGAGGTCGGAGTCCTTGCAAAATAAGGCCATTAGTTCTTTCGACTTGTCCATTGCCTTGTGGATGCGCGACTGATCAATTATTGAGTCGGATCCCTTGCTCTTCACAGAAATCAGCAAGTTCCCCCATGGAAAAAATTGCTCATGTATACTGTGCGGATATCCAAATCAAATGATCACGTCCTCAACGAACTTTATGGCTTTGTCTCCATCGCAACTTGTTATGGGTTTAGCCTCAATCAATTTTGTAAATTTATCAACCATCACTAGTAGGTGGGTAAATCCAAAATTTGCAGTGCGAAACGGCCGAACCATATAAAGCCGAAGACCGCAAACGGCCATGTAATAGGGATTGTTCGCAGCTGTTCAGCCAGAACGTGTGCCTGATGGGCATACTTTTGGAATCCTCTACACATATTGACCAGTTTGTCGGTATCCTCAATAGATGCAAGCCAAAAGAATCCGTGTCGAAAAGCTTTTTCCACTAAGGATATGGCTGCAGCATGGTGACCACACTCGCCTTCGTGGATTTCTCTTAAGAGCTCACCAGAAACACTCCGCATGGTTACAGCATGGTGACCACACTCGCCTTCGTGAACACGCCAGAAACACTCCGCTTATAGAGATCAACATTTATTATAGTATAAGCTTTTTCTCGTCGGACGACCTGCCGGCTCAAGACTTCGTCTTCGGGTAATTTTGCGTCTATCAGGAAATCCAGATAGGGTTTTATCCAGCTGGGAATTATAGCCAGAAATGCTATTAAAGGTGAGTCGGATTTCGTCAGATAGTCCTCATCAACTCCAACTATGGAGGGGACCCTTAAATGCTCTAAACAAGCGCCATCTAGTACTTGTTTCCGCGCAGATCCTATCCTTGATAGAGCATCTGCTTCCTCATTTTACTCTCGAGGGATATGTTAAACCTAAAAACCTCGAACGATTTAGATAGTTCATCCACAACAACTTTGTACGCTTCCATGTGTTTTTTTGCATTGAAGATGTCGGATACTTGTTGTGCAACTAAATCCGAGTCTCCGTAACACATGAGTCTTGTTATGCCTGTGTTTTTGGCCATGCATGTTCCATGCAACAATGCTTCATACTCGGCAATATTGTTGGTTGACGGCAAGTGTATTTGCAACACATAGAACATCTTATCTCCTTGGGGCGATTTGAGCACCACGCCAGCCCCCGAGCCTTCCCATGCTTTTGATCCGTCAAAGTGAAGGGTCCAAAATTCCGAGTCTGGGGACTTGTGTTTTCTGCCGTTTCTGTCCAATCAACAACAAAGTCGGCAATTATTTGGGACTTGATTGTTGTGCGCGGCTTATACTCAATGTCGAAAGCTACAAGCTCCATTCCCCACTTTGCGACACGTCCTATGGCGTCGCGGTTATTGATTATATCTCGCAGGGGAGCGGTGCTCACCACTGTGATCTTGTGCTCTTGAAAATAGTGGCATAGCTTTCTGGATGCAAATAATACTCCATGGGCTAGCTTTCGACGGTGTGGATACCATTGTTTCGATTCTGTCAAGACCTCACTTGGGTAATAAGTTGTCCGTCGCACCTTATACTCGTGGCCCTCTTCCTAGCGCTCTACTACCGTTACCACACTTATGACCTTGTTGGTCGCTGCAATGAAAAGTAACATAGGATCTTGAGGTTCTGGCGCTACAAGAACTAGTGGGTTTGAAAGTAGGTCTTTCAAACTTTGTAGGGCAGTTTTGGCTTCCTGGGTCTAGACAAATTTGTCGGTTTTGTTCAAGAGTTTGTATAAAGGTGCTGCTCTTTCGCCTAGCCTACTGACGAACCGACTCACTGCTGCAATGCAACAAGTGAGACGTACGTCCTTCAGGCAAGTCAGCCTGGTAATGTTGAGTATAGCCTTGATTTTGTCCCGATTCACCTCTATGCCTCGCTCAGAGACGATGAAACCTAACAATTTTCTTGCTAGAATTCCAAAGAAACACTTATTCGGATTTAGCATCATATTGAATTTTTGTAGACTAGCAAATGTTTCCTCCAAGTCGTAAATTAAAGTTTCCTTCTTTTTGGACATAACTATTATGTCGTCTATGGATACATGGACGTTGCGTCCGATTTGGTCGTTGAGACAATGTTAGACAGTACGTTGATATGTTGCTCCTGCGTTGTTTAAGCCGAAAGGCATAGTTTTCTAGCAGAAGGTTCCGAAAGGAGTGAAGAAAGACATCCTAATTTGATTTGACTCTTTCATCGATATTTGGTGATATCCGGAATATGCGTCGAGATAACAAAGTAGTTCTGACCCTGGCGTTGAGTCGATAACTTGATCGATTCTTGGCAAAGGGAACGGATCCTTTGGGCATGCCTTGTTCAAAGCGGTATAATCAACACACATCCTTAAATCAATGATATTCTTTTTAGGGACGAGTACAGGATTTGCCACCCAATCTGTATGGATGGCCTCTATTATGAATCCGGCTAACTCTAGTCGGGCTAATTCCTTGGTTATTGCTTTGCGCTTTTCATCGCCAAACCATCGTAAGGATTGTTTGACGAGTTTATCACCAGGGTACACATTAAGAGAGTGCTCGGAAAGTTCCCTAGGTACTCCAGTCATGTCAGAAGGCTGCCATTCGAAGATATATCTATTAGCTTTGAGGAACTCGACGAGCGTGCTTTCCTATGTGCGGTCTAAGCCTACCCCTATGTTCATTGTCTTGGAGGGATCATCTTCCTTCAGCGACGTTTTCATTGTCTCTTCCAACGCCTTGAACTGCAAACTTGGCTTCAGCACCTCATTCTTCGTAGAGGGCATCTCAGACGGATTGATGGTCTTCTTGATCTCCAGGTACTCCTGGGCGTGTAGCACGGCTTCTGCGAAGGCAGCAGATCCTTCATCGCACTCTTGCGCATTCCTCGGATTTCCCCGTACGGTGATTACACCCTTTGGACCTAGAAGTTTAATCATGTTGTATATGTAACAAGGACGAGCCATAAACGTCCAGTAAGCCGGACGTCCGAAGATCGCGTGGTAAGCACTTTTGTACGATACCACCGCAAAAGAGATTGGCTCGGGCCGGTAATTGTCTCGGGTTTCGAATGTCACGTCCAGAGTGATCTCACCTAGAGAATCCACCTGTCTCCCTAGTACAATGCCATGGAAAGTTACACAGATGTAACTCAACTGGCTCTCGTGTAGCTTCATGCGATGGAGCGTCTCGATATAGAGGATGTTAATGCTACTTCCACCATCCATGAGTGTTTTAGAGAAATCATAGCCATAAATAAGAGGATTGACGACCAGAGGGTACTTTCCCCGACGATGTGTTTTCCTCAGTTGATCTGAGCGATCAAAGGTGATGGATACATCCGACCAGTCCAGAAATTGTGGAACAGCCAGAACCGTGGAATTGAGCTCATGGAGAACCGCCTTCTTTTCCTTGGCAGGTTGGGATCCAAGGAAGCAGATGTATGCATCTTTCTTAGTCGGAAAAGTCTTATTTCCATCCGACTTGGGATATGCGGCGGTATCAACTTCTTCCATGTCGGAATCTTCCTTGGGCTCCTTTCCTTTCTTGTAATTTTTATTTCCTCTTCGTCGCTTGGCTCTCTAGCCAGCGGATTCGTCTTTCTTGATGTCGTCATTGAAACGACACTCGGCATTTGTCTGGGTAGATCCTCCGTTACTATCCAAGTGGTGGACACGGGGATTATTGGCAATGTCGGCCCAAGAATAGGTTCTTCCGGGTTGCTAGTCTCCTCTGCCCTGGATTCGGGAAGTTCCACGGCCTCTACCCCGGCCTCCTCCGTTCCCTCCTCGTTCTCGAGATCTGAATGTTGCGTTGACAACTGCATTGTCCGGAGCCGGTTTATCTTCCGAGGTGTTCTTGCACTTATGAGCTTGTTGTTTTGGCTGTATGGCTGCACTGGGATTAGCCTGAATGTTTAGCAGCCCTTCTGAAACATGATCGTCATCAAGGTATTTGCTTGTCGTCATCTCTCCCAAATCTGTGACGTGGTTACGCTTTAGTCTGTGATGCAAAAGTCTGACTGGGAGTCCTGCAATGAAAGCTTCTATCACAGTTTGTTCGTTTACTCCTCGTAGGAGTTCTTCATGTCAAGGAAGCTTCCGAGGTAATCCCGGCAGGTTTCTTCGGGTCTTTGTGTACAACGCTGCAAGTCTCCCACTATGCAGGGCCTCCTGTATGTTCCCTTGAATTTTGAAAAGAATGCACTTTGCATATCATACCATTTATGAATTGAATTCTCTGGCAATTCATTGAGCCATGATCGAGCCATCTTCCTCAGCATGAGCAGGAGATATCAGACTGTGACCAGGCTATTTCCTGCTTTGGCGATGCAGCAAGCCTGAAAAAATCCTAGAGCCAGGTATCTGGCCGAGCCACGTCGTCGTAGGGCTAAATGTGCTTGGCAATACCAAAGTCAACCAGAAATTTGGTCTGACGTATGCGTGTTCCAAAGCACTTGGGTCCCACATACATGTCTTCTTCCTCGTACCGCCGCACCTCTATGTTTGATTCGATGCGATGGCGAGAGTTGTTTGGCGAGAGAGATCTGCGCCTTGGAGGCTCACGGCTTCTGCGCGGCCGAGTCGGATTTTTTCTTCTCCATTCACCATTGCCGCCTCCGCCCCTGCGGCTTCCATGGCTATGCCGATATCCTTCATGGTCCCTGCCAGGAGGCGATGGTGGCCCTGGTGGATTATTTTCGGCTGGGTTACATGGTGGTGGCGGTGGAGCCACATTATGCTGACTCGGATGCCTGTTTCTTCGGGCGCCATCCCTATTTGATTCAGGATGATACGGATCCATACCAGTCGGACGGCTCGGTGGTGCCATCCTTATCCGATCTTGCTCCTCTCGCTGGCGGCATGTTTCCGGGTCTTCTCTATAGCGGTTGTTTCGCCGACGATGGTCCTGATGACGGACCATTGCCCTGATGGCATATTCGGACGCAGCCGGAATAACTCTTGCACAGTCACGTGTCGACCAGCGAGAGTGGCCATTTGAGCCAGTTCTTGAATTCTCTTCTTCTCCACGGGGACGATAGCGTTGATTCGTATCCCTGCGGAGCCTTCCATCAGCGCTTTGGTCAGCAAATGATGCATTCATTTTTTGCTGCTTTAATCCTTTGTCCAGCAACACGACGCACTACTGGACCTGTTGTGGAGACGGATTAATGGCGAGGATGTCTCGAGCTGCAGCATCGTTTTCCAACGGCATGCCGTAGACTCGGATCTTCTCTCCATCCTTTCCATCGAATAGATCTTTGTGGATATTCGGGTTCTTGTTGGCAAGAAACGGACCTCCCCTTGTCTTGTTTGGGTATCGCTTGAAATCTAACTGATATTTGTCAGGATCACTATCTAACTGCTGCCTAAGATCGACGATGAGTATGCCCTCTTTGAGCAGAAACAAACGGTGCTTTTCCAGATCCTTAACCCTTTTCTCCAGCGCCTCGGGCATAAGATCTGAAGCCGTTGGGATTGGAATTGTGAGAGCATATCCATAAATTTCATGTGCATCCTTGGTGACAACGTGTCCATCTAAAGGAGTGTTGTTCGGTGTGGTATTAATCGGATCTCCATCCTGATTCTCCATCTCGATCACTTCATCAACTTTTTCTTCGTTGGTTTCCTTGACATCCGGCTCTGCCGATGTCGGATTCTTGTTCTTCTTCTTCTTCTTTGACCGGCTAGTAGCCTTAACATGCGTACCAATGGCAAAGATGACTTTTGTTCCGGTACCAGGGGATAAACTTCCGTTGGTACTTTCCGTAGTGGTTGGTTTGTGGACCTCAAAGAAATCTCCCGTATCCATATCATCATGCGTGGTGTAGCTTTCATCCATGTTGTCATATGGACTAGGGGAATTTTACGGCTCACCTTGCATTTGCTTGGAGGCATGCTCTTGCTCGTACTCCTCCATATCCTTTTTGAAGTCTCGAAGTTCCTGCGACGTTATTGACTCCTCAGGGAAGCTAGGTCGAAAAAGTCGGATCCAGAGCTTATGTGGTACATGAAACAGTGCTTCTTCTTGTTTATGTTCTTGAGGTAGTGGTATAACTTGGTTTCGGCCTCAACGTCGGCAAAGCCGGATCCATAGCCGATGTATTCCTCATCCGTGTATCTGATCTTGTCGAAGAGATCAGATCCAGATTCTTCTTCCACCTCTTCCTCTACTACAGGATTGGGCTGGATGGGTTTGATTTTCTCCGAGATATTAAACTCTTCCGCCTCTGCGGACAAATTAGATCCGTATTTTTCTTCCGCCATGGTCATCACCTCAAGGGTGGTTTGGGCGGGTTCAGGAAATTGATATAAATATCGATCTCGCCGATAAACATGATCGTGTAGGTCGTCATGGGTTTTGAAGCCAGAATCCAGGTCTCGTCGAAAGGATGAGAGGGACATCACTAGCGTAGACCATACGACCCATGGCGATAGTTTTGCCGATTCCTGCACGCGCAGATTCCACCTGGAACGAAGATCCAAAGGTCACCTGCACCATGGTGGGCGCCAACTGTCATCGGATTGTCGACAAGTATGCCATAGGGGTTCCTAGTGTCATTGGAAAGATGGGGTGTGAGACATCAGATGTTCCAGGAGTGGTGAGCACAATTTTACCTAGGTTTAGATCCGACTGCGGTGATCGGATCCTACTCCTGCAAGCAACCGAGTAATATATTGGCATAAGCCGGATGTTACAGCGGATTACAAGAGAGGTTTGCCAGTGCGAGTTGTGATTGTGTTAGTATGATTGATTGTGCCCTAAAGGCTCCCATAGGGCCGGTTTATATAGTCACCGGGGCCTAGGGTTACAGGAGAGACCTATCCGGCTACGTTACTGAGTCGGTAGCTTGATACAGCTTGGACTACAAGTAATACTACAGGCCTAAGTTTGTAACTCTTTTGGGCCTTGTCGTAGCCAGAACTGGCTCCTCCTCTTTCTCTAACTGGGACGCCCGTGAAGCAAATCTCTAACCCATTGGTGGGCCACCCTGGTCAGCGAGTCCTGTGGGTATACCCTAGTCAGCGAGTCCTGAAGGTAAGGCTCTAGACTGGTTATATTCTTTCCATCGTCATTACATTAAATTCTGGGAAAAATGTACTATTCCGTAAACATATTTAATCCCTTCCAAAAGGTAACTAAAAGTACAAAAAATATAGGCAATTTTAGTCAGAACATGGGAGAAAACTACCCATAAGCTTGGGATAGGTTTTTTTTGGAATGATTAATAGTATTCCTAATCTTGACCATTCTGAATCAACTATTTTCCATTTAATTTACCCCGGTCTTAATACTCAATGCAAAGAGTTGCTTGATTTATCAGCAAGAGGATCGATAATTACTTTAAGTGTTAAAGCCTATTGGAATTGATGTCCACTAGGGCTAAGAATGATTCTCTTTATAATCCTGGATTTGTCACTAAGATGGAAAGGAATACTTCGTATAACTCCCGATCTTATGCCTGAACTACGCAAAACAACGAAAGAGAAAGGTATACCGTCTAAACTTGTTAAGGAAAAAAAGTTGATCTGTTATAACTTTTTACTGAAGAATATGAAACTATAAATTTTTAAAAAAATTAAAACATCGACAAGCCAAATCTCATAATAACCAGCATAAGAAATTTCAAAAACATAAGAAGATTTTGGCAGAACTCACGGAAAATTATGATGAGATTGGCCAAGAAATAAAATTGTTTCACAAGTACTTCAATATGATTGAAACCCAATGTAATAAATAGCATCTGGTTATCAAATTTTCTTCAATATGATATAAATATTCCTGTTTGTACTAATGTTGTTACAAAGAGAGGTGCAGTTGTTACAAGACCATTAGGAACACCATAATATGAAGCTGAAAAAGAGCAAAGGGAAAAAGCCTTGCTCAAATAAAGACAAGAAGATGACTAACGCGCTCAGATCACTATAGAGCTTCGTTGGGAGACCCCAAGAGCAAGGTGTAATGAGCACAACAACAAGTCTTCCCTCAGTGATGAAACCAAGGTTATCGAACCAGTAGGAGCAAGGAAACAACTCCAAGGTGTTGCTAGCAACTTGGAATCCTGCACAACACAAATTCAAGACTTTGCCCCAACATATAGTGAGGTTTTCAATCTCACTGGTTTGCTGAAAACAAAGGATTAAACATACAGGGTGGAAGATAGTAATTGTTTGCAGAAAGTAATTGGTAACAGTAGATGATGTATCAATGGTAAAGTGTCATATCCCAAAATTTTCCAAATTTTGAAATGTGAAAAATAAATAAACAAAAGAAATGATTGTTGAAATTTAGGGTGAAAAGAAACTTTTTGTTTCTAAAAGGAAACATCAAAACCCTAAAACCCTAATGGAATAATTCATTTCCAAAATCTCTCTAAGACTATGGATTTGGTCCATATAAAAATTTGTCAACAAATATTTATAAATGATCAAGAATGATAAATAAAAATATTATAAGATCATAGAAATTGGTTTCATTTAATTTGGAACCAAAGATAAAAACTAACGAATAATAAGTTAAAAGGAAATATTTTCCAAGGCTAATAAAAGCTCCTAGCTAAAAATCCATACCAAATCATGAGCAAAGTAATCCTAAAAGGATTTAAATAGATAATCAAATATTAAATAAAAATATACAAATTGGAATCACCAATTTTGGAATCTTTAAATAAAATATATGGATTTTATAAGGCAAAGGAAGAAATAAATAAATAAATAAGGAATATTTAAAAGACAAATTAAATCTTGGCCAAATAAATGAAATGAAAGATTATTGAGTAATAAAAATGATTAAAGGATTATTTAAATAAAATCATAGGGATTGATTAAATCCAATTTTATTTAAATAAAGACAAATTTCCAATTTAAAAGAAAATTAAATCATATTAAAATATTTTAAATAATAATTCAAAGTGAATTATTTGCATAATTAAATAAATAAAACCTACTAAAAAAGGTTTGGTAAAAATTAGATTTCAAATAGAGTTTGAAAACCATATTTAAATCTTAGTTAAAATAAAGACAAAGTTCAATTTCAAATAAATAATAAACGATAAAAGAATAAAAGAAATTATTCTAAAATGTACTTTAAAACACGATTAAAAATAGTATAAAACCCATTGAAAAGTTTTGAAAATATTTCAAAAATAAATCTGATTCAAATAAGACTTTGAATTTTAAAATAGAAAAGGAAAAAGAAATCAGCAAGAAAAAAAATAGAATTGGACCCAGCCCAGCAAACTAGGCCTAGCAGCACAGCCCACTCCTCCCCTCTCGCGAAAGTTTTCGACACGCGAGCAAACCCGCGCAGTCCCTGACTTGGTGACCCCATGTGCACCCCCTCACCTCACTGCCGCTAGGCCCCACTGCCCCATCATCATCTCTTCCACCCGCCGCTGACCACGCCCCCAACCCCTCCTGCCGTTTCTGGCATTAATTCTCGGCTTGAAATTCGCATTGATGCAGGAATAATTTTCCCAGCAGTCACGGAAGATAAAGGCGCCTTCCTACCCTCTCCATTTCCGCTCACACCCCGCTGCCAGAGAGCTGCCAGGCTGCTGCAATTTCAACCTCGACCCCCTCTACTCCGATAAGCTTCACGGCGAATTTCGGCGAGCCCAGCCACCGCTTTACCCCCTGACTTGCACGAGCTTGACCAGCAGCCTCTTGTGCACCCTCCAGTAACCTCAGCTTCCCTGCGCGTGCCACAAAACCTCGGCAACGACGACAACCGAGATCCTCATGCTCCAACTCCGGCGAAGCACTCGGTATCTTTTGACCTTCCCATCTTCCTCTAGTTGATACGAGTGTGATCCCCGACATCGTACGCATCTAACGTCACCCTCTGTTTGTCTTAGCACGGTCCATAGCATCGCCAATGTCACCAACCCGAGCACACCATCGTCTAGACCAACTCCGGTGAGCAATCTCCGCTGTTCCCGTACGCCCCTCGAGTAACGGAGACCACCTTGAGCTTCACTGCAACCACACGAGCATGGTAAGCATCTCCGTCACCTCTCTTGCTTCCTAGTTTGCTGGCAACGTCACTGACAGAGCCGCGCCGCCGCGCAGCCGCCCATCTGTGGTCGCCGTGTTTAGAACCGTAGGATTTAAATCCAAGCTTCACGATAGAAACTTAAACGAAGGGGTAAGAAGGTATCTGCACCGTGCGTCTCACATCCCAAAATTTTCCAAATTTTGAAATGTGAAAAATAACTAAACAAATTAACAATTGTTGTTTTTTTAGGGTGAGAAAAAACTTTTCAATTCCAATTGGAAACATCAAAACCTATTTTGATGAATAAAATTCAAAGGGGTTTTCAAAGATAAACATTTAATAAATAAAAATTATAATAGTTGGAGTCACTATTTTTAAATCTTTAAATAAAAATATTTGGTCTTCAAAAGAAAAGATAAAATTATAAATAAGGATTACTTTATAGAGCCAAATTAAATCTTGGCCAAGCTTTTGATATAAAAATATTTCTATTTGATAAAAAGAGTAAAGGTTTATTTAAATAAAATAATGAGGATTTATTAATATCCAATTTTATTAAAGAAAAGGCTTTTTCATTTTAAATAAACACTAAAACTTGTTAATTTATTTGACATAAGATTTCCAAGTGTTTTATATTTTCAAATAAAACCTACTGAAATGGTTTTGATATTATTTAGATTGCAAATAGAGTTTTTAAATAAATTAAATCCTATTTGAATTAATGGATCCTAAAAAAGAATAAAAATTATTTTATTTTGGACTTTGGATTATGATGTTAAACAGAACTAAAATCAATAAAAAGTTTGGTGGTGATTTGATTTGATTTGTTGTTTGAATTATTTGTTTGAAAATCAAAACAGAAATTCATATTGGAAAAAGAAAAAGCTTACAGAATAAAAAAAGTGAAACAAAACAGCCCAACTAAGCAGGCCCAGCAGCCCAACTTGCAACCCAACTCTCCCCCCCACAGTGAACCGTTTTTTACTGAATATCACACCCGTTGAGACACTGAGCAGTGGACCCCACTCCCTCTCTCTCTCCCTCAATGCCAGACGGGCCCCACCACCAGCAGGTCGTCATCAACCTCGCGACCACGTTTCCTGCCGTTTCTGCTGATTAACTCCGGCGTCAATACGCGTTGATGGCGCAGTAATTACCTCTCGCGACCATGCCCTCTTAAGCACCACTCCCTCCTCACCATTTCCCCTCAGACCCCGCTGCGAGAGAGCCACCAGGCCGCCCCAATTTCCTTTTACACCGCCGCCGTCTCCGACGAGCTTCGCAGCCAATTCCGGCGAACCACAGCCGCCCCTCTCATCACAGAGCACGCTAGCTTGATCTCCAGTCCCGTGCGCATCTGCCCATAGCCCCAGCTCACTCCCGCGCGCTATAGAAGCTCGGCTTCATCAACCTCAACTCGCCACCGCCGTCTGTCGTTGCTCCGGTGAACTCCCCTGGTAAGAGAAGACCGCCCTAAGCCCTCTCGATGATGCTCACGTGAACCCCACGTTCGTCCGCATCTAACCATGTCGTTGTTTTGCCTCGGCACGATCTGCAGCCCCGTCCCTGACGACGAACAGAACCGCCTGACGCCGCCACCGACTCTAGCGAGAAATCCCCTCCATTCCAGTGCACAACCTGCCTCCTCGTAAACAGGTTGAGCATAAGCACGTGAAGGAGAACACGGTGAGCCCTCTCCCATTCTTTCTCGCGTCATGCATCACCAGCGACGACCACTCTAGAGCGCCGCCGTTAGCGCCGCTCGATTTAGGTCAAATCATTTTAAACCGTTAGATCTCCATCTGGCGGCTTAGATAGAATCATTAAACGAAGAGGTACGGGTGTATCTGCGCCGCAAGATCTCACTTAAATCCTACGGTCTGGAGAGGCTGATCCGCACGAAGCGGTACCGGCCAATAGAAACACGCCGCGTGGCACTGATTTAGTTTAAAAAACAGAAAAATGTTCTATTAGAATTGCAAATTTGTAAAATTCATAACATTAATTCTACACGTCCAAATTTTGCAAATTTTATATCAATGGATTCAGTAGAACAAGTACTTTGAAACCATGCAATTTGTTTAATGTTTTTCTTCTGGAAAATTGGTTGAAATTACAGAAACATGTGTAGGCTTATTATGAATATAAAAATTGATCTAGATAATTTTAATTTGAAATCTTTGCAAGATGGTTTGTTGTGAACCTACTCACCCTAGGAAAAAATTTATGGATTTAAAAATGAATTTTGTGAAGTTTAGGAATAAAAATTTGAGTTAGCCCATTTCTAGTCAAATAAAAATATTGATTATGATTTAGAAATGATTTTTGAGTTAAACCTTTGGGAGATGATTTGATTCAAACCTTCTGACCCTAAACACAAAGTTTTGAGAATTACAATATATTTGTTGAACTCTTTAAATAATATTTCTTTGCTAAAAGCATTTTCAATCACATAAAATATTGATTTGATTTAAAAATGGTTTATATATATATAACCTTTTGCAAATGGTTTTACCACTTTAATAAATGACCACTTTTGAACCTTATAATGTTTAGAGCCTATTAGAAACCACTTTTGCAAATAAAACCATCTTTTGAATGCTTGCATGCATGACCTTGTTTCTATTATTTTATGCGTGATAAATTGGTTGGAATGCTATTTGAATCTATGTTTGCTTGATGGAATTGTAGTGGAATTAGAAGAGTGTGATATTTGCAAGATCAATAAGTGAACCATTATTCTCTACTAAAAAGGCAAGTGTCACTATCATCCATGTCCTACTATTTTCATTACACTTAGTGGATTTTGTAACATGCATGGAAAGGTTTACTATATTTTATGCTATGCTAAAATCCTATTAGGATACCCTTATATATTCCTTAGTGGAAACATTGTAGCTGTAGTATGATTAGCCCAGCTATATATTTGGGATGGGATACATGTTATGATTATATGAAGAGTTGAAAAGATATATGTTTTATATAATAAAACAAGTACTCAATGAACCACCTGGGTGGACAAGGATACTCAAGTTTTGGACAAGGTGGCAACAAAAGGAACCATGTTTATATGGCTATCTCTTTTTGTATGTGCACTAGAAGAAAACCACCGAGGGACTTAGAGATTGAACATGTTTCTCGTACAGTGGCTTCCGTGTACAGCCACATGCTAAATGGGCTCTGGCTTAGTCAACTACATAGTGGAAGACCCATGCATTGGCATCTTCAGGTTAACTAGAATTGTGTAAGGGAACTTGAAACCCTACATTGGTGCCTGGATGACAAGCTAGGATTGTGTATTGGGAGGACTCCTATGGAAATACTTTGTGACATTATCAATCTGCCAGTACTGCATCTTGGTGAGTACTTATCCAGCGGCTACTGGTGGCATCAAGATGAGATTGTGTCATGTGGGTAAAGTGTACAACTTCTGCAGAAGATCAAAATTCTAAGTACTTAGTCGTGTCCCCGGTTATGGACAATACTAAGCAACTAAGGCATGAAGCTATGGAAGATCTCGACATTCCAATTTATCAAAGTAAAACTTGATGGTGACAACAAGGGATTTGAAGCACTTGGAGTTTTTCCAAGAAGTTCAGAAAGATTTGACAAAGATCAAAAACTATTTTTAAAAGATAGGACAAAAATATATTGCTTTCTGCAAATGAGCCTAAACCCTACTTAGCCAAATATGCATATATTGATAGGTTCCACTTATTTCTACATAGTAGTGAAACTTGCCAATACATTTCAAATGTATTGACCCTTGTGGCTGCAACTTATTATGTTGCAGGTTTGTTTGATGTTAGTGAAGTTTGTTGAATAGGATTACAAGTCTACAACCAACATGATTGCCTGTGGCACTTTGAAGATAAAGGACCCCATGCTTATAGATATTCTGCTGCAATGTAATGTGATAGCCAAATGATCTATGTAAGATGTAATGAATTATTTTATTCCTGGTTATAAATTTGCATTATGACCTTTGTTTCTTGATATTACATCTTAACTGTGGATGCTAGCTATTGATCCAGGGACTAGCATTGTAAACACAGGGATCTCTACCTTATTAAAGGTTGGGAGCCTTACAATGCGATTTAAGTTAGATTTGATGGATGTAGCTGCTCGATCCTCACGAAACGGTATGCTCCAGTTAGATTCAGCCACGTGTCATGTATTTGGTTTTAAAAACATAAACATAACTATTAGATGTTTAGATTTGTAAAATTCATAACTTTAAATCTACACGTCCAAATTTTGCAAACTTTATATCATTGGAATCAGGAAAAATAATTCTATCCAACCATGCACTTTGTTTATTAATTAGCTTCTATAATATTGGTTGTTTTTGCAGAAATATGTGTAAGCATATTTTGAGTATAAAATTTATTCTAAAAATGTTTTTAGGGTAAAATATTTTGTAAATGGATTGTTTTGAACCTACTGACCATAAAAACCAACTTGTAGATTTAAAATATATTTTGTGATGCTAATGAATAAATCTCTAAACAAAAGCATTTCTAGTTAAAAATGTTGTTTATGTTTAAAAAATGCTTTTAAAGTAAAACCGTTTGGAAAATGATATGATTTAAACTCTCTGACCCTAAACACCAAGTTTTGGAATTTAAAAATATATTTGATTAACCCTAGAAAATTATTTGAATCACTTCTAGCAAAACAAAATGATTTAAATGGCCATTTTCACTAACTTGAATTTAAATGATTTTACCACTTTTGTAAATGACCAATAGGTGTTTCAAAATGTTTATAGCCTATTAGAAACTACTTTTCCAAATAAAACAATCTTTTGCATGCTTACATGCATTGCCTTGTTTTTATTATTTTATGTGGTGCATTGTTTGAATGTTAGTTTGAATATGTGCTTGCTTGATTAAATTGTAGTGAAATTTGAAGAGTGTGATTATTGCAAGATCAAGGAGTGAACCAATATACTCTACTAAAAAGGCAAGTGACACAATCATCCATGTCCTACTATTTTCATTACACTTAGTGGATTTTTGTAGTATGCATGATAGGACTACTATATTACTATGCTATACTATGTCCTATTAGGATATCTTTATCTCTTACTTAGTGAAAAAATTGTAGTTGTAGTATGCTTAGCCCTGCTATATACTCGGGGGTGGAATACCATATTATGATTATATGAAGAGTTGGAAATATATATGTTTTATATAATAAAACAAGTACTCAATGGGTGGAAGGTGGATACTCAAATTTTGGATAAGGTGGAAACAAACGGAACCATGTTTATATGGCTATCTTTTTATATGTGAACTAGAAGAAAACCACCCAGGGACTTAGAGATTGAACATGTTTCTCGTACAGTGGCTTACGTGTACAACCACATGCTAAATGGGCTCTGGCTTAGTCAATTACATAGTGGAAGGCCCTTGCATTGGCACCTACTCAGGTTAACTGGATTAATGTATTGGAAATATATCCTTACATTGGTGCCTTGTAGACAAGCTAGCATTGTGTATTGGGAGGACTTCTATGGAAAGACTTGGTCAAATTCTCGATCTGCCGGTACTCCATTTGGTGAATACTTATCCAGCGGACACTGGTGGTGTCAAGATGAGATTATGTCATGTGGGTAAAGTGTACAACTTCTGCAGAAGATCAAATTCAAAGTACTTAGCCGTGTCCCCGGTGACGGACAACTCTGAGCAACTAAGTCCTAAAGCTATGGAAGATCTCGACATTCCAATTTCTCAAAGTAAAACTTGATGGTGTCAACAAGGGACTAGAAGCACTTGGAGTTTTCCAAGGAGTTCAGAAAGATTGTCAAAAGATCAAAACTATTTTGAAAAGATAGGATAAAACTATATTGCTTTCTGCAAATGAGCCTAAACCCTACTTAGCCAAATATGCATATATTGATAGGTTCCACTTATTTCTACATAGTAGTGAAACTTGCCAAAACAATTCAAATGTATTGACCCTTGTGGCTGCAACTTATTATGTTGCAGGGTTGTATGATGTTAGTGAAGTGTGTTGATTAGGATTACAAGTCTACAACCAACATGATTGCCTGTGGCACTTTGAAGATGAAGGACTCCGTGCTATATAGTTATTTCTGCTGTATTGTAATGAGATAGCCAAATGAGCTATGTAAGATGTAATGAATTATTTTATTCCTGGTTATAAAGTTGTATTATGACCTTTGTTTCTTGATATTACATCTTAACTGTGGATGCTAGCTATTGATCCAGGGACTAGCATTGTAAACACATGGATCTCTACCTTATTAAAGTTTGGGACCTTTACATCAAGATTGGACCGGGGTCCACAGTTCACTAGAGGTGTTCTCCTTAAGGTAAATAACATGTTGGGTAAATAAATTACAGCAGGGAATTGACAGTACTGAGCAAGGCATAATAAAGCAAATACTAGACATCATGATTCCTATGAGATTTGATTGGGCATTACAATGATATACATAGACCGCCATACAATTGCATCTATGACTAATAATTGACCTTCAGGTTATCGTCTGAACCCCTTCCAGTATTAAGTTGCAAGCAACGGATAATTGCATTAAGCAATGTGTGTAAAGTAAACAATACAATTGTTCCATGAATAAAAGATTGTCGTTTTCTCCCTAGTAGCAACAGCACATCTACAACCTTAGAGATTTCTGTCACTTTCACAGATTTAGTAGAGGCATGAACCCACTATCGAGAATAAATACTCCCTCCTGGAGTCACAAGCATCTACTTGGCCAAGATAGCTACTAGCAATGGAGAGCATCCAAGATCACAAACAACACAGACATGATAGAATCAATAATCAATATGACATGATAGAATCAATAATCAATGTGACATAGTATCTCAATATCCATCGGATCCCCGCAAACACAACATGTATGATTACAAATAGATGATCTTGATCATGAACGAAGCTCACAAGATCTAAACATGATAGCACAAAGGAGGAGAAACAACCATCTAACTATTGTATGGACCTGTAATCCAAAGGTGAACTACTCACGCGTCATACCGGAGGCTGGAAAGGTGATGAAGAAGTCCTCCGTGATGGTCTATCCCCTCCGGCAGGGTGCCGGGAAGCGCTTCAGACCCCCCCGATCTAGGGACGATGGTGGTGGTGGCTACAGACTATTTCGTGGAGATCAGATCGGGTACTTAGGGTTTTCGCATCGAGGGGCTTTTATAGGCGAAGAGGCGAGGCAGGATGCTGTCCAGGGGGCCCACACCCTACACTGGCGTGGCCTAGGGTGGGCTCGCGCCTCGGGGGTGTGACCACCCTATGGCGCCCCTCTGTATCTCCTCTGGACTTCGTGTTCGTTTTGGTAAAATATTGGCTTTGGCTTTTGTCCCGTCCAATTCCAAGAATATTTCCTTACTAGCTTTTCTAAAACCAAAAACATCAGAAAACAGTCAACTGGCACTGCGGCATCTTATTAATAGGTTAGTCCCAGGAAATGTATAAAAATACCTCAAAGTGTAGACAAAGCATAGCAAAGTTGATACTAAACAAGAATGGAACATAAAAAAATATAGATACGTTTACGACATATCAAGCATCCCCAAGCTTAACTCCTTCTCGTCCTGGAGTAGGTAAGTGATAAAAAGAATAATTTTGAGGTGACATGCACCATCACAATCTAGATCAAACCATTTGCAAAGCATGTAAGCTAGGATCAAAGTACTCTAAACATGAGCATGAAAGACGAAGTTATAACAATAAGACATAGCAACTATGTTGCAACATGAAAGGATACAATCAAAGATCATGAATAATAATGCATTGAAAGACGTTTGTTTGTTTCTATCGGGAATATGCCCTAGAGGCAATCATGTATGATGATATTTGCCATTGTATTCATAAAGATATTAAAATGTCCTTGTATAAACATCTGACATGTATCATTGAATATGTGATTCGGTTGTGGAACTGTACATTCATGTTGTTTGTCCGAAATATCCTTGGTCATCAAGGTTGTGCTGGACACACAACTTAGACCAATGTGAAAGTCGGCTGATGACTCGGTTCCACTTGTCATGGGCATGGAGATGCTATTCTGACTTACACAGATTCGGCTAAATAGTTTAGCGAGTCGGACTGAACCATATTGAGGTACAACGAACAAGTTGTTATTTGTATATATCAACCAATGTAGTCCTTAGACCTGAGGTTGTTGATAGTATGATTTGAAGATCACCGACCTAGGTTCTGTCAAATGTTGATCCGTAACTTGGCAGTTATAAAGGCAGAGTTTGGGTCGACTCAGAATCAAGCTGCATGATGTGAATAACCAAGATGGGATTTTTCCCCTCCACTTGGAGAGATATTTTCTAGGACGTCTCGGATGATATGATTCGGAAAGAATGGCCATGCACTACTCGGTTAAGTGTTAAACGAGGCGGTCGACTAAGAGTTAGTCGGATGAATCACTTATCTCGGATCGAGAAGAGAGTCGGACTATTTAAGGGATGACAAATATTCGCCTATAGTCTGACAAGGTATATCGTGAGGCAAAAGGGACTCGAACGTAAGTCGCATTGAAAAGGCAAGTCATCATGACCCTTTGGTACTTGGGAGTCGGCACGTTCTGCTAGGAGCCGCTACCGATTGATTGATTGATAATCGGACTCCAATCGTGTCCAAGTTGCCATGAGCCTGCGGGGTCACACACTTAACATCGGAAGCAAGTGTGGGAATGTAACACCCTCAGAATCGACCATATGCAAGTTTCAGCGATTCCCGCCAAACTCGCATAGAAACGATTCAAAGGTGCCCACTAGGCACTTTCGTGCAGGTGGAAAACGAAGTAATAACATTACACAACAGTCCTCGATGGGACCCACAGAACAGATATATATACAACACGACTAAAAGAGTCAAGAATACAGATATACAGAACAAAGGTCCAAATCACCTTGAAAACGATAGGGCGTCCAGCTACGGACAAGATGCAAATGGGGCTAAGAGCCCTGAAGAATAACCAATGGCGTCCATAACCCTGCCCAGGCCAAGCCGGAAGGGTAACCCTGCTAACGACATCGATCTCAAAACCTGCTTAAACAAAAAGGGGTGCCGACAAAGGGCAAAGGAAAAAGAGGAGCGTCAGTACTGAGGCCAGTACACGGGGAGGCTAGAATTCGGCGGTCCTCGCCTACATAGGTATGGTGGACTGAAGCGGCAGCGGCAGCATGCACTAAACAACCTATAGAGACTCGATACAACCGACGGCTATCAGAAGAGGATAAGAAAGACCTATTCGGAACCAACCTGATGCTATCATCAGACAAACCCATCCTGGTGTTTTCCCCTAGAGACCAGACGAGGAAGTCAACCGAGGAACTCACACAGTTGGCAGTTTTATTTATTCAGTTATCGTTGCAGCAATTACTAGTCAGGTATAGATAGTCATCCTGATAAAATAAGAAGTGGGCACTTTTATTTAACCATTCCATTGTAGTTGCAACACTTACTAGTCAGATACAATTAACATGAGATAACCCAAAACCCAGCAGTTGTTGGTACTTTTATTTAGCCATTCCGTTATAGTTGCAATATTTACTAGTCAGGTACATTGGTAGAAAGCGACAACCCAAACAAGCAATTGTTGGCAGTTTTATTTAGCCATTCCGTTATAGTGAAGCTGATTACTAGTCATTATAAAGTCAAATTTATAGCACTACTTTAGTTATAGTTGTCTATGATCGAGATATTGTGCTCCAAGTCGTCCATAACCGCGGACACGGCTTTCAGAAAGTTTTACCCTGCAGGGGTGCACAAATAGCAACACACACTCGATCAACCTCGGAAAAACCAAATCAAAACCCAACGAGGCCTTCACGACAAAGCAATCACAATATTCAGAAATATTTCAGGGGCCACCCCATTAAGCTACCCGCAACGAAGTTAGCTGACTTCGAGACGGACTCAAGGTTTGCGCCAGTGGCTGTAAACGACTGGGAACCCAAAACTGGGCTTGCCGATACCGCGAAAACACTCCGCTTACCTAAACAGTACAGGTGCTCCTCGCACAATCGTAATAAAGCAGTAAAGCATGGCATAAGTACAGGATAGTAAATAAAACCTCAAACTAGTTTGTGGCCCCAAGAAATAAGAATGAATCAAGCTCTGGCTCAGGGGGGTCCCATAATCCTCCCGGATGTGGATAGCGCGAATATTCAAGGAACATGTATCAAGTACTCGGGGTCCTACGGGACACAAGTGGACGGTTAACAACCAAATAACATATATTTCCCACCTGTGCCTCTGCTTACTTACTTCAATTTTAGTTGTTAAACAGTAATTAAAGTCTTGATCATCTCCAACAATAAACACACGGCAATACTCCAACAACTGTGGTACTTGACGGCACGCAACAGCACTTGAGCAAGCGGCTACGACGTGCAGGTCCAACTATCTACCAAACAACAGGTAATAGGAGGTATCCAAGGCAATATAAGGCTGCAAGGGATATCACGGGTACGAAAACTAGAGCATCGCAACACAGATAGCAATAGATCAATAGGAGGGAATAAATACTATAAAAGTAAGATAGGTAGAAAGGGGGAGATGCTCGCCTGAAAACATTGCCGAAGGTTCATCCGAAGATCGGGTCGACACTCGCATCAACTCAACGGCCTTATCCGCGAAGAAGCAAAACACTAGAATAAACACCGGATGCACTATTTAAGATTACGGCAGAAGATCGGGCATGATGCATGAATGATGTATGACATGGCAAAGATGCGATGCAATTAGGTCATATTAAGCGGAACCGGGGTCCCGACAATTATTTAAACGGTTCAAGTTGTTTAGATAACCCGCAATTTAAATGTTGTCTTAACATGGCAAAACATAGCAACGGTTCGCTACACAAATTTAAATGAAGTCTGGAATAAGACAAAGATATCCCGCATATAGACTCCATATTTAATTACGAGATGAATCTGCAAAAGGCCCCCAAACCACATGAATATGTATGCGACATGAATGATTTAATGCAACAAGTTTTATATAAAGCATTTATAAAAATAGGGGCTCGGATCGGGGTCACACACTAGGGTTCGGGGATCTTGGGCTCCGAGGGGTTCGGTCTCAGGGTTCAGGGTTCGACGGGATCGTTCTCGCATCCGGAAAGAAGGTCTTGGCGGTCTTCGGATCCGGGGTTCGCATCCGGGAAGGAGATCTTGTCGCATCCGTGGTCTTCGGGTCCGTGTAGACGGTCATGGCGTTCCGAGGACAAGATCTTGGCGTATCCGTGTCGACGACCTTGGGGGGGGGGGGGTTCGACGGGGTTCGGTCTTCGGATCCTTGATCGGTCTCCGGTGTCTATCGATGGTCTTGTCGTACCGATGGATCGGTCTCCGTGTGGGCGATCTTGGCGTTTGGGGAGAACTTGGTCGATGGTCTTCGGGTCACCAAAACAGGGTCGGTCTTGTCAACGAGGAGATCTTGTCGGGGTGTCGAAACCGAAGAACTTGGCGGTCGATGAAGTCGGTGGCCTTCGGAAGAACCAGACGTTAGGACAGTTTCCGGCATCCGACGCTCTGGCATTGGTCTTTCTAGCAAACCTCTTTGCAGCCACAGATCTTGTCGAGGTGGGTCATGCGTGTACACAAATGAGTACAGGAGCAGCCCACGTCGGTTCCAGCGGACACGGGGAAGGACGGCGGGCTCAGGGCCGAAGCAGAGGAAGAGGGCACGCAGGAGGTTGGTCACGGCGGCCTGCAGAGCACACGGTCGGCTCGCGGCGAGATGGTTGGCCAGAGGCGGCGGCAGCGCAGGGAGGCCGCGAGGTGCTCGGGGCGGCGGGACAAGCTCGGCAGGGAGGGGAGGTTCCGAGGACGGCGGCGGCCGGGGAAGAGACCACAAGGCGGCGGCGGCCGGAGGTGGTGAGTGGGGCCGACGGGGAGGCGGTGCCCGCAGGCGGGCCTGCGCGAGGGACGGAGAGGGGAGGGGGACGCTCGCCGGAGCGGGGCCCGCGGCGGATGAGCGGCCAGAGGCGGCGAGCTTGAGCGGGGCCCGGGGCTCGCGGAGGAGGGGTCCGCGGGAGAGGGGGAGACGAGCGTGGGGAGGACGCGGGCTCGGCAGCCACGACGGCGAGGGGGCGGCCGGGCGGAACGGCGGGTTCGGGGAACGACGGAGTAGGGCGGCGGAGCTCTGGGGTCGCAGGGGAGGGCCCGACGGAGGAGCGGCGGCGACGGGTGCTGGAGGCCGAGGAGGGCGAGGAGGCCGCGGGCTGGGCGGTGGCAGGCTCCGGAGAGGAAGAAGGCGGGGCCTGGCGCTAGTGGCGCGGCGAGGCAGGCGCGGCCAGGAGCGATGGGAGGGGAGGAGGGCCGGCGAGGGCCTGCGGGCGGGCACACGGCCGGGGATGAGGAAGAGAGGGAGCAGGACGGGGGTGGGGGTGGACCTGCAGGGTGGGACCCGGGGTGGTCTGGTGGGGCTGAGGAGAGTGGGGATCGGGTGTGGCGGCGGGGGCGTGCGTGTGTGCTGTTGTGTGTGTTGGGTGGTGGCTGGGGTGAGTGGGGGTGGGGGTGAGAGGAGAGAGTGGGGATTGATGATGTGGCATGGCGGGTGGGGATTGGGGTCCAGGGGGGTGAGGTGGCTCAGGGAGGTGAGTTGGAGGGCTGGGAGTGGCTGGATAGGTTAGAACTAGGTAGAAAAGATTTGGGGTAGGGTTTGGGTTTATCGGAGTTGTAGACTGCTGCTAGCTGGGCCGTTGGGCCTGGCGGGAAACGGTCTCCTCCGGGGTTGTAAAATAGGGTTTTTATATTATAATGTATTTATTTTATTTTGTTCAAATTAAAACAGTTGCAATTATGTTGTAGACAAAATATAATACCCGGAAAGACCAGGCTTTGATTTGAATAAAGAGACGGATATTCTAGAAAACAAAGAGAGGTTTTTAGAAAATAGTTTTAGCAAAACAAATGCATGATGATGACGATGATCAAATGCAATGTGGCATGATGACATAAGCATGCGGTCACGATGATGCAATGCACAAAAACAACGCAATTTTCTAGTAGTGGTTTTGCGGGATGCCACAGGGAACGCCGGCTTCGCCCTATTGTAGCGCCTTAGATGTCGTTGCGAGTTTCACAACGCTGGTAGATAGCGTAACTATGCATAACTTGTTTTTGCAGGAAGTTGTGAATGGTATGGTTCATGTTCATGTGATGTATGTGTGTAATCCATACGTGATCTATAAATCATAGTTTTGTCAGCCGGCTGGAGCCTAGGTGTTGTCATTTTATTGTATAATGACCTACGTGTCGGATTCTCTATGTAATTTACTATACTCAGCTAGTGTAGCTATTTGGAGAACCCAGAATGGCATGCAAGTCGATGTACAAGTCGGCTACATGGAGTAAGACAGGAAGTGACAAGAGTTGGCACGAGTCGGATTATAGGCTTTGGTGATATGGAGATCACCATAAAGAGAGCCATACCATTTCACATTATAATTTCTTTATTTTGTGTTGTTGATATGTCTCTGTTTTACCTCTATTAGATAGTCGGTAAAATTTAATCACTAAAGAAGGTCTAGTCGCCCACCAGTGTTTACACCATCACAATTCGGACATTTTTGGTAGTGGGATCATAAAATTGAGGTGATGCCAATTCTTTCCGAATAGTTGGGTTCGAGTAGGACTCTTATAGTGGAAACACTCGGTAAGCTAGACGGGTCTATCACAACGGTTATGGGACTCGGGGGAAAGTTAGACGGGAGCCGGAGCATGT
This sequence comes from Avena atlantica, assembly GCA_910589765.1. Taxonomy (NCBI): domain Eukaryota; kingdom Viridiplantae; phylum Streptophyta; class Magnoliopsida; order Poales; family Poaceae; genus Avena; species Avena atlantica. The sequence continues at coordinate 9,415,384 of OU342736.1, read as the reverse complement.
GATGCCACCCGACCAACAGGAGTCGTATGAAATACGATTGGCAAGGAGTTGTCTACCTAGATCACTTGGCGGCTAGCGGTGATGCTAAAGCTCACTAGCCGACTTGCTTATCTAGTATCCTAAATCACTAAGGAAACGTTTGAGGGGTGTTGATTATAGTGGAACCATAAATATTAAAGTGTTTAATATGCTGGCTCTTTTATGAATCCATGTCTTAAGTGTTTTGCATATTTTCTGTTGTAGATCATGGAACCAAGTAACAGTCACCCTTAGATATCTGGTTTTTCTTTGAGAACCATTCTTTAGAAATATAAGCTTAACGACACTAATTTTACCAACTGTGTCGAAGTCTGAGAATTGTTCTCAAACAAGAAAAGAAGGACCATGTCCTAGACAACCCACTTCCAGATTAGCCGAATGAGAATGCGACTGTCGCTGCCACCAATGCCTACCATCGGGCTAAGGATGAGTCCACGGATATTAGTTGTGTTATGCTTGCTCACATTGGACCGGACTTGCATAAGCAGTTCGAGAATGTTGTGTTGGAGACATGCCCTAGAGTAAAATAATCAAAGTAGTTATTATTATATCTTTGTGTTTATGATAAATGTTTATATTCATGGTATAATAGTATTAACAGGAAACATTAATACTTGTGTGATTTGTAAATTAATTAGAGTCCCTAGTAATGACTCTTTATAATACTAGCTTGTTGGTTGATAGATGATTATGGTTTCTTGATCATGAACATTGGTATGTTATTAACAACAAGATCATATCATTAGGAGAATGGTGTGATGGACATACTACTATAGATAAGTGTAGCATAAACAACAAGTCATTTCATTAGTTCATTTCTTGTAAGCTTTTTGATACATAGTAACCTAATTCCTTCGACCATGAGATCATGCTAATCACCATCACCAGATAGATACTTTTATGACATTAAACACCACACCGTAACTGGGTGTCTATAAAGGTGGCATTGAGTGTTCGGAAAGTGTGTGTTCAGGAACATGGATCAAGAGTGGGATTTGTCCATCCATATGCTGAATAGATATACCCTGGGATCTCTCGGTGGAATGTCATCCGATTATCTTGCAAGCATGTGACTAGATCACAAGGTATCACATATCACGGGAACAAGAAAAGAGTACTTATCGGTAACAATATTGAACTAGGTATGAAGAGAAACCGACGATCAGACCTCAGATAAGTAAAATATCACGAGACAAAGAGAAATTCGTATCATATGTAAATGGTTTATTCGATCGCAAATTAATCATATAAATATGTGGGAACCATATGAATTTCCAGATTCCTCTATTGGTTAATGATCAGAGAAGAGTCTCGGTCATGTCTGCATAATTCACGAACCGTAGGGAGACACACTTAAGGATTCGATGTTGTTTCGTATATATGGAATGTAAGTAGGGAGACCGAATGTTGTTCGGAGTCTCGGATGGGATCCGTGATATCATGAGGAGATCCAAAATGGTCCGGATAATAAGATTCATATAAGGAAAGTCCAATTCTGGAGTTCGGGAATGATTACGGTGTTTTCACCAGAATGATCTAGAAGGGTGTAGAAGGTTCACCGGGCCAGAAGGGGAAGGGTGCATGAATGTGTCATGACTAAGTGGAATGGTTGCATCATGTCCTAGGTCAAAGGGATGAGCAAATAAAGAGTTAATACGAACTCCAAAATTCAAAGTCAAAAGGCAAGTTTGAAAAGTCATACTAGGGCAATGTTTCCTAGTGGAGGAAGAAGAGAATCCTTCTCTCCCTCCACTACAAGCCTAGAAGGATAGGGAATTGGGGAAGTATTCAAACTCCCCTCTCCATATATGCCCCTCCCTCTCATAAATAGAGGGGAGGGTGCTGCCCCACCAAACAACACCTCCACCTCTCATAAATAGGGGATGTGGTGGATTTGGTTCATGTGATCACTAAAACAATGTGAGGGATGTTGTTTTGAGTGAGAGTTCACCTAGATAATTTAACTATTAGTTAGAACTCAATTTTTCATAAACTTAGTCTAAACTATTACAAATACGTTGTAGATCAATGGCGGCCCCTACCATCATTTTTAATACGTTCCTAGAGAAAGAAAAGTTGAACCACAATGGAATCAACCTCACGGAATGGTTCCGTAACATGAGGATTGTTCTCGATGATGCAAATTTGACCTATGTGCTGGATGCACCGCTAGGTGACCCACCTGCAAATACTGTGTCTCGAGATGAGTGCAATGTGTATGACATGAAGCTAAATGACTACAATCTTGTGAAATATGCGATCCTCATGTCGATGGAGCCTCAACTTCAAGAACGCTTTGAACTTAGCAGCGCTTCTGCCATGGTGAAGGAACTCAAAGCCATGTTTGACGGCCAATTCCATGCTGAGAGATATATATGTCTAGAGAGTTCTTTACTGTTGACATGGAGGAACACAACTCTATGAAAGATCACATCATGATAATGATGAACGATGTTCAACGTCTCAAGACACTTGGATATGTTATTCCAGTTGATCTTGTGATGGATAGAATTGTATAGTCGCTCCCACCTAGTTACAAAGAGTTTGTGGTGAATTACAAGATAAGTGGTGCGATTGGATCGCTTACTGAATGTACTACCACTTTGTTGGCTGCAGAAGTAGACATAAAGGCAAAGGGAGAACTCAAGGGTAACTTCGAAGGGAACAACAAATATGTTTCTGTACTTGAGAAGAAGACCCGAGCTGGCCCTAGCCCAGATACAGTGATTTTACTGCAAGGGAGAAGGTCACTCGAAGCGGAATTTCCCTAAGTACTTGGCAGATCTGAAGAATGGCAACATCAAGAAGAAAGGTATATCCGATATACATGTTATTGATGTGTATCTCACTAGTAGTCTTAGTAGTGCCTGGGTATTTGATATTGGTTCACTTGCTCATATTTGTAACTCAAAACAGGTTCTACAGAATAGACGGAAACTAGCGAAGAACGAGGTCACGATGCACGTTGGAAATGGATCAAATGTTGATGTGATCGCGATCGGCACGCTACCTCTTCATCTACCATCGGTATTAGTTTTATACTTGAATAATTGTTATTTGGTGCCTACGTTGAGCATGGACATTATATCAGGATCATGTTTATTGCAAGACAGTTACTTGTTTAAGTCCGAGAATAATGGTTGCTCGATTTATATGAGTAATATTATTTATGCACATGCACCTTTGATAGTATCACATCCCAAAATTCTCCTAATTTTTGAATGTGAAATAATTAAAATAAGTTTGACTGATTGTTTTACTTTGTTGAAAATTCACAAAGAAAAGACACTTTTGAATTGAAAATCCCCTCAACCTTAATTTCAATACCTTATATCCTTTTAATAATACCTAAATAGTCCTATCTGGCAAAAAGGCATAAAATGATTTTTGTTTGAATGATTGACAAATGGCTTGCATTTGTGCATTCATTGCATCATGGCATCATGCAAAATTCTCAAATTCAAAACCATTTGTGAAAACCCTTATTGAAAGCCTTATATGCATCTATTAGGGTTTAAATGAAAATTATGTTTGAATATTTTTATTTGGACAGGATTATGTATCCCTAGTAGTCCATAATCATATTATGAATTTTATAAAAATTTACAAACAGGTTGGAGCTGATTTGGAGCTTTGATTCAAAAGATATGAAGCAAACTAGAAAATGAAAAGAACAAAAGAAAAGGAAAAAGGGGCAAACCTAACTCTACCCGGCCAGGCCAACCACCCCACTCGGCATGCCTCTTCTCTGCCACCCCTCCTCTCCCCTTCTCTACCAGCGTGCGCAGCAGCTAAGGCAGCCCAGCAGAGGCCCAAGCGCAGAAACAGCCAGCCCAACCCGCAGACCCCCCCTCGCCCTCGTGATGCTGACATGTGGACCCCGTCGCGGTCTTCTTCTTCCTCTCGCCAGGAAACGGTCGCGCCCGCCCCTGATTCGTTTCTCCCCGAGAAATCCGCCGTGATTTCTGTTAATCCCATCGCCCCCGACATGAACGCACCTCTATATATACCCCTCCTCCATCCCGTGCCGTTTTTTCTCGATTTTGGAAACCCTAGCCACCAACCGGAGTTCATCCAATCTCGCCGTCTCCGCCGCTTCAGATCGAGCTTGATCTCGAGGTTCTGCACCACCCCGCGCTCCCCTTTCCCACTTATTCTCTTCCCCTTGTCCGCCAATGTCGACCTAACACATCTCCCTCTCCGCAGGACCACTGGAGCACCCGCAGACCGCTGCCGGAGCCCCTCAGTCCCCTGCCACCTCCAGCCGCCCCTCCTCTCCGTTCCAGGAAACAAGCGGAGACGCCGCCAACACTACCAAATCCCCCTCGTCCCGACGCACCCAGTAGCCGTCCTTACCGTCGGAGTACACCAGGAGCACCGCCACTAGCTTCGCCTGAGCCGCCACCATCGCCTCCTTCATCGTCGCTGGTGAGTCTCGTCCCGGACAACCTCACCCGTCGGATCATCTTCGGATCCAACAGAAAATGTTTTATTCAGCATCAAAGGGGAACTGGCCAATCGCATGCTACCACTTGGCCATGTGCGTCAGCAGCACCGCTTCAGCGCCTGGTCAGCCGCACACCCAGTCACAGCGTAATTCAGTTTTAGAATAGCTAGTAATTGTTGCAACTTTGTAAAACTCATAGAAAATCGAATATAGCTCAGAAAAATATAAATTTTATATGTATGAATTTAGAATAATGTGTAGAATATTATCGTGCAATAAAATTCGTACTTTGACCAATGCATATTTTCTGGAGTATTTAAATCTATTATATGAAATTTAATTCATAGTAAAATATCCACAACTCCAAAATTGGCAAATTTGGTGTCTATGGATTCAGAAAATTGTAATACACGTCACTGTAGTATTAATTTATTTGGTTACAGTACAAAATAATTCACCATGATTAAAAACCTTTAATGAGTATTTTGGCTATAACTTTTAATCTATTAATCATTTTAAGGTGAAACCAGTGGAAAATGGAAGCTTTGAACATTACCTATCCAGCATCATGGTTCTTATAATTTTCTAAAACTATTCTGTACTAAAAGTATTCAGATTTGGTAAACGCCTATTTTAAACCTATTTCATTAATAGAAATGCCTATGGAAAGCTTTTGAACTTTTTTTTCTTTTCTAAAATGATTGCTTACTATTTTGTCGAGTTGTGCTACTGTATGATTGATTGAAATTACTGTTTTGCGCGATAGTTTGCCCAGAGTGCTATTATTGTGATTGTGACGGCTGTCTGTGTGATTACTACAGCTGAGGCAAGTGATGCTTCATCTTTTTTCCTATTATTTTATCTATTGCACTAGTGATATTTTGAGTAGGATTTGCATGGTAGTTTTTCAAAGTATATGATATGCTATGGTAATTCCTATAGATGTTGTCTTAGTAGTTTTTCCCTAAGTTAAGAGACATGTTATGCTAGTATGGTTAGCCTAGCTATTAGAATTTAGTGAGTGGATTATTCATGTTATGATATTATGAAAAGTCTATAACTATGTTTCTGATTAATAAAAAACTTTGTTAATGAATCACCTGGGTGGAATGGGACTTGTATGGTTTGTGTTGAGTTGTTACACAAGGCCCATGTCTATGGTTTACCTTGTGTATCACACTTGTGGTAGTCCACCCACGAACAAAGACATTTGAGAAGTTTAGTGTTGAGAAGCTTCCAGTGCAACCACATGGCATATGGGCTCTGCCTTGACCAACTAATTTGCAAGAACTCAGCCAGATGGATAGTTGGTGGTAGGGTTGATAGGATGGAATGCGTCCATGGTGGGCTGAGGGAATGCTTCTAAAAACTCTCGTCTCGATGCATGTCGAGTCTTGTGGGGAAAGTGCACCACCTCTCGAGAGGGTAAAACCTAAGTACTTAGCCGCGTCCCCGGTAACGGACATTTTGAGCCTCAAAGATATTGAAGTGAGCAAGGATCTCCTCATCCCAATTTCTCTAAGTTAAAACTTGTGGTTGAACAAGGGTAAAGGTTCACCAATGTCTATTGGTGGTTCCTTGATGTTTTTGTCAAACAAAAACTTAGTATTTTCAAACTAGTAGGATAAACCTTATTTTGAGAAAACCAAGCCTGAACTACACTTAGCCAAATTCATATAGTTATTAGATACTACTATATAACTATGGTATCACTTGCCAATACAATTCCAACTGTATTGACCGTTTGTGGCTGCAACTTTTTATGTTGCAGGTTACTCCGACGACATGTAAGGTTTATTTTTAGGTTGTGAATCTCCACTCAGCAAGTTGCCTGTGGCGTGTTGGAGCTTTTATCTATTTTTTATTTGTTGAACTATGTTATTTGAGCTAGTTATGAGCTAAGCAACTTTGTAATATTTATATTCTTGGATCAATCATTGTAATAATGTGACGCATTGATACTCTTTTATTCATCGAAACTGTGTATGCTAGCTAATCGATCCATGGGACTAGAACTGTAAACATAGGATCCAATTCTTAATGGGTTGGATCACTACAGATAGATGGTCTATTCTTGTTGAATCTCGATTGTAGTAATACACATGTTAATAACATTAAAGCTAAACGTTTGGAATTAAGTGATAACTCAACATATATGTAGCACTGTCATCTTGGTCACATTGGAGTGAAGCGTATGAAGAAATTCCATTACGATGGACTTCTTGAATCACTTGATTTCGAATCACTTGAAAGATGCGAACCATGTATGATGGGTAAAATGACTAAGACTCCATTTTCTGGTATGATGGAGCGAGCTACGGACTTATTGGAAATCATACATACCGATATGTGGGGCCCAATGAGTGTAGCATCGCGTGGTGGTTATCGTTATGTTCTTACTTTCACGGATGACTTGAGTATATATGGGTATATCTATTTCATGAAACATAAGTCCAAAACTTACGAGAAGTTTAAGGAATTTCAAATTGAAGTAGAGAATCAACGTAACAAGAAGATTAAATTTCTACTATCTGATCATGGAGGTGGATATCTAAGTTATGAGTTTGGCGAGCATTTGAAGAAATGTGGAATACTTTCAAAATTGACACCCCCGGGAACACCAGAACATAATGGTGTGTCCGAACGTCGCAATCAAACTCTCTTAGAACGTAATGGTTCGTTCTATGATGTCACTTACAGATTTACCGCTATCATTTTGTGGTTATGCATTAGAAACAGCCGCATTCACTTTAAAATAGGGCACCATCTAAATCCTTTGAAATGACACCATATGAATTAAGGTTTTGGAAAAAATATAAATTGTTGTTCCTTAAAGTTTGGGGTTGCGAAGCTTATGTAAAGAAGTTACAGCCCAACAAGCTTGAACCCAAAGCGGAAAAATGCGTCTTGATACGATACCCGAAGTAGAACTCGACGAGGTTATCGAACTTTCTCTTGGATTTGAGAGTAGCGCAGCTCTGGAAGAAGTTCCTGTGGCGCCTACACCAATAAGAGAGGAAGCTAATGATGTTGATCATGAAACTTTGGTCGAAGTTACTATGGAACCTCGCAGGTCAATGAGAACTCATACCACTCCCGATTGGTATGATCCCGTTATGAGTGTCATGTTGGTGGACAACATCGACGACCCTATGACATATGAGGAAGCAATGATGAGCCCAGATTCCAATAAATGGTAAGAAGCCATGAAATCCGAAATTGGATCCATGTACTAAAACCAAGTATGGACTTTGGTGGACTTACCGGATGGCCGGAAGGCTGTCGAGAACAAATGGATTTTCAAGAAGAAAACAGATGCTGATGGTATAATTACTGTCTATAAAGCTCGACTTGTCACAAAAGTGTTTCGACAAGTTCAAGGAGTTGACTACGATGAGACTTTCTCACCGGTAGCGAAGTTAAAGTCTGTGAGCATTTTGTTAGCAATCGCAGCATATTATGATAATGAGATATGGCAGATGGATCTCAAAACGGCGTTCCTTAATGGAGACATTGATGAAGAGTTGTATATGGTACAACCCAAAGGTTTTGGCGATCCTAATGATGCTAATAAGGTATGCAAACTTCAACGGTCCATTTATGGATTGAAGCAAGCATACAAAAGTTGGAAACAACATTTTGATAAGGTAATCAAAAGTTTGGTTTTATACAAACTTATGGAGAAGCTTGTATTTACAAGAAAGTGAGTGGGAGCTTTGTAGCATTCCTAGTACTATATGTGGATGACATATTGTTGATTGGTTATGATGTAGACCTTCCTAATAGTGTCAAAGATTATTTGAATAATAGTTTTCAATGAAGGATCTTGGCGAAGCTACTTACATATTAGGCATAAATATTAATAGAGATAGATTGAGACGCCTAATATCGTTGTCATATAGTACATATTTGGACAAAGTTCTAAAGAGGTTTGGAATGGAAGATAGAAAGAAAGGGTTCTTGGCCATGTTTCCCAATACGACCTGATGGAGACATGCCAACCGGGGTATGCCCAGCAGGACGTTTCCTATTGGCCCAAGCCGCCAGCGAGTGGGCCTGCAGGACGGCAACTGGATTGAGACTTGGCGAGGACTCTGGCGACTGGAAGCTGGAGGCCCAGAAGCGTAGCTAGGACCAGTCGGACTAGGTCAAAGAACCTTTGAATCCTTAACTATTTCGGTTGTAATCTGTAAACCCTAGCGAGGTTAGCCTATATAAACCTCCTTAGGTTATGCATAGAGGACACGTTCCATCATACCCTCAAGAGACGCGCCGCCTAGTCGTCGAGCTCGCCCCCTTGTACTCTCACCACAATACAATCTAGCAGGAGTAGGTCTTTACCCTCCGGGGGCGAACCTGGGTAAACCCTTGTGTCTCCGCCCTCATCTCGCACCGCAGATGGCTGGCCGCCCTTGCCCCATGTTCTACTACTCGTTGCCGATTGCAGCATCTGCCGTGGTCATTCCCACGACACGACCTTGAGGAAAACTCAAAGTCCAGCTACGACAGAAGATAGATAAAGGATGAGTAAGACTCCCTATGCCTCAGCCATAGTATTTATCATATATGACATGCTATGTACTAGACCCGACATTGCATATGTTTTTAGTTTAACTAGCAGATATCAAAGTGATCCAGGAGTGGATCATTGGACAGTGGTCAAAAACATCCTTAAGTACTTGAGAAGAACTAAGGATATGGTTCTTTCTTATGGAGGTGATGAATAGCTCGTTGTTAATGGTTACACCGATGCTAGTTAGAACACTGATCTGATTGATTCTAAATCTCAATCTGGATACGTATTTACTTTGAATGGTGTAGTAGTAAGCTGGAGGAGTGCAAAGCAAAGTGTTGTGGCGAGATTTTCAACTGAATCGGAATACATAGCTGCTTCGGAGGCTTCATAAGAGGCGATATGGATGAAAGAGTTCAATACATAGATTGGTGTGGTTCCTAGTGCGTTGGACCCAATGTCTATCTACAGTGATAACATGGGCGCCATAACCAATGCGCAAGAACCAAGGTCACACAAGAAGCTGAAGCATATAAAGCTGCATTTTCACGCTATTCTATAGCATGTCCAAGATGGTGACATAAAATGTAAGATCCCTCCTTTGTAAAGGAGAAGGATCCCTGTGATTGCAATGCTAGTCCCTGGATCATTGCTAGCATCCACAGTTTAAGATGAAGTACACAGATACAAAGGTCATTTATTACATCCATTCCAGAGATAAAACATAGTCTTTACAACTCAAGGCCACAGGCCTAATACAAGAGTTTGGAATAAGTAAATAAATATAAGTCTTCATCTTCATGTGCCACAAGCAAGCATGTTGAGTGTAGACTCATGACACCTAATCCTCATCAGAGTAACCTGCAACATCACAAGTTACAACCACAGTGGGTCAATACTTTGGAATAGTATTGGCAAGTGATACCTTAGTAAATTTTAAGTGGACTATTACTATAGATTGGCTTGCTTTGCTCAAAAATAGGTTTTTCCTATTAGTTGAAAATCACTAAGTTTTTCTTTGTCAAAACTTTTCCCAAGAAACCATCAATAGACATTGATGTCCTTCACCCTTGTTCACCCACAGGTTTTTACTTAGAAGTTGGAGTGATGAGATTCTTGATAGCTTCCATGTCTTGATGCTCAAGTTGTCCATTGCCATGGACTTGGCTAAGTACTTAGATTTTTCCATCTGCAGAGGTTGTGCACTTTCCCCACCAGACTTGGTTTCCCAAGACAGGACCTTTCAGAAGCCTTCCCTTAGCCAAATGGACGCGTTCCAACCTATCATCCCACTACCACCATCTGTCCAAATGACTAAGTTCTAGCAACCTATGTGATCCAGGCAGAGCCCATATTGCCAAGTGGCTGCACTATAAGCTTCTCAACAATTGGCCTCTAAAATCCCTTTGTTCCTGGGTGGCATACCACAAGTGAGATACACAAGGTAAACCATATCCATGGGCCTTGTACAACCACTCAACCAAAAACCACCAATCAAGTCCCATTCCACCCAGGTGATTCACTGACTTAGTTGTTTTATTAAGAAAAACATAAGTCCAACGACTTAGAAATATTTTCATCATAGCCTGTATATACTTTACCAACCCTTGTTTGCTACTAGCTAGGCTAAGCATGGCATAGACAGTACTTAACTTAGAAAATTTCCTAGCAATTCTACAACTACTTAGGATTTCCCAACATGGCATTTGGCAAAAATAGTAACATACAAGACTTAGCAAAATATTTCTAATGCTTGTGCAAAATATAGGGATGGAAATATTCATGAAATACCACTTGCCTTGGTAATGGGGAGAGTAGCACTCTTCACAATCACAATCACTAGCACCAAAATCTACACATAAAATATAACCACAATCACATACAAATCATATACAAACAAAAATATATATGCATGTATGCAACATGCTAAGTGATTATTTTTGAAACTCAACCAAGCAAGTGCATAGTACTGAATTACAAACAAGTCAAAAACTTGCTAAACCAAGTTTATTTGACACTAAAATAATTTCCTAAACAATTTCTATATCAAAATAGTCCTAAACAAGTTTCTGCAAAAGAAACCATTTTAACAGAACCTAAACTTTAAACACATTGCATAAACAGAAAGGGCTTGTCTCCCTGATTCTAACGGTATAAAATTTGCAAAAATATAACATGGGAATCAAAAGTTATAGCCTAATAAAATTTGAATCTAAATCAGTTTCAAATTCTGTTTTAAATCCAAACCCTAGCCATGCGTCCTATTCTTATTGGCGCGTACCGGTTCGCGTTGGATCACGGACGCGAGCCGTAGGATCTAAGTGGAGATGCATGGTTCAGATCAAAACATAACGCTTCGCTAAGTGATTCTATCGCACGCGTTGGATCTAGATCCAACGGCTCTCGATCAAGCGACCACGTTTTGGCGGCGACGGCGAGCGGCGGAGCGCTCTGTCAGTGGCGGCGCTGGCGTTCTAGGTCGCTCGGGGAGGGAAGGGTGTGCTTACCAGAACCGCAAGGTCGAGGCGAAGATCAACGTGGAGGTGGCTTGGCAAGGGGCGCACGGCAGGGGTTGCTGGAGCTCGTCGGAGTCGTGCACGGCGTCGGGTGGTTGCGGTCGGAGTTGTTGCCGAGGTTTTACGTCGCCCTAGCATGAACCAGAGGGATTAGCAGACGCACAAGACGAAGGCGAACACCCTAGTATGCAAGAGGGGGCAAGGGGCGCGCTCTGCTTAGCGTAATTGGTCGCCGGAGTTGGGCGGCGGCTCGGTCAGTCGCGGGCACGAATGGGAACGGCTTCCTGGGTCACGATAATGCAAACGAAAGGTATCAGAAGATGCACGAGATCACGCTGGGCACGATAGTTTGAACCAGAGAGAGGGGGCGGTCGAATCTCACCGGAATTAGTCGCCGGAGGTCGTCGGTGCTGCGGGGTTTCGAGGTCAAATGCGCGCATCCTGGTGGCTGAGTGAGCGAGGAGAGTGGGGGAAATGACCGCGGCGGCGAGGGGTTCTTATAGCCAGAGCAGGGCGTGGAGTTACTCGCGGAATCAAGGGGATTTAACGCAGTAGTGACTGCGGCGAGTAACTGTGGCAAGAGCGGCGCTGGCGCGCGTGATTGACGAAGACGACGACGGGGTCACGGGTCCACTTGTCAGCGAATTAAGCAGAAGGGAGGTGGGGTCTGGGTGTCAGTGACTCCGCGGGTGCGTCGGCGCGTGCGAGAGAGAGAGAGGAGTGGCCCGGGTGGGCTAGTTGGGCCGGTTTTGCTGCTCGGCTAGAATAGGAGCGCTTAGCCTTTTTCTTTTCTTTTATCCTTTTCTTTTTCCAGAATGAATTTCAGGAATGGTTTTCAAATGAATTCAACTCTATTTGAAATCAAATCTATTTGGGATTTTTTGTTGGAGATATGCCCAAGAGGCAATAATAAAGTGGTTATTATCATATCTTCATACTTATGATAAATGTTTACATACCATGCTATAACTGTATTAACCGGAAACATTAATACTTGTGTGATTTGTAAACATAAAAGAGTCCCTAGTAAAGCCTCTTGTTAAACTAGCTTGTTGGTTAATATATGATCATGGTTTCCTGATCATGAACATAGAGATGTTTATTAACAACAGGGTCATATCATTAGGAGAATGATATGATGGACATACTCCTATAGATAAGCGTAGCATAAAGATCAAGTCATTTTAATAGTTCAATTGCTATATGCTTTCTGATACATAGTAACCTAATTCCTTCGAACATGAGATCATGCATATCACCTTTACCGGATGGATGCTTTGATGACATCAAACACCACACCGTAACTAGGTGGCTATAAAGGTGGCATTGAGTGTTCGGAAAGTATTGGTTGAGACACATGGATCAAGAGTGGGATTTGTCCATCCATATGACGGATAGATATACTCTGGGCCCTCTCGGTGAAAAGTCATCCAATTAGCTTGCAAGCATGTGACTGGCTCACAAGGGATCACATATCACGGGAATGAGAAAAGAGTACTTATCGGTAACGAGGTTGAACTAGGTATGCAAGGATACCGACGATCAAAACCTCGGATAAGTAAAATATCGTGAGACAAAAGGAAATTGGTATCGTATGTAAGTGGTTCATTCGATCGCAAAGTAATCGTAGATATATGTGGGAGCCATATGAATTTCCAGATTCCTCTATTGGTTATTGTTCGGAGAAGTGTCTCGATCATGTCCGCATAATTCACGAACCGTAGGGAGATACACTTAAGGATTCGACGTTGTTTGAGTAGTTAAGGAATGATGAGTAATAGACCGAATGTTGTTCGGAGTCTCGGATGGAAACCGGGATATCACGAGGAGATCCGGAATGGTCCGAAGAATAAGATTCATATAAGGAAAGTCCTGTTTCGGAGTTGGAGAATGGTTCCGGTGTTTTCATCGGGAATGTTCTAGAAGGTTCCGGAATGTCCTGCACTCCGGAGGGGAAAGGGTACATGAATGTGTTATATCAAGTTGATGTGATTGCATCATGTACTAGGTGTCATCGCTGTACCAAAATAGAGGGTTTATTCAAATCCTAGTTTGAAAAAGTCAAATGGCTAGTTTGAAAGTCAATCGGCTAGTTTTGGGAAAGAGGAGAAGGAGGTTTGAAACCAACTTGGGGGAGGAGTTCCTCCTCCCACCGCCGGCCCACCTTGGGTCCAAGTTGGGGAGGGACTCCCCTCCCCAGGCGCGCCTCCCTCCACCTATAAGAGGAGGGGCAGGGCTCCCCTCCTTGACACACAAGTTGCCTCCCTCTAAACCTAAACCCTAGCCACAGCCTAGGGATTTCTCCCAAGCCGCCGAGTTAGAGCTTCTAATTGCCCTAGCCGCTGGTTTAGCCCCTTCTAATTGGTGTGTCTAAACACTAGATCACCAAGGCTCTCTAATAGTCCACCATACTCGCTCCGGCTTAAGGCGAAGTCCTGCGAGATCTCCCCTCTACTTCCGGTACCACGCCGTCGTGCTGCCGGAATCGCGAGGAGAGTCCTACAACCTCCGTTGCCTGCTGGAACAAGGGAGAGGAAGGTCTTCGTCGAGTACCGAACGTGTGACCGACTGCGGAAGCGCTGCCGAAACGCAGCGCCGGAAGGATCGTCTGCGCGATCTTGAGATCGGGAGTGTACGATTACATCATCCACGAGAATCTGCTCTCGTTAACCGCTTTGGATCTTCGAGGGTTAGTACTCTATTGACTCGTTGCTATAATCTAGTAGATAGATCTTGGCTTGATCATGGATTAGATCTTGATTGTGTGTTCATGCGGTAGAAATTTTTTGTTTTCCATGCTACGAACCCCTACAGTGGTAACAGAGCCGTGTCTATATGTAGATCTGTTGCACGAGTAGAACACAATGGTCATTGTGGGCGTTGATGCTTTTATTGTCGATTGCTTCTTGTGTACTTTGCATCTTGCGGTATGTTGGGATGAAGCGGCCCGGGCTAACCTTACATGACATCGTTCATGAGACTTGCTCCACGCTTGACATGCAACTTGTATTGCATAAGTGGCTTTGCGGGTGCCTGTTTCTCCTAGCATAGTTAAGATCCAATTTACAACGGGTGATTAACAATACTAGTATCAATGTTGTGGTTCTTGTTCGTAAGTTAGAACGACACTTATTGAAAGCCCCAAACCACGTAAAATATGCAAAGAAAGTAGAGGCGTATAACTTTGTTTTGCAGGGGTGTGCAGTGATGTGATATGGCCATGATTGTGATTATATATGATGTATGCAATGTTCCTTATTGTAAGTCGGCAACCGGCAGGAGCCATATGGTTGTTTTTAATTTCTGTTAAGACCCGTGTGTCTATTCAAAGTAGTTGTAATAGTTGAAGCCGGTGGACGACAACCATGGAGAAGCATCATTGACCTTGATGCAATGTCGGTGATGATGGAGATCATGTTCGTGCTAGAAGATGGAGATCGGAAGCACAAAGAAGAAAGGCCATATCATATCACATATTATGAATTGCATGTGATGTTAATCCTTTATGCATCTTGTATTGCTTAGTAGACGACGGTAGCATTATAATATGATCCCTCATGCACATGAATTTCAAGTCATAAAGTGTTCACCCTTAGTTAGCACCGTTGCTAAAGCTTGTTGTTTCGAAGCACCACGTGATGATCGAATCTGTTAGATTACGCAAGTGTATACAACGTGGGCAAGCCAGATTTTCTCATGCGGAAGCTAAGGTTTAATCTTGACGAGCCTAGCATGTACAGACATGGTCTCGGAACACGGATCACCGAAAGGTAAACCATGAGTCATATAGTAAATACGATGAACATGATGATTGTTCGCCATTGAAGCTACATCAACTCTCGTGATGATCGGTTTTGATGTGGTGGATTTGGTTCGTGTGATCACTAAAACAATGTGAGGGATATTGTTTTGAGTGGGAGTTCAACGACAATATGATTAAAAGTTGAACACTATTTATCATAAATTAAATCATAGTGAATTTGCATAATTGTTGTAGTCATTGGCATCCTTTTACCACCTTGCGCTTAGTTTTAATTGAGATGATAGAACTATAGAATTCTGGTTAGTTACTTTACGAACTGGTATCGTATTGTTTTGAAGTGTTAATCTAAAGTTTAAAAGTCCTATTGCAAACTTTCAGTAAATTCCGGTTACTCCATGAAGTTTAATAATTGGTATTAAAACAAGAGTGACAATTCCAAGAGTTAGTGTATGATTACCATGTTTGTCTCCATGATTCTTGATATTCAAAGAATTGTCTTAATGTCAAGTTTATCTAGGATCTGAAAGAGTTGTTTCAGAAACCA
The DNA here is from genome assembly GCA_910589765.1 of Avena atlantica. Lineage (NCBI taxonomy): Eukaryota > Viridiplantae > Streptophyta > Magnoliopsida > Poales > Poaceae > Avena > Avena atlantica. Next base: position 9,399,562 of record OU342736.1, on the reverse strand, counting down.
TGATGTGTGGAAGATATTGTGATATCTGAAATGAAGTTTTGGTTGCAACATGATAGAGTATAATATGGCAAAAGTCATGTTCTCATATTTGATGAGAATTTGCAAAAGGTTGGAGACACTAGTTGTCCTAATCAACCAAAAGGTTTTGGAGAGCAACATTATACTTGCGATTCACCGTTATAAGCTAAAAGTAGCTTGATCATGGATAATTCCATGATAAGGGTGGATATTTGATGTAGGTAAAATGTTTACTACACCAAGAGATTACTAAAGAAAGGAATTTGAAAGAACACCAAACATTTGATGATGGTGATCTACTTCAAAGTGCAAGTCCAAAGACATTGGTATTTAATTATACACGCTTTGGACTATGTGTCATATGTATGACTCCACTATTGATCTTGATAGATTCTTTCAAACAGAAAAGGAAATACTGAAAGAGAATCTCATAAATATATGGCAGAAAAGAAAAGACTAGAATTGTTCAGTTTAAGTATATAGATGATATACATGTTATGGTTATATTCTTTGCTTATTAAACAATGTGGTTCTTAAGTATTTGATACTGAATTTGTTGGTGTGAATCGTCATACGAAACAACACAATTCATGAACTACAATGGCCTAAGTAACTAGAAAAAGAATATGTGATGATGTTCATCGAGAACAAATAAAAGGTTATTGTGTTGCTCGTTAAACGTCAAAGCTTGCCTTCAAGATTTGTTTTATCAGGTATTATGAGAACAAAAGGGTTGTTCAAATAATTGCCGTAATCCATAAAAGATGGATGATTCATAAATCTTGTTGGAGAAATCACATCCATAAAACTAGTGCTAAAAATGTCGAAAGACAAATTGATTGAAAGATCACTTAGGAAGTGACATCGCCGTTTAAATTATATTGGAAAGAAAACATGAAGAAACTCCATGTGGATGGAATTTTGGAGTCTTTTGATTTTTGATCACATGACGCTTGTGAAACTTTCCTAGAGATAATTAAAACTTCGTTCGTAGGCCAAAAGGGAACGAATGACTAGCTTATTGGAACTTGTACATATTGTTGTACGAAGTCCATTATGTGTAGTCAAGAGCGATGGATTTCAACTTCATATGCTTTCTCCGAAAATTTGAGTGAATATATGAATATTTACTTAATAAGGATGAAGTGTGAAATATTTGAAAAGTTCAAAGACTTTCAAGATGAAATGCAAAATCATTGTAACAAGAATATAAATAGTTTATGATAAGATCATAAAGAAAGATATTTGAGTTACAAGTTTAGCATAATACCTAAGATTTAAGGAATCGTTCCGTGGATTTGCATTTTCCCGAAACACCATAAGAGTATGGAGAGTTCGAGATATGTAATTAAACCTTGTTTGACATGGTAAGATCAAAGGTGTAATTCATAAAACTGCCATTATATTTTAAAAGATTAAAAGCTTTAGAGACTACCATTTTTCCACTGAAAGGAGCTTCATCATAATCCGTTGAAATGAAACCGTATAAAGTTATGGTTTGGGATTAAATCCAAGTTGTCCTTTCTTAAAACATTGGCATGCTATGCATAAGAAAGATGTTTGCAACCAAAGTCGGATGAACCTGTGTTTGTATGTTATTTCGAATAACTGTTCCTCCATAACATCGGAGACAAAAATGTTTGTCGCTTAGAACGTCAAGTTTCTTAGAGAAGGAATTTTTCGTGAAAAGATAAGTGGGAGGACAATAGAACTTTGATAAGGTTAAAAGAACCTTAGCTATATGTGCAAAGTTGCACAGCGCCGAAAAGTGTTCCGGAGGCAGCAACAATGCTCATGGCTCACGTACCTCAAAGGTTGTGGTCACGGAGATCCAAGTTCCTATTGAAACAAGTAGGTCGGATGAACAATCGAATACCAAGATTTGAGAGTTAAATCATTATTTGACAATAATGATCCGACTACATGCAAAGAAGCGATGATGAGCCCTGACTCCGTCAAATGGCTTGAAGCCATAAAATCCATCATAGTTCCATACACGAGAAATCAAGTTTTGAACTTGAAGGACCCTCGAGAAAGGTGTAAGACCTTACAGTTGTGTTTGCATCTATAAAGAAATAGACATGAATATGGTCGACATGTTGGGAAAGAGTTCACAACAATGTTCAAGGGTTGACTATGACAAGATTTGATCTTTCATATCGATATTTAGTCTAGACGGATTAATGTAGCAACCACGACATATAATTTTGTTATGTGTTGGATAAGCAAAACAAATTCTTTTAATAGAAGGGTTACCTAGGATGTGTGCATGACACGGTCCAAAGGGTTTTTGTTAGTTCAAAGGATGCTAAATGCACATGCAAACTTCAATGGTTGAAGTAAGCATTACGGAGTTGGAATCTTCACTATGATGAAACTGTGAAAGGAGTTTAAATTCGTCGGAGATAATGAAGATGCTTGCATTTGCAAGAAATTAAGTGGGAGCGCTAAGACATGTTTCTAATACATTATGTGGAAGACATATTGTTGATTGGAAATAATGTATCTTTTATTAACACAAGATAAGAATTTCATCTCGATGAAAGGCTTAGGCAAAACCCAAATATTTGGCATGAATAGACGCTAATATGGTTCTGCCAGAAGTACATAGACGAGATATTGAATGAGTTCAATATAGAAACTACAAGAAAGTTTCTTGTCACACAGAAAGGATTGAATGAGTTCAATATTGATGATATATTCAAATGTATTGACATTTGGTAAGTGAAACAAGATTCAAGTATAGATTGATACTGGATCACAAAGAGTATTTATATCAATCATACTGTGATATGTACAAATCCAGATATGTCCTATGCTCTAAATGTTGTGAGCATATACTAGAATGATTCATAAGATGATCATTGGACAATAGTAAGGATATTATTATGATCTTTTGGAAGAACTAAGAATATATTGTTTGTAGGAGTGACAAATAGATGGTTAGTTAATTGTAAAAGTACTACATTGATACTAGTTTTTTCACAAAGTACAAATTAAGTTTATCTCAATATAAAACTAAGGGTGGCACAATATAATGGAACGTAAGTTCCATAATGGATTTGGATGAGTTCCAAAGTTAAGACATTGTGACAGATACTACAACAAAAGGCTAAGTATATGACTGCTATTATAGCAGCTAAAGAGGGAATTTGGGTCAAGTAGTTTGTTATCAAACTAGGTGTAGTTCATAGCAGGATAATACTATGAAGATATATTGTACGACAATATTATCAACATGTTTTAACCCCAAAGAACTAAAGGTCTCACCAAAGGACCAAATCTATACAAAGCCATCTCATTAGAGAATGAGTGATGCGTAGAGACGCAAATACATGCAATTACACACGGACCTGGAAGTGTCAGATCCGGTGATCAGTTGACCACTAGCAAACGTGTACTTACAACACCGGAAAGCCATAGGTGTTGAAAAAAAAAGGTTTGAAACTGGATTATTGACTCTAGTGCAAGTGGGAGACTGTTGGAGATATTCCCAAGAGGCAATAATAAAGTGGTTATTATCATATCTTCATACTTATGATAAATGTTTACATACCATGCTATAATTGTATTAACCGAAAACATTAATACTTGTGTGATTTGTAAACATAAAAGAGTCCCTAGTAAAGCCTCTTGTTAAACTAGCTTGTTGGTTAATATATGATCATGGTTTCAGAATCATGAACATAGAGATGTTTATTAACAACAGGGTCATATCATTAGGAGAATGATATGATGGACATACTCCTATAGATAAGCGTAGCATAAAGGTCAAGTCATTTTAATAGTTCAATTTCTATATGCTTTGTGATACATAGTAACCTAATTCCTTCGACCATGAGATCATGCATATCACCTTTAACGGATGGATGCTTTGATGACATCAAACACCACACCGTAATTGGGTGGCTATAAAGGTGGCATTGAGTGTTCGGAAAGTATTGGTTGAGACACATGGATCAAGAGTGGGATTTGTCCATCCATATGACGGATAGATATACTCTGGGCCCTCTCGGTGAAATTTCATCCAATTAGCTTGCAAGCATGTGACTGGATCACAAGGGATCACATATCACGGGAACGAGAAAAGAGTACTTATCGGTAACGAGGTTGAACTAGGTATGCAGAGATACCGACGATCAAAACCTCGGACAAGTAAAATATCGTGAGACAAAAGGAAATTGGTATCGTATGTAAGTGGTTCATTCGATCGCAAAGTAATCGTAGAAATATGTGGGAGCCATATGAATTTCCAGATTCCTCTATTGGTTATTGTTCGGAGAAGTGTCTTGATCATGTCCGCATAATTCACGAACTGTAGGGAGACACACTTAAGGATTCGACGTTGTTTGAGTAGTTAAGGAATGATGAGTAAGAGACCGAATGTTGTTCGGAGTCTCGGATGGAATCCGGGATATCACGAGGAGATCCGGAATGGTCCGGAGAATAAGATTCATATAAGGAAAGTCCTGTTTCGGAGTTGGAGAATGGTTCCGGTGTTTTCATCGGGAATGTTCTAGAAGGTTCCGGAATGTCCGGCACTCCGGAGGGGAAAGGGTACATGAATGTGTTATATCAAGTTGATGTGATTGCATCATGTACTAGGTGTCATCGCTGTACCAAAATAGAGGGTTTATTCAAATCCTAGTTTGAAAAAGTCAAACGGCTAGTTTGAAAGTCAAACGGCTAGTTTTGAGAAAGAGGAGAAGGAGGTTTGAAACCGACTTAGGGGAGGAGTTCCTCCTCCCACCGCCGGCCCACGTTGGGTCCGAGTTGGGGAGGGACTCCCCTCCACAGGCGCGCCTCCCTCCACCTATAAGAGGAGGGGCAGGGCTCCCCTCCTTGACACACAAGTTGCCTCCCTCTAAACCTAAACCCTAGCCACAGCCTAGGGATTTCTCCCAAGCCGCCGAGTTTGAGCTTCTAATTGCCCTAGCCGCTGGTTTAGCCCCTTCTAATTGGTGTTTCTAAACACTAGATCACCAAGGCTCTCTCATAGTCCACCATACTCGCTCCGGCTTAAGGCGAAGCTGTCACATCCCAAGATTTTCCAAATCTTGTAATGTGAAAATAAATTAATAAAATAAAACTTTGTTTGTTTTTCAGAGCCAGAAGAAACTTTTTGAATTAAAAGGGAACCTCAAACCCATTTGAATTAAATAAAATCATAAAGGGATTCTTAAAGATAAACATTTAATAAAGGAAATTAAAATGTTTTGGAATTACTATTTTGGATCTTTTAATAAAAGGATTTGATATTCAAAAGAAAAGATGGATTTACAAATAAAGATTATGTTATAAAGCCAAATTAATCCTTGGCCAAACATTGGGAATTAAAAACATTTTATTTTAAAATAAAGTAGCAAAGGTTTATTTAAAAATAATAAAGGATTGTTTAAACAAAATAATAAAGATTTAATATCCTATTTATTTAAATAAAAGGTTTTATCATTCTAATTAAAATATCAAAACTTATTAAATTATTTCAAATAAGTTTTCTAAGTAAATTATATTCTCAAATAAAACTATCTGAAATGTTTTGGTTTATTTTAGATTGCAAAATAAATGTTCTAATAAAACAAATCCTATGGGAATTGAAATGAATAAGGTATATTCATTTAATTATTAATGGACCCTATATAACAAAATGTTATTTTTATTTTTAAACAAGTTCCAAGCATTCTTTATTTCCAAATAAAACCTACTGATTTGATTATGAAAGTGTTTGGAATTCAAATGAAGAGTTTATTAAATAAATCAAACCATATTAAATAAATAAAGGACCCTCTTATTTAATTAATAAAAGGTTATAAAAATATTATTTTAATTGATAATTGGCTTATGTTGATAAACAGAACCAAAAACCCATTACAAATGTTTGAAATTGTTTGAATCATTTGAATGCTTGAATAGTTGGATTAAATTCAAAACAGGAAATAAAATAGAAAAGGAAAAGGATACAGAATAAAAAAAAAATGGAAGTGGACAGACCCAACTACCCCGGCCCAAACAACCCACTTAGCCCACCTCCCCTCTCAGCGAGTGAATCGTTTTCCACCACAGAAGTAACCCGCGAGGACGCTTACAAGTGGACCCCCCTCTCGTTTCTTTTCCCACTAACGGTGGACCCCACCTCTTCTGTACATCGTCCACACCCGCGCAGCCGTTTCTTCCTCCTCCCTCAACGTCGCTCTGCCGCCATTGATGTCGATTAATCCGCGTTGATGACCGGCTTAACTCACCCAGAGACCACGCACCTTAAAACGCTCACCCCTCCTCTCGGTTTTCCCCCTGTCACCCCGAAGAAGCACGCCTCCAGGCCGTCGCAATTCGTCCTCGAACAGCTTCGTTTCCGACGACCATCCTCGCCAAAAATCCGACCAACCCACACCACCCCGAGCCTCCCCGAGCACCCTGGTAGCTTTCCCACTCCCTGGCGCATCTCCCTGTGCCAACCATTCATCCGCGGGCGTCCCAGGAAGTTGTCTTCGACAAAGAACAGAAGCGCCGCCGTCTGTCTTTTTCTCCGGTGACGATCCCTGGTAAGAGCCGACCACCCCAAGTCCTCTCGATCACGCTCACAGCTCCGCCATGATCTTCCGCGACTAATCATGCTCTCGGTTTGCCCTCTCGAGACCTACAGCGACGACAACGTCGACGACCTGCATCACCACCGTCGGTCCTCTTCTCCGACGACGTTTTCCAGGTGAACCAGACTGCCCCTTCACTTCTCATTCACGCACGCAGCATTGTTTTGATTCCGCGCATCTGACCGCGCCTTCGATTTGCTTTAGGGTGATCTGCAGCGTCGACTTCAACCAGAACCAGAGCCGCTCGACGCCGTTTCCAACTCCGGTGAGAAATTGCCGCAACCCTAGTGCGCCCCGAGCCACACCGACCACACGACGTGCTTCACCATAGCTCTGCGATCACGGTGAGCATCCTCCCCTCTCTCCTAACGTTCTGTTTCACCAAGCACCGCCGCAATCTGACCGCCGCCGCCGCTAGCCACCGCCGGCGCCGCTCGCGAATGGTCGAGCACGCGAACACCGTTGGATCCTTATCCAACGCCTGTGATAGAACACTTAAGCCGCGAAGAGGTACGTTAGCTGGACCACCCGATCTGACTTAATCCAACGCCCCACAGCGTGATCCACCCCGAACCGGTACCGTCCAACCAGAGCGTGCCGCGTGTCACCTATCTCGTTTTAAAAGAAATTTGAATCTGATTTAATTACAAACTTCAAACCTTTGTAACTTTCAAACCACACGTCCAAATTTTTCAAATTTTATATCAATGAAATCAGGAGAACAAGCCCTAGCCAACCATGGCCTTAGTTTTAAAAATAGTATCTGTTTGCTTGATTAAAATTGCAGAAACATTTGTGTACTTGATTAGAGTATAAAAATTGTTTAAAAGTGATTTTAGTATTAAATCTTTTGCAAAATGGATTTGTATGACCCTACTGACCCTAGAAACCAATCCATAGTGTTAAAAATGATTTTTGTGAAATTTATGTTGAATTAGTTAACCTAGTCATTTTCTAGCCAAATAAACTCATTAGATTTTATTATGGAAAAGTTTGTGCAAAGAAAACTTTGGGAAAATGTTATGGACCAAACTTACTGACCCAAAACACCAAGCCTTGCTAAGGGAAACTCACTTGGTGAAAAACATAAAGTTTTACTTTAAAAAGAATAATTTTCACCACATAAAATGTTGAATGGATTTTAAAATAGACTTTGGGCAAAACCTCTAACCAATGACCTTGCCATTTTGGTAAATGACCAATGTGGATCTTACAAAGTGTATAAACCTAGTACAGACCATCCTTGCAATAGAACCAACCTTTGCATAATTATGCAAGACCTAGGAACCATTGCTTGTGTATGTGAATTATTGTTTGAATGTTGGAATGCTACTTGATACTATGCTTGTTTGATTGTAGTAATTAGCAAAGTGTGAGACTAGCAAGATCAAGAAGTAACTCTCATTCCCTAACAAAAAGGCAAGTGACACTATCATCTTAAGTCCCACTATTTTTATTACACTTAGTGGATTTTGTAAACATGCATGAAAAAGTTTTATACTTATGCTATGCTAATCCTAATAGGGTTCCCTATACACTCCTTAGTAAAAATGTCAAAGTTGTACATGCCTAGCCATGCTATGTTTTGAAAAGAGATACATGTTAAGATTTTACAAAGGTTGAGAAAAGGACTTGTGTTTTACATAATAAAACAAGGACTCAATGAACCACCTAGGTGGTGGACACTTTATGTTTTTGGAGAAGGTGGCAACAAAAGGGAACCATGTCCATGGTAATCACTTTGTGTTGTGCTCCAACTGAAAACCACCTAGGAAACTTAGAGATTGAACATGTTTCTCCAATTTTGGCTTTCGTGTACAACCACATGCTATTATGGCTCTGGCTTAGTCAACTACATTAGGAAGACCTATACATTGTCTTTAGTTACCGGACATGGGGATCTGGAATGCTTCATGGGGGCTGAAGACAAGCTAGCAATGATGTATGGGAGGACCTTTTTGGAAAGACTTCGTCACATTCTCAGTCTGCCAGTACTCCATCTTGGTGAGCACTAATCCAGTAGGCCACTGGTGGCAACAAGATGGGATTGTGTCATGTGGGTAAAGTGTACTCCTTCTGCAGAAGTTAATAAAATCTAAGTACTTAGCCGTGTCCCCGGTTATGGACAATACTGAGCAACTAAAGTTTGAACCATGGGAGATCTCGACATTCCAACTTCTAATATAAAAACTTGATGCACTTGGGGGTACCAAGGAATTCAAAGAGAATTGTTAAGCTTGTTGCACTTGGGGTTACCAAGGTGCTCAAGAGCATGATGTACTTGGGGTTACCAAGGGACTCATGGGATTTTGATAAAAACTTGAAGCACTTGGAGTTACCAAGTAGCTCAAGGGAATTTTGACAAGGACTCGAACACTTGTGTTTCTACCAAGGAGTTCAAGGAACTTGGAAAGAAGATTTGACAAAAGACAAAACCATTTTGAAAGATAGGATAAATGTTGCTTTATGCAAAAAGCCTTAAAACTCTACTTAGCCAAATATGCATGTATTGATAGGATCCACTCATATTTACATAAAGGTGAAACTTGCCAATACAATTCCAATGTATTGACCCATGTGGCTGTAACTTGTAATGTTGCAGGTTGATTGTTTTGTTAGATGAAGATTGTTTGATTGACTAGGACTACAAAGTCTACAACCAACATCTGCCTGTGGTACTATGAAGATGAAGGACCCATGACTGTATTTATTCCGCTGCAATGTAATGTAATAGCCAAATGAGCTATGTATGATGTAATAAAATTATGTTATTCCTGGTTATAAAGTTATAATATGACCCTTGTATCTTGATATTACATCTTAACTGTGGATGCTAGCTATTGATCCAGGGACTAGCATTGTAAAACACAGAAGGGATCTACCATATTGGGTAGGGACCTCTACAGATGGTATCAGAGCATTGTGTTGCCTGTAGGATTTGTAAACCCTAGGATTGGATAAAAACCCTTAGAAGAATAGGAGTTGTATTTGTTCCAAAACTTATTTACAAACAATCTTGTAAGCTCTTTCCTCAACCATTTTGGTTTTGACTCTACATCTCTTCTACTTCAACTTGATGGAAAACCTACCCATGGCCAAAGACTGCACCATGTGCAAAGGACTTCTTCAACATCTTCAACTCTAATGACTTCAACATCTCCAGCTCTAATGACTTCAACATCTTCAGCATGTTCACCAAGGACTTCCAACATGGAAACTACTAAGGACCACAAATGAGACAAGGAAATCTTACTTAAGAATTAGAGACTGAGGGAATGCAAAATAAGAAGAAACCATCAACAAACTTAGAAGTATTGTGACCAAGAGCTTTTCTCAAAAGAAACCATGATCCCATACAAGAAGAATCAAGAAGGAAGGAAAGATCACAAGTAAACCATATAGATGGACCACCATATTTCTAGTTACGTTAAACCACCATCTTATGTGGTGTAACAAAAAATATTTTGTTGCCTAAGTATGTGCTTGAACTTGTTTGAGTGAAATGATTGTTGTGATTGCATGCACATTGTTTGTGTGAATTGTGATGTGTGTGATTAGAAGTATTTCCTTAGAGACATCTTGGTCATTCTAATCTTTCTTCAACCCCAAACAGATGACTACCCCAAAGAACTCCAAGATTGATGACACCAACACCAACCAAGCTGACAGCCTGGGAGAGCTCATAGCAACCCAACATCAGTTGAACCCACTGACAGCTCAGTTCCTAGCCAACAATAGTAATGAAGATCCAGCACTGCAAAAGTTTTTGGAGGAACAATCCCAATTGATGCTTAAGGTGACTAATCAAATGATTAGCATGGAAGAAAATTTTCCTAGAAGAAAGTATGATAGCAAGGATGACAAGAATGTTGTTCCAGATGGAGCCCCAGCTTGCATTATTTGTGGAGACAAGGATCATACTTCCAAGGAGCATGAAGGACGATGCCCAAATTGTGATGAAGACCATCCTGTTGGTGAATGCCCTACCTCTCAAGCTACTTGCTACCTTTGTGAAGGAAGTGATCATACTCCTGGCCTATGCCCTATCTATGCGATGGTGGAACAAAGGAAACAAGAAGGATCCAAGTCTACCAAAGGAAAAGGACCACTTCTACCTCCTAACAAGACAACCCAATTCAAAGGATCTAGGAAAATCAAGAAGCCCAAGCAAGACATGAGCCTTGTGCAATGTCGTAAATGTAAGGAAATGGGACACTACTCCAGTGCATGCCCAGGGAACATAAGGAATAATGGAATTGACCAAGTGTGGTGTAACAACTGTAATGAACCAGGTCACTTTGTAGCAACTTGCCCTCAAGAGCCACGTAAAGAACTCAATGACATTCATTGCTTCAACTGCAAGAATCCGGGACACTATGCAAGCAATTGTCCAGAAAGGATGAAGAACAAATTGAACAAGCCTATGGAGAAACTCAATCTTGGCCCATGAGTCAAGCATAGTAACAAAACAAAGGTTTAACCTAGAGAAATTCCCAGGACCCAAGAAGGCCAACATGTAATTTTGTTTGAAAAATTGTTAAGGGTGGTAGTACCCTAGTTGTTTGAACTTGCTTGAAACCCTAGCTTCCCCAAATCTCGGGACGAGATTTATTTTAAGGGTGGTAGCCTGTCACATCCCAAGATTTTCCAAATCTTGTAATGTGAAAATAAATTAATAAAATAAAACTTTGTTTGTTTTTCAGAGCCAGAAGAAACTTTTTGAATTAAAAGGGAACCTCAAACCCATTTGAATTAAATAAAATCATAAAGGGATTCTTAAAGATAAACATTTAATAAAGGAAATTAAAATGTTTTGGAATTACTATTTTGGATCTTTTAATAAAAGGATTTGATATTCAAAAGAAAAGATGGATTTACAAATAAAGATTATGTTATAAAGCCAAATTAATCCTTGGCCAAACTTTGGGAATTAAAAACATTTTATTTTAAAATAAAGTAGCAAAGGTTTATTTAAAAATAATAAAGGATTGTTTAAACAAAATAATAAAGATTTAATATCCTATTTATTTAAATAAAAGGTTTTATCATTCTAATTAAAATATCAAAACTTATTAAATTATTTCAAATAAGTTTTCTAAGTAAATTATATTCTCAAATAAAACTAGCTGAAATGTTTTGGTTTATTTTAGATTGCAAAATAAATGTTCTAATAAAACAAATCCTATGGGAATTGAAATGAATAAGGTATATTCATTTAATTATTAATGGACCCTATATAACAAAATGTTATTTTTATTTTTAAACAAGTTCCAAGCATTCTTTATTTCCAAATAAAACCTACTGATTTGATTATGAAAGTGTTTGGAATTCAAATGAAGAGTTTATTAAATAAATCAAACCATATTAAATAAATAAAGGACCCTCTTATTTAATTAATAAAAGGTTATAAAAATATTATTTTAATTGATAATTGGCTTATGTTGATAAACAGAACCAAAAACCCATTACAAATGTTTGAAATTGTTTGAATCATTTGAATGCTTGAATAGTTGGATTAAATTCAAAACAGGAAATAAAATAGAAAAGGAAAAGGATACAGAATAAAAAAAAAATGGAAGTGGACAGACCCAACTACCCCGGCCCAAACAGCCCACTTAGCCCACCTCCCCTCTCAGCGAGTGAATCGTTTTCCACCACAGAAGTAACCCGCGAGGACGCTTACAAGTGGACCCCCCTCTCGTTTCTTTTCCCACTGACGGTGGACCCCACCTCTTCTGTACATCGTCCAGACCCGCGCAGCCGTTTCTTCCTCCTCCCTCAACGTCGCTCTGCCGCCATTGATGTCGATTAATCCGCGTTGATGACCGGCTTAACTCACCCAGAGACCACGCACCTTAAAACGCTCACCCCTCCTCTCGGTTTTCCCCTGTCACCCCGAAGAAGCACGCCTCCAGGCCGTCGCAATTCGTCCTCGAACAGCTTCGTTTCCGACGACCATCCTCGCCAAAAATCCGACCAACCCACACCACCCCGAGCCTCCCCGAGCACCCTGGTAGCTTCCCCACTCCCTGGCGCATCTCCCTGTGCCAACCATTCATCCGCGGGCGTCCCAGGAAGTTGTCTTCGACAAAGAACAGAAGCGCCGCCGTCTGTCTTTTTCTCCGGTGACGATCCCTGGTAAGAGCCGACCACCCCAAGTCCTCTCGATCACGCTCACAGCTCCGCCATGATCTTCCGCGACTAATCATGCTCTCGGTTTGCCCTCTCGAGACCTACAGCGACGACAACGTCGACGACCTGCATCACCACCGTCGGTCCTCTTCTCCGACGACGTTTTCCAGGTGAACCAGACTGCCCCTTCACTTCTCATTCACGCACGCAGCATTGTTTTGATTCCGCGCATCTGACCGCGCCTTCGATTTGCTTTAGGGTGATCTGCAGCGTCGACTTCAACCAGAACCAGAGCCGCTCGACGCCGTTTCCAACTCCGGTGAGAAATTGCCGCAACCCTAGTGCGCCCCGAGCCACACCGACCACACGACGTGCTTCACCATAGCTCTGCGATCACGGTGAGCATCCTCCCCTCTCTCCTAACGTTCTGTTTCACCAAGCACCGCCGCAATCTGACCGCCGCCACCGCTAGCCACCGCCGGCGCCGCTCGCGAATGGTCGAGCACGCGAACACCGTTGGATCCTTATCCAACGCCTGTGATAGAACACTTAAGCCGCGAAGAGGTACGTTAGCTGGACCACCCGATCTGACTTAATCCAATGCCCCACAGCGTGATCCACCCCAAACCGGTACCGTCCAACCAGAGCGTGCCGCGTGTCACCTATCTCGTTTTAAAAGAAATTTGAATCTGATTTAATTACAAACTTCAAACCTTTGTAACTTTCAAACCACACGTCCAAATTTTGCAAATTTTATATCAATGAAATCAGGAGAACAAGCCCTAGCCAACCATGGCCTTAGTTTTAAAAATAGTATCTGTTTGCTTGATTAAAATTGCAGAAACATTTGTGTACTTGATTAGGGTATAAAAATTGTTTAAAAGTGATTTTAGTATTAAATCTTTTGCAAAATGGATTTGTATGACCCTACTGACCCTAGAAACCAATCCATAGTTTTAAAAATGATTTTTGTGAAATTTATGTTGAATTAGTTAACCTAGTCATTTTCTAGCCAAATAAACTCATTAGATTTTATTATGGAAAAGTTTGTGCAAAGAAAACTTTGGGAAAATGTTATGGACCAAACTTACTGACCCAAAACACCAAGCCTTGCTAAGGGAAACTCACTTGGTGAAAAACATAAAGTTTTACTTTAAAAAGAATAATTTTCACCACATAAAATGTTGAATGGATTTTAAAATAGACTTTGGGCAAAACCTCTAACCAATGACCTTGCCATTTTGGTAAATGACCAATGTGGATCTTACAAAGTGTATAAACCTAGTAGAGACCATCCTTGCAATAGAACCAACCTTTGCATAATTATGCAAGACCTAGGAACCATTGCTTGTGTATGTGAATTATTGTTTGAATGTTGGAATGCTACTTGATACTATGCTTGTTTGATTGTAGTAATTAGCAAAGTGTGAGACTAGCAAGATCAAGAAGTAACTCTCATTCCCTAACAAAAAGGCAAGTGACACTATCATCTTAAGTCCCACTATTTTTATTACACTTAGTGGATTTTGTAAATATGCATGAAAAAGTTTTATACTTATGCTATGCTAATCCTAATAGGGTTCCCTATACACTCCTTAGTAAAAATATCAAAGTTGTACATGCCTAGCCATGCTATGTTTTGAAAAGAGATACATGTTAAGATTTTACAAAGGTTGAGAAAAGGACTTGTGTTTTACATAATAAAACAAGGACTCAATGAACCACCTAGGTGGTGGACACTTTATGTTTTTGGAGAAGGTGGCAACAAAAGGGAACCATGTCCATGGCAATCACTTTGTGTTGTGCTCCAACTGAAAACCACCTAGGAAACTTAGAGATTGAACATGTTTCTCCAATTTTGGCTTTCGTGTACAACCACATGCTATTATGGCTCTGGCTTAGTCAACTACATTAGGAAGACCTATACATTGTCTTTAGTTACCGGACATGGGGATCTGGAATGCTTCATGGGGGCTGAAGACAAGCTAGCAATGATGTATGGGAGGACCTTTTTGGAAAGACTTCGTCACATTCTCAGTCTGCCAGTACTCCATCTTGGTGAGCACTAATCCAGTAGGCCACTGGTGGCAACAAGATAGGATTGTGTCATGTGGGTAAAGTGTACTCCTTCTGCAGAAGTTAATAAAATCTAAGTACTTAGCCGTGTCCCCGGTTATGGACAATACTGAGCAACTAAAGTTTGAACCATGGGAGATCTCGACATTCCAACTTCTAATATAAAAACTTGATGCACTTGGGGGTACCAAGGAATTCAAAGAGAATTGTTAAGCTTGTTGCACATGGGGTTACCAAGGTGCTCAAGAGCATGATGTACTTGGGGTTACCAAGGGACTCATGGGATTTTGATAAAAACTTGAAGCACTTGGAGTTACCAAGTAGCTCAAGGGAATTTTGACAAGGACTCGAACACTTGTGTTTCT
Source organism: Avena atlantica (assembly GCA_910589765.1). Taxonomy (NCBI): domain Eukaryota; kingdom Viridiplantae; phylum Streptophyta; class Magnoliopsida; order Poales; family Poaceae; genus Avena; species Avena atlantica. Next base: position 9,384,381 of record OU342736.1, on the reverse strand, counting down.
ACCAAGGAGTTCAAGGAACTTGGAAAGAAGATTTGACAAAAGACAAAACCATTTTGAAAAGATAGGATAAATGTTGCTTTATGCAAAAAGCCTTAAAACTCTACTTAGCCAAATATGCATGTATTGATAGGATCCACTCATATTTACATAAAGGTGAAACTTGCCAATACAATTCCAATGTATTGACCCATGTGGCTGTAACTTTTAATGTTGCAGGTTGATTGTTTTGTTAGATGAAGATTGTTTGATTGACTAGGACTACAAAGTCTACAACCAACATCTGCCTGTTAGATGTATGATGTAATAAAATTATGTTATTCCTGGTTATAAAGTTATAATATGACCCTTGTATCTTGATATTACATCTTAACTGTGGATGCTAGCTATTGATCCAGGGACTAGCATTGTAAAACACAGGAGGGATCTACCATATTGGGTAGGGACCTCTACAGAAGCCCTGCGAGATCTCCCCTCTACTTCCGGTACCACGCCGTCGTGCTGCCGGAATCGCAAGGAGAGTGCTACAACCTCCGCTGCCTGCTGGAACAAGGGAGAGGAAGGTCTTTGTCGAGTACCGAACGTGTGACCGACTGCGGAAGCGCTGCCGGAACGCTGCGCCGCAAGGATCGTCTGCGCGATCTTGAGATCAGGAGTGTACGACTACATCATCCACGAGAATCTGCTCTCGTTAACCGCTTTGGATCTTCGAGGGTTAGTAATCTATTGACTCGTTGCTACAATCTAGTAGATAGATCTTGGCTTGATCATAGATTAGATCTTGATTGTGTGTTCATGCGGTAGAAATTTTTTGTTTTCCATGCTACGAACCCCTACATTTTTGCAGTGTGCAACATACTCAAATCTAGGTATAAAACCATGTGGTTACTTTGAAAAGGCTTGGTCATTTTTGGAGAAACAAAATTAACAGGGACATTGCACTAAGTTTGCAAATGTTTGAAAATGAATTTTGAAACCATTTCTATTTTGTAAAATTTTGTTCTAACTCCACACTCAAACCCATCAACAAGGGAGATAAACAATCTAGGTTTAAAACATTCAAACTCTCAAATGGGGATGGCCATTTGATTTAAGTTTGCTCACATAAAATGATAGCACTATGTGCTTCTGTTTTCTGAAATGAGTTTGAAATTGATCTCAATTCTATATGCATGCATGAATGATATGCAATCTTTGAAATCATGATTTTAGGGATGTTACAAATCTAACCCCCTTAAGGTGAATCTCGCCATCAAGATTCGGATTGGCTAGCAAATAGGTGAGGGTGGTCTTTCCGAAGATCATCTTCTCTTTCCCATGTTTCTTCCTCTTCGGAATGATGATTCCATTGCACTTTGCAGAACTTGATAGTCTTTGTCCTTGTGACTCTTTCTGCAGTCTCAAGAATTTTTATAGGTTTCTCTTCATAAGTGAGATCACTTTCTAGTTGCACTTCCTCCAAAGTTATAGTATCCTTCAAAGAAGTTTCTTCCATTTCTGGGTGACATTTCTTAAGCTGACTCACATGAAACACATTATGGACAGCTGATAGAGATTCTGGCAATTCAATTTCATAGGCAACTTCTCCTTTGCGACTCAAAATCTTGAATGGCCCAACATATCTTGGTGCCAATTTTCCTTTGACTCCGAATCTTTTCACTCCACAAAGTGGTGACACTCTAAGATAGGCTCTATCACCAACTTCGTAGGTGACCTCTCTACGCTTAGGATCTGCGTAGCTTTTCTGTCGGGACTGTGCTATCTTCAACCTGTCCTTCACCAATTTGACCTTCTCTTCGGCTTCTTTGATAAGATCTGGCCCGAATAAACTTCTTTCTCCCACACCATTCCATAACAATGGGGTGGTACACTTTCTTCTGTAGATAAACTCAAACGGTGCCATCTCAATGCTGGCTTGATAGCTGTTGTTATAAGAAAATTCTGCGTAAGGCAGACTTTCATCCCAACTTGCTCCATAGTATAGGGCACATGCCCTCAACATGTCTTCAAGAATTTGATTAGTTCTCTCTGTTTGTCCATATGTTTGAGGATGAAAAGCAGTACTGAATTCCAATCTCGTTCCCAATGATTCATGTAACTGTCTCCAAAAATGAGAAGTGAATTGAGTTCCCCTATCAGACACAATACTCTTGGGCACACCATGTAGACATACAATTCTACTCATGTAGATTTTGGCTAACTTAGCACTTGTATAAGTTGTCTTCACGGGTATGAAATGAGCCACTTTAGTTAGGCGATCCACTACTACCCATATTGAATCATATCCTGACCTGGTCCTTGGTAATCCGATAATGAAATCCATAGCAATTTTGTCCCACTTCCAATCAGGAATAGGTAGTGGTTGAAGCAAACCTGCTGGTTTCTGATGCTCCGCTTTCACTCTACTACACACATCACACAAAGCAATATGTTCGGCGATGTCCTTATTGAGATTGTTCCACCAAAATCTTTCTTTCATGTCCATGTACATTTTGGTGTTACCCGGGTGAATAGAATACGGAGAGTTGTGTGCTTCCTGCAAAATCAGTTTCCGCAACTCCGGATCTTGTGGAACACAGATACGTTTCCCATGCCATAAAGTACCTTGTTCGTCTTCATGGAAACTTTTAGATTTCCCTTGGCCAATCTTTTCCTTAATCTCTTCAATTTCCTTATCAGTCTTCTGGGCTTCTCTGATCTTTTCCAACAAAGTGGCTTGAACATCCAAAGACATGAGATGTCCTTCAGGCACAATCTCCAATCTGAGTTTTCTGAATTGGGTGCACAAATCGTCTGGCAATTCTCCTTTGGTCAGGCCATTCACAAATACCTTACGACTTAGAGCATCTCCTACAACATTTGCTTTACCGGGTTGGTATTGCAAACTTAAGTCATAGTCCTTGATAAGCTCTAACCACCTTCTTTGCCTCATATTGATTTCCTTCTGGGTGAAGATATACTTCAAACTTTTGTGATCTGTGAACACTTCACAACGCTTTCCCAAAAGGTAGTGTCTCCATGTTTTGAGTGCATGGACAATAGAGGCCAACTCTAAATCATGAGTAGGGTAATTCCCTTCATGAGTTTTGAGTTGTCTCGAGGCATAAGCTACAACTTTACCGTCTTGCATAAGTACGGCACCCAAACCTTGATGAGATGCATCACAATATACTTGGAAATCCTTTTCAAAATCTGGTAGACATAAAACTGGTGCTGTCACAAGTCTCTTCTTCAATTCCTGAAAGCTGACTTCACAACCTTCAGACCAAGCAAACTTCTTGTCTTTCTTTAACAATTCAGTCATGGGCTTAGCTACCTTAGATAAATTCTCAATAAACCTTCTGTAGTAACCTCCTAAGCCAAGTAAACTACGAACTTCTTTCATGGACTTGGGAGATTCCCATTCAGTCACAGCTGAGACCTTAGCAGGATCAACTTCTACACCATCCTTCGTCATAACATGACCAAGGAAACAAACTTCCTCTAACCAAAACTCACACTTGCTGAATTTGGCATAAAGTTTATGCTCCCGTAACTTCTCAAGTATCAAACGCAAGTGTCCTTCATGTTCTTCTTTGCTCTTGGAGTAGACTAAGATGTCATCGATGAAAACGACAACAAACTTGTCAAGGAATTCCATGAACACTTTGTTCATCATATTCATGAAGTATGCTGGAGCATTGGTTAAACCAAAAGGCATTACGGTATACTCATACAATCCATACCTTGTGGTGAACGCTGTTTTAGGTATGTCTTGTTCTCTTATCTTGAGTTGAAAATATCCTGACCGGAGATCAATATTTGAGAACACACATGCTCCTTCTAGCTGATCAAACAAGTCATTGATTCTAGGCAAAGATATTTCTTCTTGATAGTTACCTCGTTGAGTGATCGGTAATCTATGCATAACCTTTGACTTCTATCCTTCTTCTCCACGAACAAAACTGGGGCTCCCCAAGATGAAGAACTTGGTTGAATAAATCCTTTCTGCAACTGTTCTCCAAGTTGCTTTTTGAGCTCTTTCAGTTCATCAACTGACATTTTATATGGTCTCTTTTCTATTGGTCCAGAACCTGGTACCAAGTCTATCTGAAACTCCACATCTCTATCTGGTGGCATTCCTGGAAATTCTTCCGGAAACACATCCGGATACTCACTCACAATTGGCACACTGTCCATGCTAACCCCCTTAAGAGAATTAAGCATACTCCTTTTTGCTTCAAAGCTGGTCTTGAATCTGATCCTTTTATTTTCCGGAGTTGTGAGTGAGACAGTATGGTTGGCACAATCTATCACTCCTTTGTACTTAGTCATCCAGTCCATTCCCAGAATGACATCCAATCCTTGGTAGTTTAGAATTATCAAGTTAACAGGAAACTTATACTTCCCAAATTCAATGACTAGATCATGGCATCCTGAATTCACTATCATTTCTCCACCAGGAGAACTTACTTTAATAGGACACCCAATAGTTTCTACCGGCAGTTCATTTCTTTCAACAAATGCTCTTGATATGAATGAATGAGATGCACCAGTATCAAAGAGTACAAATGCTGGAATGGAATTGAGTCTGAACTTACCCGCAACAGCATCAGGCTCCTCATAGACCTCCTCCACATTGATGTGGTTCACCTGTCCTTTCTGGAAAGGATTGGGCTTGACAGGTCCTTCAACTTTCTTTTCAGGGCACTCATTTGCATAATGCACCATCTTCTTGCATTTGAAGCATTCAACCTGACTGATGTCTCTCTTAACAGGCTGACTTCCACTTCCACTACCATTACCACTGTGGTGGCTCTTATGTCCACTCTTGTGGTTCTTGTACTTGTCATTGTCATGACTGCGATGATGCTTGTCGTCATGACGGTCGTGGTTGTGGTGCTTGCTGAATTTCCCATGCTTGTGGGATCCTGAGCTTCCGCTGTCATCATAGTGAGATCGTTTGTGAGACGATCCCGAGTTGTGCTTGTTGGAGTTCTTTCTCTTTCTACTCTCGACTTGCTTCATTTTGTTCTCCAATATTGCAACATTGTCACAGAGCGACTGATAAGTGGGAACATATGCCACAGCCAATTGCAGATTCAGCTCATCATTCAAGCCTTCCAGAAATTTTTCCTTTCTCTTGGCATCTGTGTCAACTTCATACGGTGCATAACGCGCCAGATTATTGAACTCCTCAATGTATTCAGCCACGCTGCGGTGGTGCTGCTTCAGATTGTGGAACTCCTTCTTTTTCAGGCTCATTATTCCTGATGAGATATGAGCAGTGCGAAAGCCATCCTCAAAGATAGCCCATGTCACCTCATCTATGGGAGTAGTGATCTGAAAGTTGTCCCACCAAGTGGCGGCTGGCCCTTCCAGCAGATGTGCTACAAATCTGACTTTTTCATCATCCGTGCATCCCACGGTTACTAAGTCCTTGTTCACGGAACGTAGCCAATCATTGGCCACCATGGGATCAGTCATCCCAGAGAACTTAGCTGGCCTCAATCTCAAGAACCTGGTGAGCATATCAAAGCCCGGAGGGTTGTTGTTGTTGTTGTTATTGGGGTTGTTGTTGTTGTTATTGTTTTGGTTCTGGATGAATGTTGTCATCATCTGCATCGGCTGTGTTTGAGCAGCCATCATTTGCTGCATTTCTGAGTGATGTTGTTGTTGTTATTGGGGTTCGGGTTTGCACGACGGGGAGGCATCTGTGGTTTGTTCAAATAGAGATAAGAACGAGATACCCATAGATGCTTTCATGCATAATACATCACATAAGCAATCACAAGCATGCCACAAAGAGATAGTAGTTCAACAACAAGATATCAAGTTCACAAAGTAAACACACAAGTAGCAAGCCATCCACATGTCGGATGGTCCAATAACAAGTTCTCAAATAAAAAGTATGATAATAAAAGATAAACGAGTAGTCAAGTCTACTCATCAGCATCAATCTCCTCCTCGACAAAGGTAAGACCTGCGTTCTCCATCGCGGTGTCACATCCCAAGATTTTCCAAATCTTGTAATGTGAAAAATAAATGAATAAAATAAAACTTTGTTGATTTTCAGGGTGAGAAGAAACTTTTTGAATCCATTTGGAAAATTTCAAAACCTATTTGGATCAAATAAAATCCTAAAGGGATTTAAAAAGTTAAATAAACAATAAACTTCAAAAATATTTAAAACTACTATATTTGGATCTTTAAATAAAAGATTTGGTTTTCAAAAGAAAAAATAGATTTATAAATAAAGGATTATTTATAAAGCCAAATTAAACCTTGGTCAATATTTTGAAATAAAATGTTTTGTTTTGATAAAAATAGCAAAGGTTTATTTAAATAAAATAATAAGGATTTAATATCCAATTTTATTTAAGTAAAGGATTTTCCCATTTTAAATAAACACTAAAACTTATTTATTTATTTTAAAGAAGTTTTCTAAGTATTTGATATTCTCAAATAAAATCTACTGAAGTGTTTTGGTTTTAATTAGTTTTCAAATGAAGATTTTAAATAAAACAAATCCTATTTGATTTAAAAACCATGGTCCATTTTATATAATTATTAATGGAACCTAAAATAAAAATGTTATTTTATTTTAAACAAGTTTTCCAAGTATCTTCTATTTTCAAATAAAAACCTACTGATTTGGTTTTGAAAATATTTAGATTTCAAATGGAGATTTTATTAAATAAATCAAAACCTATTTGAATTAATAATTAAGATCTATTTTATTTAATTATTAAATAGATCCTAAAAAGAATAAAATTATTTTATTTTGGGAATTGGTTTATGTTGTTAAAACAGAACCAAATTCCATTACAAGTGTGGTGAATGTTTGAATTGATTTGTTTGTTTGAATTTCAAAACAGAAAAATAGAAATAGAAAAGGATAAAACAATCAGACAGAAAAAAATGTGAATTGGACTCGACCCAACCCAACCTGGCCCATTAAGCCCAGCAGCCCATTTCCCCCTCCCCTCTGCCGAAACGTTTTTCTCACTTAGTCTCGCACCCGCACAGAAGCTGACCAGTGGACCCTCCCCCTCACTCCCTTTCTCACTGACCAGCCGACCCCACCCTCTCCTGTTAATCGTCTCCACCACTGCGACCCGTTCTTCCCCGCTCCTGCCTTTGATTCCTCCGGCTTAATTCATCTTAACGCGGCCACCATTACTCGCTTTGATCACGCAAGATTAAACTCCCATGCCTCCTCTCCATTTCCCCTCTGTCGCCCCACCTCAACACGCCCCCAGGCCGCCTTAATTCCTACCCGAGCACCTCTGTCTCCGACGACCCTCCTTGCCGATTCCGGCCAGTACCCGCCACCTCTTACCTTCCCAAGTACACAGACACACTCCCCAAACCCAGGCGCACCTCTCCGCATCGCCAGCTCGCTCGCGCGCGCCCCTGAGCATCGGCAACGACAACAACCGCCGCCGCCACCGTCTGGCTCTTCTCCGGCGACCTCCCTCTAGTAAACCAGACTACCCCGACCCCTCTCAAGCACGCACACACCTTCGCCGTGTCTTTGCGCGTCTGACCGTGCGTTTCGTTTGTCTCCGAGTGATCCATAGCGCCGTCCTCGACGACGACTGAGCATGGCCGAGGCGCAGCTCCACTCCGGCGAGCAATCAAGCCCGCTCCAGTGCGCCCCTCGACAAGACGGCACCACCTTGAGCTTCCCCAGGCCTCTGCGAACTCTGTGAGTACCTCCCCAGCCACCCTTGCTTCCTGTATCGCCGGCGCCGCCACCGTCTGGCCGCTCCGCCTCCAGTAGCCACCGCAGCGCCGCCCATCTATGGCTGGCACGCTATACACCGTTAGATGATGATCCAAGTGCCACGATAGATCCTTAGCCGAAGGGGTACGAGTGATCCTGTGCCGCACGATCTGACTTGATCCAACACACTAGAGTAGTCGATCCGAACGAAACGTTTTTGACCAATAGGATTGCACCACGTGGCCTGTAGTTGATTTAAAAGACAGATTTGATCTATTAGATTTCCAATTTTGTAAATTGCACAACTTTTGATCCACACGTCCAAAAATTACAAATTTTATACCAATGGAATCAGTGCAACAAGCCCTAGCCAACCATGCCTTTTGTTTAGTAAAAAGCTTCTGGAAAAATGTTTGTTTTTGCAGAAACATTTGTATGCTTGTTTAGGTTATAAAAATTGTTCTAAAATGTTTTTTGGGATAAAATCTTTGGCAAATTATGTGATTTGAACCTACTGACCATAGGAAACACTTTGTAGATTAAAAAATGTATTTGGGAAACAAAATAAGGATTCTTTGATTTAAAACCCTTTCTAGTCAAATAGAAATATGGTTTATTTATTAAAAATGGTTTTGGAAGAAAACTTTTAGGAAATGTTTTGTTTTAAACTCTCTGACCCTAAACACAAAGTTTTGTGGATTGAAAACATATTTGGTGAACCCTAGAGATTAATGCCTTAGTAAAAATATTTCTACACCACAAAAAATGATACCTTGTTTTTAGAAAAATGGTTTTTGAAGTGAAACCTTTTGCAAATGACTTTTCCACTTTATAAAATTACCATTAGGTGCTTTCAAATGTTTATGACCCATTAGGAACCACTTTTTCAAATAAAACAATCCTTGGCATGCTTGCATGCATTATCTTGGTTCTATGATTTTATGTGTTGTTTTGCTTGATTGGTAGATTGAGTTTGTGCCTTGCTTGATTGAATTGTAGTGACTTTAAGAGTGTGATTGTTGCAAGGACAAGGAGTGAACCTATACTCTACCAAAAAGGCAAGTGATGCTTCATACTTTGTCCCATTACTTTCACTATGCATTAGTGATTTTTCTAAGTACATCTTGCATGGAATTTTGCTAAGTATAAACCTTGCTATAGGAAAACCTAGTAGATGAAACCTTAGTAGAAATCTTCCTAAGTTAAGATTCCTATTACTATCATGCTTAGCTTAGCTAATAGAAGACAAGGGTGGAAATATATTCACACTATGGAAAAATTTCTAAGTCTGAGGACTTGTGTTTTTGTTTAATAAAACAACTAAGTTAATGAATCACCTGGGTGGAATGGTAATTGCTTGGTGGATTTTGGTTGAGTGGTTCACAAGGCCCATGTCTATGGTTTACCTTGTGTATCTCACTTGCGGATGGCCACCCAGGAATAAAGATATTTGAGATGTCAAATGTTGAGAAGCTTCAAGTGCAGCCACTTGGCATTATGGGCTCTGCCTGGATCATATAGGTTGCAAGAACTTAGCCATATGGACAGTTGGTGGTAGAGTTTGATAGGTTGGAGCGCGTCAATTTTGGTCTAAGGGAAGGCTTCTGAAAGATCTTGTCTTGGGAAACCAAGTCTTGTGGGGAAAGTGCACCACCTCTGCAGAGTGTAAAAATCAAAGTACTTAGCCATGTCCCTTGTAAAGGACAATTTGAGCATCAAGACATGGAAGCAATCAAGAATCTCATCATTCAAATTTCTAAGTTAAAAACTTGTGGATTGAACAAGGGTTAAAGGATCTTCAATCTTTGATTGGTAGATGCCTCGCAAAAGATTATTTTGTCAAGCAAAAACTTAGTGTTTTCAAATGTTAAGGAAAAATCTATTTTGAACAATGCAAGCCTCAACTCCACTTAGCCAAATGCATATAGATGATAGACTCCACTATACTACCATAGTATCCCTTGCCAATACAATTCAAATGTATTGACCCTTGTGTCTGTAACTTGTATGTTGCAGGTTTGATTGATTTAGTGAAGTGTGTTGATTAGGATTACAAAGTCTACAACCAACATGTCTGCCTGTGGCACTTTGAAGATGAAGGACCCCATGCTTATATATATTCTGCTGCAATGTAATAGCCAAATGATCTATGTAAGGTGTAATAAAATTATGTTATTCCTGGTTATAAAGTTGTATTATGACCTTTGTTTCTTGATATTACATCTTAACTTTGGATGCTAGCTATTGATCCAGGGACTAGCATTGTAAAAACAGGGGACTCTACCTTATTAAAGGTTGGGACCCTTACACGCGGTCTTGTTCTCCTCAATGGTAGTGGTCAAGGACTCTATCTTGGCCTTGAGAGCCCTATTCTGGGAACGAAGCCTCTCTATCGCCGTGTGCTGCTGCTCTAGCTCGAAGTCCTTGGACTGCAGTTCTTCAGTCATGTCCCGGATCTTCTTGTTCCTATCCTGGACACGCTTCTCCTGACTCTTGAACTTCCTGTCCTGGGTCTCGAACTTCTCCTCCATTTCCTTGACTATCTCGTCCTGCTGCGCGAAGAGCTTGTCCTTCTCGCGAAGCTGCACCTGGAGCTCGTCATTACTGAACATGACATTGGTCCTGTTCGTGTCCACGTGCCTAATGAGAGACTCTAAGTCCTGGAGGTACAGACGTATCGGCTCTGCTGCGTCCCTCGAGTCGTCCTCGAAGTCGATGGACTCTCCATCCTCATCACGTCTTCCGAAGACGTGAAAGTGGGTGCCTCTAACCTGTCGGGAGTGTCGACCTAGCAGACGTCCTATCAGGTCCTGCATAACTACCTCCATGCCTCTCTCCCTGTCATCGTGCATAAGCTTGAAGACGATGGCCTCCGTAGTAGGCTCTGTCTGGCATCCGGGCTGGTTCACCTTGAAGCCCCAGAGGTCCTTCCTCTCGAACTTGGTGAGTGGATGCACCATGATGGTGGGAAGAGGGAGATTGAGCAAAGTGGTAAGCTCAACGATACGAGGAAGAAAGCGGGTAACCTGGAACTCCTCAACAGTGCTGATGGTAATAGGCATCTATTTATAAGATAGAAAAGTTAGAACAACACAAATCAAGATAAAAAAAAGTTAAAACATCACATACATATCCTTGGAAAGCAAAATCACACAAGTCATGCATACATGAATCCATTACATCAACCAATGTTCAATCTTATTTTAAGGTAACATTTTGGAAAATATGGTGATAGGTGGTGGTCCAACTAACGAAGTACGTTTACAATCCTATCTCATTGGATCTGTTGGCTAACACAATGTTCCTAGAAGCAATTAGCCTATCTTGCTCACATGATTCCATCACTAAGTCTATAATGTCTCCTCTTAAGGTTTAGTTGGTAGCTTCCAACTCTTGGGTATGTTCCTTCTCTTTCATCAAGTCTTTTTGGAGGTTGAGCATTCTGCACTTGACTCTAGCACTAAGTTCTTTGATAGTCCTCCAAGCTGCTTCTCTTGCTGACTCGAAGAATGTGGTGTGCACCACAGTATTGGTGTACATGCACAATCCTGTTTCTTTGTGGTTGTCTTCCTTGTTTTTGTACAAATGAAGTTGCACCCACCAGTGCTCAACTCCTTCATCCATCACTGGAAAGCCTTTGTACACAGCTGCACCATGTATTTCCATTGCCACCATGAGGTCCTTGAGAATTTTGGGGAACTCTGTCTCACACTCCAAGGTCATGGTCATGAGTGGTCCTTTCCTTACTGCTTCGTTGATGGAGTTCATCTAGAAATAGAGATGAGAAATAGAAGATTAGAAAAGTTTACGAGAAGAATAGACAAGTGTAGAAGTAGTCGAAATTTTTTCCTTAGTGGTTTCTAATCCTAGGGTCATAATCCTACAGGCAACACAGTGCTCTGATACCATCTGTAAGATCCCTCCTTTGTAAAGGAGAAGGATCCCTGTGATTGCAATGCTAGTCCCTGGATCATTGCTAGCATCCACAGTTTAAGATGAAGTACACAGATACAAAGGTCATTTATTATATCCATTCCAGAGATAAAACATAGTCTTTACAACTCAAGGCCACAGGCCTAATACAAGAGTTTGGAATAAGTAAATAAATATAAGTCTTCATCTTCATGTGCCACAGGCAAGCATGTTGAGTGTAGACTCATGAAACCTAATCCTCATCACAGTAACCTGCAACATCACAAGTTACAGCCACAATGGGTCAATACTTTGGAATAGTATTGGCAAGTGATACCTTAGTAAATTTTAAGTGGACTATTACTATATACAATTTGGCTAAGTGTAGCTTGGCTTGCTTTGCTCAAAAATAGGTTTTGCCTATTAGTTGAAAATCACTAAGTTTTTCTTTGTCAAAACTTTTCCCAAGAAACCATCAATAGACATTGAGGTCCTTCACCCTTGTTCACCCACAAGTTTTTACTTAGAAGTTGGAGTGATGAGATTCTTGATAGCTTCCATGTCTTGATGCTCAAGTTGTCCATTGCCATGGACTTGGCTAAGTACTTAGATTTTTCCATCTGCAGAGGTTGTGCACTTTCCCCACCAGACTTGGTTTCCCAAGACAGGACCTTTCAGAAGCCTTCCCTTAGCCAAATGGACGCATTCCATCCTATCATCCCACTACCACCATCTGTCCAAATGACTAAGTTCTAGCAACCTATGTGATCCAGGCAGAGCCCATATTGCCAAGTGGCTGCACTATAAGCTTCTCAACACTTGGCCACTAAAATCCCTTTGTTCCTGGGTGGCATACCACAAGTGAGATACACAAGGTAAACCATGGGCGTTATGCAACCACTCAACCAAAAACCACCAATCAAGTCCCATTCCACCCAGGTGATTCATTGACTTAGTTGTTTTATTAAGAAAAACATAAGTCCAAAGACTTAGAAATATTTTCATCATAGCATGTATATACTTTACCAACCCTTGTTTGCTACTAGCTAGGCTAAGCATGGCATAGACAGTACCTAACTTAAAAAATTTCCTAGCAATTCTACAACTACTTAGGATTTCCCAACATGGCATTTGGCAAAAATAGTAACATACAAGACTTAGCAAAATATTTCTAATGCTTGTGCAAAATATATTGAAGGACATATTCATGAAGTACCACTTTCCTTGGTAATGGGGAGAGTAGCACTATTCACAATCACAATCACTAGCACCAAAATCTACACATAAAATATAACCACAATCACATACAAATCATATACAAACAAAAATATATATGCACGCATGAAACATGCTAAGTGATTATCTTTGAAACTCAACCAAGCAAGTGCATAGTACTTAATTACAAACAAGTAAAAAACTTGCTAAACCAAGTTTATTTGACACTAAAATAATTTCCTAAACAATTTCTATATCAAAATAGTCCTAAACAAGTTTCTGCAAAAGAAACCATTTTAACAGAACCTAAACTTTAAACACATTGCATCAATAGAAAGGGCTTGTCTCCCTGATTCCAACGGTATAAAATTTGCAAAAATCTAACGTGGGAATCAAAAGTTATAGCCTAATCAAATTTGAATCTAAATCCGTTTCAAATTCTGTTTTAAATCCAAACCCTAGCCATGCGTCCTATTCTTATTGGCGCGTACCGGTTCGCGTTGGATCACGGACGCGAGCCGTAGCATCTAAGTGGCGATGCACGGTTCAGATCAAAACATAACGCTTCGCTAAGTTGTTCTATCGCACGCGTTGGATCTAGATCCAACGGCTCTCGATCAAGCGACCACGTTTTGGCGGTGCGCGGCGACGGCGAGCGGCAGAGCGCTCTGTCAGTGGCGGCACTGGCGTTCTAGGTCACTCGGGGAGGGAAGGGTGTGCTTACCAGAACCGCAAGGTCGAGGCGAAGCTCAACGTGGAGGTGGCTTGGCAAAGGGCGCACGGCAGGGGCTGCTGGAGCTCGTCGGAGTCGTGCACGGCGTCGGGTGGTTGCGGTCGGAGTTGTTGCTGAGGTTTTACGTCGCCCTAGCACGAACCAGAGGGATTAGCAGACGCACAAGACGAAGGCGAACACCCTAGTATGCAAGAGGGGGCAAGGGGCGCGCTCTGCTTACCGTAATTGGTCGCCGGAGTTGGGCGGCGGCTCGGTTAGTCGTGGGCACGAACGGGAACGGCTTCCTAGGTCACGATAATGCAAACGAAAGGTATCAGAAGATGCACGAGATCACGCTGGGCACGATAGTTTGAACCAGAGAGAGGGGGCAGTCGATGCTCACCGGAATTAGTCGCCGGAGGTCGTCGGTGCTGCGGGGTTTCGAGGTCAAATGCACGCAGCCTGGTGGCGGAGTGAGCGAGGAGAGTGGGGGGAAATGACCGCGGCGGCGAGGGGTTCTTATAGCCAGAGCGGGGCGTGGAGTTACTCGCGGAATCAAGGGGATTTAACGCAGAAGTGACTGCGGCGAGTAATGGCGGCGAGAGCGGCGCTGGCGCGCGTGATTGACGAAGACGACGACGGGGTCACGGGTCCACTTGTCAGCGAATTAAGCAGAAGGGAGGTGGGGTCTGGGTGTTAGTGACTCCACGGGTGCGTCGGCGCGTGCGAGAGAGAGGAGTGGCCCGGGTGGGCTAGCTGGGCCGGTTTTGCTGCTGGGCTATAATAGGAGCGCCTGGCCTTTTTCTTTTCTTTTATCCTTTTATTTTTCCAGAATGAATTTCAGGAATGGTTTTCAAATGAATTCAACTCTATTTGAATTCAAATCTATTTGGGATTTTTGCAGTGTGCAACATACTAAAATCTAGGTATAAAACCATGTGGTTACTTTGAAAAGGCTTGGTCATTTTTTGGAGAAACAAAATTAACAGGGACATTGCACTAAGTTTGCATATGTTTATAAATGAATTTTGAAACCATTTCTATTTTGTAAAATTTTGTTCTAACTCCACACTCAAACCCATCAACAAGGGAGATAAACAATCTAGGTTTAAAACATTCAAACTCTCAAATGGGGATGGCCATTTGATTTAAGTTTGCTCACATAAAATGATAGCACTATGTGCTTCTGTTTTCTGAAATGAGTTTGAAATTGATCTCAATTCTATATGCATGCATGAATGATATGCAATCTTTGAAATCATGATTTTAGGGATGTTACATAAAATTTTGCAAAGTACACACCGATCTGAATGTGGTGGATCCATTGACTAAACCTCTCCCGAGGGCAAAACATGACCATCACCAAACCTCCATGGGTGTTCGGTATATTACCATGTAATCTAGATTAGTTGACTCGAGTGCAAGTGGGAGACTATTGGAGATATGCCCTACAGGCAATAATAAAAGTAGTTATTATTATATCTTTTTGTTTATGATAAATATTTACATTCATGATATAATAGTATTAACCAGAGAAATTAATAGTTTTGTGATTTGTAAACTAATTAGAGTCCCTAGTAAAGCCTCTTTATAATACTAGCTTGTTGGTTGATAGATGATCATGGTTTCCTAATCATGAATATTGATATGTTATTAACAACAAGATCATATCATTAGGAGAATGGTGTCATGGACATACTCCTATACATAAGCGTAGCATAAAGATGAAGCCATTTCATTAGTTCATTTCCTGTAAGCTTTCTAATACATAGTAACCTAATTCCTTCGACCATGAGATCATGCTAACCACCATCACAAGATGGATACTCTGATGACTTCAAACACCACACCGTAACTGGGTGGCTATAAAGGTGGCATTGAGTGTTCAGAAAGTGTGTGTTGAGGAACATGGATCAAGAGTGGGATTTGTCCATCCATATGACAGATAGATATACTCTAGGTGAAAGCATGTGACTGGCTCACAAGGGATCACATATCACGAGAACGAGAAAAGAGTACTTATCGGTAACAGGGTTGAACTAGGTATGAAGAGATAACGACGATCAGACCTCGGATAAGTAAAATATCGCAAGACAAAGGGAAATTGGTATTCTATGTAAATGGTTCATTCGATCGCAAAGTAATCGTAGAAATATGTGGGAACCATATGAATTTCTATATTCCTCTATTGGTTATTGATCAGAGAAGAGTCTCGGTCATGTCTACATAATTCACGAACCGTAGGGAGACACACTTAAGGATTCGATGTTGTTTAGTACATATGGAATGTAAGTAGGGAGACCGAATGTTGTTCGGAGTGTCGGATGGGATCCGGGATATCACGAGGAGATCTGGAATGGTCTGGAGAATAAGATTCATATAAGGAAAGTCCAATTCCGGAGTTCGGGAATGAATCCGGTGTTTTCACCGGAATGATCTAGAAGGGTCTAGAAGGTTCGCCGGACCAAAAGGGGAAGGGTGCATGAATGTGTCATGACTAAGTGGAATGGTTGCATCATGTCCTAGGTCAAAGGGATATGCAAATAAAGAGTTAATACGAACTCCAAAATTGAAAGTCAAAAGGTAAGTTTGAAAAGTCAGACTAGGATAATATTTCCTAGTGGAGGAAGAAGAGAATCCTTCTCTCCCTCCACTATAAGCCTAGAAGGAGAGGGAGTTGGGGAAGGATTCAAACTCCCCTCTTTCTAGCTGCCCCTCCCTCTCATATATAGAGGGCAAGAGGCTGCCCCTCCATACAACACCTCCACCACCCAATCCCGCATCGTCGCAGCCTTAGTCGGCGCCGGTTCCACCTCCTACTATCCGGCTTATAAACCCTAGATCACAGGGGAAACCCTAATAGTCCACCATAACCCGCTCCGGCTTAGGCGAAGCCCTGCAGGATCTTCCCTGTACTTCCGACACCACGCTGTCGTGCTGCCAGAATCACGAGGAGAGAACTACAACCTCTGTTGCCTACTGAAACAAGGGAGAGGAAGGTCTTCCTCGAGTACCGAACGGGTGACCGACTGCAGAAGCGCTGTCGGAACGCAGCTCCAGAAGGATCGTCTACGCGATCTTGAGATCGGCAAGTGTACGTCTACACCACCTACGAGAATCTTCTCTCATTAACCTCTTTGGAATCTTCGAGGGTGAGTACTCTAATTGACTCGTTGCAACAATCTAGTAGATAGATCTTGGCTTGTGTGTGTTCATGCGGTAGAAAATTTTTGTTTTCCATGCTACAAATCCCTACATGTTGATGCCTACGATATGATCAAAAGCCTCAAAAGTATGTTCCAGGCTCAGGCCAAGACTGAGAGTTATCAAGTCTCCCATGCCTTGCTGAGTTGCAAGCTTAAGGATGGTGATCCACTGAGTCCGCATGTGATCAAAATGGTTGGTTACATGCAGTATCTAGAGAGGCTTGGCTAGCCCATTAGCGAAGAGTTCGTTAATAGATATAATGTGAACTTTCTTCCTAGTGCGTATGGTCAGTTCATATAAAACTACCACATGCATGGTATGGAGAAGAATCTCACTGAATTTCATGGGATGCTCAAGCAGGCAGAGGCGGATCTCAATAAGGGAGCCAGTCAAGTGTTAATGGTGCAGAATAAGGCTAAGTTCAAGAAGAGTTCTTGGACTAACAAGAAGGCTAAGTCGGGAGGAAAGCAGGCTCAGGACCCGGTCCCAAGAGCTTCCTCATGGACTAATCCATCTCCTTCAGCCGGATCCACTTGCTTCTATTGCAAGGTGGATGGCGACTTGAAGAGGAACTGCAGCAAGTATTTTGCCGACAAAGCCAAGAGTGGAGGTATGACTTCCGACTTAGGTACACTTATTTGCAGTGTTATAGTCATTTATCTTGCTGATGCACCTAATAGTTCTTGTGTATGTGATACCGGATCAGTTATTCACATCTGTAACTCATTGCAGGGACTGGTCAAAACTAGGAGCGTAGCAAGAGGCGAGGTGGATATTCGAGTCGGCACCAAAGCAAGAGTTGCTGCATTGGAAGTCAGCACAATGCAACTTTATTTACCTTCCGGATTCATTATGGAACTGAATAATTGTTATTATGTTCCAGTGCTTAGTCGAAATATTATTTCTACTTCATTTCTGATGAGGCAAGGCTATGAGTCGAATATCAATAATAAGGCTTGTTGTTTGTATTCGAATGATATGATTCATGGATTTGCACCCGTTGAGGATGGGTTATGTATTTTGAATCTTGATGGTGAGTCGGTTTATAACATAAATGTTAAAAGGTTGAAACCAAATGATTTGAATATGACTTAATTTTGGCACTGTCGGCTTGGTCATATAAGTTGGAAACGCATGAAGAAGCTCCATGATGATGGACTCCTAACTTCATTCGACTTGGAGTCGTTCGAGACATGCGAATCTTTCCTACTCGGCAAAATGAGCAAGACACCATTTGAAATGAGTTGCGAAAGGGCGCTCGACTTGTTGGGACTAGTACATAGTGATGTATGTGGACCAATGAGCACGACACCCAGGGGTGGTTATGAGTACTTCATTACCTTCACTGATGACTTGAGTCGGTATGGATATATCTACTTGATGAAACATAAGTCGGAAGCCTTTGAAAAGTTCAAAGAATTCCAGAATGAAGTACAGAATCAACTCAGAAAGAAAATAAAGTTTATTTGGTCGGACCGAGCAGGCGAGTACATGAGCCCTGAGTTTGATGACCATTTGAAAGGTTGCGGAATAGCTCCCGAACTTACTCCGCCAGCAATGCGGCAGAGGAATGGTGTCTCGAAAAGGCGAAATCGGACTTTGTTGGACATGGTACGATCAATGATGAGTCGGAAAGATCTGCCTTTATCATTTTGGGGTTATTATCTAGAAACAGTGGTGTTCACACTAAACAGAGTACTATCAAAGTAGGTAGAGAAGACACCGCATGAGATGTGGACTTGTAAAAAGCCGAGTTTGTCTTTTCTTAAGATTTGGGGTTGTGAAGCATTTGTCAAGAGACTTCAGTCAGACAAGCTTATGGCCAAGTCGGATAAGTGTATTTTCATGGGGTATCCAAGGGAAACTTTGGGATACTACTTCTACAACCGAGAAGAGGGCAAAGTGTTTGTCGCTCAGAACGGTATCTTCCTAGAGAAAGAGTTTCTCAGTCAGGGAGTCAGTGGGAGTATGGTGCAGCTCAAAGAAATTCGAGAGGTGATACGTCCAATTTGCATCACCATTCTATATCATAATTTACCTCTATTCATTAATATATTTCATATTAAGAGGTGATACTTATGTATTTTCATTTGTTTTTTCATGTTGGATGATTTTTGGAGGATGAACTTCCAGAGTCATGATTCTGATGGAAAAAGAGGTCTTTTGATGCAATTTTGCGAAGGCCAGAAAAACTACGGAAAATCTTATTTTCCCGGAAGATGAAGAATGCCAGAAGGGGAGATGGAGATGGGCCACAGGGGACCCACACCCCTAGGCACGGGCCACCCTAGGCCGCTCCTACAAGGGGTGTGGCCCACCTGGCCGATCTCTGGCTCCGCCCTCTCTCCTATATCTTCTCCTCGAAACCCTAATACACGGGGAGCAACCACAGAAAGATTTTGCCGCCTCTGTGGGGAGGAAAACACCGAGAGAGAAAGAGCTCTCCGACAGATAGATTTCTGCCGGGGAAATTCCTTCCCAGAGAGGGGAGATCGTCGCCATCAATACCATCATCAAGCTAGACTTCATCAGGATCATCATCATCCACACCATCTCCACCAGCACCATCATCACCACTCCATACGCTATAACAAACGTTTTGAATACTTGTTTAGTTCTTAGGGGAAACTTTCCCAGTGTTGATTACTATTGTAGTTGATGCTTGTGAGTGGAACCATTGGATTATTATTTATGTTCAGATTGTTATCCATCACCATATCATCTTTGATCTTGATCCATATGATGTCTCGTGAGTAGTTCGTTTAGTTCATGAGGACATGGGAAAAGTAATGTTGTTAGTAGTGGATTTGTGTTGAGATATTATTCAATGATTTAGTATTTAAGTTGTGGTGATATTCATCAAGTGGTGTCATGTGATACTTCACCATTTATGGGCCTAGGGGAATGCATTGTGTATTTGGCTACTAATTGTGGGGTTGCCGGAGTGACAGAAACCTGAACCCTCGTTAGGAATCCTTTGCACAAGGGAGTGTAGGATCTCAGAGTTTATGGTTGTGGTTAGGTTTATATCTTAATTGCTTTCTTGTAGTTGAAGATGCTTGCAAGGGGTTTAATCACAAGTATGTATTAGTCCAAGTAAGGTCGGTACATTAGGACAGGTTCACCCACACACCACTTATAAAACCAAAGAAGACTACTCAGCAATATGAAGCGAAAGCACTTCACATTATTCCCATGTGTCCTCGAGAATGTTTGGTCCTCATTAGTATTTCCACCAACTTGTCCTTTGATAACAAAGGATTGGGCCACTTGATGCATTTGTTCGTTGTCTTTATTACCTGCACTTTGTTTCTTTGCTTTATCATAAAACCCCTAAAAATTTGTTTGCTAAGTATTTACAGCGATTTCCTGCTCCATACCACTAGTAAACACCTTCTGCTCCTCGTTGGGATCGACACTCCTATTTATCGAAAGTACTAAGATACACCCCCTATACTTGTGGGTCATCAAGACTATTTTCTGGCGCCATTGCCGGGGAGTGAGGCGCTATTGAAGAGTGGAACTGGTAAAGGAAGCTTCCACTGTGAGTATTACTTTTTATTTCTGTTTGTTACTTTGTTTCCAATATGGATAACCCACTTGGTTTTCTGTTTGGAAAAACTAATCCCACTGTTAGGGTAGTAGATGAACCACCGCCTGTTGAGATATATCCTTTTAAGATACCTACAAGTAGTGTTGATCGTGTTTTGGATAATTATAATTTAGGGGATGGAACTGTCCACCCTGGTGATCACTTGGTTTTTATCCATGAATTATGCGGGTTGTTTAAGTGCGCAGGTATCACAACTGAACAGGTGAAGAAGAAGTTACTCTCCATATCATTGAAAGGAAGAGCTGAAGAATGGTATAAGCTGCTGAAGAATGGACAATCCATGGAATTGGAGGAAATAGTACCTCTCTTTTATTCTAAATTCTATCCTCCTAGTGAGATTCATAAGGATTGGAATATAATATGTAACTTTTGGCCTCATGATGGAGAGAGTACAAATCAAGCTTGGGGGATATTGAAGTTACTAATGCTTAAATATCCTGTTCATGAACTCCCTAACAATATTATTATCAATAACTTGTATGCAAGGCTTTCTCCTCATGATAAAGATTTACTATATGCTTCTTGTGTTGGATCATTCACACGTATGAAGGAAGAAGCTAAATGGGATCTCTAGACCGTATCAAGAAAACACTGAAGCATGGGAGAATGACAAAGGAAGAAAGTCACGTATAAACTATGATTATGATTGCATTAAATCTTTTATGGGAACTGATGACTTCCATGATATTAGTACTGAGTATGGTCTTGATTCTCAAAGTATTGTCAATTGTTTTAAGGACTTTTCCTATTACATAGAAATTCCTAAAAATAAGTGGAATAAGTACCATGCACCTTATAAAGATGTTGTTAATCATGTTTCTGCTAGAAATACTGAAATTTGTACTACTAATCATATTTTGCCTGAAACTTATGTTAAGAAAACACCTTTCCCAGCTAAGGTAAAGGAGTATTCTATGATAATTAGTGTGAATACAAAAGGTGCAAAGAAAGATGTGGAACCTGATGAGCAAATAAACAATGAACCTGTGGTAGCTATTGTGAAAGATCTTGTCACTAGAAATATAGAGGATGAGCACATTGTCTTCTGTGAAGACGCTTCTAATATTATCTCTCATCCTAGTAAAGCTAGAAAAGCTAGTGTCCTTGTGCTTTCTGTTAAAATTGGTGATCATTTCTATTATGGTTTATGTGATATTGGTGCTAGTTGTAGTGTTATTCCTTATGAGCTTTATAGGGAAATTATGCATGAAATTGGTCCTTGTGAGCTTGAAGACATTGATGTGGTTATTCACCTTGCTAATAGAGATACAGTCTGTCCAATTGGCATTGTAAGAGATGTGGAGGTTATTTGTGGTAAGATTAAATATCCTACTGATTTTCTAGTGCTTGGTTCTAAAGCTAGTAAAACTGGTCCTATTATCTTTGGTAGACCCTTCTTGAACACTTGTGGGGCTATTATAGATTGTAGAAAGGAGAAAGCTTTAACTAAGTTTGATGGATATTCTTATGAGTTTAACTTTTCCAAATTTGATAAATCTCCTTGTGAAAATAACTTGCCCAACAAAGATTTCAGGGTGGAACGACTTGCTTCTATTGATCCAGTTTATGACCTTGGACCTCTTTTTGATGATTGTAAGTATGCTCATTCTGAATTTCTTGCGATAGTTATATTGTCAACTTTATTAAAAGTGCTACTAAAAGTTATTATGAGAGAGGGAAACATGGTTTTATGCATCCTAATAATATTAAGTTTCCCCGTTTTATGTTGAAAGCTTTGAAGTTTCATTTATTTTGTCTTCCTATGCTAGTGGCCTTTTGTTTCAACAGTTTGTTTTCTCATGAGACCCTGTTGCATAGGAAATGGGTTAGACTCAAATGTGCTGGATATTTGCTTCTTCATGCTCTCTTTCACTTCAAATATATATCTCCTATGTGAGACTCTTTGAAATTATCAGGCCTAACTTAAAGGCAATAAAGAAAAGTACTTCTTGGGAGATAACCCAATAGTTTTGTTCAGTATTGGAAGTTATTACCTTAGTAATAATCGCTCCTTATACTTTTTGTTTTGGTTTTTGAGTCAAGTTCAACTACTTTTGAGAAGTAGAGCAGTTGTGAAAAGTGGCTGTCCTGGGACGGATTTTTTTGCTGCATTGTAAAAAATCGTGAAGAAGCTCAGTACTTCGGATGGAGCTGTAATTTTCTGTGCTTATTCTCCAAGTTGTTATCCACCCTTTTCTTAGTTTTGCACATTTTGATTTAAGCAACATAAGTTTTTCGAAAAAATCAATCTTACCTGCTAGTCTGTTTTGACAGATTTCTGCCATCATTTGCATTTGCTTCTTATATTGATTCCCTTTCAGATTCTTTTTGGGCGTTTGGAAAGGAGTTGCTACAGTAGCTTTTGTTTTGATGGGTTTCAGTTGAAGTTTGAACCTAAAGGTTTATTGTTTTTGCATACACTAATGGTGCCAATGAGGTTTGTGTAAGTCCTTGTATGAAAAGAATTTTCAGGAGATCGAGAAAAGGAATCTGTAGAGTCCGTCTTTGAATAGGTAAAAGTGCTGCAAACTGAAGGTTCGCGAAAAACCTTTTTCTTTATATTTTTGATGTTTTGTTAGATATGGAAGGTTACGATACGAAACGGAGGAGGAAACCAAGGCCAGAGGGGCCACACCTACCCTAGGCACGGGCCCCAGCTGGTCGCGCCTAGAGGGGGTGTGAGCACCCTGGAGTCCGTGTCCGCCTCATTTTCGCACAGTAACTTCCGTATGCATTGAAACTTCATCATATATAACCCCCCGGATCCCCCGAGGTTTGTGCATCATGTTCTCGTTGTGTTTTTGTTTCAATTTGTTTCTGTCAGGAAATCTTCTCAATTTTAGAGCACCATGGTCTCCGCCAACGGAAAGGTCAAGAAGCCCGTGGAAGAAGAAAGGATCGCTTCCAGGCACGAGGACATGGATTGGAGCGTCCAGGAGGAAGTAAAGAACATGTCAGCAGACATTGAGGAACAAACCGCCGTAGGGTCAAGGGCAAGGAAACCTACTTTTGTAGGAGCAATTAACACTTGACGTGCTTTTTCTCGTAATATGAAGGGGGTGATGAATTCCATTCCAAACTTCAGATCCTGCCCTGAGGCAGTGGAAGCCTTTGGAACCACTGATGAGTTTTGTGATAAGTACCGTGATCTAAGGATGAAGGTGGATATACTTCAAGAGGAGAATAAAAGGCTCTGTAAGATGGTGGAGGGTTTTCTGACCCTAAACAAGGGAACACCACCACCGAAGGAGTAATTCGTCATCAGGTTTGGCATCCCCTTGGCCTGTTCCAAGCTTGGGAGAGTGCCACGGTATCACATCATTATATTTTATCTTTTTACCATTTTACTAGATTCATATCTTGGGTATATAAGTTATCTTATAGGTTGGTTTGCATATGGATGTATCTCTCCTTTAGTTGGTTATCTATGTATCCCTTAGTGTGAGTGCGTTTATGGAATATTAATGAGAAGTCCCATATTTTACTTTTTGCACTTCTTATTTTAGTTTGCAATCTCTATTATATGATTGATCTTATGGATCAGTATTGGTATCACTTTGGGAGCGTCACGTAGATCTAAATTGGTTTTGGCAAACCGAGCTCTGGTCAGTAGCAACACTTTTTGAGCTTTGGAAGGAAAAGAGAAAAAGCTTACAGGTATTATGTATCATTTATTTTCTTTCTTGATTGGCTCATAAGCTTAGTATTCTTTATTTAATATATTTTGTGTCTTCAAGGAAGAATGCATGTTTGGCTTTATCACTTGTAGGTTTGCTTGTTTCCTTCAACTCTTTTGCTTGCCACCCAGCCTTGCTAGCCAAAAACCTGTTTTGAGAAGGCATACTTCTCATGCATCCAACCCTTTAAACCAAAGCCCATGCCATTTGTGTCCACCATATCTACCTATTAGCATTGTTTCTATTCCAAGTAAAATAGCAAGCTTCATCTATCTTTCGAATTAAAAATTATTTTGTTATGTGAAAACTAGTTAGTAAATCTCTCACGAACTTGATGGCACGCCTTATTTTCTTTCCCCTAATAAACTTGAACCATTGTGTCATCGAAGTTGTATATGCTTGCACCTATACGTTGGAATTTGCAGAAACATGATATCACGGGGAACGCTTTCATCATTGCACATGTACTTTGTACACAGTTGATATCATGCTGTTTTGTTTGCGGATGTCATCGGTGTGAAATAAAAGAGGATCTTGTAAGTCCATGGAGTTACGTATGTGTGTTAGAGAAACGCCTGGGCTCATAGCCTAAGAAAATGCCTAATCATGGTGGAAACTTGCAGCATAACCATAGTGAGAAATCTATGAAGCATCCTCAATAAAAACCTATGAAAATAAAAAAAGATCGTTGAGATGCTCACTGTCTGCTTGCCTTGTCATTTTGATTATGGGATAGCTCATGTATCATGTGCAAGGGGTACCCCGTTGGCAGTTCTTTATGATACACATGTACTTACAATGACAAGAACTTACCGGTAACTAAAGTTGAGTAGCATGAGGAGCGGCCCTCGTACTCAAGGGACATGAGATTGCCAACTTATATTTCATCAAGCATATACTCCATCTTTGTTCACTTTAACCTTAATCACCTCAAGATTCTTATGATAGGGGCAATGAGATCTCAAAGCTAGTAAGTACCATAATCTTTTGGAAGCTCTTTATGAACTTGAAATCCCTTCTTCCCTCTATGAAGGACCTTTCTTCTACTTCTAAGTTGAGTTAGTAAACCTATTCCTCTCTGTCTCCAGCAAGCATTTGAGTTGTTGTGTTTCAAGCATTCATATGATGATTTATTCATTCATGTTCTTTATCTTCCTTGTTTGCACAAGACTCTCAAGTAATGAGTATTACTTTGAAAGCAATCATTGTGAAAAACCTTTTATGTTTGAGAAAAGAGTACTCTTGTTGTAAAAAAAATACAAAAGCTTTATTTGAAAACTGTTTGCCAACTATTCTCTGACCAAGAACAAAGTTTGCCAATTCCAATGATGATTTATCTTTATGCATCTCTATTGTGACTCCTAGACTTGTTGCAAGCCAAGTTATATAATGGTGAGTTGCTTTCTTCTATGAGTTGTGTAATTGTAAGTGTGATGCTTCTTGTCAGTATTCTTTTGATCAACACTTCACTCCATAAACCTGTGGACATGCTTACTGAGCTCAATTTTCGCTTGGGGACAAGTGAAGGTCTAAGTTTTGGGGAGTGGCACTACAAGGAATGTGTCAAACTATGACGTTTTGGTAGTGACCCTGAATGAAATCGTCATAAATTTATGACCATTCTATACTAGATGGTCGTAAGCTATTTTGAAGGGCCAAATCCTTATTAAACTATGACGATTTCGTGAAAAACGTCGTAATTTCTATGGACAAAATCGTCATAATTTCTAGACAGGTTGAGATATAAGAGAGGGTCAATATCAACCGTAGGATGTAAACATAATAAACAGATAGGATGGTGAAGGGTGGAAAGTTGTTGTGGATCGGTGAGCTGGCATCCAGCACGGCGGCGCACACACAAAATCCCCCGCCCCCAGGACCCCTCCATCCTCTAACCCTAATCTCTCCCCAGCCGCCACACCACTCCCATCTCCCCAGCCGCCACACCACTCCCATCTCCGGTCGCCCCTTCTCCTTCCTCACTGTAGGCGATCCCCTCCTCCTCCTTCCAGATCGAACGCTGTCGTCGCTTCTCCCCTGGACGACAGCTCGCTCCGGCGCCGCCCTTCTCCCCAAGCCACGGTCGTCCTCCCCTCCGCCATCTCCACCTCCACTCAATTTCACATGGCCCGCCACCACCTACCTCCCCAGATCTCCCTCTCCATCTTCTTCTCCCCTCCCCGATGACAAACACGGGAAGCAGCGCCACCCGAGCAAGATCCCCTCTCCATCTTCATCAGGGGTCATCGTCTCCAAGGTCAAGGTCACGCCGGGCGCCGCCAACGCCTCAGGGGCCGGCAAGAACGGATACGGGGACTACCTCATCAAGGAGGAGGAGGGCCTCAACGACCACAACGTCGTCGTCAAGTGCGCCGAGATCCAGACCGCAATCTTAGAAGGTGAGTTTCGCGACGCCTCTTCTGTCTCTCCTTCTCAGATCTGCACCGGCCGCCCGTAGATCCGCTCGTTTCCTGGCCGTACGGAGCGGCTCCTTCTTACCCGGGTATTATTTAGAAACTAGAATCTCGTCTAGCTCGGTGGTCAATGGCTCGGATGCTGGCTGCCGTTCACCCGTCCGGTCGATTTTAGAGTTGATCTGCCGGGAAGCATCCAAATTTTAGCTCGGCTAAATGTTTCTGCACAAAGTAAAAAAAACAAATGTTTCTGCACTTTTCACAGGCTTTACGAAACCTTGCGAAAGGTTTTCCCTTGTATACAAAGGAAGCCAGACGCGTGCGTTGGAGCTTTTCGTTCGTGTATGGGCGTTTGCTGCCAAGTAGGAGTAATAGTTTTGGTTTTCCGCAAACTATGCACTCCTGTGATATTGTACTAGCTTGGTATACACATGTCTAGATACCTCTGAAAGAACGAGCCTACTTGTACCAATTAATTTTTGTTTTAGTGTTTATTACATGACAAAGTATAGTTGTGTGATTATAGACTGGTAAATCTTTGCATGAGTTCTTTGTTGATTGATTTCTTTGGGTAGGAAGCTTTTGTTGCTGCAGGTCTTTCGAATAAGACATCGGATTTAGGTACCAGATTAGTTTGTATTTGTTTAACAACTTTGTTTTTTGATGCTTTATTATCTGGATAAGTCTAATGTGATTTAGTTAGTTGTATATACATCAAAACACATGTAGTCCATCTTCTTGTGGTCTACTTATATGGTTCACTGATAAGTAATTATAATCTGTGTTGGTACTTTCAATAATCATGAGGAACCCAAGCTGCCATGTGCACAAAGTATTCTGATATTGTTTAAACATGCTTACACTACTTAAAACATGAACTCTCATAACAGTACCCATGTTTTCATGAATGTCAATGCCTCAGATTATTTTGTTAGTAGTACTACTACTAGTTCATGTATATCCATATAGGTATAAAATATGTATATACCTCGATTCTCTTATGCATACGCCTATTCTAGGAACTGATCTGTGTTGAATGCTTATTGACATTCAGTTTTTCCCATGACACCTTGCTATTCCAGTGTTGGTGGTGCCCTCCAATGGTGTTCTGGTGGTGTTGGTGCCCTCCCGTGGTGTTCCAGTGGTGTCAAAAAATTGGTGAACAAGGGGTGTAGCTCATGATACTATGAACCAGTTATCGTTCTTAATGCATCTAGTGCTTTAATGTTGTTTTTCATATCAGGTCCATGTATGCATGGTTGTAGCTAGAAAGAAGGGGTGATAACTGTGATAAGTGTGAAATAATCACACCTATTTTATATCCTTTGGTGCAAAAGTGTTGTTATTATCTGTTCTTCTTTGCATGAAGGCATTAATTTGTTTGTTACGGTTGTGTTTATGCTAGAATAAATAATGCATCCACTCTAGATGTTTTATCAGACAATGCTTGCATTAGTTTAGTCAGACCATATCAATCTTGATTTTTTCCCTTAAAATATTCTCTTGAGTATTATCAAGTAGTATCAATATGCATGACTATGACCATTGGAGAAGTAAATATTATATTCTAGTAACATACTTTCTGGTTCGAGTGTATTTGTCTTCGTGAACTTTATAGCCAACAATTGAACTAGGGATAGATGAATTTGTAGAACAAAATCATGTAGATGAATTGTGCCAGCTGGTGTGTATCTGTGAGCTCAATCATTTTATTGTTGTCATAGTTATAAAGTTACAAGTGTTTGATTCTATGTACTTGGTCCTGATCTTTACGGCACCATTACCCCGATGGCATGGTTATGTGTTATGTGACTATGTCACTCCCAAATTCTAATGGTAGTATATGATTTATTTTGCAAGTAACAGGAGGAGGATTTATTTGTCCGTCGCCAGGATCCTTGTTGCGTAGGCTGCCTTCCACCGACGCTGCTCCTCCTGAGCTCGTCTTCCGTCCTCCCTCGCCTAGGCTGCACTAGCGCGTGACACAGCTTGAGGAAGCCTAGAGCAGCTGGGGAGGCGCCCAATGCCGCACCAACCTCCCTGTACACGACCGATAGCAGCGCCAACAATCCCAGAAGGAGCATAGTAAGCAGCATCGCTGACCTGTTGTGTTGCAGTGACAAGAGCAGGGAACATTATCTATGTTGTGCTGCATGCATTATTTTTATTCTGTTGCGTTCCCTTTGTGATTCTAGATAGATGTTCACGCTGACCTGCTTAGGATTGTCCAAGAACTCTGACCTGACAGAATCCAAGAATGTGTTGTTGCATGTAAATCTCTACAAAATTTCATCTAGCTATTTGCTTGTAGCCTGCAGGAGCTATCCATCCATGTTTTCACCACTGGAATTAGAGGCTCGGGACAACATGCTCCCAGGGCTGGGAATCTTGAGCAATATGATCTACAAACTTGGTATGTGCGGTCAGCTCCCATCTTGGTAAATTAATTTTGAGGAGTACTAATTTGCTGCTAGATCAGAACATATATTTAGCATGATCTCTCTTGATGAAATTGTTGAAATATAAGCTTACTATATGTATTGATCTCTGTTGAAATTTTTTGTGCTAAAATACAATTGAAGACCATATATAGTCCATATATTCATGTATTTTTATCCAATAGTGCTTTCTTGCTGGGTGTTGTTTGTGCATGAAGCACATTCATAGTTTACTGCATCATGTCTATTATCATTATGTTATTGACAAAGAGTAGTTAGATTTGCAACAAGTACGTTGTAAAAGAGTCAACAATAAGCTTGAATCTGTGTGTGGTAGCTCTCCTATTGTACACATTCAAGTTTATCCATGGCTAGCCTGATTATCTAGGTGCATTGCTCATCATTATTTTTTCTTACTCTATTGTCTGTTAGCTAGATTAGATAGGTAAATTTTTGTTCATTTCTCAATATAGTGTAATTCCATTGAATTGTCTTCTCCAGAACACCAGTTGTTGATATCAAACATGCACTTCAGGATATAGAGATTTAGTGGTTGTTGGAAGATGTACTGATATTGTGCCATGTCCTCTTGTTCATTTTATATTCATTCCGAGACTCCTGTTATCATATTCTTGAAGTCAGATATGAACTGCACTGACATCCCTCCCTTTCCATGAATAGGTAAAGAAAGTTGACCGATAGCCATAGGCATAACCAGCATTTCCTCTCTTTTACATGAGCTCCAGGCTGAAGATGGAAGAAATGAAGGCTTCATACTTAGCCAAGATTTGATATTCATATTTTTGTGGCCATGGGTGATTTGGACTATGGAATGTTTGTAATATGTGAATATGTCTCTGATTGTAATATATGTTATGTGAATTATGTCTCTGATTGTAATATATGTTACAATTTTGGTTACCATTATTGAATGTGATTTGAGCTATGCTTACTGAAATATTATTTGTGTAATGATTCTATGTTCGTCCAAATACTACTCTTGGGCTGTTAAAAGGCCATGGCCTAAAAAATATTGGTCTGGAGCAGTTTACAATTTCTGGAAAAAATGGTTCAAAATAAAAAAGAGCTGGATAGTAAAAAGGCCATGGCCCTAAAAATAAAAGGCCAAAATGTTAGGCTTGGCCCATGCAGCAACGAGAATTGATAGGAAAATATTAATGGGCTGAATTGTTGGGCTTGGCCCATATAAATTTTGAAATGGACCGGGCTGATTCTTTGCCACGTTGGATCGGCCACGTGGGATCTGACCTGGCTAGGCCAGTTTGCTCATGACGATTTTGGATCGTCATAACGCTTATGACGATCCATTATCATCATAGAGTACTATGACGATTTTTACAAAAACGTCGTTATAGTTCATTTGCGACGCCCAGCTTTCGACGATCTCAAAATCGTCATAGAATCGTCATAAACGGACTACTATGACGATTCTGTGACGAAAATGGAGGGTCAAATATAGCCTGATTCCTTGTAGTGTGGATACGTCCAATTTGCATCACCATTATATATCATAATTTTCCTCTATTCATTGATATATTTCATATTAAGAGGTGATACTTATGTCTATTCATCTATTTTTGCATGTTGGATTATTCTTGGAAGATGAACTGTCAGAGTCATGATTCTGATGGAAAAAGAGTTGTTTCGATGGAATTTCGTGAAGATTAGAAAAATCAGAAAAACTACGGAAAATCTTATTTTCCCAGAAGACAAAGAAGCTAGAAGGGGAGGCGGAGATGTTCCATAGGGGGGCACACCCCCCAGGCGCGGGCCACCCTAGGCCGCTCCTATAGGGGGTGTGGCCCACCTGGCCCACCTCTGGCTCCGTCCTCTCGCCTATATCTTCTCCTCGAAGCCCTAATACATGGGGAGAGACCACAGAAATATTCCGCCGCCTCTACGGGGTGGAAAACAACGAGAGAGAAAGAGCTCTCTAGCAGACAGGTTTCTGCCGGGGAAATTCCTTCCCTAAGAGGGGAGATCGTCGCCATCAACACCATCATCAAGTTAGATTTCATCGGAATCATCATCCTCATCCACACCATCATCTCCACCAGCACCATCATCACCACTACATCCGCTAACAATCGTGTTGAATACTTGCTTAGTTCTTAGGGGGAACTTTCCAAGTGTTGATTACTATTGTAGTTGATGCTTGTGAGTGGAACCATTGGATTATTATTTATGTTCAGATTGTTATCTATCACCATATCATCTTTGATCTTGATCCATATGATGTCTCATGAGTAGTTCGTTTAGTTCTTGAGGACATGGTAAAAGTCATGTTGTTAGTAGTGGATTTGTGTTGAGATATTATTCAATGGTTTAGTATTTAAGTTGTGGTGCTATTCTTCTAGTGGTGTCATGTGAACGTCGACTACATGATACTTCACCATTTATGGGCCTAGGAGAATGCATTGTGTATTTGGCTACTAATTGTGGGGTTGCCAGAGTGACAGAAACCTCAACCCCCGTTAGGAAACCTTTGCACAAGGGAGTGTAGGATCTCAGATTTTAAGGCTGTGGTTAGGTTTATATCTTAATTTCTTTTTTGTAGTTGCGGATGCTTGCAAGGTGTCGTGGGAATGACCACGGAAGATGCTGCAATCGGCAGCGAGTAGTAGAACATAGGGCAAGGGCGGCCAGCCATCTGCGGTGCGAGATGAGGGCGGAGACAGAAAGGTTTTACCCAGGTTCGGCCCCCCGGAGGGTAAAGACCTACTCCTGCTAGATTGTATTGTGATGGAAGTACAATGGGGCGAGCTCGACGGCTAGGCGGCGAGTCGCTTGGGTGGATGATGGAACGTATCCTCTACACGCCCTGTAGGGAGGTTTATATAGACTCACCCCCCTAGGGTTTACATATCTCAACCGAATCAGTTAAGGTTTCGGCACTCGTTTAACCTAATCCGACTGGGCCTATCTACTCTCCTGGGCCTTCAGCTTCCAGTCGCTTGGATCCACGCCAGGCCTTGACCCAGTCGCCGTCCTGCAGGCCCACTCGCCAGTTCCTGGGCCAGTCGGAAACGTTCTGCTGGGTATACCCCGGTAGGCATATCCCCATCAGTAGTCCCCGAGGCCGTCGTCGATTAATCGCAGGTGTTCGTTGGCAGTCGGA
Source organism: Avena atlantica (assembly GCA_910589765.1). Lineage (NCBI taxonomy): Eukaryota > Viridiplantae > Streptophyta > Magnoliopsida > Poales > Poaceae > Avena > Avena atlantica. The sequence goes on along the minus strand of OU342736.1, from coordinate 9,352,349 downwards.
GTATACGGGTCCAATGCAGACGCCCAGTCGAATTGGTGGTGGGCTCTTGAATAAAGGAAAAACTAATTACTCTGGTCGCAGGGACAGTAGTTAATCGGGTCGCAGCTCGGCGAATGGGTCGGCGAAGTATTTAGTCACAGTTGTAGTGATTGGGTCGGCGAGTCGAATGGATGAACTTGGATCGTCAGACGCAGTCAAAACTAGCCGTTGGGGTAATCCAACGGTAAGTTTGGCGTAATCACCGCGTAGTAACGGCTCCCTGATTTGGCGGGTAACAACCGCTATATAAAGGAAATGGTAGGCGATCGGGGAACCATTCCTTCATCATTTCCTCCGATTTCGCCCATCTCCGTTGTCCTCCGCATCGCAATCCAATCGATCCAAAATCCTCCGACCTCCACGAATCTTTCCGCCAATGGCCCCCTCCACCGAGCCATGGGGCAGTTCCAAATGCACTAGAGCGCTACTGGCATCCTTCGAGGAGGCCGGGGTCCTGCGCGCCGGCAGGTGGCGCATCCCCACGGCTGGGGAGGTGACTCCGGATCCGCGCGAGGGAGAGTTCGTTTGCTTTACCAGCCATCTGGAGCGGGGGCTGGGGTTCCCCACGTCTCTCTTCTTCCGACGCTTCTGCGCCTTCTACGGGATCCAGCCGTCGGACCTGGGCCCGCACAGCATCGAACAGCTCGCCATTTTCGTGGCATTCTGCGAATGCTACCTGGGCTGCAGGCCCTACTTCCCCCTGTGGCAAGATCTATTCCACGGGAGGATCAGCCGCGAAGAATCAGGCGGCCCAATGCTGGCGGCGGGTGGCCTGACGTTCCAGTTGAAGTCGAAGGCCTCCTTCTTCGACCTGATGCTGCCTGCCAAGGCGGCAAGCAAGTGGAAGAAGTCCTGGTTCTACATCACCGAGGCGACTCCAGATGGCGAGGTAGCGATGCCGAGGTATTCCGCCGACCGGCCCGAACCACGTCGTCTCTAGGTTGGCAAGCTCCCATTAGACCAACAGATGGTCGTGGATGAGATGCTTCAAACTATCCGCGGCCTGAAGAAGAAAGGCCTGCAGAGCATCAACCTGTACAACTGCTGGCTCGGGCAGCGACTTGTTCCCCTGTCCCGTCGTGATCATTATATGTACGAGTACACGGGCAGGGAAGACTCGACGAAATCCTGCCTCGCCGAGTGGAAGCTCGAAGACTACGTCCTGGCGTTGAAGAAGATCACCCAGGTGGCATACCTGGACACGAAGGCCGGGGTCGCCCCCTACACCGCGAAGCATCCAGCCCCAACGGTAAGTCGTTGTCTTCACTACAATTCGTAGTCGCAGTTGATGCTGTCGCGGTTACACTCATATTGTCTCGTGCCTGCTGCAGTTATTTCAAGTGGTGGAAGGGTGTCTCCCACCCGCGGACGACGAGAACTCGATCTCATCCGTCCAGGACGGGGGTGAGTCGCCTCCTTCCAAGGGCGGCGTCGAGAGTGATGCAAGTGGCGATGACGACGAGCCCAGGGAAGAGGCCGCCCCAATGATACGCAAAACTCGTGGGCAACATCAGCGCGAACTCGAGGCGAGTAGAAGCCTCGAACGTCATGACGATGACGACAATAATGAGCTCCCCGAGAACACCTCACGTCGCAAGGCCACAGCATCCAAAAAGAAGAAGAAGGAAGTGAAGGCTCCACCAAAAAGGAAGACGAGGCCGGCGAAACAGGCATCTCCGCCTCGTTCGGCGAGTAGTTCCGACGCCACCAGCTTGGCCAAGGATGAAACGCCGCGGACGACAGCAGCACCGGACGCCGCTGCCGCCCTGGATGAGGTACCTTTGGCCCCGCTTCTCCCCCTATTCTCCCCAGTCTCCGGGTTGGGGGTCGCTCGAGCTGCAGCAGCTTCACCTCCCAGGAGATCTCCTGTCGTGGCCTCGTCGTCGAAGAGGCCTGACGTGTCTTGGTCACACGATGTTTTGGATATGGGCCTCAGTCGGAAACTGGGCCCCGAACTGGAGAAGCCGGCCAGCATCTGCACGGGGCTGCGGTTCATACCAGTCGCGAAGTAAGTTTCGTTCGTCTGCTTTCCTTTCATTGTATTTGGGCCACTTTGCTCATATAATTAATTCGTAGGACTGGAGTTAAGAAGATAGGCCACCCGTCTGTGGCAAAGGTGCCTCCAGTCGTCGCCTAGGAGGACGCCTCACAAAAGAGGAAAGCCGATGAGGTTGCTGCCCCCGCATGCGATTCTAAGAAGGCCAAGAGTGACGATGTCATCACGGTCTCTCACGATACGACGGCTCCGAGTGATCCTCTGACTGCGACGGAGGCGGCCTTGAAGACCAAGGGGGATATTTTCTCACCTGGGACGGCCGAGCCGGGTCCTCTTGGTGCTGGAGCGTCCATCGCGACCTTCCCTCGCGTTATGGCCAAAGCAGCCACAACGAGTGGTACAGCACCATCGAGCCGCGTGCCTGGGGTCGCCGGAACGGAGGTCGAGCAGCGTCGCGGACACACTCCGGCTCTTCTCGCATCGGTGGACGCGCTGCAGCTTCACGGCATGCTGGGCACATCCATCCAGGTATGTCCAGTCCCCGAGGATCGGGCCACTGAATTTCAGTGGTCAGATTCTTATAGTGTTTTCTTTTATTTGTAGCGCCCAGTCCCCGAGTTCCTAGTCACTGAATTTCAGCAGGTGGGCACTTAGGATTTTTAATCTCCAGTCCCCGAGTGCCTAGTCGCTGAATTTCAGCGGATGGGCACTTAGGATTTTTTATCTCCAGTCCCCGAGTGCCTAGTCGCTGAATTTCAGCAGGTGGGTACTTAGGATTTGATTGTTGCTGACTGTTTGATTTGTGCGCAGGGCTTGCAGCGTGAGTCCGTCGATTGTCTTGCTGCGAAGCTTCGCACGGAGAAGGAACTTGTTGCCGTCCAAGAAACGAACAAGGGACGCCAAGCCCTTAATGCCAAGGCGGAGGAGATCCGCCAGGGTCTTGTTCCGGCATTTGAACTGTCGGCGGCTCAGGATGCCTTGAGTACGGCTGAGCAGCAAGTCGCTGTCCTTGAGCGCGAGCTTGAGGAAGCAAAGACGGAGGCGAGTGCGGCGGATGGGCGAGCCAGAGCTGCTGTTACGGCTGCTGCTGAAGAGCGGAAGGTCTCTGACGCCCTTGCTGCTGGGCTACAAGATGACTTATCCTCTCTTCAAAGCTTCATCACGGCCCTCTGACGTCCTTTGATCGGTAAGCTTTCCTGCTCTGCCTGTAATAGCTCTGTTATGGAATCGTCGGTGTATTTACTGCCGTCCCCTGTCCGCACGTCGGATTATCGACAGCTCGGAGGAGGCGCAAACGTATGACGCGCGGCAGTGCGTGGCCACTCTGGTCGACTCGGCCACGTTGTCTGCGGCGTGCATTCGAGCTTATCTTCAAGAGATGTCGCCCACGGAAGTGATTCCCAGCGATCTCGTCGAAGTTTGGCGGTATCTGGAGAAGGCGCCGTCAGTCGTCGAGTTCATGACGCGGTCGGCGTTCCGGCGTGGGGCAACGACGCTTAGCCTTGGGCTTGCCCACTTCCCGGAGGACTTCAACCTTGACGACGTGATGAGTGGCTACCCCTCGTCCACGGGCTCGGTGGAGATTTCCGAGGTGCTGAAGCTGACGGACCGGGCCGCTGTATACTCCGATCGCGTCTGGGCGATGGGCGATCAGGAGACGACTGTCACGCCCAACGATCCCGAGCCACCGCACAGGGACTTCAAGGTTGAGCAGCCCTTTCGTGCGGCGATGGCGGGTGAGTTGACGACGTACCCGTCAAACCCGTACACTCCCTTCATTCGCAACCGAAAGGGTGGCGGCGAGTCGACATCGAAGCCTGCGGAATAAAACATTGTGCCCTGGGGCGTTAGTAGCAGTTCGGCCATTGGGCGCAACTTGTATTTTGTAACAACTTTGGTCTGCAATAATGGGATTTCGTGTTATTTTGTGAGTTGTCTTGCGATTTTGATTGATGATTGGACGAGTCCCCGAGCGCATCCGCCCTTTTTATGGGGTTTACCTTGTTTGTTATGTGTTTGTGGTTTTGAGCGTTTTGTTATTGAGGTCGACTCGCCCGAGCTTGGAAAGCCAGTTGCAGGGCGACTCCCATGAGTCTCTTTACTTCACCGTTTTCCCTTGCGCGAACGAGGTCGGGTAGCCGAGTCCCCGAGCGTGGTACTTGGTGGTTCTAGTCGCGGCTCTAGGGTGGGTGAGGACTTGGCACATCAGAGTGAGCGCATCACTCCTGCCTGGCCCGTCGGGTCAGTCGCATGGCGAGTCCTGGGCACGCTCTCGTACTTGGCGTTTTTCCCTAGTCGCTCGTGCTTAACTGGTTGTCAGTCCCCGAGCATGGTACTTGGCCATTCGAGGCGCTGTGTCGAGGATGCGGAGGATCACGGTCGCTGTGAGGAGCGAAGGCAGTTGTCTTGGCTCGTTAAGCCAGTCGAGCTAGGCGACTCCAATGGGGCTCCGGGTAGGCGTTTTTCATGGACGTTACGAGTCCTGGGGTAACCTAGTGCCCTCGTAATGCACTACTTGACCGTGCCGGTCGCTGTACTAGAGGTTGACTTCTGCAGTTAGCTTGACGCTGTTATTACGAGTGCGAGTGGCACAAGACACGGAGAGTAGACGCAATTTGCGGTAACCGATATATTTTATTTCATAGCTAGTGGAGGATACATGTATGGAGTTCTAGGAGTAGAACTTCCGTAGGAGGTTTACATTCCACGGTCGCTTGATGTCGAGTTTCCCGTCTCCGTGGACGTCGGTGAGGTAGTAGGCGTCATTGCCGAGTACTCGCCCGATGGCGAATGGTCCTTCCCACGGGGGGGAGAGCTTGTGCATGCCCTTCTTGTCCTGGATGAGGCGTAGCACCAGGTCGCCTTCCTGGAAGGTGCGAGTCCTCACCCGCCGGCTATCGCAGCAGCGGAGTCCTTGCTGGTAGATGGCAGTGCGGGAGCGAGCTAGGTCGCGTGCCTCGTCGAGTTGATCGACTCCATCCTGGCGTGCGAGTTCGTTCGCAGCCTCCGTGTAGTGGACGACCCTTGGCGAGTCGTGCTCTAGGTCGGTGGGCATGACTGCCTCGGTGCCATACACCATGAAGAAGGGGGTGAACCCTGTCGACCTGTTGACCGAGGTGTGGATGCCCCAGATGACGGAGCGTAGCTCCTCGACCCAGCACCCGGCGGTGCGCTCGAGTGGTACTTGGAGCCGTGGCTTCAGGCCATGGAGGATGCTCTGGTTGGCCCGTTCCGCCTGGCCGTTGGACTCCGGATGGGCGACTGAGGCGAGCTCGAGTCGGATGTGATGTTCCTTGCAGAACTCGGCCATGGCTCCTTTGGCGAAGTTGGTGCCGTTGTCCGTGATGATGCTGTTGGGGAACTTGGTGGCGGTCTTCCCGTCGCATTTCCAGACTGGCTTGGCCTCCACCCACTTTGTGAATTTGTCGACCGTGTCCAGGAGGTGGGTGAAGCTGGAGGGGGCCTTTTTGAAAGGGCCTACCATGTCCATACCCCACACGGCGAATGGCCAGGTAATGGGGATTGTCTTGAGCGATGAGCTCGGCACGTGTGTCTGGTTGGCATACTTCTGGAACCCGGCGCACCGCTGCAAAATGTCGACGGCGTCTGCGTGTGTGGTGGGCCAGTAGAAGCCGTGCCGCATAGTCTTTGCGACCAGAGAGCGGGCGCCTGCGTGGTGGCCGCAGTCGCCGGAGTGGATGTCGTGGAGGATTTTGCGTCCTTCAACGGGTTGGACACAGCGTTGGAACACGCCGGTCACGCTGCGCTTGTGGAGCTCGCCGTCAATGAGGACGAAGGATTTGCAGCGGCGTGCTATCATCCGGGCGTCTGTTTTGTCTGCCGGTAACGTGCCTCCCTCTAGATAGGCGATGTATGGCGTAGTCCAGTCTTCTAGCTCGGCGATGAGTGCGACCAGGGCTGCCTCTGGTTGCAGCGGGACTCCGATGTCGATCTCCCTTGGGGGAGAGACGGAAGGCTTGGTGATGGTGACGAGGAAGATGTCGGCGGGTGGTGCGAGTCGAGCCGAGCCAAGCCGATGCGAGAGAGTGCGTCGGCCTCCTCGTTCTTCCGCCTGTCGATCCACTCGACGGAATAGCTCGCGAAGTGTCCGCCCAGCTTGTCCACTGCTTGGCGGTACGCCGCCATGGTGCGGGAGGCGGCGTCGCAGGTACCAGCGACTTGCCCGGCGACAAGGTCGGAGTCTCTGTAGCAGCGTAGGCGGTTGACATTCATCTCCCTGGCGGCTCGCATGCCATGGAGTAGTGCCTCGTATTCGGCCATGTTGTTGGTGTAGGGGGTGAAGACGAGGCAGAGGACGTAGAGGAGCTTGTCGCCCTTCAGGGAAGTCAGCACGATCCCTGCTCCTACGCCGTCTGCATTCTTGGAGCCGTCGAAGTGCAGGCTCCAATAGTGGAGGTACCGCAGCTTTTCCGGTTGCTGGGCCTCTTCCCAGTCGGCGATGAAGTCCGCGAGAGCCTGCGACTTGATCGCTCTGCGTGGCTCATACTTGATGTTGTGGATGCCGATTTAGACGGCCCACTTGGCGACTCTCCCGGTCGCCTCACGGTTGCGGATGATGTCCTGCAACGGTGCTGAGGAGACGACCATGATCGGGTGCTCCTGGAAGTCGTGCGACAGTCGCTGCTATGCTCTGAAGACCGCGTATACCAGTTTCTGGTATTGCGGGTATCGCTGGCGCGACTCGGTGAGGACCTCGCTGATATAGTACACCGGTCGATGTACTGGGTGCTCCTTTCCTTCCTCTGGCCGCTCGACGACCATGACGGCGCTGACGACGCACTCAGAAGCCGCGACGTAGACCAGCATGGGTTCTATGTAGACAGGGGCGGCGAGTAGCGGTGCTGCGAGTAGCACCTTCTTGAGGTCGCGGAGCGCGTCATCCGCCTCCTTGTCCCACTGGAAGGTGGGGTTTTTGCGTATCAGGCGGTATAGGGGCATCGCCTTTTCGCCCAATCGGGGGATGAAGCGACTGAGAGCCGCGACTCGCTCGGCCAGCTTCTGGACGTCGCGCAAGCACTCTGGTTTGCCGAGTCGAGCGATCGTGTCAATATTGGTGGGGTTCGCCTGGATCCCGCACTTGGAGACGACGTAGCCCAGTAGTTGCCGAGCTGGTACACCGAAGGTGCATTTGCCTGGGTTTAGCTTTATCTTGTATTTCCGCAGGTTGGCGAATGTTTCCGCCAGGTCGGCGAGTAGGTCGCCCTGGCGAGCGGACTTCATTACCACGCCGTCGATGTAGACGTGGATATTGCGGCCAATTTGGCTCGCAAGGCATTCCTCCATGCACCGCTGGTAGGTCGCCCCGGCGTTCTTGAGGCCGAAGGTCATGGCGGTGTAGCAGAAGGCTCCGAATGGCGTGATGAATGCCGTCTTTTCCTCGTCCTCGACAGACATTTTTATCTGGTTGTACCCAAAGTAGGTGTCGAGGAAACACAGCGACTCCGAGCCCGCGGTGGAATCGATTATTTGGTCGATCCGCGGGAGGACGAATTGCTCCTTCGGGCAGGCACTATTTAAGTTTGTGTAGTCGATGCACATCCTCCAGGTCCCATTTTTCTTCTCGACCAGGACTGGGTTTGCCAGCCACTTGCAGTATTTGATTGGCCGGATGAAGCCTGCAGCGAGTAGACGTTGCTCCTCCTCGGCGATGGCTCGGCGGCGCTCTTCATTGAATGTCCGCAGCGACTGTTTGACAGGTCGCACTTTGGGGTCGGCGTTGAGTTTGTGCTCAGCAAGTTCCCTAGGGACACCAGGCATGTCAGAGGGCTTCCATGCAAAGATGTCCATGTTCTCACGGAGGAACTCGGTGAGCGCGCCTTCCTATGCTGGGCTCATGCCTGTCCCGATCGTCACCGTTTGGCTGGAGTCGCCTGGGACCAGCTCGACGGTGCGGGTGTGTGTCGTTGCCTCAAAGGTTGAGGTGTTGCCACCTTCCGAGTTGGGTTTCTTGAGTATAGTGGGGTCGTCGTTGTTGACCCCGCTCGCATACTTGGCGAGCTCGTCGGCGTGGTTAGCCTCAGCCGCGATGACGGCGTTAGCGAGTTCGGCTCCTTTGGCCTCGCACTCGGCGGCCATGTCGGGGTCGCCGTGTATATGGTGATGACGCCACGCGGTCTGGGGAGCTTCATCGCGTTGTACCCGTACTGGGGCGCCGCCATGAACTTGGCGAACGCCTGGCGCCCCAGGACGCAGTGGTAGGGGCTGTCAAAGGGTACCATCTCGAAGACGATCCGCTCGGTGCGGAAGTTTGCTGGTGTGCCGAAGGTGACTGGCAGCGTGACCTTGCCGATCAGGTACGCCTTCCGACCGGGGACGATGCCGTGGAACGTGGTGTAGGTCGTCTCGACCATCGACTGCGGGAGCCGTAGTCGCCTAAAGGTGTCCAGCTACAGGATGTTGATGGAGCTACCGCCGTCCATCAATGTCTTGGGGAGCCAGTAGTATCCCACCTTGGGCTTGACCACCAGGGCGACCCGGCCTGGGTACTCGATGTGTGGCGAGTGGTCCTGGCGGCTCCAGGTGATAGGCTGCTCCGACCAGTTGAGCAACTGGGGAACGTCAACCTGGGCCACCGCATTGACGGCGACGGCGCGGGAGATGACCTTCTTCTCGCACTTCGTGTTGAAGCCTGTGAAGGTGTGGAGCGAGCCGGCCATACTGCCGAATTTTCCGCCGTTTGGCGGGTTGTTGTCGGGGTCCTCCCGCGCTCCCCGTTCCTTCTCGATCTCCTTGAGAGAGTGGCAGTCGGCGGTCGTGTGCGTGGCGGGCTTCCCTTCCCTGCTGTGAAACGCACAAGGCTGGTTAAGGAGGGCCACGGGGTCGAACCTTAGTTTCGCCTTGTAGTTGCCGCTGTCACGGCGTTGCCCTCCGTCGCGGCGGAAGCTCTTGGGCTCGCGCTGCGTGTGCCCTGCATTGGCGACGAAGTCGACTCGCCCGTCACTGCGGCGCTTCCCAGTGAGGCGAGTTTTGCTGTAGCGTAGGTCGGACCGTCGTCCGTTGTCGTTGTCGTTCGTGCGGCGTGGACCTCCCGACTCGTCGTCGGTTTCCTGGTTTGGGTCTTCCTCCGCGTATCTTTTGGAAATCTCAAGGAGGTCCGGTATGTTGTCGAGTGTGAGGTATGAACGTTTGAGCTTGGCGACCAAGGGCTCGTAGAGGCACGAGGTCTTGAAGCAGTGGATTGCGGTGTCCGGGTGGATGCCGACCGCGTTGTACCATAGTTCTTGCCACCGTTGGACCCAACTGCGGGTCAACTCGCGGGGTCCCTGGACGCATCGTTCCAGGTCCTTTTTTTGAGGCTAAAACAGTAGGGCAAAAAACCCCACTGCAATTTTTATATATCATAGAGAGTTACAAAAGAATATTTACAAACATATTCCACCTCAAAAAAGAGGGATAACATTCTAATAAGCTATCTCCTGTCTAAATTGGTTTCAATCCAATCCTTAAGGCCCTGATAATACTTCTTCTTAATTCTATAAAGGACCCATCTTAGTTCCTGGGCTACAATAGCCTTCCAGGTCTCCACCGACGCATGCTGATTGTTGAAAATTTCATTGTTTCTGCAAATCCAGATGCTCCAAGTTCCAAGTATCAGAATTTCCATTGCAAAAGGGACCTTGAGGTCTTTTTTAATAATGGCTAAAACTTCAAAGATGCTTTGATCAGCCATATTGACCTGTGAAATTTCAGCCCAGCAGGCTCTTGCAAATGGGAATTCCCAAAACAAATGTAAACTGGTTTCTTCACTATTGCAGCCCTGGAAGACACAGTCATAAGATGCCAGAGAAAAACATTTCCTTTTCAGAAGATTTCTTGTGTTGAGTCTATCAAGCAAAAAGATCCAGAAGAAGAATTTGTGCTTTTGTTGACAAGAAGATTTCCAAATCCAAGAGAAATGTGGCTGAACCGGTTGGTAACCGACTAAAGAGCAGTAAGCCTTTTTGACCGAACAATTACTGCCCCAAATGTAAGACCAACAATCAGATTCCCCTTCCCTGCCAGAATTGAGAATTTGTTCAAGACTCTGATATTCCTGATAAGCTTGTTGGGACAAAGGAAGATAAAAGAGATCCTGAGTATTTGCAGTATGCAGGAACTCACTGACAGAAATGTGAGGGTTTTTTGCATATGGAAGTAGGTGAGGAAGCTTATGTTGGAGGCAACTATCATTCCACATATCAGTCCAGAATAGTGTGGATTTACCATTTCCAACCAAACACTTTGCAAGTCCTTTAAAAATGTCAATCAGTTTTAGATGAGCTTTCCACCAAAAGGATCCCTCAAGACTTCTTTCAGGTAGCTTATCATTACAATAGTAAGTATTCCATACCAAGTGAACCCAGGGAATATCCTTATGATTATAAAACTTATAAAAATTCTTCAAAAGAAGAGCAGAATTTTGAACATTAAGATCAAGAACTCCCAATCCTCCCTCGTTTTTGGGTCTACAAACTTTCTTCCATGCTACAAGAGCAGTACCTCTAGCTTGAACATCAGAAGTTTTCTTTCTCCACAAGCATTGCCTCATATATTTAATCAACTGCTCCTTGATAGTGACAGGGAGATCAAAATAACTCATGTAATATATGGGAAGGGAAGATAACACAGATTTAACTAAATTCAATTTCCTCCCATAATTCAGAAAGTCAACTATTCCACACAACCTTCTTTCAATTCTCTGAACAATAGGCAAGAAGTGTTCCACAGCAGGTTTATTCAAGCTCAGGGGCAAACCAAGATAGGTAAAAGGCAAGGAACCAGTGAGGCAAGAGAGGGTATTAGCAAAATGCCCAAGCCTCTCGGAATCCATATTAATTGGCATCATGCTGGACTTGTAATAATTGACTTTGAGTCCAGTGGAGAGAGCAAAAGTGCCAAAGTGCCTGACGAAGGCATCGCGCATATCTTCCCAGGAGTCGATGCTATCCGGGGGGAGAGTGTTGATCCACTGCCTGCACGCTCCCTCCATCATCAGGGGGAGGTAGCGGGCTGCTAGTAGGTCGGTGTGGCCAGCGATCCCCATCGCCATGAGGTAGGTGTCCAGCCACATGGAGGGGTCGTACAAAGGATCATACTTATCTATTTCCATTGGCGCTTTGAAGTTCGCCGGGTATTTTTCGCCTCGGATCATCGGTCCGAAGCATCGGGGCCCGAGTCGGCTTAGCGACCCCATCGGCTCGCCATCGCGGCGATTGGTTAGGGTGTGTCGCAGGTCGTCGGGCTGGCGTGCGCGCCAGCTCTGGTTGTTGATGATGTGGGTGCGGGCGTCAACGGGCTGACCGTTGGCGGCGACGAAGTTGGTCGCTGGCCTGGGGTCGTTGGTGGAGAGTGTCGCGTTCGCGGGTCGGTGCTGGAGCTGCAGTGGTTTGGGTGGCGGGCAGTTGAGGGTGTTTGCCGCTAATGGACGGCCACTTGAGGCCGCCCTGCTGCCCGATGAACGTGAGTACATCCGGCCTTGTGAGTCGACGCCTGCGTTTTTTTGCTCGACTGCCTTTGCGAGCAGGGCCTTGACGTACTGGATCTATAGGGCGCCGTCCCCGGTGGTCGTGATGTTGTCGGCCGCTGCTCGGCCTGCCACGAGGTTATCCATCGGGGTGGAGAACAATGGGAGGCCGTTCGCGTCTCGTTCCCGTGAGGAGACCACTATCCGCGGCTGGTACCTGGGGGTGCGCGGTTGGGTGGAGGTGGGGCGCCCCTCGCCGTCGACCCTGGTGGGGGCCGGGCGCTTCCTCCTGGCGGCGCGTTCTCGCAGATCGCGCGCTCGGCCACGCGGGCCGGATCATTCACGTCGTCGAAGTTCAGGGCGCGCCCCTGGACGGTGGGGTTCAGGCGCGACCTGATTCGTTGCTGGTGGTAGCGCGACAGCTCCTGCGCCGTCACTTGCTCGAGGTGAAATTTTTCGCGCTCGGCTTGCTCTTTGCGGACTACTTTCGCCAGCTTCAGGCGGAGTTCCTCGACCTCCGTTGCCATTGTGTTGGGAGGGATCGGGGTGGAGAAGGGATCCTCCGGTGGGTCGGTGCCAGTCGCCATGTAGGTCGCGGTGTGGCGACCGGTCCCGTCGAGGAGATCGGCGGAGTTCTCCGACCCGGAGTCATAGTCGAAGATCCCAAGGATGGAGGGATCCTCGAAGTCTCCTACGTTGGAGACCTGAGTGACGCCGGAGTCGCTGAATCGGCGTCGTCGTTGAGGGTCGCGTCTTCCGCGGCCGCGATGGTTTCGGCCACGTCGCTGTGGACCGAGTTGTACTCGGAGGCTAGGCGGTGGATCGTGCGGACCTGGCTCTCGGAGAGCCGGTCGCGTGGCGCCGACTCGCGGATGCGAGCCGAGTCCTCCGAGACGATGATGTCGGTGAGGCCGACGAAGAGGCTGATCGTGCCGACTGGCAAGATCATGCTATGCGTGACGGGTCGCGCCGCCGGGACGTAGCTGCTCGGCAAGATCTGGAGCATCTCGCCGATCGCTATAATGCGGCCGGTGGCGACCGACTCGTTGATGGGCAGATTGGATCTCGCCGCAGAACACCGGCCAGGCCCCACGGTGGGTGCCACTGTCGTGGGAATGTCCACGGCAGATGCTGCAATCGGCAGCGAGTAGTAGAACATAGGGCAAGGGCGGCCAGCCATCTACGGTGCAAGATGACGGCGGAGACACAGGGTTTTACCCAGATTCGGCCCCCCGGAGGGTAAAGGCCTACTCCTGCTAGATTGTATTGTGATGGAAGTACAATGGGGCGAGCTCGACGGCTAGGCGGCGAGTCGCTTTGGTGGATGATGAAACGTATCCTCTACACGCCCTGTAGGGAGTTTTATATAGACTCACCCCCCTAGGGTTTACATATCTCAAATGAATCAGTTAAGGTTTCGGCACTCGTTTAACCTAATCCGACTGGGCCTATCTACTCTCCTTGGACTTCAGCTTGGATCCACGCCAGGCCTTGACCCAGTCGCCGTCCTGCAGGCCCACTCGCCAGTTCCTGGGCCAGTCGGAAACGTCCTGCTGGGTATACCCCGGTAGGAATATCCTCATCACAAGGGGTTTAATCACAAGTATGTATTAGTCCAAGTAAGGTCGGTACATTAGCACAGGTTCACCCACACAACAATTATAAAACCAAAGAAGACTACTCAGCTATATGAAGCAAAAGCACTTGATAGTATTCCCATGTGTCCTCGAGAATGGTTGGTCCTCGTTAGTATTTCCACCGGCTTGTCCTTTGCTAAGAAAGTATTGGGCCACTTGCTGAATTTGTTCGTTTTCTTTATTACTTGCACTTTGTTTCTTTGCTTTATTAGAAACCCCTAAAATTCCATTGCTAAGTATTTATAGAGATTTCCTGCTCCATACCACTAGTCAACACCTTCTGCTCCTCATTGGGATCGACACTCCTATTTATCGAAAGTACTACGATACACCCCCTATACTTATGGGTCATCAAGAGTAACTGGATAGTAGCGAGTCAGCAAAAACCTTAGAGGTTGAGTCGATCGTGTTTGCTAATCTGGCAGCGACACCTTTACTACAAAGATCGGCAACATTTTTTTTTGAGGGTAAAACAGTAGGGCAAAAAACCCCACTTCAATTTTTATATATTATAGAGAGTTACAAAAGAATATTTACAAACATATTCCACCTCAAAAAAGAGGGATAACATTCTAATCAGCTATCACCTGTCTAAATTGGTTTCAATCCAATCCTTAAGGCCCTGATAATACTTCTTCTTAATTCTATAAAGGACCCATCTTAATTCTTGGGCTACAATAGGCAAGAAGTGTTCCACAGCAGGTTTATTCAAGCTCAGGGGCAAACCAAGATAGGTAAAAGGTAAGGAACCAGTGAGGCAAGAGAGGGTATTAGAAAAATGCCCAAGCCTCTCAGAATCCATATTAATTGGCATCATGCTGGACTTGGAATAATTGACTTTGAGTCCAGTGGAAAGAGCAAAAGTATGTAGGATTGCTTTAAGACACAAGAGTTGCTCTGAATCAGCCTTAAGGATTACTAAAGTGTCATCTGCATACTGAACCACAGGGAAGTCAGGACATAATACATTCTCAGTGGGCAAAGAAAGAAGACCCAGGTTCAATGCCTTATTGAGGATACTTTGAAGGAGATCAGCAGCCAGCACAAACAATAGAGGAGACAAAGGATCTCCTTGCCTGACACCCCTTCTACAGTAAAAAAAATTCCCAGGTACACCATTTAAAAGCACAGAGGAAGAAGCAGACCCAAAGATCATCTGAATCCAAGAAATCCATTTAACTCCAAAACCTTTGGCTTTAAGGATATTGATGATTGCAAAATGCTCAATTCTGTCAAAAGCCTTCTCAAAATCCAACTTTAGAATTAAAATTTCCTCCTTTGACTTGTGGCATTGATCAAGAAATTCAAATGCCCAACCTAAACAGTCTTGAATAGATCTTTGCTTGAGGAAACCATATTGATTCTTGTGAACAAGTTTAAGAATGACTTTTTGCAGTATATTGGCCAGAATCTTGGTGATAATCTTAAAGACACTATTTAGCAAAGAAATAGGCCTAAAATCAGCAGGAGTCAAAGGAGCAGCAATTTTTGGAATGAGGGTGATGAAAGAAGAATTAATGCTTTCCAAAGAGACATTCCCTTCATAGAACTCAACAAGTAGATGCTTCACATCATCCTTGATAATAGGCCAGCAAAGCTTCATGAATTCATTATTAAAACCATCAGGGCCAGGGGACTTATCATTAGGCAAATTTGTGATGACTTCATAAATCTCCTCATCAGAGAAAGGCTTTTCCAAAGCTTCCCTTTCCTCCTGGCTTAAGCAGTCACCAGCCAAGTCATTAAGATTGAAATGCATTTCAGGCTTATCAGAAGTGCCCATTCTATCTTTAAAGGAATTCCAAAGAAGATTTGCTTTTCCATCATGATCATAGATCTCATGATCAGAATCATCTTTGAGCATGGAAATGTAGTTATGTCTATAACTGATGGTAGCTCTGGAGTGAAAGAATTTGGTGTTCTCATCCCCCAGTTTAACCCATTTAATTTTTCCTCTCTGTTTCCAATAAGTATTTTGGTTTTGTAAAAGAGAAATAATAAGATCCTTCAGGATATCCCTAAGATTCCACTCATGAACAGTAAGAGTTCTCATTTCCTCCATGATATCAAGCAAGTCAATGGTGGCATTAACATTACAGATTTGTGCCTTTAGGCAAGGTAGCTGTTTGGCCCAAAGCATTAGCCCTCTTCTCACATTTTTGAATTTAGCATTTTTTTTGTGCAGAATCCAGAAAACCCACAGGAATGTTCCACGCATTTTGAACAATAGCTTTAAACTCCTTATGATGTAACCAATGGTTTTCAAATCTGAACACCTGAGCTTTTGGAATCATTGTGCCAATGGTAATGACACAGGGAAGGTGATCAGAAGTGGGCTTAGCAAGAGGAGCAACAAAAGTGGAGGGAAAACTCTGAGTCCAGACAGCAGAAGTAAAAAACCAATCCAATCTTTCCAATAGAGGATCCTTCTGCATGTTACTCCAAGTGAACTTTCTACCCTTAAGTGGTAATTCAATGAGACCCAAATTATTAATGGCTTCATTAAAGAGAAGCATACCATTCACATCTCCTCCCAATTTGTTTCTATCAGAAGGCTGTCTACAGAAGTTAAAATCTCCCACAATAAGCCAATCCACATCATCAGGCATATCAATGATGCCAAACCAGTCTAAAAATTCAGACTTTTTTTCAGGTAAACATGGCCCATAAATGTTGGAGAGGATCCAGGATTTATTGGACAAGAGAGATGTCAAGGTAATGGAGATAGAGAACTCATTGAGGAAAGAAAGTTGTCCAGAGAACAGGGAGCCATTCCAAATGGTGATCAAACCTCCAGATGCACCTCTGGAGGGAAGAAAATCAAAGTTGGTAAATTTGGAGGGGCAGAATTTTTTAATGTAGGAGCTATCAAAATCCTCTCGCTTAGTTTCTTGGAGGCAGATAATATCACAGCCAGACTCCTCAATTTTGCTTCTGAGAGCAAACCATTTTTTATCAGAATTGATTCCCCTGATATTCCAATTCAGGATCTTCCAAGTTCTGTTGTTATTCATTAAGAAACCAGGAGCAAGTATAGATGTGGGGTGATGTAAATAATGTAATCACCCAGAAGAGAAAACAGCAAATACAGAGACAAAAGCTCAACCAATTTAGAGTATCACATAGATGATCCACAACAAGTACCCTCCACATTGCAATATCACAATCACAGAACACATAACAGGGAGTCAACAAGACTCCAGCAAAAGATTTAGTTTGATACATTAACACACTTAAGAAGAGGTCTTCTTCCTGGCTTTCTGTCCACAGGTACCAGCAGCCCCAGACTTCTTCTTGCCACCAATCCCCAAGCTGGAAGAGTGACCTCCTTTAATGCTGCCTTTTGTAGGAGCCTTAATAGCCACATCATTGGTCTTCCCTTTCTTGAGTAACCTCTTCTCCAGGTCTACATCTTTAACCTTCCAGAATGAAGCAGCAAGATTTTTAACCACTTTGGCAGTCATGCAAGGAGGGGCAGCATTACAAACCAGGCAATCAACAATTTGACAATTTAAGTGACTTGTAAAACCCCCCATTTAGTTCAACAATCCTAGGACTTCTTCTCACCTCAGATTCCACAAGAGGTTCCTTGCCCTTTCTCTTTCTAGCAGGGGTAGATGGTGAGCCTGAAGATTTATTGACTTTAATACCCAGGCAAGAAGGGGCCATCTGGGAAAAATTCTCATTAGGAATGATGAAAGATATTGAACTTTCCTCAGCAATAGGTTCTTTAATAATTTCCCATAAAGGAGAAGTAAGAAATCCCTTGACCCAATTAAACTTCTCAGGAGTAGCAAGCATGAGAGTAATGAAGTTAAACCAACTTACAGGAATATCAAATTTAAGAGAACCCTTTGAAGAAGATTCCTTCTGGATATGGGGAGCAAAATAATTCTCCCAAAGCTCCAAGCCTTGTTGGGAAAATCCCTGCTTGGCAACATGCACATTAGGAATGGTAATAAATGTTCTTACCATCCCAACCTGAAGGTGAGCCTCATTTGGGGAAAGAAGGTGCTGAACCTCCAGCATCCAATCATCATTCTCAGGGGCCACAGTACTTGAATCCATAGGACTTCCAGTCTCCTCCTCAGCATCAGCATTAGGCTCCTCCTCATCAGCCAGATAGTTTTGAAAGATATTTTGCAGGCCTTCCCCAATGCCAACCCCTTGAGGTGCAACTACTACACCAAGCTCCTCCACAGCCTCAGGATCATTAACAGATTCATCATCATCAGACTCCCAGTCTTGAACAATGACACATGTAACTCCACTGTTCACATCCTGAGGTGGCAGATGCTAATTTTCAATAGGCATGTCTTCTCCAGGAGCAATGACATGGCCTTGAACAGGAGTAGCAGCAGCCTCCCAGGGGCCCCAACCTTCAGCATTCCCACCATCAGGAGCAAGGTCCTGCACAGGAGCCATCCACTGACCCCAATCACCCCCAGGAGCAGGGGGGGGAGGTGGCACCTGAGGTCCAAAGACTGGCCCATGTGCAGGAACAGGGTGTGGGTCCACATTGTCATCAGGCAGTGGGTCCTCTTCAGGCGGGCCCCCACCAAGCAAGTGACTCTGAAGAACTTCAACAGAAAAAGTCCATGACTCTGTCTCCACCAGGTCACCTATGGTAAACTGCACACTCTTGGGGATGCCAACCAAATCAGTCACACGAATTTTAGCAACAATACTACCCTTTTGATCAGGGTCCCTCTCCCACAGGAGAACTTTTCCAATGTCCGCAAAGATAGCATTCAGATCCTCCATATGCCAGTGGTCAAGGGGAGGCCCAACCAGCATCACCCAGCACTCATTATTAAACTGAATCCAACGCCAGTTATCTCCCTCATTGTGCTTGACAAAAGAAACATGCACATCTTGAAACGGGATCGGGCTCGCCGCAATGAGTCTATCACGGTCGCTGACATGGTGGAACAGCACATATGCAGACCCAAAGGGACAATTCGGTATATCTCTGAAGTGCACTCCAACCTCATTGTTGAAGAAATCAACCAAGACACCATGAATATTTAAGAACGGAACCGGACCAGGAGGGAGGGGAAAAATGTTAGCAATAGCATACTGTTCATGTGCTCGTGACCTCCGAGGCAACACCACCCTTTTAACACGATTCCGCCCAGCCACTTGCATAATCTGGAAGCCATTCGGCAGGAAAGGCGCAGGATCAATTGGAATGTTCGCCATTGCGACGCCCTTCGCCGGCGACGAGCAGGAGGGGAATGGGGTTTCAGCGAGCGAGGGAGTTGAGGAGACGGGGGAAGTGGTAGTTGTTTTTTGCAACGAGGAAGTGAACTCGTGAAAACTGCCGTGAATGACGGGCCGGGAATGAGAAACCACCTGGGCCTTGAACCATCCCTCATACGATTTGTCGGGCCAAGTACAATTAGGGAAAGAGGGAAATTTCAGAAAAGGAAGGAGCCCAGGCAATTTAAAAGCAGCGCGATTAGCGCCCCCCCCCCCCCCCAGACCTGACCGGCGTTACCTTCGACTTAAAACCCTCATCAGTGAGCACCTGAGCATAAGATCTGCCATGATGACCTGATTTGAATTCCCCATTAATATGATGCTCAATCACAGGCGAAGGACCCTCAGGTGACGTAGGAAATTTGAGTCTTTGAAAAACCGAGCCACCTTTACCGGGAGGCTTTAAAGAAGGAGATTTTTTTGCACTTTCTTTTTTGTACGTGACAACTTTCCATTCCTTAGCAGATTCCTTGTAAAATTCCCTTTCTTCATGAATCCAGTTCGGACCCCCATTACCCCAAAGATTGACATGGATCACAAAAGAATGGCATGAAAACTTGGAGATATTGTAGATCTCAAAACCCACTGCCCAAGAAGCAACCGAGAAACGAAAAGTTCTATCTTGCAAAAGCTTCACCTGGAATTTAGAAGCAATACCACCAAAACAGGCTTGAAGAGCAAGACTAACAGTATGAAAGTCCAACTTAAAATTTTCCCTCCCAAAAGAACAAACCAGATAAAATGGTCTCTTCCTGAACCCACCAATGAAATTAACTTGATGCCTGAATTTATCAAAAATCCTCTTCTCAAAATCACGCCCTAAAGAAAAATCCAGGGCAGGTCGACATGAAGCAACATCTTTAGAAGCAACCTCTTTGGAAGCACAACCTGAGGGAAGATTTTCCGAGAAATCCAGAGATCTAGGCGCCAACCTCTCAATATTGGTGGAAATTTTTTTAACCAAAGGGCTTGGTAAAATTTGAGAACCAACCACAACCCTCTTCACCTGGAGATCAATGGAGATACCAGAAGCCACCACCTCGCCATGAACCAAATATCTAGCATCAATCACAACCTCATTATGATTGAGGAGAACAAGCCTTTTAGAACTAGGAAAAAGCATGAGAAAACCCTTGGAAGGCTCAAGATCATCAGCTGGCAAAGAGGAGCAAAGGGCATGCCATTTCAAACCAGTGTCCTCATCCGATCCAGTGATGGTAGGAGATCTACCAAGAAATCCAGATGAAGGATCCAAATAATCATTAACACGAGAGAGATGAGAGGGGAACCTCAAAACGGATCCAACAGAGATCTTCTCCCCATTTTCCAAACATCGTCCCTCAAGAGGGGAGCCTTTAGCATTGAGAAGAACCAGCCAAGAATCAGCCGAGACAACGAGAGAGCCTTCCACGAACTTACCACCCGTGGTCACACCAGAGTAGGTGACCTTCCAGCAACCTCCAGAGGAATCCATGCAGAGCCTACGCCGGCAAGGCGCCGATGAGAGCCGGAGGTCGCCCCACGGACACCTCAGAGGAGCCTCATGCCTCGGAAATCGTGCGACCACAAGCATCCAAGTAAGATCAGCAACATTACGAAGTGTTCATGATGTGTTACTGTTAGACAGTGATGAGCCGATAAATTATTTGGAAGCGATGGTGGGATATGATTCCGAGTCATGGATTGGATCCATGAGATCCGAGTTAATGTTCATGGAAGAAAATCAAGTTTGGAACTTGGTTGATCTGCCAGGCGGTGTAAGAACCGTCGAGTGCAAATGGGTCCTTAAGAAGAAAAATGACATGGATGGAAATGTTTCTATCTATAAAGCACTTCTTTTCACGAAGGGGTTCTGACAAGTTCAAGGAGTTGATTACGACGAGACCTTCTCGCCCGTAACGATGCTTAAATCAGTTCGGATCATGTTAGCTATAGCAACCTATTTCGACTATGAGATATGGCAGATGGATGTCAAAACGGCTTTCCTTAACGGAAATTTTTTTGAGGGCTTGTATATGATACAACCCGAGGGTTTTATCGATCCGAATAATTCTGACAAAGTGTGCAAACTTCAGAAATCCATTTATGGGTTGAAGCAAGCATCTCGGAGTTAGAATATTCGCTTTGATGAGGTAGTCAAATCATTTGGCTTCATCAAAAGTGATCATGATTCTTTTTTGTACAAGAAGTTTAGTGGGAGCAAAGTAAACTTTCTAATATTATATGTGGATGACATATTATTGATTGGAAATGATTTCCAGATGTTGCAAGAAACCAAGGAATCATTGAAAATGAGTTTTTCAATGAAAGACTTGGGTGAGGCAATATATATTCTCGGAATATGGATCTATAGATATATATCAAGACGACCCATTGGATTGATTCAGATACATATTTGGACAAAGTGTTGAATAAATTCAACAGGGAATCGTCTAAGAAGGGGTTCTTACCGATGTCCCATGGTGTAAAACTTAGCAAGACTCGGTGTCCTTCGATGACTGATGAGCGAAGTCGGATGAGTGCGATTCCGTATGCTTCTACAGTCGGATCCATCATGTATGCCATGATTTGTACTAGGACGAATGTTTCATATGCTCTAAGTGTTGTGAGGACATACCATGCTGATCCTGGAGAAATCCACTAGACAGCGGATAAAAATATCCTAAAGTACTTGAGAAGGACTAAGGATATGTTTTTGGTTTATGGAGGTGAGGATGAACTCGGTGTAAAGGGTTACATGGATGCGAGTTATCTTACCGAATCTGATGTGTCTGCATCTACAATAGAGGATCAGTATATTGCCGCCTCGGAGGCAACAAAGGAAGTTGTTTTGATGAGGAATTTCCTCATGGATCTTGGTGTGGTTCAGGGCTCGTCCAATCCGTTAGACGTGTATTGTGAAAACACCAGAAGAACAAGCACATACTCAGGCGGTACCACCTGATTCGCCAATTCATGGATCAGGGTGATATCAAGTTATGCAAGGTACACACGAATGAAAATATTGCGAATCCATTGACAAAGCCGTTACCACATCCGAAGCATGAGGTGCACCTAAGAGCTATGGGCATTAGATGCTTAGACATGTGATGTCGGAAGATTGACTCTAGTGCAAGTGGGAGACTGTTGCGAATATGCCCTAGAGGCAATCATGTATGATGATATTTGCCATTGTATTCAAAAAGATATTAAGTTGTCCTTGTATAAAAATCTGATGTGTATCATTGAATATGTGATTCGGTTGTGGAACTATACATTCATGTTGTTTGTACTAAATATCCTTGGTCATCGAGGTTGTGCTGGACACACAACTTAGACCAATGTGAAAGTCGGCCGATGACTTGGTTCCACTTGTAATGGGCATGGAGATGCTATTCCGACTTACATAGATTCGGCTAAAAAGTTTAGCGAGTAGGATTGATCCATATTGAGGTACAACGAACAAGTTGTCATTTGTATATCTCAATCAATGTAATCCTTAGACCTGAGGTTGTTGCATAGTCCGAGTTGATGATCACCGACTTAGGTTCTGTCAAACACTGATCCGTAATTGTGCAGTTAATAAAGGCAGAGTTCAGGTCGACTAATAATCAAGTTGCGTGATGTGAATAACCAAGATGGGATTTTGCCCCTCCACTTGGAGATATATTATCTGGGCCCTCTCGGATGATATGATTTGGAAAGCATGGCCATGCACGAATCGGTTAAGTGTTAACCGAGGTGGTCGACTAAGATTTAGTCGGATGAATCACTTATCTCGGATCGAGAAGAGAGTAGGACTATTTAAGGGATGACAAATATTCTCGTATAGTTTGACAAGGTATATCTTGAGGCAAAAGGGACTTGCACGTAAGTTGCATTGGAAAGGGAAGTCATCATGACTCTTTGGTACTTGGGAGTCGGCATGTTCTGCTAGGATCCGCTACCGACTGATCGGTTGAGAGTCGAACTCCAATCATGTCCAAGTTTCCATGAGCCTGCGGGGTCACGCACTTTAGAGCGGAAGCAAGTTCAGATTGGATCTGAACCAGAAATCTGGTTGGGTTAGACCTGAGCCAGATTTGTGCTGAGTCAGTGAGTCAGACTCATGGTGACTAATATTATATGGGATTTAGTGAATGGGCCACGAGTGAGTGGAGGCCATGTTCACTCCCAATATATAGTAGGGCACAAAAACCCAGGAGGGTTGATCAGTTAGGTCATTCCATGCGTTGGAAACCCTAGCTCCATAGCAGTGCAGCCGTCGTATCGAACCTAGAAGTTCGCCACCGGTGCTTCTCCTTGTACATGTGGATACCAGCAGAGGTGATGTATGATCAGCACAAAGACGATCGGATCGGATCGTATCTTGTGAACTGCACTGCATTCAGCTGATGCGCTTCATCAGTAATACGCAACTGCGCGTCTAGTGGTAATCCTCGTGGCCTTCTACCTCAGCTAGATCTTGGGATCACCGCGTTAAAGGAAAAAGGTTTTGTTTTATCTCTACGTGGCCCAACAGTTTCACATATAGAAAACATAGCATTGTGGTATTCAGCTTGTCCCTCATGGAGTAGAAAAACATAAATTCATTGGACACCTTCAAAGTTCATAAGGGTGACTAGATACAAATAGTTCAAGAACAAGCAATATCATCATTATGAATAAATCAATAAGTTTTGGGACAATGCACATAGAACTAAGAATGACAACTATTCTCTCTTAATTGGTGCATAAATATAGAAGGTGGAGACTCAATATAAAAGTGAGAAGAAAGGCCCTTCAACGGGAAGTAGGGATTTCAAGTTTCATAAAGAGCTTCCAAAAATTATGGTACTTTTTAGCTTTCAGCTCTCATTTCCCCTATCATAAGCATCTTGAAGTGATTAAGTTTAAAGTGAAACAAATATGGAGTATATGATTGACAAATCATAAGTTGGCAATCTTATGTCCCTTGAGTACGAGGGTCGTTCCACATGCTACTCAACTTTAGTCACCGGTAAGTTCTTGTCATAGTAAGTATATGTGTATCACAAAGAATTGCAATGGGGTTCCCCTTGCCCCATGATACAGGAGCTATCCCATATCAAAATGACAAGGCAACAGATAATGAGCATCTTGGCGATCTTTTTATTTGCTATTTGCGTAGGTTTTTATTGAGGATGCTTCACAGATTGCTCACTATGGTTATGCTGCAAGTTTCCACCATGACTAGGCATGACTTAGGCTAGCGGCCCAAGCGTTTCTCTAACACATATACATAACTCCATGGACTTACAAGCTCCCCTTTTACTTCACACCGTCGACATCCGCAAACAAAAGATCATGATATCAACTAGGTAATATGTACAGGTGTTTAAAGCGTTCCCCATGACAGCACGGTTCTGCTAATTCCCAACTTATAAGTGCAAGCATATACTACATAGATGACACAATGGTTCAAGCTTATTAGGTGCAAAAAGTAAAGTGTGCCATCAAGTTTGTGAGAGCTTTAATCACTAGTTATTCTCATCACAAGTTTAATTTGGAAGATAGATAAAACAAGAATATACTTGGAATGGTGTAACACACCATGCATAGGAATTTATAGTGGACTCTTTGGAATAACTTTGTTTCTTGGGAGTTAGATGCATGAGTAGAGATTACTCAATACAAGCGGAGGCTAGCAAAAGACTGGGAGTGACCAACTAAAAGAGTAATAATGGCCATAATCATGTAGAGAGACAAAACATTATCAACTAAAGCATAAAGTGGTATCACAAGTCAAAAACTAAATGATCATAGATGCTAAGGTGACTGGTTCATAGTCATAACATGGTGTGAGCATGTGCCAAGTTAACCCAAACAAAGCATAAAAGGAGAATAACAAAATATTATGCTTTTGTATGCTAAAACAACGCATGATTCTTGCAAGGCACATAAAGCAATCTCAATTGTTTGGAATAAGTCATGTTACAGTAATAAATACTAAGCATAAGCTCAAAACAACATCTAGCATGACATGATAAAGTTTAAGCCATAGTCAAAACAAGCTCTCTTTTGTACCACTTAAGCATGAAACTTTCTACTCTTTTCCAACACCAATCAACTTATTTGAAACAACACAGTAAAGTAGGAGTCCAACTACTTTATTCAAGCAAACTAAGCAAACGAGAACCAATAAAAACGAAGTGTCCAGAAAGAGACCTCAGTTTTTTATTGATCAAGAAGGGGATGCCTTGGGCATGCCCAAGCTTTGATGCTTGTACCTCTTGAATATTTCTTGGGTTGACACGGGGTGGCATCCCCAAGCTTGAGCTTTTGTCCATTCTTCGTCTCATCACATCATTCTTCCCCTACACTTGAAAATTTTCCTCCATACAAAAACTTCACACAATCTTCATTAGCAACATTAGTGCATTCAAGATAACAAACCTTTGGGTTTAGTTTCAACATAGCAAAACATCCATTAAAAACACAAGGTACTATATCAATTCCTTTAAAAAGCTCAAGTGAGCAAGAAGAACTCAAAAAGAAACCGATAAAGAAGCAAATGCAATAATGGCAGAAATCTAATAAAACAGACAAGTAGTTAAAAAACCATTTTTTCGAATACCTTTTGTTGCTCAAATTGAAAAGTGTTGAACTAACGAAAGTTAGATACCAACCCGGGGCATTTACTCTATGAAGCACCGATTTTTTCGAAGACCTTCTGTTACAACTCAATGCGACCTACAGAGATTTTTCTGAAACCAAAAACAGCAGAAAACAGGCAACTGGCACTACGGCATCTTGTTAATAGGTTAGTCCCAGAAAATTATAGACATGCATGGAACATCAAAAATTATAGATACGTTTATGATGTATCAATGACACACTGGTAGATCCTCTACTCAAGAAACACAAGACCAAACCTTGGAGGAGCAAAATTATGCACAAGATGAACACTATGACCCTAATGCAGAGACGATTTATCCAAGAGAAGAAAAAGAGACAAGCAAAGAAGATGAAGATGTTGTAGTAGAAAAGAAGAAAAGCAATAAGAAGCAACAAAAGAAAGCAACTAAAGAGACTGATCCCCCACAAAAGGTAAAAGACAAGAATAAGAAAGTTGAGAAAAACTTCCATATCCAGATCGCAAAAGAAAGCACCGGATCATGTAATCTATGATTCATTCAAAAAGGCACTTGGTGACCTTCGTATAGAAATTCCATTTGCGGATGCAATAGAAGTTCCCAGCTATTCTAAATTTCTCCGTGATATTCTAAATAGAAAGTAAGAAATAACTGAAAACGGTTTCACGGTGACTAGTTATCCTACTAATGGGAAGTTATTGTCTAAGTTGGGAGATCCCAGAAAATCAACTATTTCATGTTCAATTGGCAAAACTGATATTCATAGTGTCTTGTGTGATTTAGGTGTAGGAGTTAGTGTAGTGCCATATTCCGTCTATAAAAGGTTAGGATTAGGGGAGTATTCCCCTACTTATATCACTTTACAGATGGCTAAAAAATGCACTAAACAACCTATTGGTAAGATAGAGGATGTTCTACTTAGAATAGATGAGCATGTTATTCCCACTGATTTCATTATTCTTGATATACCACAGGATGAAAAATCATCTATAATACTTCAAAGACCTTTACTTAGCACTGCATGAGCGTCCGTTGATTGTGCGGAAGGAAAAATAATCATCAATGTTGATGATGCTAAAATCATCCGGTATCTTCCAAAGAAACTAGAAGATGGAGAAAGGAATATTCCACCTGCAAAACGAGTTTAAACGGTAAGTGCCCTTGATAAGGAGAAACGCAAGGTAAGAATTCGAGAATGGAGAGGGGGTTGAAATATTCAACCATTCTTAATAAAATGCTTAATGGGAGTCAAACCATCACATTAAAGAAATAAAGTTAAATGAATAAAATGTTCATCGCATTCCTAAAACTTTTTCGCATACATTCTTGCGGAAGCACGTCCGTAAAGACGTAGCTGTCAAAAGGTAGTAGAAATATCGATCGAATAAGCATAGATTTAGTGTGGAAATTAAATTTTGAGTTTTATCTACAAGAACTAGCCTAAACATATTATTCTGATTAAAAAGAGCATCTCTAAAATTTTTGGGAAAAAAGCATGTCCTGGAGAGTCTAACGACCAACTATACGGCCGGAATATTATTCCAGACATATAGTTGCGGCCGTATAGTTACCGACTCCCATTTTCACAAAGTGTATCTCGGGACACAGAAGGTTTAACGACCAACTATAGGCGGGAGCTTTTTGGTCCAGCTGTATAGTTGCGACTGTATAGTTGAAATATGGCATAAAGCAACCCTAATTGTTGACACCGCCGCAATTATACCTCGGGAACTACTTATCCTGCCCGTATAGTTCCCTCCGTATAGTTCGGACGACCTCTTAAACGAGCCAGCAGGGCAAGGCCTTCTCCTCCTCCTCACTTTTTATCTAATATTCTCTCTCCAAACCTCTCAAAATCCACCTAGAATTTTTGATTCTTCGTGGATTTTGTTCATTTGAGTTGGGGAATCATCAGATCGTGCATCAAGATGAACAAGCTCGGTAGCATTTTTTGCAAAAGTAAGCGCCAACGCGGTGAGGGCTCGGTGCTCCCGGCTGAGCTCGACAGCAAGTATGCCATGGTTTCAACAAGGAAGGTGATCCCCACACGTTGGGCTGATGATGGCTTTCTCAGCGCAGCATGGTTGAGGGCGGACTTCGACAACATGTGTGCAAATGAAGGGCAATCACTCCTCGCATATGCAAGACACTACACCTACATTGAGCTCACCTTTGAGTTCCTCGCCTCCTTCTACGACGACAACAAGGAGAAAGGTAATGCATGCATAGTGAGCTTCACCATTAACTAGCTGCCATGTCAAATCACTTTTCAACAATTTTGTGAAGCTTTTGGATTTTCTCAACAAGGGGAATCAATTGTTACAAATTTGTATAGCGTCTCAAGTGGATAAACTTGGGAGGTTATTTCTGTTAGGTGGCAGGGACTTCTAACAGAAGAAGATGTCCACCATTCAGAACCCGACAATCTGCTACTTCGCCTTGTTTCTCGCCAACACATTGTTGGGAAGAGGAGATACCGGCTCCATGGCCAATGCAGACATGGCCATTTATCACCAAGGCACTCATCCCCGACGCACCGTAGAGTCCTAGTCCTGCAACTCTATTCCTCCAGCACCTTCGCCACCAGAGCAAAAAAAAAGAAAGGTGATATTCACATTGGCGTATTGGTAACCTACCTTGTCCAAGCTTGTGGAATTCCAATACCTGTTATGCAACCTGATGATGGCTCCATACTTATGGATGTCAAATATATAACTACATGTGGCTTCCTCGGTGTCTACCGAGCTAACAGGAGGCTCCGCGCATATTCATTTGGTTATCTTGATGTTGCACGGGATGAGAAGGTGTCGTTGCCTTGTCCACAAGCCTTCTTGATTTTGGACAAGAACAACTGGATCCTCAACAAGGATCAAGTGATGGAGATCATCACAGGGCTCCATCCTGACCCTTAGGGGGGTGACCAAGAGGAGGAGTGGGATGACCAGGAGGAAGAGCAGGACAATCCCGACTGGGAAGGACATCACCACCAATAGGAGGGACCTTGGGACCATGGCCCAATCAGCAGCAGGGGTTCAACAATGTCCCCTATCAAGAATTTTTGCAGCTCAACCAACGCGTTGGGGAGATCGACCACACTCTTCAGGGAGTGAATGAGGATGTTAGTTCCCTAAATAACAGCTTCAGTCACTTCATGACCCACTTCCCCTACTATTACCAGCAGTATCCGTACCCGCCGACGAATGATGGCAACAACTAAACAAGGCAACAACCTAAGCTTGGGGGAGGTTTGAAAACCTCCAAACTTTGCATTCATATTTTATTTTCTTCCATTTCATTGATTTTACTTGTTCAAAAATTGCCTGTTTACTTTTAGTTTGCATTCGTAAACCAAAAACACACACAAAATTAGTTGTAACTTTTATTGGAAATTTGTTTCTTTGTTTCTCTCGGAGATTGCTCAAATTCAGGTCATTTGGCAATAGGGAAATATAGTGGGGTTTAACTCATGTAAGAGAATGACGCAAGCAAGAGGAGGTATGACATTCCCTTCATCACCTCTTCTCCAATTTTAAATTGACCCTACAACTATTTGCTCGCTTGCACTTGAATCACTCCCCACTTAGCTTCTTATCCCATAAATTATATTCCCTTGCTAGTGTCTCCTTTTTAGCTTTGAAATAATGAGAAATGAACTTGGTTAAAATATTTCCAACATTTTTACAACAAAAAAGCATCCAAATGATGACTTGAGTCCATGTTTAGCCGAAAGGATTTGATTTTAGAAACTACTCAACCCCATTGAGCTTAATGTAATAGACTTGATAGTACTTTTGAATGAAATTGTTTGATAAAATGGATGCTTTGAAGTAGTAGAGATTATTCTAATGCTTTTCTAGTAATTAAAGTAAGATATTGCTTTACGCGTGTCATTACAACAATGTCATGCTCTACGGGGAACTATTAACTCTGCTGGCCAGTGAACGATCTAAATGTGGGAAACCACTTGATTTCGGCTATTGAGTTATGAAAGCGTTTATAGGTGCAGTGATATGACGGGTAAAAAATTTAGTCTCCTCGTGGTTTCACATTCCAAGTGAAGTTGTAGTACTCCTCTGGCCCATTATTGGTCAATAGTTATTTATTGGCATAGACACGAGTGCCCAGTCAACATGTTAAAAACAGTGGCATAATTTCTCTAAGGAAGAGCTGAAGTTTTTGAAAAGCAAGGAAAGGAAAAAGGTGCTTTGAGAGTCTTGAAATTTTGACGTGGGAGTAGATGAGTTATTCTTATATTGAATGTTTTTGGTTCCAACTTGAGTACTCTTAATTGATTAAAGAAACAAGAGCAAAACGTATTTCATCTCTCAACAAAGAGAGAAACCAAAATATATTTTTTCACTTTCCTAGCTAAACTATTGACACTTGCTCGGGCATATAACTTATTTTCTAGAAATCTATACATGGTTAGGAAGTGGACTCAGTGCAATCTTGTGAATACTTATATGATCATGATTAAGATTGCAGGAATTGTGCAGAAAGGAATTCGACACCAATTCGAGCTTTTAAGTTCTTTTATTTCAGTCTCCAGTCTCCTCTATTCTTCCTTATTTTCTTGTCACTCGAGGGCGAACAACATCTAAACTTGCGGGAGTTGATAGTTGTGAGCTTCGATACATTTTTAATGGATTTTCTTGATGGTTTTCATCTGGATTTGATGATTTTCTAGCTTTTCGTAACGCCAATACTTCGTTAGCGAAGGAAACATGGTTTTTAATGTGTGTTTCAGGTTCTTAACATCAACAGAGGGTTTTAACAGGAAAAATACAATATTTAGGCGAAAACAAGAATGTCTCTTTTTGGAAGCAATTGAGGGAGGAAACTAGTAGCTTTAACGAGCAACTATACGGCAGGGATATTTTCTCAGGCCTTATAGTTCCCGTTGTATACTTGCCACCGCCTTCGTCTTGTCAAAAGGGACAACTTGCGTGAAGAGGCCGAGGACGAAAACACAACACAACAGCCACCATTCCATCTAGAAGGGAGAAAGAAAAGATCCAGTGAAGAAGGGGAAACGTTCTTCATCTTGCTCCACGATCCTTGACCTCCTAGCCACATACCCCCATAGCCATTACTTGTACTTAAGAGAGAGAGAGAGAGAGAGAGAGAGAGAGAGAGAGATCTTCACCTTGCAAGATTAGGGTTTGAGATTGTTTCTTCCCATCTTGAATTGTGTTGGATTTATTTTCTATTATTATTGTGGATCTCCACAGTAATATCAAGAAGAACTCCATTTATTAAATTATATCGATGTTGCTTTACTGTCTCATGTGTGAGTTAGTTCCCTTGGGCATGGGAGATGTAAGGGATTGGCCTGTGAGATGTGATGTGCCTATATATTTTCCATTAGTTCGTGATTGATTTTACTTACTATATTATGTGTGCTTGACTATTTGTGGGATGCTAAATGCTTTTTGTCCAATTAAGGGCCGAGACAACATGATACTTTGTTCTACATAGATTGGTGACCCCCGATTGACACGGGGATATCAATAGAAAACTAGTTGAACTCGAGGAGCACGAGGAGCCACTATGCCCATTGCATTAGTCCGATCCAAGGAGCTTAATTGCTAAATAACCTGAAGGATATTAATCGTCTAGTGACTGACCATGGTTTTGGTGAGAGACTAGTAGGATCACTGTTCAAAAAATAGACCGCATTAATAGGCCGATTAATCGCTATTAGGGACCTGACTGTGTCGATTACCACTAATCGTTTAAGTTAATCGTTTTGCTTGATTAATAGCTCTGACACTCCGATTACTAGGTATGTTTCCGATTAACTACTACAGTAGGTCAAAAAAGTTGCAAGATTATTAACACATATCGCCCATCCATTTGCTAGCCCGCCCCAATGAAGTTGGTTTTTCGAAGCTCCCGCTCAATCCCTGCCTCCAGGAGCTCGATTTCTGCCATCATGAGCCCGTTCCTTGTTGTTGTTGACCAGTTCCTTGTCGTTGCCGATCAGACCTCAGATACAAGAGCTCGAGCTCCTTGAGGATCTCATCCGGGAGCTCGAGGCTGCCTTTAATAGGGTAGGTGGTTGAGGTGCAAGAGGAGTCATATGTGTTTTAGGTGCTAATTTTTGAAGGTTGCACCGATTAATAGCTGGCCAATTCAATCAGTTAATCTTCCGAATTCCGATTAGTTGCTACTCCCAAGACAACTGAGCAGTTAACGATTACCTATTTCCCTACCATTGAGTAGGATTATTGAAGTTGGGATGAAATCTACCAAGAGGAGTTTCAGCTAATTATGGGTTGCTCGCCTACACATATATTTATAAGATTATAATTATTAAACTCATCACTCATCCACCTGGCACATTTACTATCACCATGAACTGTATCTCCTCGTGCCTATTTTGTCTTCTGTAGAAAAGAACAATCAATCGAATTGTTTTTTTTTACTTTTATGCTTTTTATTTCTAAAGTTTGCATTCTAGTTTTATTTAAATACATTCAGTTTAATACAAAACTTTATTCTTATTTAAACACTTGCAATCAATTCACTCGAAGACCTGTGACAACTTTGAGTGTGACAGAGACTTCATTCATAAACACTTACCTTTGGGCTCCCTGTGGGATCGATACTTTAACTTCGAAACTAGCTACAAACGATCTATGCACTTACAGTTATCATGGTGGCATGCTCAAAACTCCAAAACCTGGTTCCCAAGTGTGACCCCTCTTCACAGACATGAGCTATCACCTAAAAAAGTGTGTGCAATCTAACTATTAGGGGGAAACTTCACGTTCCGGAGAAACCGGGTAGGATAGTGTCGCACCTTGTGACCCAACATGTTTTTACATCATCCTATGACCTAAATAAACACAAAACCAGAGAGATCTACGCCAGGCTATCCCTATCAGAAGAACGTCTAGGTGGGTAGATGATCCGAGACCCATAGATCAGGGTTTCGTAGGAAGAAGCGCTTCGGGACTTCGGTACACCTCCAAACCATGCATGTGACCCTAGCATGTGTAATAAAGTGTGGTGGCATGCTCAAAACTCCAAAACCTAGTCTCCAAGTGTGACCCCCTTCGCAGAGATGCGTTGTCTCCTAAAAACAAAGTGTCTGCAATCTAACTATTAGGAGGAAACTCCCCATTTCGGTGAAACCGGGGTTGATCTTGTCATAACATGTTACCAAACATGGTTGGGAATTTTCCTATGAAATAACCAATCACAAACCAAGAGAAAAGTCCACTAGGCTACCCCCGTGAGAGGAACATCTAGGGGGGTAAACGATCTAGTGCCCACGGATCAGGGTTTCATAGGAAGAAGCACTTTAGGGCATCGGAACACCTCAAGAACTTGCATCTGGCCCTAGAACATGCATGAAAGTGTGGTGTTATGTTGAAACATACAAAACCAAGTCCCTGGATGCATGTGTCCACCTTCACATTCATGCACTATAACCTAAAAGTGAAGGTTCTGGACTTATATAAGGGGGAAACTCCCTGTTCCGGTGAAACCGGGTAGGATACTGCCGCACCTTGTGAACCAACAAGATTTTACATCATCCTATGACCTAAAAAAACACAAAACAAGAGAGCTATACCAGGCTATCCCCATCATAAGAATGTCTTGGGGGTAGAGGCCCACGGATTAGGGTTCAACAACAAACCAAGCTCCAGGGCATCTGAATACCTCAAGAACTTGCATGTGGCCCTAGCACATACATGAAAGTGTGGTGTTATGTTGAAACATACAAAACATAGTCTCTGGGTGCATGTGTCCCCCTTCGCATGCATGCGTTGTAACATAAAATGTTCTTGACTTATATAAGGGGAAACTTCACGTTCCGGTGAAACCGGGTAAGATACTGCCACACCTTGTGAACCAACATAGTTTTACGTCATCCTATGACCTAAACAAACACAAAACAAGAGCTAGCTACGCCAGGCTGCCCCTATCAGAAGAACGTCTAGAGGTAGATGATCCGGGGCCCTCGGTCTACGGTTTTGCCGAAGAAGACCACCGGAGCGTCGGAATCACATGAAAACTTGCATGTGTACCTAGCATATGTGTGTGAGTGTGCTGCAAAGTTAGTAGGTGTCATGTATAGGTCCCAAGTGTGACCCCCTTCTCGGACATGCGTGCGTTAACACTTAGTAAAATCCTAAATTTTTATGTGGAAACTCTCGCCGTGGAACAACCGGAGCCTATTGTATGGCCGGCCGTCTAGACGCCAGTAGCAATACTACAATACCCCTTTCAAAAAAAATATTACAGTACTTGCTTCTCCGTCGTCTACGCTTCCATATCTACGTCTAGCTAGCTTGGAGGGGTAGTGCGTTTGCATGCATGTTGACCATATCGCTGGTTGCCCAGCTGCTCCTAGCTCCCACGCTCGGGCCTACGCGCACAGGAGGTAACCTGGAACGTCAGGAAAGCTTTGGAGTACCATCAGCGAGCCATCGATCGATCCATCGAGAGTGGAAGCACCATCCATCCTCCACCTATAGTTCCGTTCGTACCATGTCCGTCGGGAAAGCTGACCGTGATCGACACCACCAGGTCATGTCATGTGTCGTACATTCTAGCGATTCACGACTGCTCGGCCACTTCATGCACTCATGCATGATTGACTTGCCCAAAGCATCAACGGGCTATTTCAACAACCGCACAAAATTCAGTTTGTTATTACAAATATAGAATAATCATATTTGCTAGTTCTCATGCGTCTAAAAACTTCTAATGTGTCGGTCACCTCTCTCACCTTTAAGAAGAGGTGGGAACTAGGACAGGTTCAAGAGGAAGTGATGGTTTTCCTTTCTTTCTTTCTCCATTCATGCTTGCTATTCAACGATAGTTAATGGATTGTAGAATTCATGTGCAAACACAGCCGCTCTGGCCTATCGCCGGCCGGCCGGTCCTTGCAAGAAAAAAGCTAGTAAAAGACATGTAGGTCATATGGTTGCTTCACTTGGACGATCGACGTCCCTACTTGATTGCTAATGTCATGTCGAAAAATGATGCCTGGCGCACGAGAGACGTAACTCTCGGAATCACGAGTTTTTCAGGCCTGGAAGTAAATTCTAGGTATGGAGGCGATGAGCTATAGCCGTCCCCCTTGCTGCTGTGTTTTAGATCGATCAAGAAGGAATATATGAGCTTAGCTAGACGGCAACGTTTCCCCTTCTCTGCACGCATGCCCACGAAGCAGCGGGTGAATGGTTTGCGTTGGTTGGTCGCAGGCTCGTTCGATCGAGAGCGCAGCAGGCAGATACTGCCGCGTGCATGGGAGGGCCATGGCGATTGCCGATCCAGGACGCCAACTCATTGGGAGGGCGACACGGCGTTGGAGCGGGCCACTTTTTCGCATTACACATATTCTTGCTCTGCCCTGTTGCCTCTCCGGCCGGGCGTGGGCCCCACCTGGCCGGTACAATAATCTTTTACTCCTCGATCACTTCAATAATTGCTAGTGCCCAAATTAGAAACAAGGAATCTTCTTCCTCCAGAGAAATGCTACGCGCACTTCACTGCCCGGGGGCCGCGGGGCTAGAGTAAACTGTCACGTTACGGGTTAGATTAACAAGTCACTACATCGTTTTCTAAGGCGGAAAAGGCATAATGCAATATATTATTATCTACTAAAACAAACTATTACGAGAACATCTTTACAAAATCAGCGGCGCGCCATGAGCAAAGCTCAATGCCGCTCCTAGGTCTCCGGCGTAGCAACGATCGTGCACGGAAAATTTGACAAAAAAAAAACAAACAGCGGTCGGAAAATCCTCGACATAGATTAGAAGATGCCGGTGACCAAGATCACGGATCGTACCAGAGAAACTAGTACTAATAAGGGCCAGCAGATAATTTCAGCTCCAGCTAGATAGGTATGGAGACACCAAACACGCAAGTTCCTAAAAAAGTCGTTGGTTGAGCTTCATTTGGCGGAACTTAAGACGTCTTACATTTTAGGACGGAGGGAGTACCATAAGAAAACCCTCTGCAGGTTCACTGGGGGATCAAGTCAGGTTCGCTCGAGGCGAGGAGCGATAGTGCTCCCCAAGGTTTCCCCCATAAGCTCACCCTCTGCACTGGATCCTTCGGCCCCACCGACATTGATGGCAGAAGCAGTGGGGGTTCAGGAATGCTCCCTATCCTTCAAGCTCGATCTCGGCCGAAGAAAA
This sequence comes from Avena atlantica, assembly GCA_910589765.1. Taxonomy (NCBI): domain Eukaryota; kingdom Viridiplantae; phylum Streptophyta; class Magnoliopsida; order Poales; family Poaceae; genus Avena; species Avena atlantica. The sequence goes on along the minus strand of OU342736.1, from coordinate 9,317,196 downwards.
TGCGGAGTCTGAAGTCGATTTCAAAAAAGTGGTGTTGTAAGCACCATCGCTTGCTATAGCTCCGGGGCATCTGGCAGTGAAGGCGCACTACGGGAATAACTAAATAGGCCGACAGCCTTTTTATACGCCGACGGCAAAATGTCGGGGCCGTCGGCGTAGCTTGACCGGCCGTCGGCCCAGTTTTGCCGTCGGCGTAGAATAAATAGGCCGACGGCCGCCGTCGGCGTAAACATGACCGTCGGCGTAGTCCATTGGACTAACGGCAGAGCAACGACGTCAAGTCTACGCCGACGGCAGGTTTCAGACCTATGCCGACGGCTTTGCCGTGGGCGTAGCTATTTTTCTTTTTTTGCCACATTAATCTTAGAAAAATCATAACTAAATCATTTAAATTCAGAAAAATACATATAATATATCAAAATTTGCAGAAAAATAAGATATATCTATATAAAATCAAATATTTTATATTTTTATTCAAAAAAATACATAAAAAATACAAATACTTTCATATAACATATTTTTCATTTTCCAAGTGCAAAAAATGGGGTGTTTTGTGAAGCAACCACCAAAAGAAAGTTTCAAAATGATAATATCATATTTTTCAAAAATACTAGACCATATTGAATGGATAATTTCCCAACCTAGGAATCTCAAACCTTTTCGTTCACCTCTCGTGAAAAAGACAAATTCCTGCTGAATCGGGAGGAAATGAGTTAGATTTGAACTACAAGTACATGATATATTGCTCATGATTTTTTGTAAAAATCATTTTTAGGTTCACAATATGCTATTTCATCAGAGATCTAATGCAAGTTTAGTGAGACTCGTCCCCGAGCTAAGAATCATCATGCCCCTCGATTTAGGAAGTTTGATGATATTTTGAAATGTGCATAAAAATTTAAATAACGATCGAAACAATGCAAAACCTTCGCGTCGTGTCATATTATATGACATAGTTCCATGGAAAAATACCAGATTTGGTATATTCATTGAGTCTCAAAAAAACCTTCACAAAATGGCCTATCTCAATCGAGGTTTTCTGGATTTCAGGTCAAATGACCAATGTTATTGCTATAATCGCGGTATAGTTTGCGATAATGTGTCCATATTGTGCACACATGTGTATCATGGGATGGTGAACAATGTTGCAGGAGAAAGTTTTCCTTTTCGTCGCACCGAAAAGCCATTTTTCATTTTCCGAGTGCAAAAAATGGGGTATTTTTGTGAAGCAACCACCAAATGAAAGTTTCAAAATGATAATACCATATTTTTCAAAAATACTAGACCATATTGAATGGACAATTTCCCAAACTAGGAATCTCAAACCTTTCCGTTCACCTCTCGTGAAAAAGACAAATTCCTGCTGAATCGGAAGGAAATAAGTTAGATTTGAACTACAGGTACATGATATATTGCTCATGATTTTTTGTAAAAATCATTTTTAGGTTCACAATATGCTATTTCATCAGAGATCTAATGCAAGTTTAGTGAGACTCGTCCCCGAGCTAAGAATCATCATACCCCTCGATTTAGGAAGTTTGATGATAGTTTGAAATATGCATAAAAAATTAAAAAACGATCGAAACAATGCAAAACCTTCGCGTGGTGTCATATTATATGACATAGTTCCATGGAAAAATACCAGACTTGGTATATTCATTGAGTCTTAAAAAAACCTTCACAAAATGGCCTATCTCAATCGAGGTTTTCTGGATTTCAGGTCAAATGACCAATGTTATTGCTATAATCGCAGTATAGTTTGCGATAATGTGTCCATATTGTGCACACATATGTATCATGGGATGGTTAACAATGTTGCAGGAGGATGTTTTCCTTTTCGTCGCACCGAAAAGCCATTTTTCATTTTCCGAGTGCAAAAAACAGGGTGTTTTTGTGAAGCAACCACTAAATGAAAGTTTCAAAATGATAATACCACATTTTTCAAAAATACTAGACCATATTGAATGGACAATTTCCCCACCTAGGAATATCAAACCTTTCCGTTCACCTCTCGTGAAAAAGACAAATTCCTGCTGAATCGGTAGGAAATGAGTTAGATTTGAACTACAGGTACATGATATATTGCTCATGATTTTTTGTAAAAATCATTTTTAGGTTCACAATATGCCATTTCATCAGAGATCTAATGCAAGTTTAGTGAGACTCATCCCCGAGCTAAGAATCATCATGCCCCTCGATTTAGAAAGTTTTACGATAGTTTGAAACGGGCACAAAAAATTTAAAAATGATCGAAACAATGCAAAACCTTCGCGTGGTGTCATATTATATGACATATTTCCATGGAAAAATATAGAACTTGATATATTCATTGAGTCTTAAAAAAACCTTCACAAAATGGCCTATCTCAAACCGAGGTTTTCTGGATTTCAGGTCAAATGACCAATATTATTGCTATAATCGCGGTATAGTTTGCGATAATGTGTCCATATTATGCACACATGTGTATCATGGGATGGTGAACAATGTTGCAGGAGGAAGTTTTCCTTTTCGTCGCACCGAAAAACCATTTTTATTTTTTGAGTGCAAAAAACGGGGTGTTTTTGTGAAGCAACCACCAAATGAAAGTTTCAAAATGATAATACCACATCTTTTAAAAATACTAGACCATATTGAATGGACAATTTCTCAACCGGGGTATCTCAAACCTTTCCGTTCACCTCTCATGAAAAAGACAAATTCCTGCCGAATCAGTAGGAAATGAGTTAGATTTGAACTACATGTACATGATATGATGCTCATGTTTTTTAGCAAAAATCATTTTTAGGTTCAAAATATGCTATTTCATCAGATATCTAATGCAAGTTTAGTGAGGCTCAGCCCCGAGCTAAGAATTTTCATGCCCCTCGATTTAGAATTGACAATAGTTTGAAACGGGCATAAAAAATTCAAAATTGATCGAAATAATGCAAAACCTTCGCGTGGTGTCATATTATGTGACATAGTTGCATGAAAAAATATAAAACTTGTTATATTGATCGTGTCTCAAAAAACCCTTAACAAAATGACCTATCTCAATCGAGGTTTTCTGGATTTCAGGTCAAATGACCAATGTTATTGCTAGAATCGTGATATAGTTTGCGCTAATGTGCCCATATTATGCACTCGTGTATATCATGGGATGGCGAACAATGTTGTACGAGGAAGTTTTCCTTTTCGTCGCACCAAAAAGCCATTTTTTATTTTTCGTGTGCCAAAAGCAGGGTGTTTCATGAATCTTGACATAGTTTCAGTTGGTATAATATTTAAAATTTATGATATATAATTAAATAGATGATAGGAATGTCATATTTGGATTCCTCTCATTTTTCTGATCGATTTGGATATATTATTTGTCGAATTGTGATTTACGGATTTGTAGATATGAATTATTCAAATTTAAATAAAAAAGCAAAATAAATAAAATTTATTTTATTTTTATTTGAATTCAAGATTATTATTACTTATTTATTGTTTGTTTACTCAAAAAATTGTATGGAATGTAAAAAAAACAAATATGTCTAACATTATAGTGTAATGGTTAATAGGTTTGATATGATAATATTCACAACAAGTTCTAGTTTGTTTGTCGGAAGCTCATGTGGAAGGAACGAAGAAGTTAAGCGTGCTGGGGCTGGAGTAGTATTAGGATGGGTGACCGGTTGGGAAGTTTGACTAATTGTGCAATTTGACTTGAGACTAAGTATACTTAGAATTAAAAATGTCCATGTGAGATTAACAAGTTAAACAATACAAAAAGGTTAAAAAAAATTGAAAAAAAAATTTAAAAAAAAATGAAAAAATCTAGGCCGACGGTAAAGCCGTCGGCGTAGCCAACGACCGTTAGTCATCTAGGTGGGCCCCATATGGTCTACGCCGACGGATAGCTATATACGCCGACGGGAGAAGAGGCTACGCCTACGGGGTAGTACGCCGACGGCCATACGCCGACGGCAGCCGTCGGGCCAGCCTACGCCGACGGCATTTAGGGCCTACGCCGACGGGACCCGGCCGTCGGCGTATTCAGCTTCTCCTGTAGTGGCGTAGAAACCAAATTCGAGCAGGAAGGGGGGGAGGCCGCTCAAAGGTCAACTTCTCTGTTCTCGATTGCAGAACAATCCTCTTGTCGCCAATTGACATAACCCTAGGGTCCAATTATGTTGCTGCCGGATGTATCAAGGAAGGAGATGAATTCAACAGTGGCGATGTTGCAGCTCAGCACACAGGCGCATGTAATTGTGCAGACCCTGAGCTTGCACTGTTAACGCAGTCTCTTCTTTACAGACTCAGGAGGCTAGACCATTGTTGCCTACCCGGGAAACTAGTTCTACTCTGTCTGGGAAGCAAGGTGGAATGAGATTCAGGTTGTGGAGGGGGCTATCTTTCATAGGGGAGTGGGTGGATGTGGATGGGATAACAGAGTGGAGAGGTTTCTTTGACCAGCTCTGGAATATTCCACGGCAGCCTACCTGCCCTGTGATACCTGGTGCTCCTTGCCCACAACCACCACCACAAGTAGGAAAATCCTTATAGCAGTCTTTTTCTAGTGGCGGGCGAAATATATTGCGCGCCACCACTTCCAGTAGTGGCATTCAGGAATTGCTGAATGACACCAGTATAAGCTATTAGTGGCGTCTTGTTATAGTGAGACGCCATCAGTGACGGGGTCCCATGGACGAAGCCGTGACAAACCTACTGGTGGCGTTGGGAACAATCGAACGCCACGGTGCTACGATCCATGTTGGTAGCGTTCAACATGAATTGACTTCCATGGCTAAATAGCACTCCGCGGCCTTTTATAACGCCTCTCGCCCTTTCGATCGGATCGATCCCCTACCTCACTCAACCCTGTCGTCGCGCGCATCGAACGCCCCCGCACCGACGGTCGCCGCAACTTCCCTAGTCCCGGGGACACTGGCGATCACCATTGCCCCGTCCGTTCCTGAGCCGCCGGTTGCCGCACCTCTCCTCCTCTCCGACCTGCTGGCCGCCACGACCATCGCGGCAATCCCGATGGTCGCTGCGACTTGTTTGGTCGTAGAGTCACACCGATGGTCACCACTGCCCAGTCCCCGAGCCGATCGCCACAGCTTCCCCGTCCACGACCTCGGTGAGCCACCAGCCATGCCTCTGATCCCTGTTTTTAATGCGTTTTAGACAAATTGTAGATGCATATGTGTGTTAGATATTGATTTTATAAATTATAGATATAAGTATGTTAGACAGTGTTTTAGATATTAAGTTTTGGCTCAAATTGAAGATATAGTGATATGAGTTTGTTAATTAGATAGTGATAGTTTAAACCGAGACAACTATATATGCAAATATCTCATCTCGTTACCACATTCTAAATGAACTATTTTCATGTTATTCTTTAGATTTTAGCGTTATCAATGAGGTATTTCCATATGCAACGATTATCGCTTTGTTAGGCTTTTGTGGTCCTAAAGTCGACATATTATTTTACGCTTCATATAACATGGTTGTGATAAAGTTTGGTCGCTGAATTAAGTGCACAATGCAAATATATCTCTTCTTCATACAATGTTGTTAGTGTAGATAGTTTGTTAGTGTAGATGATTGTAGATTATTTTGGTTGTTTTTCCTTCTAACGGTCGATGATTACACTATCACACAATCTAATGTAAAAGGATGCCCATAAGACCTTAACGTATGTCCATGAATATATTGTGCATTTAATTTTGTTTTATAGGCACTCTTTTTGTGTCGTGTGTCTTTATATGAGATCTTCAGTTCAGCTGTGACACCTTGTATTTATAAGATTAGTTGTCTACCTTTATGTTTGAGTTTACTACAAATTTGCACTAGCTAGTTGGCTCGCTTACTCCTTTCTTGAAATTATTTTGCATATGGCCTCGTGAGATGCAGCAAATGCATCCCTGTGTCAACTGTGCTTATGGAAGTTGTTAGGACAAGAAGTTTATCACATTCCAAAGACTTTGAGACTATGGCGGTATGTTTGGCTTAATTATAATTTTTATCCTTGCATGAATTTTCATCAAACTAATTAACTATTTTTTTCATATATCTTTTTCTCATACCATCCCTTGCCACGCAAAAAGGACTTTCTTCACCATGTGAATAGACATGTCAATCACCAGGGACAATTTGAGGTTACCTTGGTGGAAGAGAAAATTCCTGTCAAGAGCTACAAGTTTCTAGTCGTCAACGAGGCAAACTGGACTTACTTTACATGACCACTTTGGACAAATTTGGTAGAAATGTTTGGGATGATGCTGGGATGAGGTTGAAAATATACCTCTGTAAAACTTGTGGAGTCGTATTTTTCTCGTACGAGATCCCTGACTCAGAGTCTTCTGACTTTGAAGATCATTCTCTTAGGTAGAACTAGTCTTCTAACTTTGAATACCATGCCCTAGATAGAACAAGCTAGATAGTCTTCTAAGTTAGTTGTTTGTATCGTTGTATTCTGAATGCTATCCAGTAAACTTTGATGTATCCGGATGTTGTATTCTGAATGGCGATGTTTAGTATTGTTGTATTCTATTATTTGATATTGCTGATATAATCAATATTTTTGGTATTTTTTAATTGCCGAATTAAGGTTAATGGCTTCTAGGAAGGCTCGAACGCCACTACAACTTATCATATTGGTGGCGTTCGGCAGAACACCACTAGTAGCTAACTTAGTACCGACGTTCACCGGGAACGCCACCACTACCTGCTACCAGTGGTATGAGATTATTGGCGCGCGGGTTCAACGCCATGAACCCCCTTTTCCGAATGCCGTCACTGGGCCTTTTCCTACTAGTGCACGCAGGGAACCACCACCCCCGCTCCCATACCTAAAAATTAGTATAAAAGTTGTGGCTACAAGACCTAGGGTTTTTCTTCCATTTATTTCGATGGCAGAAGAAACATCATGTTTGCAGTGCTTAGGAGTAGATGATTCTTCCTCTTTTGCTGGCTTGAAGAGTGATGGTGAGGTGAACATGGCTGATCGAGGAAGATGGAAAGGGATGGGAAGGCTGGGAATTCAAATTAAGAATCATGGCAAAGATGATGCAAAACCTAAAAAGCCATATGTCCCTCCCGGCGAGCTGAAGTGTGTTGATTTTGGTTGGATTGCTTCGGTGTGTTCTGAGTGGGAGAAGACTCCTTCGGTGTGTTTGTAATCTTCAGTTTTTGCTTTGGTCTCTTTGTTGGGTTCTTCCTAACCTGGCAGTCTGGTGGTTTTTGGTTCTAGATTTTTTGATCGGCTTTGAAGTGATTTTGTAGTTGGGTTCCGGCATGCAGTCAGAGTCCGAGTTTGTTCCTCGGTAGCCGAAGTAACTGGAGTAGGGTCGTTTAAGTTCCGGTCTTGGCAATTTATATTCGCTTTCCCTTTTCAGACTCTGTATGGTTTCATTTTATTTAATGGAACCGGGGAGAGGTCCCTTTTAGTCTAAGAAAACTAGCTAGAGCAATAGCATCATCGAGGTTTACAGATCTACTACACTACAGGAAAAAAGATCTTTGCATGTGGTAAATCCACACCGCAAAATTGATATTCCACATGGCAAAGTCGCACGGCAAAGAAATGCATGGCAAAGAATCTTTGCCGTGTGCTTTCCGGAAAACGCACGGTAAAGGTCTTTGCCGTGTGTTTTTTCAAATACATGGTAAAGTAAAGTGCTTGACGGCTACAGCGGAGCGGACGTAACGGCGCCGTCCTCGTCAGTTCGCCGTGTGGCATCGCTTTTCCGTGTGCTCTCCCTGTCCTCTTTGCCGTGTGCTGTAGTGAAACGCATGGCAAAATGTTCTTCTTCTGCTGTGTGCCCTGGCATTGCCGTGCGCCTTTCCTGTCTCTTTGCCATGTGTTTTCTTTCAACGCACGGCAAAATAATGTCATGACTTGGTCCGTGGGCTTTCCCGTGTGCATACCTGAAGTCCTTTGCCATGCGTTTTTCTCAAAAACGCACGGCAAAGAACCTTTTGCCATGTGGGTTGCTGAGTAAACACACGGCAAAGGCCCAACATTTTCACATTTTATTTATTTTTGTTTCATACACATAGTTTAAACACAAAAATATACATATATTATTACATAACAGCATATCTAGCACCAGATCAATATCCATGAAAACAAATACCATCATAAAAAAGGATCTAGCACAAGATCCATAACAACATGAGTCCATGGTTCATACATAGCAACATAGAGTCAATAGTTCCATACATACAAATTCCAAAATATAATCCATACAACATAGAGTCAATAGTTCCATACATAAAGTTCCAAAACACAATCCATACAACATAGAAATATAGAGTTCACATTGAGTCGGCAAAAGGTGAAGATCTCCGTCCTTTATGCATATCCTACACATTTGAAAGTAAGGACATGAGAATCACAAAAAACATGGTATAAAATTGCATAACTAAAGGAAACTAGACAACATAAGCTATGTAGCAATATGGAAAACATATATGTACGATGTAGAATTCTATAAGTGAATCATATGAGAGTAAATTCTACAAGTTCAAAAACAAAGACATGAGATTCTTGAAAATTAAAGAAGCTATGTATGGAGACCTATGTTCGGAGTGATTCTACAAGTCATATAGTAAATTTGGCAAGTTCATGAAACATAGCAAGTAAATTTTGCCAAGTAAAGGAACATAGCAAACCACAATTCATAGTTTTTAAACTTTGAGTAGATTTCCACACATGTGCTAGCTATGTATGGAGACCTATGCTCTATGGCTAGATTTCCAACGTGTGCTAGCTATAAGGATCATAGAGTCCTAACCTAGAGTCCAAGCCGGTGGATGACATGTTGGTTGTTGACGGTAGGCTGACTCGTCGCAGGAGTCGTCATCAGGGTGTCATCCTGACTTGCCGACTCACCGAGCTCCGCATTGTTGGATGCAGCTGATGGTTGTCCCTACAAGATGGTTTTGATTCTTAGTCAATAAGAAGTAGACGTAGATATGTAGAGATTGACACTTAATACGCAAGACAACTTACCATGTGGGGAAGGTGAAAGGAGGAGCACCAAGATCTGAAAGAGTCACGCCACTTGGCTGAGAGGCCTAGAAATCAAGCATGCACAAAGGTGAATGGAGTTCGGATTCTCTTAGGTTCTATGAGCAAGAACTCACCATAAAGGCTGACATGTTCTGTGCCATCCACTCCATCATCTTCTCATTCTTAGCCATCTGCTGTTGCTGCTGAGTCAGCATCTCCTTTTGTTGTCTTATCTGCTCCTCTATCCGCCGAGAGTTGGCCTCGGCCTCCTCCCTTTGTCTCCTCTCAGCGGCCACCTCAGCCTACGTTTTGTCATCAGAATGTCATAAATGTTGCAATGGAAAGCATGTAATGAAGTGTGGATGACCGAGGAAGAAGAATATACCCGGATTTGGTCAATAGCTGTGGACGTAACCGTCGGGCGGGTCTCTACTTGAGGCATGTCGCTCGTCCTGCCACGACGGACCTGTCTCATAGACGGGACGATCAAAGGATCGACGGAGCCGTCTCCAATCCACAAGCGGCCGTGCTTCTTGCCTTGTCCCGCTAGCATGGCCACCTCGGGGTCAAAGCTATTTAAAATTTCGCGCGAAATAAATTCGCGCGCCCAAAGATCTATACGGTGCGAAAAACGCGCGGGTAAGCAAAATAAGAAATCGAAAATTTACCGTGCTCCTAACGGCTGTACACGGCAAAGGCCTGCCGTCAGGTCGGCAGCGTTAGCTGGGCGGAAATGTGGGCTCTCCTTGTCTGTTTGCCGTGCGTATTTTCTTTGCCGTGCGTTTGTTTGCTGGTTTACCGTGCGCCGTTCTTTGCCGTGTACATTTCGCTATATTTGCCGTGTGTTTTTTATTTACCGTGCGCCCCGCGCAGTTTTGCCATGAATTTTGTCTTCGCGGGTGTTTTCCATAAGGACGCTCTTTGCCGTGCGCACACACACGGCAAAGGTGTGACGCACGGCAACGTCTTGTTTTCCCGTAGTGCTACATGCCTACTATAGATGTTTTGAGAGGTCTAGCATTGTCGGCCACCCCGGAGGTGCAGGGAGCAAATTTCATCATGGAAGTGAGTGATGCAACATGAGACCAAACAAAATGAGCCGTGATGTGGACACCCCGGGTCATCGCTGAAGGACATGGTAAGAAAAGTGTCAAACACACACACAGACACACACTGCTTGAGTTGAGAGGCTGGCGACCCTCTCAAAGCTAGCTATCATAGCTGGCTACCACAATCTCTCACTCATTTACACACGCCCATCCGTCCTCAAATCCATCATGCTCATCCAATCGAGAAACAAAAAAGATACCAAGAAATGAGAAAGGAATAGCATCAGGTTCAGTTGATCTAACTGGTAATGGTTTATTTGGTTGGGGGCAGGAAAGGAGACGTCGCATTGAACTACTCTCGCTTAATTAAATTCCCCCGCTGGTTCAATGGAACACATGTACACACCTCTGGATCGATAGATTGTCGGTCGCCATATGGTCTTCTTGATCGTCTCTAGCAGTCTAGCTAGGTTGGCCTGGCCAGGGAGTGGAACCAGTTCTTCTGGAGCCAGCTTTGGGGTTGCGTTGCGACGTAAGGTGGGAATCGTGATGATGCTGCAGCTGCTGCGGCGGCGGCGTTGGATGGTGGCGCCGCCGCCGCCGGGTGCGGCGGCGGCCAGCTCGTGCCGGGGGCACTGTTGCCCCAGCCACCGTGCAGCCTCTGTTGCTGCTGGGGCTGGTGATAATTAGGAGGCCAGTGCCCGGTGCCTCCGACACTGCTCCCGGCGCCAACCGTTGCCGACAGGCCTCCCGCTGTCCCTCGATCGCCGTTGCTGGCGAACTGGCACAATTTTGAACCAGACAAGTCAGTATTAACTCGGCCTTCCAAGAACAGAGTGCTAATTCCAGAAAATTCCATCCAAAATGGTATGACGAAGTACCCACTTGGTGATGCCTGGCACCAAACGGCAGGTGGGAGGCTTGCAGAACTGGAGGGGGCATCTGATGATGCGTCAAGTTCTGGTCAAACTGCAGTTAATTGTTATGCAAATTTAGCTTTCAACACCTACTTATATAAAGTACGTGGTAGCACTGGATGGCGCAGGTTGTACCTTGGCCTTGGTGCTCCTCGCCGCGGTCTGCCAGTCGAACTCGAACGCCATGGGGACGCGCTGATCGGACCACGCCGCGCCGCCGTCGGTGTCGTCGAGACTGGCCCTCTTGTTGGAGCCCGCCGAGGTCCGCAGCGACAGGTCCAGGTTCTGCTCGGCGTCGTCCGTCGAAGCAGCTGCTGCACGGTGACAACAGACAGAAGCAAGATCGTCCGAGCGTAATTGCTGTGATCGTCGAAGACCCGTCGGCTCCAACTCCTCGGCGTAATTGCTGTGATCGAAATTTATCACCGCATCCTTGCCGCTGCACTTGATGGCGGCTCGGTCGTACGACCTGGACGACAGACAAGACACGATCGAGACATCAATAATAGTGCACCACCCAACCCAAACAGAGCTTCTATAGCTCTCTGCCGTGCCAACAACAATGGACAAAAGCGCGCCGTCCAATATATTTTAGATTTTTACTACCTGGCAGCTTCCTCCTCGGTATCGAACAGGCCCAAGTAGACGTACCTGCGAGAGCGAGCGCACGGGTTGTTTCATTACTAACAAACTAATAGGGAGTGCGGCGACTACGACAGGAGCAAGCAGAGTCTCTCTCATATATGGACTGGGAAATCCATCAAAGTACTATAGTACGTAGTAGTAATTTTTTTTGGTGGAAGCATCATCATACTTCTTGCCGAGGAACTGGCCCATCCGAGCCTCCCATCTGCCGCACTTGTGAAGGGTGACGCCCCTGTACTTGGAGCTGCCGCGGGGGAACCCCGTGCTCTGCCGCCGGAGCACGTGGACGAACTCCTCCTTGGTCAGATTGCCCATCTGTGTCGCTCCCCCTTGAACACGTTAGCTAGGATTCGATTCCGCAAACGAAAAACTCCTCCTACACAAGATATTGAGATGATCGATCCATCGGTCTCCTAGTTAATTACCTTGTTGACGTCCTCGTAATCCTCCAGGCTGAAATTGATGTCGGCGTCCAAGCCGCGGAACTTGATCGCCGCCCGATCGTAGGCCCTGCAGTTTGTAAATGTTAAAGAGTAAATGAGATCGAATTCGATTGCTGAAAAATGGTATCTTACCGAGCCGCCGCATGAGCAGTGTCAAATCCTCCTGCAAGCAAGCAAGTACGTCGTGACGGGCCATTGTGAGTGAGGAATGAATCAATCATAACAGACAGCGCGGCCTCCGATGGGCGTTATTGACATTGGACATGAAGGAGACTTACCCAAATAGACCTGCTTGCCAGAATCCCTGCATTATTGCGCAAAAGGATGGAACGGGCCGGGTAGTGAGAGAAAGAAATCGAGGAAGGCGCGTGAGAAACAGCAGGAAAGGCAAAAGCAGCATATCCATGGAATGCCCAAAACCCATCCATTTCTTGAGCTCTATACTAGACTAGAAAAAGGAAAACAGAGGGGGCAACGGAGGAACTTACCATATGTGCGACTCCCACCGCCCCGTCCGGCGGTAGAAGGTGACGCCGCGGTACTGCGAGCTGCGCGATCGCGGCCCACGCCGGCTCTTCTTGTTGGCCGCTGCCGCAGTGGTGGCGACGGGAAGTGGAGCGCCTTGGCTGTAGCCGGGGACGGCCGGAGGGAAGAACTGGCGGGTGAAGACGGGTTCTTCCGTGGCCGCGGCGGATGCGTCGCCACCCTCGTCGACCATGACAGCGGCGGCGGAGGAGGAGGCGCCGGAAACGTCTACGGCCGCCAGCGAGTCATTGAGATCCCACATACTATATATAGCTTGCTCCTCCGGGCTCCGGGTGGTCTTCCCCTTGGTCCGATGTCTCCCGGTCTACCTCTCTTCCTCTTGTTGGGTCGGCTAGCTGAAGAGATAACAAAGATAGCAGAGAAAAAGGCTGCAGCGCGTGTTGCCTTGTTGGGGTATCAAGTACTTTCTCTTTTGCTCTCTCCTTTGGAAACCTATGAGAGCAGAAGAGGAGAGGGAAAAGGCAGCGTTGGAGCAAGTGGACCGGCGGGCGGGCGGCGGAGGAGGATTATGTTGCGCCCTGCTCTCTCGGTTCACTTGCCCCGGCGCGCGGGAACCATGAATATACTAGGTAGGAGTAACTAGCTAGAAAGAGCAGGCAGGGGCCGTCGCAATCGTAGCCTTCTCGTTTTTGGGGCGGCACGGTGCGGTGCGACTTGTGAGCCTCAATATTTTCCACAACGTACCCAAATGGCATTGGGCTTTAGCCGTCCACGGCGTACCTCACGACGCCAAAAAACGTGCCACCTCGATCGTGTCAAGCAAAACTGCTAGTGTTTGTGCTGCGCTACGCATCAAAATTTCTTAGAGCATCTCCACTTGGCCCCGCGAAGGCCTACTAAGCGTGAAATAGGCATACTGACTCATAAAAGCCGGCCTAGCACCCCTAAAACTGAAATGGTGCCGGCAAGGTCCAACTAATCATCCGGCGCCTCCGGACCCAACCCAACCCAACCCAATTCAGGGTATCGAGGGTGCCGAATGAACCTAAAAAAGGCGGCGAGATAGCCCTGTCGGCAGTACATCAAAATTTTCCCTCCAATAGCCAGACTTTCTCCTCCCCCCAAGACCCCAATCCCCCTCCTCGCCTCCAGTCTTGCTATCCCCCCTTCACTGTCCACTCCCTCTATTGCCCCTGCCCCTCTCCCTCGAGTGCTCCACCTGTCGCCGCCGCCATGCCACCGAAGAGGTACCAAGCTCCCCGCGTGTCGACGCCCGTGAAGAAGGGGAAGTTTGACAAGCAACGGCCTGAGGGGATGACCATCACGGTGTGGGCTTTCGACATCCTGCGCCGCCAGGTGTTGAACACTAGTCGCCGGCCAAGATAGGGAGTAGACACGGAGGTTGGAGGCGGTGATATGTTATTCGACGACGGATATGGCTGGAATCGGAGACGTGGATGGGTGGCGGCGGGGGTCAACATGACAAACGGAAAATGGATCTAGGATACTGCATCCATGCTCCCCCGCACCAAATATATGCAGGACAAATACACTGTTAGATGTATATATTTGTATATTGTAGTTTCCCCATATGTTAGGGGGCTTCCTGCATATTTGCATCTGTACCTGTACTATATATTGTGGCCTTTGGCCCCCAGAGGAATACAAGTTGTCTATTCCTAACATGGTATCAGAGCGAGGTTAGTCTCGTCCTCTCCTTGCAACTTCATCGCTGGAGCCACCACCATCCCTGTCGCCGTCGGCCTTGCCATCGTTGCCGCCGCTGGTTGTCGCCTGATTTCTTTTTCGGTACAGATCCGCCCCGATTTTGCCTAGATCGGTTCGATCTGCCCCGTTTTCGCCCAGATCTGCGTCTGATCGGTTCTGCATCGTCCCCGCCGTCGGCCGTCCTGTCCACGCCGCCGGCCGCCCCGTTGCCCCATCCCTGCCGCCGGCCGCCCTGTTCCCGCCGCCGGCCGTCCCGTCCGCCCAAGCCCCGTCGCCTCTGCATTGCTGCATCTCCTCGTCTCCACCACCAACAGCCGCTGCCGGCCGTCCCGTCTCCGCCGCCGGCCGCCCCGTCTCCGAGCCGGCCGCCCGCCGCCGGCCGCCTCGCCCGCCGTCGCCGGCTGCTCGCCCCGTCTCCGCGCCGGCCGCCCGCCGCTGGCCGCCTCGCCCGCCGCTGGCCGCCTCGCCCGTCGTCGCCAGCTGCTCGCCATGTCTCCTACGCCAGCCGCTCCGTCGCCCCGTCCCCGCCGCTGATCTGCATCAGGCCATCGGGCCTCGTCTGCCTCTGCATCGGGCCTCGTCTGTCCAGATCGACTTCGGCTTCGAGCGTTGACCAAAAAAAATTGGGAGAGAGATATCTTCTACATCGGGCTATGTTGCGATTCCTCATTGTCTGGTGATTTTCGATGGAGCGAATTATCTTGATTTCGCTGCCTTCATGCGCGGTCTCCGTCTTTGGGGTGTGCTCTCTGGCGAGGTCTCCTGTCAGCCGTGCCCCTGCTCCTGTGGCTCCTCTTCCGCGGACGCCGATTGTTCTCGGTGCTGCTGCTTCTCAGGAGGCCAAGGATGCTGCTCAGAGTGCCGATGATAGTGCGGTTGCTGCTTATGACCTGAAGTTCAAGCAGTACTCTTCTGATCTCGAGGCCTATCGCCACGACCTGACTGTCTACACTCAGTGGGTCGATGAGGATGCCCGTGCTGCTGCTGTCCTCACCTCCAGTGTTCTGCCCCAGTATGCTGCTGAGTTCATGAGTCTCCCTACTGTTGCCACTCAGTGGGCACATCTTCGTCAGCACTATCAGCCATCTGGGGATGCTCTTTACCTGTCCCTGGTTCGACAGGAGCATGCTCTTTAGCAGGGTGATTCCACTATTGATGAGTTCTATACTCAGAGTGCTGCCATCTGGCGTCAGCTTGATTCTCTCTGTACGGCTGTTTGTGGCACATGTCCGTGCTGCCAGATCGTGCGCTCGGATTTGGAGTTCCGTCGCATCTATGAGTTTCTGTCTTAGCTGCGCCAGAAGTTCGAGCCCCGTCGTGCTCAGTTGAATGCTCATGGTCGTGTTCCGCTCTCTGAGGTGTTGTCATAGCTTCGGGCTGAGGAGACTCGTCTTCGTGATGCTGGTCTTACTGTAGTACCGTCTGTGCTTGCTACTCGTGGTCCTCCTCTGCCGCCTGCTCTGCCGAGGTCCTCTGTGCCGCCGCCGATCCTACCCACTCCTCCAGGTCAGGGTCCGCTTCAGCACCAGCAGTCTCAGAGTCAGCTTCAGCATCAGCCGTCTCAGGGTCAGAGTCAGCACCAGCAGGCTCGTGGTCAGGGTCACCGTGGTTCTCTTTGTCACTGCTATTACTGCAACAAGGATGGCCACACTTGGGCCACCCGTTATACACGGGATCCCAGTTTACGTCAGCAGCACCAGGCTCGTGGGCAGTCTGCTCCTTCTGGATCTTCAGCAGTTTCTCTCTCTGATCAAGACATTATCAGGAGTCTTCGCGGTCTGCTTGCTGCTACAGGCTCTTCTTCGACGGACACTGCTAGTTCTGTGACTGATTCTTCCGGCACTGTGCGATCACCACCTTCTACACAGTCAGGTACGTCTCCGTAGTATCTGGATTCTGGAGCTTCTTTTCATATGACCTCTGAGTCTTCTTTTCTGTCCGCTCTTCATTCTCTCCCCTCTCATGTCCGTGTTCTCACAGCTGATGGTACCTCTCTTCATGTCTCTAGTCGGGGCACCCTTTCTACTTCTTCTTTTTCTGTTCCTGATATTTCTCATGTTCCCCGTCTTAAGATGAATCTGTTCTCTGCTAGCCAGCTTACTTACTCTGGTTGTCGCGTCATTCTTGATGCTGATTCTTGTGTTGTTCAGGACCGTCGCACACAGGCTCTGGTTGGAGCTGGCCCTCGCAGCCGTGATTCTTCAGGGCTTTGGGAGTTAGACTGGCTTCATGTTCCTTTTGCTGCCACTTCATCTGTCAGTTCTTCTCCGGTCGTCGCCTCAACTACCAGCTCTTTCCAGCAGTGGCATCATCGTCTTGGTCACCTTTGTGACTCTCGCCTGTCGTCATTCGTTCATCGTGGTCTTCTGGGGTCTGTCTCAGGAGATGGGTATTTACATTGTCAGGGCTGTAGGTTGGGCAAACAGATTCAGCTTCCCTACCCTACTAGCGCGTCTGTATCTCAGCAATCTTTTGATTTAGTTCATTCCGATGTTTGGGGTCCGGCTCCTTTTGCTTTAAAAGGGGCCATCGCTACTATATTTTATTCATCGATGATTTTTCTTGGTACACTTGGTTATATTTTATGCGCTCTCTTAGTGAAGTGCTCTCCATATATCAGCGTTTTGCGGCCATGGTCCGCACTCAATATTCTACCCCCATTCGTGTGTTTCGTGTTGATTCTGCTGGTGAGTATATCTCCCAGATGTTGCATGGTGTTCTTGCTGAGCAGGGCACCCTTGCTCAGTTCTCCTGTCCTGGCGCACATGCCCAGAATGATCTCGATGCGAGATACTTTTGTTTGCAATATTCAGTCTTTTACGCTATCTGAAACGGTTATTTATTAGGCTTGGTATCGTATATGCTTGCGAAATTTCGCGGCCGGACGATATGCGTTGGCATGGACTTGCTCACGTATATAGCTGCTGGTAGCTCCTCCACTTGACATCATCAGCCGGTCCGTGACCAACCTATCAAGCTTAAAGTCGCCGACCGAAGCGGAGTAACTACAGCTTCCCGTTCATAATCTCCATAGAAACTAGAGCTGCAAATAAACTGCAATACAACTGCTGAACGTCCCTGCCATCGATATCGGAGTATATATATAAGTCGGAGCATCTCGACCAAAAAAAAAAATCAAAGGGGAAATGTCGCTCTGACACGTCTCTCCCACTGTTCCGACCCAGGGCACCGTCCATGGTGGATTCGCCTCGATTCCCACCCATGGCGGTCCTCGCGGGTCCTCGTCCTCCCCTGGCTCTGCCTGTTTCTTCCCCACCCACTCCTAGAAATCCGCTTAGGTTCCGCGACTCGCAAAGCTCACCGCCGACGGTGAGATTCCTAGATTTCGAATATGGAGATCATCGGAGGCTGACACTGGCGATTCCCGGAGATGATGGAGGAGGTTCGGGAGGTGAGCGGAGGAGGAATGAGAGAGAGATTTGGTGGCCCGAATCACCTACCTCCGGGGCGTCGTCTCGCTGGGGTGGTTATGGATTGGGGTGTGTGGAGAGGACGTTCCCGGCGGAATCATGCGGGGGGCGCGCATGTGCTTCCGGTGAATCGTTCAACCTCTGCATCGGCTCATTTGGCCCAATTTCCATCGGGTTTGTGCCAGTCCAGGTGGGGTTTGCGGAGGAGGCGAAGGAGCATGGCGTTGAGCAAGCTTATGAAGCGCACCGTGCCGGGGGTCGAGCTGGTGATGTCGGATCCATCTGCGAAAGCCAGTCGAACGAGGGGGAGGCCGAGAGGGGCTTGCTCTCCGCTCTCTCAATTTGTGCAAGTTCGCCGTCGAGAGTTACTGAAGGGGCTCGGGACGGTCCCAGTGGCGCCGGAGTTTTCGAGGAAGGAATGGTCAGCTGCCCTGGCTCTCCTCGACCTCAACCTGCAGACATTGTTGTTTGCTGCGACTCTAGAAGCTCTGTAGGAAGACCGGATTCCAAGGCTCCAACTTGTTCCACAAATCGACCTGCTAGACAGCTAGTCTGCTTGGAAGGGAGGCAATGGAGAAGAAAATTCAGCCTCTGGAGGGGACCATTGGTCAGTGGGAAGGAAAAAGGGCTGGTGGTTGAGGATGGGGAGGAAAGTACAGATGACTTTTTCTCCCAGCTTTGGATGCCTGGAGATGCACACATCCAGTTGCGGAAATATCCACCACAAGCTCAAACCCTCCCCCTGAAGTCCAGTATAAAAACCCACCTGCAGGTTCCTAGGGTTCGTGTCCCTCTCATCCTAGTGGCGGCGCACACCGAGCAAAACTCTGGCCTACATTGCCTTGTCCTTGAGATCCCTCTTGATCCTGGAGATAGTTTCAGTGAAGAAAAGATGGGTGATCGTGGAAGGGGAGGAAAAGGGCGTGGTAGAGGGACTGCTGGTGGTCAGGATCAGTGGCACAACCTGCATCTCCAACCTCAAACTCAACAGGGGCAGCCCCAGCAGCAAGGTATGCATCAGGGGCAGTTTGGTTAGTTTCCTTAGTTCTTTGCTGGTCAAACTCCTTGTGGCTTTTCTCCTAGTGGTATGATGCCACCCTAGGGATTCAATGGGCCTTTCCCTCCATTCCAACATCTTCCACAGTTTAGAGGGGGCTCAAATCATTGGATTGACCCTAACAAGCATCCTTCTCAGAACCAGCAGCATCAGGGTCAAGGGATAGACCAGGAGGATAAATCTAAACCCTCTCAGAAGACTAAGAAAAAGCAGTGTGTGTCTGTTGGTAGAGAGGATCAAGCTTTTGCTAGTTCAGGTGGTCAGATGAGCTACATTGATTGCATATGCTTGAGCTGTGGTGAGCCAGGTCATTTGCAACTTGCCTGTGAGAAAAATCCTATGTGTTTCATATGTAAAATCTTTGGACACTTAGTGGACAAGTGTCCTATCAGAAAAAGACCCCATCAGGTTGCTAGGTATATTGGGAGTGGTGCACCAAGACTGGGGTTCTATCATATTGAGATTCCTCAGGTTGTGGCTACTCCAATTTCTTCAACTAAGAACTGTGCATAGTGTTGGTTGAGGACGGATCCTTGCTAGAGATCTTGCTGAGGAGTTCTCAAAAATTTACAAGACCAACTGGCCATGGAAGATTAGAGATCTAGGGGTAGATAACACTTTTCTGGTCAAGTTTCCAACCCATATTGCTATGGAGCAGGTGATTGGTTATCCAAAATTAGGTGTGTCCAAACCAGGGGTGTGGGTCAAGGTTGAAGTATGGAATGATGACCCTGAGCCAGTGGAATCATCAAAGAAAGTTTGGATCATCATCACTATCCTTCAGACAAAATGGTGTGAATGGAACACTCTTGATCAAGCTTGAAAGGGCATTTATTGTCATAATCACTTTTGGTGTTCGTTAACAACAAGTAGATCATTTTATAGTTTGTTATTGTCCACAGGTTGGTATTTTGATAAATGAACAACACCCTCAAACTTGGGAAAATACCACAATCAGTTTTGGCTCCAGTGTGGTTCGGAGTTTCCAGTGTGGTTCGGAGTTTCCAGTCTGCCAAGACCGGAGTCTCCAGTGTGGTTCGGAGTTTCCGGTTTTGGCTCCGGAGGTGCCTCGCAGGATCTGGCTAGGACATTCTGTATGGGGGTCCAGAGCCTGCACCGGAGGTTACTCCGGAGTCTCCGGACTTTGTTCAGTCCGGAGTATCTAGTGTTGGAAGACCGGAGTCTCCGGTGTTGCTGGGGCAAAATTGGTCTGGGTCAGTCAGAAGGGCAATCCGGAGGCTGGTCCGGAGATTGGTCGGAGTCTCCGGTGTAGACCGGAGTCTCCAGTCTGACTTTTCTACAACGGTCAGATAACGGTTCGTGGAGGGGGCTGCCTATAAAAAGGGACCCTTATCTTCTTCCTCCAGTTGCTCGAGCTACTCAAGAACACCAACCCCATTAGAGCCACCAGATCTACAAGATCTCTTCATCCAACCATCCAAAGTCATTGATCTTTGGAGAATCGAAGGAGGAGGCCTTGATTTACATCTTCACCAAGAGAGATCTTCATTTCCCCCTCATTCACTTGAGGGCCCCCAAGCTCTAGTGTTTCATTGGAAACCCTAACTTTGATTTGGTTCTTACAAGCTTGTCTTTGATTTGTCTTGACAGCTTGCTTGTATTTGGGATCCTCCAATTCAGTTGTGGATATGGGCCCCGAACTTGTTGTAAAGGTGTCGGCTTCCACCTCGAAGGTTGCCGATATAGTGGAAGGTGAATCGAGCTAGTTGGGGTGAGGTTCATCGGAGAACAAGGGAGGCCTCTCATGGCGTTGGTGGTTTGAAACCACCCCCTCTCCAAACGTAGACGTACTTCCCCTCAAAAGGAAGGAACTACAGGAAACAAATCCTTGTGTCTCCGCGTCCACTCCCTTGGTTACTTCTATCCTTTACCACACTTTACTTACTTGTTCTTGCTTAGTGTTGTGTTAGCTTGTGCTTGATTGACATATAGGTAAGTTCACCATAGTTGCATATTCTAGAGAATTTACCTTTCTTGTCAAACCCTAATTTGAAAAAGAGTAAAATTTGAAGTAGCACCTATTCACCCCCCTCTAGGTGCCCATACGATCCTTTCAATTGGTATCAAAGCCTCGGCTCTTTATTTGGGCTTTACCTCCTAAGAGAATATGGGTAGCCAAGAAGGGGATGGTGGTAGTGAGCCGACCCCGGTGACCATGGAATATCTCAGAAACTTGGAAACAAGATTGAGCTCTTCCTTGGTCCACTACTAGGAAAATGGTCGTTTGTGGCGCACCTGAAAGGCCCATCCGTGGCGCACCAGTAGTGCGCCACGGGCCTTGCGCTACGGCTATCTCTCAGCCGTGGCGCACTGCCTAGTGCGCCACGGTTGTGTAGAGATAGGCGTAGCGCACCACCTAGTGCGCCACAGAAGTTTGGCATGGTGCGCCACCCCTTGGATCTTCTGTGGCGCACTACCCAGTGCGCCACTAAACAACCATGGTGCGCTTTAGGGGTAGTGCGCCACAGAAGGTAGAACATGTGCGCCACAGATGTATTTTTTGTTTTTTTTTTAATTTCCAAGCCAGATTATATGCAATACAGATTATATACAATATTACAGCAGATATACACACACAGATACAAGATATACAATTATATATATAAATACTCGATATGAAAAACAAGATTGAAACAAATACATATAGATAAGTCTCATACATGAATACATAGTCCAAGTTACATTGTTTTGATCATGTTACAAAGTAGTAGTTGGTGACATGCGAATACATGTGTCGATCGAACAAGTTAGAGCTCGGAAGCTCGCCTAGACATCTAAACTAGCTAGCTAGACACAAACGCGGGATAAATAACCAAAGAAGATAAGCATGATCACCGCCGCGACGAAGGTGTAGGTCTTCATCCGGTTCCTTGTCCTAACTCCCGCTAGATAGCGCGTGTATCTATCTCCGCCTCCGCCATAGTGTTGTACCCTTTGTAGCTATTGCCGCTGAAACGGTGCACCTGTCTCCGGCAGTCTTCCCAATCATCGTAGACTCCGGGAACCCGTCCCTTGTACACGACGTACCACGTCATCTACAAGTTGACAATAATAACTAACCGGTGATTGAAAAAACATGTATAATTAAAGTCGCATATGAAGATACACTTATAGAAAGTACTCTTAAATCAAAAAGAGCAAACTCGAAAAGCATGCCTCATATATAACTAGCTAGGTCGTTGGACACAGGAATTGCTTATGACGGGACTTTTAGCCAAGTAGGATGCACAATTCCTGGACTTGTGCATATCACAAGGCTAACAATCCCGTCATAGCACATTCACATATATATTGTGCCACGACATTTCAATCATCGGCATATTCTCGAAAAAGACAAAAATAACTCGAAAAGCATGCCTCATATATAACTAGCTAGGTCGTTGGACACAGGAATTGCTTATGACGGGACTGTCAGCCAAGTAGGATGCACAATTCCTGAACTTGTGCATATCACAAGGCTGACAATCCCGTCATAGCACATTCACATATATATTGTGCCACGACATTTCAATCATCGGCATATTCTAAAGTGGATTTATAACTATAACTCTGAAAGTGGATTTATAACTATAACTGAATCAGTTACCTATAACTGAATCAGCTATCTACAAGCTACATTTATCGTCGCAGTTCACAGCATCATCTGCATCAAAGGACCTGGCTCTTGGACGATAGCATCCAGTCCATTCTAATTTTATTAATAAGAAAATACTGCAGGCCATTCTATTAAGTAAAAAATGTACAAAAGCTATCTTAGTCAAATAAAAGCTGAAACAATGGATGCACATAGGAGAAGTTTATATTACTGAGCACTAGTTGGTTTAACTATCAATTTATTTCTGCAATCAGAGCACAGCTAGATATGAACATTACTAGAATCCTAGATAAAATTAGGTCCAAATTACTGAGAACAGATGCTAAAGTTTATATTACTGAGAACAGATGCTAAAGTTTATATTACTGAGAACCAAATTAACAGAGAAATCAGCCCTCAGAGTACTGGCTCCTGATCTATTCCTCCACTGCACCATGCACAAACTCTCGATGAAGCAAGCTCTTGAGAACGACTGTTGGATCTGCCACCTCAAGAAAAACCTCACTATGCCCACTATTGCCCAATTAACAGAGATTTGGGAAAAATGAAAGAGGTTTACCTAACCCAGTAGTGCCAGACTCAATTACTTGGCTTGGGACTGCAGATGGTAAATTCTCAGTGGCATTTGCATACCAAGTTCAGTTCAAAGGCCGGATTCGAACAGGGTACACGAGGCGTGTGTGGGACTCTGACACGCTTCTCAAGTGTCAGGGTTTTTGCTTGGTTAGCAACTATGGGTAAATGCTTGACAGCGGTCAAGCTGATGATTAGGGGAATACCACACAACCCCATTTGCTCCTTGTGCCAATAGCAGCTGGAAGTAAGCGTGCACTTGTTTGCCAATTGTGACTTCTCTATGCAAGTTTGGCATCTGGTCTCAATAGACAAGGGTCCTGAGCTTGGAATTCGTGTGTGAGCTCTTTTGTGGTACATGCCATATTTCAAGCCTAACCCTATCCAGTCCATTTCCAGCACATTTTTGTCTAACCCTAACCCTCTGAGGAGAGAGAGGGGGAGAAGGATAGAGGGGAGGGACAGAGCTCACCTCTGAGATTGCTCGAGGAGAGAGGGGGAGATGACGACGACGAGGGCTGGCGGATGCGTGGCGTGGCGGCCTCCTCCTGGCGTGGCGGCGGCGGCCTCCTCCTCCTGGCGTTGCGTGGCGGCCTCCTCCTCCTGGCGTGGCGTGGCGGCCTCCTCCTGGCATGGCGGCGGCGGCCTCCTCCTGGCGTGGCGGCGGCGGCGCCTCGATGCGGGGATGGGGATGGGGATGGTCTGATGAGGGCGACGATGTGTCTGATGAGGGCGACGATGGGAGGGCTGGCTCACGCGCGCAGTTGACTAGTCCAACCCACACACGCGTAGCGCACCCTGGCTAAGTGCGCTGCGGATAACCGTAGCGCACTTAGCCAGGGTGCGCTACGCGTGTGTGGGTTGGACTATCAGATAAGTACTTGGTCGTCCCACT
The DNA here is from genome assembly GCA_910589765.1 of Avena atlantica. Taxonomy (NCBI): domain Eukaryota; kingdom Viridiplantae; phylum Streptophyta; class Magnoliopsida; order Poales; family Poaceae; genus Avena; species Avena atlantica. Next base: position 9,293,367 of record OU342736.1, on the reverse strand, counting down.
AGTTAACACTAGTACTGTCTTACCCCACTGGTTCTGCCCTTAGCTCTAGTCTAAACGATGAGCACCCAGGTTCGAATCCTGGTGCTCCACTTTTTTATTTTTACTTTAAAAATACTTTAAAATATTCCAAAAAATACTTTAAAATGTTCCAAAAGTGGTGATACATGCCATACAAATTTTGTTTTGTTTTTAAAATACTTTTAAATATTCCAAAAATGCCCAAAAGTGGTGATATATGCCATAGAAGTTTTATTTTGATTTTAAAATACTTTTAAATATTCTAAAAATGCCCAAAAGTAATAATATTCCAAAAATGCCCAAAAATATGATTTAAAGTATAACTAAATTTCATAATAATTTGTCCATGAATATTACAATCTTTTTCGACCACGCGTTTACAATATTTTTTGAGCTAGCGTTTTACAATCTTTTTTCCCTTCTTTGTCGCGGTTGAATAATTTAGCCCCGGCACTTTAATGTTTCTTCTTTCGAACGGGCTACCTTTTTTGGGTAGGGTTGTCCTTTTTCTTCTTGTGATGTATGTTGCTGCATCGTAGTCGTCGTCATCTTCAATCTTTGGATCGCCGTACTGGTCGAAGTCTTGCTCATTGGCGACTCCATCCATTCCGATGATGTTCCTTTTTCCTCTCCTCACGACAACACGGCTAGGCTTTGTCGGGTCGGTAATGAAAAAACATTGGTCCACTTTGGTAGCCAGTACCCACGGTTCATTTTTCGCGGCCACGTTTGCACCGGCGGCCTTGGATTTGGCTGCTTCGGGTATAACCATGGTTGTGAAATACCGGTCTTCTCTTTCGACGTTCTTTGCCCATCTGACACGGAACATCGGCACCTTTTCTCCACAGTAGTCGAGCTCCCAGATCTCCTCGATTCTTCCGTAGAATCTTTCCTTCACGTTGTCATCGGTGTAGAATTCCGACGTTACGCCTGAGTTCTGATAATCACACTTGTTGTCCTTTTCCTCCGTGTAGAATGTGTAGCCGTTGATATCATACGCCTGATAGGTCACCAGGTTTTGCATCGGTCCCTGCGACAAGGTGAATATGATCTTTTCCGTGTCAGAAGAATGCGAGCGCGGGGGATTATCAAGGAGCGTCTGCCTAAACCAACGCGTGAAATCTGAGTTGTGCTCTTTAATTATTTCTCCCTGCGTCCTCTGTATGCCCCGGTCACTGTACTTCTTCTCGATTAACCTTTTGTGCTTCTGTACCCAAGGATCGACCAGTTCTAAATGCTGTAGCGCGACGAGGTTTGCTCGATCAAAGTCTGCGCGTCGAAAATCGTCTGCTCCTCCGGCATCTAGATCATCATCATCCCGGTCTGCTTCCGTACCTTCACCATCTCCAGGAGCCTCTTCATCATCTCGCCCGTTCTCGCCGTGATGATGATCACCGTCTCCATCATCTACGCCATCGCTTATCCAACGAGTGTATCCATCCATGAAACCATGGCGGAGCAGGTGCGCCTGCAGATTCCCGGAATCTGGGTCGATCACCCAGTTGAGTTTGCATCTTCTGCACGGACATCTTATATCTGTCTTGTTATTTCGTATCATGTCGGCCGTCGCACATTTCAAAAATCTAGCCACAATGCCTTCGCTCATTATGCGGACCATTTTTGCCTGCACGATGTACACGGTACAATTTTGAAGTCTATTAGAACCACATAATGAATGCATGCATGCAATGGTCGATAGAAAATTTCGGCATGACCTATCCTAAAATTAGGACCTTTGCGAAATGCCAAAGTCTTGCCAAAATGGAAATGAATCAACATTTTGGCAAAACAAATGGCAACTTGTTCACATACAAACACAAGAGAGAGAGAGACCGATCCATACACACATGAACATATCATTATCCTCTCCATACACACATGCATGAGCATCATTGATACTCTCCATATACACACACATATGACCATCGATCCTCTCCACACATACACACATCATGAGCATCGATCATATACATACATATGAGCACATGCATCATCCATATACACATGAACACATCCTTACATGGACAACTTACCGAGATGAGAGACCGATCGCGAGAAAGATGGAAAGGAGAGGTGCGCGCGTCGACCGGAGACGGATAGATGAGAGACCGGAGACCTCCTCTATTACTTATGTAACATCCAAAGCAAGTTTTACATGCTAAAAATGGTGAATGTGTGGAGAAATTGAGGTGGGAAGGAGAAGATCCCGACTAGATCTAAGGAGGAAGAAGAAGGGGAAAGTGAAGTGTGGGGTGGTGGATGTGGTCACACATGTGCACATAAAGTGCTGCCCTAAAAAAATCGACACATCCGTGGCGCACACGGCCCCAGTGCGCCACAGGGAGTACAAACATCTGTGGCGCACTAGGGGGAGTGCGCCACAGATGCTCCTAGTCCCTGTGGCGCACTAGGCGGAGTGCGCCACAGAAGTTTGTGGCCGTTTCAGAGCAGAGGTGGGCATGCGCTCAGTTGTAGCGCACCATGCACACGTGCGCCACAGATGACCCTAACAACCGTGGCGCACATGGCTGTAGTGCGCTACAGAAGTTTGGCGTGTGGCCAACAGGGCCCTGGCCCACACATATCTGTGGCGCACTATGGTCATGTGCGCCATGGATGTTCTAGTTATTAGTAGGGCACTGCCCACAGGTGAGCCACGCGTGTTTTAGCCGTGGGGCACTTCAACCATGTGAGCCACGGATGTGCTGATTACCTATAGCCGTTTTCCTAGTAGTGGTCAAAGAAGTCAAGAAGATGCTTGAGCAACTTCTTAAAGACAAATATGGCTCATCACCCCCATCTCCTCAAGAGGATCTACCATCCGTTGTACCTAAAGGGAATACTTCGGTATCCCCCGAAGGTATGGTGGTGGGGGGTAAACTAGACAACGCTAATTCCTCCACACAACTTGATGGGCAGAAGGGTGAGCACCGTGATTATTGGTACTCTCCCGATCCTCCCGTCCCTCACCCTCATGTGTACAATAGAGGTGACCCACCTAAGCTAGAAGAGTCTTCTACTTTTGCTCAATGGAAATCACTAATGAGAACTCATGTGCGCAGCTCTTGCATTGAACTATGGAACATCATCGAGCATGGACTCTTTATTGGGGATCCAACCAACTTGACAAGAAGAGAGGTTGCCAATAGTCAACTCAATGCCACTGCTTTGCACATGATTCAACAAGGATTGGGAACAAAGGATTACCCACACATTGAGCACTTTAGCATTGCCAAGGAAGGTTGGGATGCTCTCACTGTGTTGTTTGTTGGAAATGAGAGTATGAGGAGGAACCGATATGATGCTCTAAGCAATGAAGCCGAAGGCTTCTACATGAAAGAAGGTGAAGATCATGAAGACATGTACCGAAGGCTCAAGACCACCTCCACCGCTTTTAGAAATGTGGGTGCCTCACATGTGGATGATGCATGGATAAAAAGGAAATATGTGAGTGCACTCATGCCTTTTGAGCACACCGACTTGAAGATTCTACAAGGAAGACACAACTACCATCTCATGACCTCAAATGAAGTTATGCAAGAGATGGCCGCTTTCCAGGTTGCCGCCAAGAATGCCAAAGATGCCCATGCTCGTGCCCTTGGTATGAGCAACCTTGTCAATGTTGCGTTGAAGGACAAAGTTATGGACCATGGGGATGAAGATGATAGTGATGAAGGGCTCTCCATGGACCACCCCGATGAATTCAAGATTGCTCATAGTCAATATATGGCCTTCTATTCTCAGAACTTTTGGAAGAACCCCGCCAAGGCCAAGATGGAAATGCAAATAAAAAGCAACCCATATGGGAAAAGAGAAAATACAATGAGATTGAGAACTTGCTTCAATTGTGGTGACCGCTATCACTTTGTAGCAAGTTGTCCCTATGAGAAGAGAGAAGATCATGGGGGTAAGCTTGTGTTGAAGAAGACTCTCAAGGCACCTTACAAGAAACCTTTCATCAAGAAGAATCCCATCAACAAGAAGTCCGGAGAAATTGTCTTGATCACTCATGAAGAATACTCCTCCGACAATGAAGAAGATGAAGATGAGGAAGAGGAAACTTCTCATGGTGTGGCTTCTCTAGCCACCATCTCTACTCCGACATTCTCACTCTTCGATTCTCCAAATGAGAACTCTCCCACCAAGAACGTCACTTGCCTTATGGCAAGAGGAACGGAGGTATCCTTATCATCCCACTCTACTCCCTTAGATAATGATGAAATTGATGATGAGATGTCTCTTGATGTTAAAAAGGAATTAATTGCCTTTAATGAGTTTATGACTAACCTAGAAGGATATGCTAAGTTACATTTTCGAAACATCCTAGATCAACTTTCACATACTCAAGAGCTTCTAGATGTAAGATGTAAACTTGGACATGAACACATGATTGAGCTAGAGGCTTTAAACAATGCTCTAGAAGAAGAACAAGAAACTAGGTTGTCACTTGAATTAAAACTTGAAGGGCTTGATGAGGCCAATGACATTATTGTTAACAAACTCATCAAAGAGCGTGATCATGCTATTGCTAAATACAAAAGTGCTAAAAAGGACAAGATTGAGTTTGGTGTGGTTCATGAAAAACTTGCCGAGGACTTTAGGTTGCTAAACAAGGAACCCAATGTTTTGGAGAGTGAACTCTTGTCACTCACAAAGTCCCATGAAACGCTTCAAACTCAATTGGCCAATATTCCTTCACCTAGTAACTTCATTCCATCTAGTAGTACAACTATTCTTGAAGAGAATACTAGGTTGAAGGGGGAGCTTCCTAAGGCCACATTTCCACAAGGCAACAAGTCCATTGATGATCTTTTGAGTAAGCAAAGGCCTAGTGGTGATAAAGGGGGCATTGGATTTGTCTCCAAGTCTAAGAAGAAGAACAACAACAAGAAGAAGAAGGCCAAGCCCACACAAGAAACTAACAGGGCCATTGTGGGTAGTAAGACCACAAGTGGTAAAACTATGTCTCATGATGACTTTGCGGGTAGTGCTAACCCTCACTATGTTCTAATGCGTGATTATTATGGTGATGTGTATGCACAATATGTTGGCACATTTGATGGTTATATTGCTTGGTCTATTTGGGTTCCCAAGACCCTTGTTGCTAACAAAAGAGGACCCATTGAAAAATGGGTACCTAAAAATTAGCTTGATCTTTTGTAGACTTATGCTTCCTGGGGGTCAAAGTGGGTGCTTGATAGTGGTTGCACAAGTCATATGACCGAAAGATCATCTATTGTCAAGGACTTAAAGCCAAATGATGATCAAATCACCGTGACTTATGCTGACAAGTCAAAATCTAAGGTATTGGGTTTTGGCAAAGTTGTGGTTGCTCACGACATTACACTCGTGAATGTCATGCTTGTTGAGACCCTTGGGTACAATTTACTTTCAGTCTGTGCTCTTGGAAAGATGGGTTTTTCCGTCTTTTTACATAATGATCTTGTGGTCCTCATGTGGAGCAAGTCTCTCAAGGTCGCTTTCATTGGGTATGTCGAACATGACTTGTATGTGGTGGACTTTTCGGGGCAAGCCACTACAAGTGCGATGTGCTTATTCGAAAAGGCCGATGTGGGTTGGTTATGGCATCGCCGACTGGCCCATGTCAATATGAGAACTTTGCAAAGTCTCCACAAGGAGGGCCATATTGTTGGACTAAAAGAAAATGTTTCCTTTGCCAAAGATCGTGTTTGCAGGGCATGTGTTCTAGGGAAGATGCATGATGCTCCTCACAAGCCTAAGAACCGCATCAAGTCCACCAAGATCTTGGAGCTCCTCCACGTGGACCTCTTTGGTCCTCCATCTCATGCAAGTCTTGGTGGGAAGAAATATTGCTTGGTGATTGTTGATGACTTTTCTAGATACTCTTGGGTTTATTTCTTTAGGTTGAAGAGTGAGACTCAAAATACCTTCATCGACTTCATCAATTTGGTCCAAAGGCAATACAATGTTCCCGTGTTGATCATTAGAAGTGACAACGGCACCGAGTTCAAGAACTACACCTTGAATGATTTCCTTAGTGACGAGGGGATTAAACATCAATATTCCGTTGTATACACCCCTCAACAAAATGGCGTGGCTGAAAGGAAGAACCAGACTCTTATTGAGATGGCTATGACCATGTTGGCGGAGTTCAAATCTCCATACAACTTTTGGGCCGAAGCCATTTCCAATGCTTGCCATGCTTCAAACCGGCTCTACCTCCGCAAACAAATCAACAAGACTCCATATGAAATTCTTACCAGTAACAAGCCCAACATATCTTACTTTCGGGTGTTCGGTTGTAAGTGTTTCTATCTCATAAAAGGTGTTCGTTTGTCTAAATTCGATTCTAAATCATTAGAGGGTATTTTTGTTGGCTATGATCTCGAATCTCACACTTATAGAATCTATGATAAGCTCTCCGGAGCCGTCATAGAATCTTGTAGTGTGACCTTCGAAGAATATGATGGTCCCTAAGGGGGGCGTGTTGATTCTTGTGATGCAGATGATGAAATGCCTCAGGATGCCATAGGAAGAATGGGTGTGGGATATATCCGCCCCGTTGAGGAAACCCTTATGGTGGATCTAGAAGAACTATGCTCCACTCAAGTGGAGGCCTCATCTTCACAACCACAAGATGCTCCATCCACCGAAGAGTACATTGACTCAAGCCAAAGACAAGATGTGGACCCTCAACATGGTGATCAAAGTGACAACTCTAGTCAAGGGGAGCTTGGTCCATTCGACGGATTGTCTAGTGGTGCCAAGTCAGTTTCTCAAGGAAGATCCGTACAAGCTGCTTTGGGACAAGGCCAAATTGACGCTAGAAGAGCACTTGATCATGACCAAGGTCAATCATAGCCTCCCAATGTAGAGGATGATTCCAATGATGATCAAGGTCAAGATGATGGTCAAGATGAGGATCAAAATGATGAAGAGGGTCCTCCAAGAAACAACACGGAGATCCACGCTCGTCGCGAAGCTAGAAAGGAAAGAATGTTGGAATTAAGAGATCACACTCTACAAAATGTAGTTGGTGATCTAAGGAAAGGTGTTTCCACAAGAGCACAATTGAAGAGGTTCAGTGAACACCAAGCACACATCTCCATGATTGAACCAAAAAAGTGTGGGAAGCCCTTGAAGATTCGGATTGGTTAGAAGCTATGCACAAAAACTCAACAACTTTGAGAGAAATAAAGTATGGAAGTTAGTAGAGAAGCCAAAGGATTGCCGCAATGTTATTGGAACAAAGTGGATATTCAAGAACAAGCAAGATGAGCATGGAATCATAGTAAGGAACAAGGCTAGATTGGTTGCACAAGGGTTCTCTCAAATTGAAGGCATTGACTATGGAGAGACATATGCACATGTGGCTCGCCTTGAGTCCATTCGTATCCTTCTTGCTTATGCGGCACATCATAACTTCAAGTTGCAACAAATGGATGTAGAAAGTGCATTTCTTTGTGGTCCACTAAATGAATTGGTATATGTTAAGCAACCCCCGGGATTTGAGGACCCCAACTTCCCAAACCATTTCTACAAACTTCATAAGGTGCTCTATGGGCTCAAGCAAGCCCCACGCACGTGGTATGAGCACCTTAGAGAGCTTTTGTTTGACCGTGGATTTGAGGTTGGGAAAATCAATACCACTCTTTTTACTAAGAAAGTCAATGGGGAGCTTTTTGTATGCCAAATATATGTTGGCGATATTATCTTTGGCTCTTCTAACAAAGCTTTTAATAATGAATTCTCAAAGCTTATGACTAGTAGGTTCCGGATGTCTTTGATGGGGGAGTTGAGAGTATTTCTTGGTTTTGAGATCAAGCAAGTTAGAGGAGGGACATTCTTCAATCAATCCAAGTATACTCAAGATATGCTCAAGAGATTCAAAATGCAAGATTTAAATGGAGCTCCTACTCCCATGGCTACAAAGACGCATCCAGAACAAAATCCAAATGGTAAAGATGTGGATCAAAAGGTATACCGGTCTATGATTGGTTCTTTGCTTTACCTTTGTGCATCTAGACCCGATATTGTGTTGAGTGTAGGTGTGTGTGCAAGATATCAAGCGGCTCCTAAAGAAAGCCATTTAATGGCGGTTAAGAGAATCTTTCGATATTTGGTTCATACCCCATTTTATGGTCTTTGGTATCCTCGAGGCTCAACATTTGCTATTTGTGGATACACGGATTCGGATTGGGCGGGTGACAAGGATGATAGAAAATCAACATCCCGGGCTTGCCAATTCCTTGGTAGGTCCTTGGTATGTTGGTCTTCCAAGAAGCAAAATTGTATATCTCTCTCCACCGCCGAAGCCGAGTATGTGGAAGCTGCTAGTGCTTGCACCCAATTGCTATGGATGAGGCAAACTTTAAAGGAATACGGTGTTCATTGTGACAAAGTGCCTCTTATATGTGACAATGAAAGTGCCATCAAGATTGCTTACAACCCGGTGGATCACACAAGGACAAAGCATATTGAGATTCGACACCACTTCATTACAGATCATGTTGCTCGAGGTGATATTGATCTATCATATGTATCAACCAAAGATCAACTTGCCGATATCTTCACGAAGCCACTTGATGAAGCAAGGTTTTGCTACTTGAGGAATGAACTAAATATCGTAGATTCAAGGAGCTTGACTTGATTTTCCTGCACTCTGACCTATGTTTCATCTCATATTTGGTTTAGGTGTAGGCATGGATATAGGGGGAGTGCAGTCTAATTGATTGGACCATCCCTCCTCCCATTATGCCCAAAGCAATCAAAATCATTCCTCTTAATATCTTTCAGTGATATGTGAGCTTAATGATGAGTTTTGGTAATGGACCCAAGATATATCTTCGTGGTGCGAAGCCAAGTATACGCAAATATGGTGGCCTAGGCCACCGCCCTCTCTCGTTCGAGAGGTTGACACTTACTCATGTTTGTCATTTGCTTGATTTTAGTCTCTTGGAGCTTTTCTGATTATTTTCGAAATCCCATGGCTCTTGTTGGTTCTTCACAGTTTGATGTCTCAACCCAAGCCCTATCCCTATCTTAAAATACCATCTATCTCTCATATATGTCCCCAAACACTTTTCCTGGAACTTTTGGTCGAGGAGGACCGGAGTCTCCGGTGTGCATACACCGGAGTCTCCGGTCCGGACGGTTTCTGTCACTTAAAGAAGGTGGCACGGGGTGAACTGGGACAGCAGTTCACCATTCTTCACCCCGTCCCCTACCTTCAACCCCGTCGCCCCTCTTCCAAAAATCCTCCCCGGAGGTCAAGAAGCCCCCGGGATCCGCCGTGCCGTTGGCCAACCTTCTCCTCTCCTCTATTGGGTCATTCCCACCGGAGGAATTGATCCCATGGACAGATCTGGTACCTCTCCACTATTTTTCTCCTAGGGTTCATCTCTAGATGTGTTTTTTGAGGATTGTTGCTGATTTGTCCATTGGAATCACTTGTTTGCGTGCACTCTAGTACTTTAGCCTTGTTGCATTGCCCGATCTACTAGATTCACCCTCACCAGCATCTTCCCACCTCATACCCGAGCCTCCCGACCGGAGATTCCGGAATTAGGTCCGGAGACTCCGCTCCCCCAGGACAGGAGACTCCGATCTGAGCCAAAGACTCCGGTGTAAGGTGCGGAGACTCCGTTGTTGGGTGAATCAAAATAGTCCAGAAATGCATCAAAGCTCTTGTACTGCATCTTTGGGACATATATACTCATCTCCATGCTATCTCCCTCACTGCTGTTCACAGGTGATGGTTCTAGTCGTCCTCGTCGTACCAAGGCCAAGTCGCAAAGGGGCAATCCTCGCTATGATGAAGCTCAGGGTCAGTTTATCGTGCCTCCGTCCAACCGGAAACAGCGGGCACGTGATGCATCTTACATGAAGAGGGATCAGGAGAGGGCTGAACGGGAGGACCGTGATAAGAGGGCCAAGTATGACAACCTGCAGACCTTAGCCAAAATGTCTAAAGAGGAGTACCGTGAGCTGAGAAAGACATATTTCTATGCGCTGCCTCGTACCAGTGAGGACCCTCATTACTGGAGGAAAGAACAGGCTGTGTTCATGAAGGATGTGTATGGTGTACTCACCAGATCACCTGTCTGCCCTCAGAAGTTCATGAGTGTTGAGCAAATGCGCCATAGCCCTTACTTCAATGATGCCCTATGGATCTATGAGAAGCTGGGTCTCTACAACTTGATGGATCTACGTGAAGACTACAGTGTCCATCTTGTTCAGCAGTTCTATGCCACAGTTGTGTTTGGGACTGACCTTGATAGGACCATGGTGTGGATGACTGGCACCACTCGCTGCACGACTACATTTCATGACTTTGCCAATGTCATCTTTGATACCTTCCATGGAGTATCCACTCCTGTGGGACTGCGCATGCACTCAGCTGCTTTGGGTGAGAACAAATTGAAGCTGGCACATCTATATGATGATGGTGTTGTGGGGGGTTCCAAGGGACTCAAGACCCTCTACAAACTTATGCTGAGGATTTTTCGTCACACTATTGCTCCAAGTGTTGGAAATGATGATGCTATTAGGGGTGGGCTTGTCAACCTCCTGTACCATACTCACTGGATCTTCAATGCTGGACCTGAGGCTGATGCTACACCTATTGATGTGATGGACTTCATTTTTGAGGAGATGTTCCATGCCATTCTTTACAAGAAATCTCCTCCATATGCACCCTTGGTTATGAGGCTCATCAACTCCCAGGAGCATGATTCTCCACATGGCATACCACCACACCTCACTGAGCACACTCTGGTCTCTCTGCAGCAGAATGGGCGCATGGGGCCTGCTCCAAGGCGTCGCTATGGGGATGATGATGATGAGGAGATTGAGACGGAGAGGGCTCCCTCCCCACCTAGAGTTCGGAGGAAGAATGCCTCCAATGCCCCTATGCCTACTATGACTCGAGACTATGTGCATGAGAGGGTCAAGAAGGCCATCTTTTGGGAGAGGACCCTTTGTTGCATGAACGTCGACATTCGCAAGTAGCAGCATGCATCCTACCAAAGCAACCGCCGCATTGAGAAGCTTCTCAAAGAGATCAAGGAACAGGGTGCTGAGGATAATGAGGAAGGTGAATATGAATACAATGATGAGCATGGGGCTCAGCAGTCCATAGAGTCTGATCATACACTCTCATTTGGGGCATGGAATGCCCAACAGGATAGTCTGGTGGATTGGAAGGCGTTTGCTGATGTCACCTCAGGGTTTGGGTACCAGGGTACTTCCTCTTCTCGCCCTCACGGCAAAGGGCCTGCAGTCCCTAAGGATGATATGATGATGACTATGATCAGGATGATGGTGACCAGGAGGAGGATGCGGATGCCGAGGATGACGATGACTACTGAGCGGTTGGTTGGCGCTAGTGTAGGTCTTTTCCCCTTTTTGGCGTTTCGATGCCAAAGGAGGAGAAGACATTCTCATCGGTTTGCATGGACTTGGGATTTGGGATTTCCGACTATCAGCCCTTATTTGCCTTCTATTTGCTAATTTCGAACTTAAACTTTATGCGTGTTATCCATTGTGCATGTGTGTGACTATGACTATGTGCTTGTGTGCACCATCTATTGTAACTCATGTGAGACTTATATGTGCTATCGTTGATACTATCCATCCTACATGTTTTACTTAATTATCTTGCTGAACATAGTCAGGGGGAGCCACATTTATATTTTATTCCATGCAAATCACTTGTTGTCATCGAACACCAAAAAGGGGGAGATTGAAAGGGCATTTATTGTCATAATCACTTTTGGTGTTCGTTAACAACAAGTAGATCATTTTATAGTTTGTTATTGTCCACAGGTTGGTATTTTGATAAATGAACAACACCCTCAAACTTGGGAAAAGACCACATTCATATGCCACTGTTCTGGAAACTCCAGACCGGAGTCTCCGGTCTGCCAAGACCAGAGTCTCCGGTGTGGTCCGGAGTTTCCGGTTCTGGATCCGGAGGTGCCTCCTAGGATCTGGCTGGGACATTCTGTCTGGGGGTCCGGAGCCTGCACCAGACGTTACTCCGGAGTCTCCGGACTTTGTTCAGTCCGGAGTCTCCGGTGTTGGAAGACGGGAGTCTCCGGTGTTGCTAGGGCAAAATTGGTCTGGGTCAGTCAGAAGGGCAGTCCGGAGTCTGGTCCGGAGATTGGCCGGAGTCTCCGTGTAGACCGGAGTCTCCGGTCTGAATTTTATACAACGGTTCGTGGATGGGGCTGCCTATAAAAAGGGACCCTTATCTTGTTCCTCCAGTTGCTCGAGCTTCTCAAGGACACCAACCCCATTAGAGCCACCAAATCTACAAGATCTCTTCATCCAACTTTCCAAAGTCATTGATCTTTGGAGAATCGAAGGAGGAGGCCTTGATTTACATCTTCACCAAGAGAGATCTTCATTTCCCCCTCATTCACTTGAGGGCCCCCAAGCTCTAGTGTTTCATTGGAAACCCTAACTTTGATTTGGTTCTTACAAGCTTGTCTTTGATTTGTCTTGACAGCTTGCTTGTATTTGGGAGCCTCCAATTCAGTTGTGGATGTGTGCCCCGAACTTGTTGTAAAGGTGCCGGCTTCCACCTCGAAGGTTGCCGATATAGTGTAAGGTGAATCGAGCCCGTTGGGGTGAGGTTCATCGGAGAACAAGGGAGTCCTCTCGTGGCGTTAGTGGTTCGAAACCACCCCCTCTCCAAGCGTAGACGTACTTCCCCTCAAAAGGAAGGAACTACGGGAAACAAATCCTTGTGTCTCTACGTCCACTCCCTTGGTTACTTCTATCCTTTACCGCACTTTACTTACTTGTTCTTGCTTAGTGTTGTGTTAGCTTGTGCTTGATTGACATATAGGTAAATTCAGCATAGTTGCATATTCTAGAGAATTTACCTTTCTTGTCAAACCCTAATTTGAAAAAGAGTAAAATTTGAAGTAGCACCTATTCACCCCCCCCTCTAGTTGCCCATACGATCCTTTCAAAGTTTTTTCTGCCTGTGGGATACTAGTGGATGTGGAATGGTTATATATATTCAAAGACAATGCTAAGGAGGTTAGAGTTTTAGTTAAGTGCAGAGACCCATCCAAACTTCCTATTGGGAGACTTTTTGAATTCAACAGTCACTTATTCCAGCTGGGGTTTTCTCTAGATGTTTCAGCTCCAAATCTGGATGATGAGGATGATCTTCTCACTGATGAACTAAATGATCACAGGAGGGAGAATGAGGATGGGGCTGCAGGAGGGAATGATAGAGGAGCTTCCAAAGAAACTAGTGGCTTTAGGAATGCTGATCCTAGTCAATCACATCAGAATAGAAGTGGCTATCAGGGGGGTGCTGGTGCTAATAGGGTGAGGATGGTAGAGGGTCAGAGTCCTGCTACTGATGTATTTAACCTGCTCCTGCAAAAAAATGGATTAGTCTGGATAGTATCAAGTTGGGGCCACAGGAGAGAGATGCTGAGGAAGTTACTCTTGAGGCTCATTAGTTCTGGGTTGCATAACAGGAAGAGAGGATGGTATATGGTGAAGAGAGAGAGAGGATCACATCAGTGCCCAGATTGCTGCTTGGCCTGGAGACATCTTGCCTGACTTTGCTGATAATCAAGCTTTAGGTGAAGGTGTTGTTTCTAACAACAAGAAAAACAGAAGGTGTGGGGGCCTGTTCAAGCTATTAGACAGAGTGCTGGGGTTGATAATTCTAAAAGAATACTAGAAAAAGGCATGGACCTTAAGAAAGTGGAAAATCTGGATGCTCCTAAATCCATGAAAGGTATAATGAACTCTAATCCTTTTAATGTTCTAGATGTTACTGATATTGAGGTTGTTTCTAGAGATATAGGTGTAGTCTTTCCCGTTAAGGAGATAGTTGATAGTAGATGCTCATCTTCCAAGTATTTACATAATGATAAAGATTTGGAAGATGAAGCTGATGGTTGGATAGAGGTAGTAAATAAATCTCGGGGCAAGCACCCCAGGAAGAAGAAGCAATGATTTGTGCCTTTTGGAACTGCAGGAGTATCTCTGCTCCTGGTAGACAGAAATTTTTTGAAGATAACATTTTTTCCTTTGCATGTAGACTATATTGGTTTTCAAGAGACTAAGAAGCATAGTTTTAGTACTAATTTCTTGAAAAATCTCTTAGGTAATAGGAATTTTTCTTGGAACATCCTGCCCTCTGTTGGGTCTGCAGGTGGGATCCTAGTAGGAGTTAATTTAGACCTTTTTTATGTTATTTCCTGGGACATTAAACCTTACTGTGTTAGTAATGTTCTTAGAAATAAAAGTAATGAAGTAGTATGTAGAATAACTACTGTTTATGGTTCTGCATATGAACAGAAGAAGCATGAGTTTATCTCTGAACTCCATGAATGTCGGGGATATAACCCCAGGTACCCCAGAGTTGGTCTATAAATAAGAGACAAGTATAAACGAAAGTATATTTGACGAGAGAATATCAAATAGAAAAGGGAAAAGACAAGAAAGAACAACTGGGCCGAGTAAGGGGAATCTCGGCCCAGTCCACACTCTCCACAGAATCTCTCCACAGCCGATGGGCCGAATTACCCCCCAGCCGGCCCACCAACCGAGTCTCCTCGCCCACCTCGTTGCTCCCGCCGAGTCAACTCCACGCCAGCGCTACTCCCGCCAAACTCCCCGTCGCCCGCCAGGTCGCCAGGCGGATCGACCCCGCCAAGCACCCTTGCTCCATGTCGCCCGGGTGGGCCGGATTCGGCCCACCAGGGGAAGCGGAACCAGTACTCGCCCCCACAGCTCGTCACCCTGGTGGGCCGGATTAGGAGAATCTCGGTCCACCGTGGGATCACCAGGCATCCTCACTCCGCCTGGGCCGAGTCTGGCGTGACTCGGCCCGTCCCCGGAGCACCATCACCAGCGCCACACCTGGGCCGAGACACTGAAGCAACCCGCCTGGGCCGTTCACTCTGCCTGGGCCGAATCAATAAACTGCCAGGCCGAATCTGCTCTACCCAGGCCGAGTTACCCTTCCAGCATTGTCATTTGGGCCGAGGTATATTACTCCAGGTACCAACTTATTTATCTCCAGATATAGCGCACCATCGGATCAAGCCAAGACGAGCTACATAAGAATTGTGCCAGTCCTGGGACCCAACCAACTCTGATTGGCACATGGCCAAAGGAATATGCCCTAGGCATCCAAGAATATGCTAAGAAATATGCCGTGGCATCTCCGAAGATGCCAAGGCATATGTTGAGCATCTAAGAAGATGCCAGGAATATGCTGCTTAGATACCAATCTTGGGGAACAAGACTTGTCCCCTAGGGTCCCCTTTATAAGGAGCACCAGGGGGATCGTTCTAAGAGAGGCCCCGAAGGGCTCCTCCTCCCCTCTCAGCTCAATAGGAGCTCTCCTTCTTCTTCCTCCTCCACTCTGATAGAGAGATCTAGATAGAGGCATAGGAGATACAGCTCAAGGAGCATGATTGTAGCCACAAGTATGGCCAGATTATAAGAGATTAGATGTAGAGAATGAGGTGTTATCTCCACTTGAGAGCTTCAATCTAATATACATTGTATTTCTCTTTGTTCATACGAGTGCGGTCTTCACTACATCATCCCTCCCCGGATTCCTCCACGTCCATCGTCCCCAACTTTAGCCTACCCATGGCATATGCCGTGATACCACCACGACATTTGGCGCCCACCGTGGGGCCTTCTAGTGGCGTTGGTTGGGTTTCCATCCGGACGGGAACATCTTCATCAACTTCTTCCTCATAGGGCTCATTCAGCTTCACCAAGTCAACATAGAAAAAAGAGGTAAGCGCAGAGGTTCTCCAAGTCTAACTCATCAAAGCTGGTAAGACTCAACAAGGACTCAAGCACTACTCCAAGCTTACTGTAAGTACCAAGTAACTCAGCAGGGTAGGTATGACCTAGCAAGACTCACCCAAACACTTCTCCAAGTATGCTCTAAGTGCCAGGTAACTCAGCCGCCTACACTCAATCCTTCATCCCAGGGAGAAAATAACTCAACCCGGGGACTAGTCAACTTATCCGTAGAGTCACCTTTAGATTAAGAGAGCGTTATGTCGATTTAGATCTGTACTCCCGCCAGCTTGTTTATAACTCGGCCAAAAGTTGAATCAGCTTATTGGTAATTCATATAGATTTTGAGTCAGTTAGTTTATGCCGTGGGTTGTCCTGTGACTCAGCTCACAGGCCAGCTTATTTATAACTCGGCCTTAAGTTGAGTCTGCTTAATTGTGATTCCGATAATTTCTGAGTCAGTTTACTTATTCTTTGGATTACCCAGTAACTCAGCTCCCTGGCCAGCTTATTTATAACTCGGACAGAAGTTGAGTCAGCTTATTTATGATCCAGGTAGAATTTGAGTCAGCTTACTTATGAGTCAGATAGAATTTGGGTCAGTCTATGTATGCTTTGGATTGTCCTCTAACTCAGCTTACCGGCCAGTTTATTGATGATTCGAATATAACTTGAAGTCGATTTGTTTATGCTTTGAATTAACCTTTAACTCAGCTCAGTAGATTGTCTCTGATTCCGACTAACATTTGATTCAGCTGGCCAGGGTATGTTATAATTCGGATTGCTATTCAGACTCGGCGTACTAATCATATCTCTGATTCAGGCCGAAGCTTTGTTCAGTTCACCAGATTGCCAGGTTATGTTATGACTCGGATTGATATCTCACCATCTTGCCAGGCTATCCCATATCTCGGATGACTATTGGCCAGCTTATCATATCTCGAATCTATATCTCATATCTACATCTCGAATCAGATCTCTCAGCGGTTAGCCCTATTATCTTATCCCAAAGTTTAATCTCGGATCTATATCTCGGATCCATATAAAAGGCAAATTATCGTCATCACGCCAAATCAAGCTATATCGTGGCGAAAATATAACTCGGATTTGGGATGAGTTAACTCGGATTTGAGTAATATAACTTGGATTTGAGCCAGATGACTCAGACTTAAGACATATAAGTCAATTTTGAGTAAAGTAACTCGGATTTGAGATGAGTTAACTCGGATTTGAGTAATATAACTCGGATTTGAGTCAGATGACTCAGACTTAAGTCATATAAGTCAATTTTGAGTAAAGTAACTCGGATTTGAGATGAGTTAACTCGGATTTGAGTAATATAACTCGGATTTGAGTCAGATGACTCAGACTTAAGTCATATAAGTCAATTTTGAGTAAAGTAACTCGGATTTGGGATGAGTTAACTCGGATTTGAGTAATATAACTCGGATTTGAGTCAGATGACTCAGACTTAAGTCATATCAGTCAATTTTGAGTAAAGTAACTCCGATTTGGGATGCGTTAACTCAAATTTGAGTAATATAACTCGGATTTGAGTCAGATGACTCAGACTTAAGTCATATCAGTCAATTTTGAGTAAAGTAACTCGGATTTGAGATGAGTTAACTTGGATTTGAGTAATATAACTCGGATTTGAGCCAGATGACTCAGATTTAAGACATATAAGTCAGTTTTGAGTATAGTAACTCGGATTTGGGATGAGTTAACTCGGATTTGAGTAATATCACTCGGATTTGAGCCAGATGACTCAGACTTAAGACATAATAGTCAATTTTGAGTAAAGTAACTCGGATTTGGGATGAGTTAATTTGGATTTGAGTCAGATGACTCAGACTTAAGACATAAAGTCAATTTTGAGTAAAGTAACTCAGATTTGGAATCAGATGACTCAGATAACAACTTACCCGAAGAGGTTAAAAGAGCAGTGCCCAAGAAGGCCAGAACTCATAACTTACCCGAAGAGGTTAAAAGAGTAGTTCCCAAGAAGGCCAGAACTCATAACTTACCCGAAGAGGTTAAAAGAGCAGTGCCCAAGAAGGCCATAACTCATAACTTACCCGAAGAGGTTAAAAGAGCAGTGCCCAAGAAGGCCAAAACTCATAACTTACCCGAAGAGGTTAAAAGAGCAGTGCCCAAGAAGGCCAGAACTCATAACTTACCCAAAGAGGTTAAAAGAGCAGTGCTAAAGAAGGCAAGAACTCAGAACTTACCCAATGGGGGTTAAAAGAGCAATGCCCAAGAAGGCAGGAACTCAGAACTTACCCAATGGGGTTAAAAGAGCAATGCCCAAGAAGGCAGGAACTCAAAACTTACCCAAAGGGGTTATGACCTGAGCCCACGAAGGCCAAAGTCACAAACTTACCCGAAGGGGTTATGACCAGTGCCCAAGAAGGCCAGAAGTCCAGAAACTTACCCAAAGGGGTTATGACCAGTGCCCAAGAAGGCCAAAGTCACAAACTTACCCAAAGGGGTTATGACCAGTGCCCAAGAAGGCCGGAAGTCTAGAAACTTGCCCAAAGGGGTTATGACCAGTGCCCGAGAAGGCCAAAAGTCCAAAAACTTATCTAGAGGGGTTATGACAAGCGCTCGAGAAGGCCAAAAGTCGAAAACTTGCTCGGAGGAGTTATAAGTAGAGCTCAAGAAGACTAAGGAGTCAAGAAAATCACCTAAAAGGATTATAAGACGAAGAAGTATACAACCAAGACACAAAAATGCAAAAAACAACTCTGGGAATATTCACAATTAAAGTCTATGCGCGACTCTGCGAGTCCCACATAGACTCAGGGACTAATGTCGGGGATATAACCCCAGGTACCCCAGAGTTGGTCTATAAATAAGAGACACGTATAAACGAAAGTATATTTGACGAGAGAATATCAAATAGAAAAGGGAAAAGACAAGAAAGAACAACTCGGCCGAGTAAGGGGAATCTCGGCCCAGTCCACACTCTCCACAGAATCTCTCCACAGCCGATGGGCCGAATTACCCCCTAGCCGGCCCACCAACCGAGTCTCCTCGCCCACCTCGTCGCTCTCGCCGAGTCAACTCCACGCCAGCGCTACTCCCGCCAAACTCCCGTCGCCCGCCAGGTCGCCAGGCGGATCGACCCCGCCAAGCACCCTTGCTCCATGTCGCCCGGGTGGGCCGGATTCGGCCCACCAGGGGAAGCCGCACCAGTACTCGCCCCCACAGCTCGTCACCCGGGTGGGCCGGATTAGGAGAATCTCGGCCCACCGCGGGATCACCAGGCATCCTCACTCCGCCTGGGCCGAGTCTGGCGTGACTCGGCCCGTCCCCGGAGCACCATCACCAGCGCCACACCTGGGCTGAGACAGGTGACCCGGCTGGGCCACTGAAGCAACCCGCCTGGGCCCTTCACTCTTCCTGGGCCGAATCAATAAAATGCCAGGCCGAATCTGCTCTACCCAGGCCGAGTTACCCTTCCAGCATTGTCATTTGGGCCCAGGTATATTACTCCAGGTACCAACTTATTTATCTCCAGATACAGCGCACCATCGGATCAAGCCAAGACGAGCTACATAAGAATTGTGCCAGTCCTGGGACCCAACCAACTCTGATTGGCACATGGCCAAAGGAATATGCCCTAGGCATCCAATAATATGCTAAGGAATATGCCGTGGCATCTCCGAAGATGCCAAGGCATATGCTGAGCATCTAAGAAGATGCCAGGAATATGCTGCTTAGATACCAATCGTGGGGAACAAGACTTGTCCCCTGGGCTCCCCTTTATAAGGAGCACCAGGGGGATCGTTCTAAGAGAGGCCCCGAAGGGCTCCTCCTCCCCTCTCAGCTCAATAGGAGCTCTCCTTCTTCTTCCTCCTCCACTCTGATAGAGAGATCTAGATAGAGGCATAGGAGATACAGCTCAAGGAGCATGATTGTAGCCACAAGTATGGCCAGATTATAAGAGATTAGATGTAGAGAATGAGGTGTTATCTCCACTTGAGAGCTTCAATCTAATATACATTATATTTCTCTTTGTTCATACGAGTGCGGTCTTCACTGCATCATCCCTCCCCGGATTTCTCCACGTCCATCGGCCCGAACTTTAGCCTACCCATGGCATATGCCGTGATACCACTACGACAATGAACTTTTCTTGAACTGGCATGGTTTTGCTTTAATTGGGGGGATTTTAATTTAGTCAGATCCCCTGAAGATAAAAGTAATGGAAATGTAGATTTTAGATGGGTAGATAGATTTAATGATTGGATTGAACTCTGGGCCCTGATGGAGATTGGTCTCTCTGGTAGAGCTTTCACTTGGGGTAATAATCAGGAGAATCTTATCATGAGTAGGATTGATAGGATTTTTTGTTCCACTCATTTTGATGCTAGATTTCCTTTAGCTAGTGCTAGGGCTTTGCCTAGAGTTGGTAGTGATCACACCCCCATCATCTGGGATTCAGGAGAGGGGCAGGTGATCAGAACTAAAAAAATTAGATTTGAAAAGTGGTGGATTGGTAGACCAGATTTTAAAGACATTGTCATTAAAGCCTGGTCTCATAGAGTAGATAGCACTAATATCTTGGATTTTTGGCAGAGTAAGGTTAGATATTTTAGAAGACTGGCCAGAGGCTGGAATCTCAATGTTGAGGCAGCTTTGAGAAGAGATAGGAAACTGCCTATGGAAGAGTATGATGAGTTAGATATAAAAGCTGAAACTAATTTGCTGTCTCAAGTAGAAAAGGAGAGATTAGACAGGATCCTGCAAGATCTTAACTCTTTTTGGGTCATGGAAGAAATACAATCTAGACAAAGATCTAGGGATAGGAATATTCTAGAGGGTGATAGGAACACAACATACTTCCATGCTGTTGCTAATCAACGCAGAAGGAAGAAGCTGATACATGTGTTAGATGGTCCTGATGGCCCTGTCACCGAGATAGGTGACATGCTTAGAGTGGCTACTGATTTCTATAAAGACCTTTTCAAAAAAGAGGACATACCTGATATTCGTTTATGTCAGGACTTCTTTAGTGAAGAGGATAAGATCATTGCAGATGAGGATCTGATGCTAAGTGCTCCTTTTCTGGAGGATGAGATTAAGGCTGCCGTGTTTAGTTCTTATGGGGAGGGTGCTCCTGGACCTGATCGTCTATCGTTCCTTTTTTCCAGACCTATTGGGATATTGTTAAAGTTGATCTTATTTTCATGTTTCAGGAGTGGTTTGATGATAGGTTAGATCTATTTAGACTTAACTTTGCTATTATTACTTTAATTCCCAAATAAAATGATGCTAGAGCTATGAAGATGTTTAGACCCATTAGTTTATTGAATTGTTCCTTTAAGATTTTCACTAAAGTTCTCACTAATAGACTTGCTAAAGTGATTGGTAGAATCATTTCTATAAACCAATCTTCTTTCATTAGAGGAAGATTCATTCTTGAGAGTGTAGTTACTGCTGATGAAGTCATCCATGAGGTGCATAGGAAAAAGATAAAGGTTTTGTCTTTAAAATAGATTATGAGAAAGCTTATGATAGGATCAATCTAGATTTCCTTTTTGAGATTCTTGAACTCAGAGGTTTTGATCCTTTCTTTATTAGGTTGATTAAGCAAATTTCCCAGGGAGGGTCCATTGGGGTTAGAGTTAATGATGTTGAAAGTGACTTTTTTCTGACTGGTAAAGGTCTCAGACAAGGAGACCCCATTGCCCCTCTCTTGTTTAACATTATGATTGATGTTTTTGCTAGGATGCTCAGTAGGGGTACCACTTCAGGGGCCATCAGAGGGCTGTGCTCTGGTTTTGTTCCTGGTGGTGTAGTGTGTCTCCAGTATGCTGATGATACTTTATTGTTTTTAGAACATGATGAAAGGGTAGCAGTGAACCTGAAATGGATCCTCACCTGTTTTGAACAGATCTCTGGGATGAGAATCAACTATGCAAAAAGTGAACTCATTCCAATAAATCTGGAGGTTGAGGAATGCCAATCTTTCATTGATATATTTCAGTGTGTTTTGGGTAGTTTTCTTGTGAAATATTTAGGTATTCCACTTCATTATGATAAGCTTAGAAGGGAGGATCTTCAACCCTTGATTGATAACATTCTCCACAAAATTACTGGTTGGAGGGGGAAGCTGCTTTCTTATGCTGCTAAGAAAGTCCTTATTCAACCCTGTCTTTCTAGCATCCCTATTTACTTGCTTTCCTTTTTCAAATTTCCTAAATGGGCTTTGAAAATTATAGATTCTCATCTAGCAAATTTCTTTTGGAATGATGAAGAGGGAAATCATAAAATCCATTTAGCTAATTGGCCTTCTATTTGCATGAAAAAAGATTTTGGGGGTATGGGTATTCCTAATCTCAAGATCTAAATTTGTGCCTCCTTGGCTCATGGGTTAAGAGATACATGCAGGGGGAGGGCACCTTTGGAGGAGAGTTATTAATGCTAAATATCATACTAGAGCCCCCACTATTCTGTGCTGCAGGGATATTCACCCCTCTACCTTCTGGAAAGGGGTTATGTGGGCTTCTAGAGCTGTAGCTTTAGGATATAGATGGAAAGTAGACAATGGTAGACAGATCAGGTTCTGGGAAGATATTTAGTTTGGTAATTCTCCCCTAGCCACCCACTTTGGAATCTTTATATGATCACAAATCAACAAACTAAAACTATAGCAGACTTGTGGGATGGTTCCCAGCTTAGATGTGATTTTAGAAGAAAATTTTCTAATGATATGATGATTCAATTGCTAGAACTTAGGAGTATTGCTGGTACTATCTGTTTGGTGGAGTCAGATGACCAACTTGTTTGGCAGTATGAAACCTCTGGAGTGTATTCCTCTAAGTCCATGTATGCTGTGATTAACTATAGGGGTGTTACTCTTGTTTTCTTGCCTGCAATTTGGTCTCTTAAAATTCCACCTAGGATTCAGGTCTTCCTGTGGCTTTTCTCACAGAATAAAATTATGACTAGAGATAACCTAAGAGCTAAGGGGATTCCAAAACCCTTAGAATGCAATCTCTGCTCTGAGATTGAATCTGTGAACCACCTTTTCTTTGAATGCATTGTTTCTAAATTGCTCTGGAAGGATGTGTTTGAAGTTTTTGGGATCTCAGTAGAAAATTACATTTCAGTTGCTTCTAAGTGGATTTCTAATAAAAGATACTTGCATTTTAATGTTGTGTCTTGGGCAGTTCTATGGAGCATCTGGAACAATAGAAATAATTTAGTCTTTCATGCTTGTTCCTGGGTTAATATGAAACAGATCTGGCGGCTCGTCTTGCTGTACCTTCAGAACTGGAAAGTTCCATTCAAAGAGTTGGAGGGGGGAGCCCTGGAGCTGTTCATGGACAGGATGGTCAACAACCTAAAAACGCCTGTGAGGCTCCTGGCGAGATGAGATGCCCTGGCTTTGGGTGGGCTTCCACCTGGAAAACCAGTGTCGCCTCGGTTCACGCTGGGAGAGCAACGGTGGAACTTCTGAAGGTGCACCCTGAGGATGAAGATTCAGTGCATGTGGTCATTGGGTGATTCTGCGTCTTCAGTGTTCCTACCTGTGTGGAGGCTGTGTCTGGGTTGTTGTCTTCTGCTCTGTCGTAGCTTCTTTTGTTTTGGTCTAAAAACTCGGCTCTAGTTTTCCTTAGTTCGGTGTCAGTTTATTTTAGATTGCTGTGTGGAGTTGTATTTCTGTAGTGTTGAACTCGGGTGGTCTCATTATATATAAAATGGGGCTGAGGGAGTGATTCCTTTTCATCTTAAAAATATATATATAAGTCAGAAGCGAGACATTGCTTTGGTGCTGCGCGATTTTTTGTTTTTCCATGTTTGGAGTACAAGGTGAGGGCATGGGTAGGAGTTCCATGTTCCATTTTCCTGACCTGTCGAGGGTGAAGCGATCGGAGACAAGGACCGGCCTTAATTTCCCCGGTCCTGACGGCTACAGTGTTTCGGATACTCTTCAAGGTATCACCTTCCCCGTCGACGTCGGACAGCGACGCGTATATATATGTACGTACGGGCGGAAAAAAATCTTACTGCGCATCGTTTTTGTTTTTCCAAAAATCGTTATTGTCTTCTCTAGCTAGCTAGGAGATATCGAAAATGCAGAGCAGTATTATTCCACTACACTACCGCTCACGTGTCGGAGCTCGACACCTAGCTAGCTCTGACGTATGGGTCTCACCTCAGCGACTAAGGCAAGTCTTGCCACCACATCCATGACGTCATATGTATCCATCAGCCTATAATTAAGCTGCTGCTCCGTTGTGTCATGCGGACCATGCCAAAGTAGTACTAGGACTGATTATATACTACTATCGCACAACATTTTGAAACGGAGGAAGTAGTACTCACCATCGCCGGTTGGGTTTCGCTAGTAGGTTCCAAGGAAAGATGTGGCCGGAACCCATCTTGGATGATGTCCAATGGATGGCTCGTTGTCATCCTCGATAGCGGAAAGCGACGACTCCTCCGATCCCTCTTCCACGGCTACAGTGGTAGTTGTCTCCTTCCACCATCATGGCGGGATCGTTAATGCGGGCCGATTCTGGTACTACGGCGTGCTAGATCGTCCCATGCCGTTTTTCAGAAACTCACGCCTTGTTTCATCCTCCCAAATTAATCTCACGTTTTTCTCGCTTGTTGGTGGGAGTGATTGTGTTGTTATTTTGGAGCTCATCGATGTACTAGTAGAGTAGATGGATTGGATTAATATCCACGCCTCTTTTTTTTTTACCTGCACGCCTTTTCAAAAATTAGTTGCGACACGCCCACTGATATTTGACCAAAATATAACTTGGTGTGCTGCCAAAAAACCTGGTCACTGCAAACGTCGGACATGACCGGTCACCAGTGGTGTGGATGATATAAACACGCCACAATAACCCGTATATTGAGATAATATAGTCATTGTATAACAGGAATATAAGTTTATGGTGACTGAAGACCAGTCAGAATGTCTGACCACGCGTGTTGTAGAGATGTATTTGATGACGTGGCACCCACTATCAAATAACTTAACACATTGGTAAAGAATAAGAATATATGCGAAGGCGTTTTTGCAAAACCATTGTCTTCTACCTACTCCCACTCCGCCACCGCGACATGTCCTGGCTCTAAATATTCCAGCGCCGTCGCCCCCGTCGATGGAGAATGCCGGCGCTCCCACACCTCACAACGCCGATGCATGCTCGCCGCCTCTCCACATCGCCGCGCGGTCCCCCATCTCCCACACTGGCGCAGGGCCACGTCACACCGATGCTACACCACGCCAAGACGCTGCATGCCAGCGGATTCTTCGTCACCTTCGTCAACTCCGAGTACAACCATCGCTGCTTGCTCCGGTCCCGCGGCCCAAGCTCGCTGGACGACGCCAATGCCTTCCTCTTTGAGGCCGTCCTGGATAGGCCATTGACACTAGTGGAAACGCGGGCTTTTGTTGATCCCGAAAATGGGCTTTAACACCGGTTCTTCTACGAACCGGTGTTAAAGGGGGGGCCGTACCAGCGTGGCCTCTGCGGCATTAAAGGAGCCCCCCCTTTAACACCGGTTCGTGGCACGAACCGGTGTTAAAGGTCTTTCCACCAGTGGCCCGCGCACCCCCCCCCCTTTAACACCGGTTCGTGGCACGAACCGGTGTTAAAGGGGGGGGGGCTATATAAGACACCACCCCAGCCCACACACACCCCACTCTTCCATTCTTTCACATTTTGGAGCCTAGCAAGAGGGTGTGAAGAGTGCTAGTTTGTGTTTTTTTCATATGCACTAGAGGTGTTCGGTGAAATGCCCGAGAGCTCAAAATAAGCTTTCTTGTTGCTCTTTCCGTCTCGGTCGAGGTCGGCAACTATAGTTTCATGTGTCATTGATGTACTATATATATAAATGGTCATCTCCCTATTATTTTTTGATATATACTACATATTAATGCAGATGAATCGGCAATGGATGTACGGTGACCGCCGCACTTCCGAGTACATTACGGGCCTCCAAAATTTCATCGTTGTGGCTAATGCAAACCGTGGTCACAATGGTTTTATGTGTTGTCCGTGTGTTCACTGTCAGAACAAGAAAGACTACTCAAATACCAGAACCATTCACGCCCACCTGCTTCGATCTGGTTTCATGCCCAGCTATAATTGTTGGACCAAGCACGGAGAAAAAGGGGTTGTGATGGAAGACAACGAAGAAGAAGAGGATGATGAAAACTATCATAATATGTATCCTGAATATGATGATAATGCAACGGAGGTAGATAATGAAGATCAAGAGGGAGCAGATGGGCCCGCTGATGACGATCTTGGTCGGGCCATTACTGATGCAAAGGAAGAATGTGAAACTGAAAAGGAGAAGGAGAAGCTGGAGCAGATGTTAAAGGATCACAAAACATTGTTGTATCCAACTTGCGAAGATGGCCACAAAAAGCTAGGTGCCACACTGGATTTGCTGCAATGGAAGGCAGAGAATGGTGTGACTGACAGCGCATTTTCAAAGTTGTTGGTAAAAATGAAGAATCTTCTTCCAAGAAATAATGAGTTGCCTGACAGTACATACCAAGCAAAGAAGGTTGTCTGCCCTCTAGGATTAGACGTGCAGAAGATACATGCCTGCATTAATGACTGCATCCTCTACCGCGGTGAGAAGTACGAGAATTTGGATGCATGCCCGGTATGCACTGCACTGCGGTATAAGATCAGACGAGACGATCCTGGCGATGTTGAGGGCGAGGCCCCTAGGAAGAAGGTTCCCGCCAAGGTTATGTGGTATGCTCCTATAATACCACGGTTAAAACGTCTCTTCAGAAATAAAGAGCATGCCAAGTTGTTGCGATGGCACATGGAAGACCGTAAGAAAGACGCGATGTTGAGACACCCCGCTGATGGGTCACAGTGGAGAAAAGTCGAGCGAGAGTACCCGGACTTTGCACGTGACGCAAGGAACTTAAGGTTTGGTCTAAGTACAGACGGCATGAATCCTTTTGGTGAGCAGAGCTGCAGTCACAGCACCTGGCCTGTGACCCTATGTATCTATAACCTTCCTCCTTGGTTGTGTATGAAGAGGAAGTTCATTATGATGCCAGTGCTCATCCAAGGCCCGAGGCAACCCGGCAACGACATTGATGTGTACCTAAGGCCATTAGTTGAAGAACTTTTACAGCTGTGGGCCAAACCAGGTGTACGTATGTGGGATGAGCACAAAGGGGAGCAATTTGACCTACGAGCATTGCTTTTCGTAACCATCAATGATTGGCCTGCTCTTAGTAACATTTCAGGGCAGACAAACAAGGGATACAATGCATGCACACACTGTTTAGATGATACTGAAAGTGTATATTTGGATAAATGTAAGAAGGTTGTGTACCTAGGGTATCGCCGATTTCTTCCGAACCTGCATCCAGTAAGAAAGAAAGGCAAGCATTTCAAACGTCTGGCAGAACCCCGGAGGAAGCCTGTCCTCCGTACCGGTGAGGAGGTATTTGGTATGGTCAAGGACCTAGAAGTAATCTTTGGAAAAGGTCCTGGCAGTCTATCTGTTCCGAATGACGATGCCGGACACGCGCCCATGTGGAAGAAGCAATCTATATTTTGGGACCTACCCTATTGGAAAGTCTTAGAGGTCCGCTCTTCAATCGACGTGATGCACGTGACGAAGAATGTTTGCGTGAACCTGCTAGGCTTTCTAGGAGTGTATGGGAAGACAAAAGATACACCGGAAGCACGACAGGACCAGCAACGTCTGAAGGCCCCTGAAGAGCCTATGCATCCTGAGAACGAGAAGGGTAAACGATGCCACTTAACTCCTGCCAGCTACGCTCTTACCAAAGCAGAGAAGGAAATCTTTTTTGAATGTCTGAGCAGTATCAAGGTCCCGTCTGGCTTCTCGTCGAATATAAAGGGAATAATAAATATGGCAGAGAAAAAATTCCAAAACCTGAAGTCTCATGACTGCCACGTGATTATGACACAATTGCTTCCGATTGCATTGAGGGGGCTTCTACCTGAAAATGTTCGAGTACCCATTGTGAAGCTATGTGCATTCCTCAATGCAATATCTCAGAAGGTAATCGATCCAGAAAGCCTACCAGGGTTACAAACAGATGTGGCCCAATGTCTTGTCAGCTTTGAGTTGGTGTTCCCACCATCCTTCTTCAATATTATGACGCATCTCCTGGTTCACCTAGTAGAAGAGATTGCCATTCTCGGTCCTGTATTTCTACACAATATGTTCCCCTTTGAGAGGTACATGGGAGTCTTAAAGAAATATGTTCATAACCGTGCTAGGCCAGAAGGAAGCATCTCCAAGGGCTATGTAACAGAGGAGGTCATTGAGTTCTGTGTTGATTTTATTCCTGACCTTAAGGCGATTGGTGTTCCAGAATCACGACATGAGGGGAGACTGCGTGGAAAAGGCACCCTAGGATGTAAAGCAATGATATGTAGGGACGGGCATTCTCTCAATCAAGCACACTACACGGTTTTACAAAGATCTATCTTGGTTGCCCCGTATATCAATGAACACAAGAATTTAATACGCCTCAAACACCCGGGGCAGTCTGATGAATGGATTATAAGTGAACACATGGCGAGTTTTGGCGGCTGGCTGCAAAGACTTCTCACGAATAACACCACTGTTGGGGATCAGTTGTACTTGTTGGCCAGGACACCGTCTTCGACTGTATGTACTTTCCAAGGGTACGAGATAAATGGGAATACATTTTACACGATAGGCCAAGATAAAAAGAGCACCAACCAAAACAGTGGTGTCCGCTTCGATGCAGCAGAAGACAATGGGCAAAAGACCACGTATTATGGGTTCATAGAGGAGATATGGGAACTTGACTATGGACCTAATTTTAAGGTCCCCTTGTTTCGATGCAAATGGGTCAAGCTAACAGGAGGAGGGGTTGAGGTAGACAAGAAGTACGGAATGACAACGGTGGATCTCAACAATCTTATGAAGAACTTAGACGAACCATTCGTCCTAGCCAATGATGTGGCTCAGGTTTTCTATGTGAAGGACATGTCCTCCAGACCAAAAAAAAGAAAAAATATGCAAACGAATACATCATATGATGAGCCAAAGCGTCACATAGTTCTTTCAGGGAAAAGAAACATCGTGGAAATCGAGGACAAGACAGACATGTCAGAAGATTATAATAAGTTTGATGAAATTCCGCCCTTCACAGTGAAAACTGACCAAGCATTCCGTTAAGTAAAGAAGATGCTCCATGGTTACGACTGAAGCGATCATAAGGAAGGGCATATGCCAAGAAGTTCATGCTCATATTATGTAACTCTAGTTCATGTTTTTAATATTAATACATGTCTTGTGGATGGACCGGGAGTATGAGAAGAAGTTGTCCCGATTCGTCGTACTTACCATTAAGATCTGATCTCCAAACGCGCGCGGTCACATATTAGGGAGTGCCTCTATGACCAGTTTCTTGGAGATGCCGGAGGACTAGGCTCCGTCGGCATCTCCCTGAAACTGGCCGTAGTGCTGTCCCTGCTCTCGAAAAAAAAAGAAAAAAAATCGACTACACTAGAGTAGTCCTTCTATCCTTCGGATCAGAGACCACCGCTCCGTTCTCCTTCCTCCCTCCTGCTATTTATAAACACCGTGCTGCAGCTTCTTCTTCAGTAGAGCGCCTGCCCCAGTATTCCTAGTCCTCAAGCGAGAAAGAGAGCACACCCACCAATGGCCGCCTTCTCGCGCCTCAACCCCGTAGCTTCGCCTTTCGTTCCAACAGCGCTCCTCCCCGCAGGATGCTACCTCTCTCCTGCTCTCCCAACCGCTGATTTCTGGGCGTCGCAGTTCTTGTACCCACAGCCTGCACACCCGCTCCCGCCAGCGTACGGGTGGCCTGTTGCTTGCGGCGGCAGCTGGTGCCCCAGTGGAGGGTTTACGGTGGGGGTGCCCGCGTTCATGATCAGCTTTAGTGGTGTGCATATCTCCACGCACGGTCGCCACACGGCCGTAGTGGTGTCCCTGCTCTCGAAAACGATCTTGCAGCTTTGTAACTTGTCTAACTAGATCAATACACCAGGGAGCTAACTAATTTCACATATTAGGGAGTGCCTCTATGACCAGTTTCTCGGAGATGCCGGAGGACTGGGCTCCGTCGGCATCTCCCTGAAACTGGCCGTAGTGGTGTCCCTGCTCTCGAAAACCATCTTGCAGCTTTGTAACTTGTCTAACTAGATCAATACACCAGGGAGCTAACTAATTTCACATATTAGGGAGTGCCTCTATGACCAGTTTCTCGGAGATGCCGGAGGACTGGGCTCCGTCGGCATCTCCCTGAAACTGGCCGTAGTGGTGTCCCTGCCTCAAACTGGCTGGAGGACTGGACTCACAAGGATGCTTATTTATAGTACAAGCAGCTCGACATAGTGTTGACACTTACAAAATAATGTCGACACTCACCCCTATTATTAGTCCCGGTTGGTGTCTCCAACCGGGACTAAAGGTTCATCTTTAGTCCCGGTTGGTGACACCATCCGGGACAAGGTACACGCCGCACGACATAATGTCGACATGCACTCACCTCTATTATTAGTGCTGACTCGTGTTTTGTCCCGGTTGGTGTCTCCAACCGGGACTAAAGGTTCATCTTTAGTCCCGGTTGGTGTCTTAATTTTCAGTTCTTTTATATATCTTAAAAAAGCCCCTTTAATGCATGAAATAAGTGTTTATTTATTTTAAAAATTTCATGTAAAGTAAATATAAAAATCATTTACATGAATGGATAGATATTATTTTTCTGAAAATTATGATATATTATTCATATTTTTCTGAGTTGAAATGAAAAAGATATAAAATTTCCTAAATTCATATCATATTTTTTGAATTAAAAAAGCCCCTTTAATGCATGAAATAAGTGTTTATTTATTTTAAAAAATTTCATGTAAGGTAAATATAAAATGATTTACATGAATGGATAGATATTATTTTTCTGAAAATTATGATATATTATTCATATTTTTCTGAGTTGAAATGAAAAAGATATGAATTTTCTAAATTTCATATCATATTTTTGAATTAAAAAAGCCCCTGAAATAAATGCCCCCCCTTTAACACCGGTTCCATCCACGAACCGGTGTTAAGGGGGGGGGTAATAAATGCGCGCGGGAAACACCCCCCCTTTAACACCGGTTCGTGGCTGGAACCGGTGTTAAAGGGGGGTAATAAATGCGCGCGGGAAACCCCCCCCCCCTTTAACACCGGTTCGTGGCTGGAACCGGTGTTAAAGGGGGGGGGAATAAATGCGCGCGGGAAAACCCCCCCCTTTAACACCGGTTCCAGCCACGAACCGGTGTTAAAGGGGGGGGGGTTATAACTCGCGCACCTTCCCTCTTCCTTCTCCCCCCAGCCAGATCGAAAAGCGCGCAGCGCCGTCGCCCCCCTCGCCGTCGCCATCCCGCGTCCTGCACCGTCCTGCGTGCCTCCCGGCGAGCTCCGTCGACCCCGCCGTCCAGGCTCCCCGCCGTCCTGCGCGCCTCCCGGCGAGCTCCGTCGACCCCGCGGCCGCTCCGCCCAAGCCCGCCGTCGCCATCCCGCGTCCTGCGCCGTCCTGCGCGCCTCCCGGCGAGCTCCGTCGACCCCGCCGTCCAGGCTCCCCGCCGTCCTGCGCGCCTCCCGGCGAGCTCCGTCGACCCCGCGGCCGCTCCGCCCAAGCCCGCCGTCGTCGACCTCTAGCTAGCACCCGCCGTCGCCCTCGCCTTCCTCCACCGCCCGGCCGCCTCTCTGCATCGCCGGCCTCGCCTCTCCAGCTCGACCTCGCCGGGCGCCGTCTCGCTCGTCCCGCTCACGCCCTCACCGTCCAGCCCTCGCCGTCGCCATCCCGCGGGGTATGTATATTTGTATATTTGTATGTGTATGTATATTTGTATGTGTATGTATATTTGTATGTGTATGTATATGTGTATGTATATTTGTATGTGTATGTATATTTGTATGTGTATGTATATTTGTATGTGTATGTATATTTGTACGTCGTGCTGGTTCGAACGCACACCCCCACGCACCCCGGCCCCGCTCTCGCCCTAGCGTCGCCATGCATGTGTATATTTTGTGCCACGCCGACGACCACCGCCACCATTATGCCGTCGACCCTGACCTCCTCTGTCCTCGCTGAGCCTACACACGCGTCGAGGGTGTGTCGCCCATTTTAGGTAGACCATCACGTCGTGCTGGTTCGAACGCACACCCCCACGCACCCCGGCCCCGCTCTCGCCCTAGCGTCGCCATGCATGTGTATATTTTGTGCCACGCCGACGACCACCGCCACCATTATGCCGTCGACCCTGACCTCCTCTGTCCTCGCTGAGCCTACACACGCGTCGAGGGTGTGTCGCCCATTTTAGGTAGACCATCACGTCGTGCTGGTTCGAACGCACACCCCCACGCACCCCGGCCCCGCTCTCGCCCTAGCGTCGCCATGCATGTGTATATTTTGTGCCACGCCGACGACCACCGCCACCATTATGCCGTCGACCCTGACCTCCTCTGTCCTCGCTGAGCCTACACACGCGTCGAGGGTGTGTCGCCCATTTTAGGTAGACCATCACGTCGTGCTGGTTCGAACGCACACCCCCACGCACCCCGGCCCCGCTCTCTCCCTAGCGTCGCCACCTCTCGTTGTCAATATAGCATTATAATAACCATGCTATGTTAATCAACTTTGATGACAAGTTAATTAGAAGAAGTAAATGTACCCTCTCATATGAATCCGGGGTTTCTCCGAATTAGGGTTTGAAATGACCAAGCATGTATTAGGGTTACATTTCAATACTTTTAACCTGTCATATCATCGTCCTTGCTTGAGCATTTCAATAGATGTATTACTGATATTTGTGTGATAATATTATTGTTTTAGAAACTATGGATCCACTTAGTAGAAACCTTGAAGAAGAAGAAATAATGGAGAACATTATTGATGAGGACACCTCACAATATCTGAACTTGGAGGGACATGACGACGACAGCTCAAGTACTAGTCATGGAGAAGATGAAGACTCCGGTGAACGCAATTTAATGGTTACAAAGTCCGGCGAGGTATATGCATTGATTAAGCCTCAGCTGACTTCCACCAACAATCTTCTTCTACATGTATTAATTAACGCTTCTTTCTTCTTTTAGCCCTCTGGATCGACCAGCCAGCAACCATCTTCTTCTACGAAAAAGAGCAAGCGAGGCGCGAGCCAGCGGTTGAAAGATCGTGCAAAGTTCACGATCGAAGCAGTCCGTGTTGATGGCAGGCCGATGGAGCCCAAGAAGGCCGCAGACAAATTTATACGTTAGGCGGGAGTTCTTGTTAGGGACCAAATCCCAATCACAATTGAAAATTGGAATAAGCCAAAGAAGGGCGACGGTACCTTTGTCGATGACAGATCCAAAGAAACGCTTTGGAATTCGTTGTTGGTAAATTTCACCCTTCCGCCAGAGGAGGATGAAAACAACCCGGTTATAAAGAACAAGGTCAAAGAGTGGACTCTAAAGAAGATGGCTGATGCTTTCCGCAACTGGAAGACAAAATTGAACAAATTTGTCAAAGCTGACGAGACTCCAAATTTCGAAGACGCATATTATGCGGAGATAAGACCTCACTGGCCCGAATTTAAGACATATAAAAAAAGTGCTATAGCTAAAAAGAGGTCAGAAACCAATACGCTTAATGCCCTGAAGAAGGAATATCACCAGAGGACGGGGTCAGGTGGCTACATATCTCAGAGGCCTAAGTGGGAGGAAGCTGAGAGGGCCCTGCGCGAGAGAGGGATCACACCCCAGACAGATGGGTGGGACCTACGTGCAAAGACTTGGTTCTACGGAATCGGGGCAAGGTTGGACCCAGAAACAGGATTGTGTATCTTCCCAACCATCCTTGCCAAACCCGTCACTGAACTCATCACGGCATACGAGGAAACATCTGCCAGGATCTTCCATCCCGACAGAGAGAATGACCAGCTCACACGCGCCATCGGTAAAAAAGAACACCCTGGACATGCACGAGGCACAGGGGGTATGACGTGGAAGGATGGGTTTGCCGACTGGAGCGACTCTTACAGATGGCGCGGCAGAAAAGAAAAAGAGCGTACAGATCGGATGACACAGATAGAACATGCACTTGCGGCGCTGCAGACGCAAGTGAATGCACAACAGAGCCATCAAGCTACCGGCCCATCTCAGCGGCATGAAGAGCCTGCATTGGAAGCTGCCCGCGGCCCAGACTCTGCGCGGAAAAGCAGTGTGGCTTCCACGGAGAACGTGCAGCCAACGCTTGAAATGACGGGTCCTCGATACCTCGTTGATGAGATCACGGAGAGCGAACACGCTGAGCTGCATGTGAGATTAATGGGCTTATCCATTAAGGTGGCTGTCGGCTATGCCTTACCTCCTGTAGCTGGTGGAACTTACCACTGCCGACCGATTCCAGATGGCTATGCTATTGTCGGGGTGGATGAGGTTGTGAAGGAATATGAGGAAGCACAGCTTGACCATGCTACAGGTGAAGGGGAAACTCAACTCAAATTTGCAGTGAAAACAACCATTCTTTGGAAGAAGGAACACATTGTGCTTCCAAATTGGAGGTCACTGGCACCCCCGCCGTCTCCGCAGCGTCAGCAGTCTGAGCCGCTTCAGCCATCTCCTGCGCGGCAGCCATCTCCGGCCCGTCAGCCATCTCCTGCGCGGCAGCCATCTCCGGCCCGTCAGCCATCTCCTGCGCGGCAGCCATCTCCGGCCCGTCAGCCATCTCCTGCGCGGCAGCCATCTCCGGCCCGTCAGCCATCTCCGGTGCTTCAGCCATCTCCTCAGCGTAAGCGGAAGAGCACTGCCACGAGGAGCATCAGTAGCACTGCCACAAAGAAATCCGCAGGAAACCGTACGCCAAAGAGTTCAAAAAACTACGTCCCGCAGCCTTCCGCCAAGCCATTGCCGGTTTTACCGTGGAATCGCAGCGACGAGGAGACCAATAGGATCTCGGGAGAACAGGTCAAGAAATTCTTTGCACCTAGACGGGCCGAGCCAAAGGAGAAAATAGATCCGGCGGTGGTGGAGAAGTTTTACAAAAATCTTTTGAAACCTGAAACCCCACTTGTGCCGGACTACGAGCGCCAGATTTTGAGGGCGGATGCAAGGCGCCGTAGGGAGATTGAAAGTAGCAGTCGTGAGGCACCCCAGAAAACAGTTCCCATGCTCGGAGAGCAGGAAAACCAATCATGCGCCCCGCTCCAAATGTTTGACAAACGGGACGCTCCTCCCGTAGATGATTACGAGGCAGAGCTACAAAGAAAGGCCAATGAGATGGGGATGACTTACATTGCATACTTGAACGTCATGGGAGACAACTTGCCCAAATGCGATGTCAACCCCATACAGCCATGGAAGTATGGGGAGAATCTCGTCAAGAAAGAGGAGCTCAAGAATCTACCAACAAAGATGCTAAAATTGCACAAGTGGTACCTTCATTTCTGCAAGACGAGAAAAGAAGAATGGATCACGGCGCATATAAGAGATCAGATTTTCTTGTGCGGAGACGACGCGATCGACTTCAACATTCAAGACTTGCATTTTCTATTCAATCAGAAGGAACTCGACAAATCTGCCATCAGCCTTTATTGTGTGTAAGTACTATTTCTGTAATTTTTATCTCAACTCATTCACTTCATTAATTGCATGTATATATATATGCTCACCATATATGTATATACTATTATGCAGGAAAAAGGTTATGGAATGCATGAAAGGAGGCCCTTTTGACATTGGGTTCGTTGACCCAAATAGAGTTCATGAAGAAGTGGTAAGAGACAAACCCGGGCAAACAGAAGATTACTTGCTAAAGTCTTTACTGAGACAACAAACCAAAAGGGAAATACTATTGCCTTACAACTTCTCGTGAGTACTGTTACCCTCTCTCTTGTACACATTCTGTTTCGGCTTACTCGATGTTAAGTGTAACTGATGATGAGTTATGCGTGCGTAGGTTCCACTTTATTCTGCTAGTCATTCAACCCGACTCAGGAAAAGTCCTTGTCATGGACTCGTTACGAAAAGAAAAAGAGCTATGGGCAGACTTTAGAGAGATGCTCCAGAGGTAATTTCAATCATATTATCGCACTAGATCGGCAACTTTCGTGACAATAAGTAATTAATTACTCCTTTATCCATTTTCTTTGTCGGACAGGGTTTGGAAAATGTTCACGGGCAGGGCCGTGGGTGAATGGTCAGAAGAACTAAAATTTGTAGACCAAAATGTAAGTAATACTAGCTAGCTTCCAATTCCATTATATCATGCTTTATTGATTATTATTTTGATTGAACTCTCTATTCTCGTAAAGTGCGCGCATCAAGGACACGGCAATAACTTATGTGGGTACTATGTTTGCGAATTCATTCGCAACACGATATGTGCGACAGGCCAAGCCGCACTAGAACAACTTAGAGTAAGTAAACAAAGTCCACAACATTATTTTATTACCATCAATTGTGTTGAGTTTTATTCTTATATATATATTGACGGCCCATTCTTCATATATATTCAGATCGAACGGATGCGGGACCAACTCCTACCATTTGAACGCATACGAGCCATTCAAGAGGAATTGGCGGGGTTCGTACTTGATGAGGTCGTCACGCCTGGCGGAGAACTCTTTAGATATCCACCAAAATGAACGATGACGATGTATGTGCCGATGACGATGTATGTGCCGATGACGATGTTTGTGTATAATAATAGTTGCTTAATTATTCATGTACTCGTATGTACCGATGACGATTCTATAAGTATACCGCTCCCGATCGATTTCCCCTCGCTCTCCCCCCCCCTCCGGCAGAAATACGCCCAGAACGGGGCAGAGGCAGAAGTCTGCCGCGGCAGAGATTTAGGCCGTTTTCCTGCCGCGGCAGAACTCTGCCGCGGCAGGAAAACGGCCTAAATCTCTGCCGCGGCAGAAGAACCTTTAACACCGGTTCCAGATACGAACCGGTGTTAAAGGGGGGGGGGCCCTGAGGCCTGCGGCAGCCCCACGTGCGCCACCCTTTAACACCGGTTCGTATAGGAACCGGTGTTAAAGGGGCCCCCCCTCTAACACCGAACCCTCAACAGCGGTTGGGGAACCGCTGTTAGAGGGTCCTCCAAACCGGTGTTAGAGGGGTACGTGTGCACTAGTGTGAAAGAACATTTCATGATCCCTAGTGTGTTTTTTGTGTTAGATAACAATACCAAGGATTATTTAATGTGTGTTGAAGTGTTGCAGATCTTAACATTTAAACGGAGCTTCAAAGTGGTTTGGGGGGCGGGGGGCAGATAATCCGCCCCTACTGTATGGGGGGCGGAATATCTAGCCAGGGCCAGAGTTTTTGTCCAAGCCGGATAATCTTCCCTCAAGGGGGCCGGATAGCCCCCCCCCCCAAGGAATTTTGCAAAGTTCGCCACGGATCGTCAATCAGAGAGGGGGGAGGGAGATTTTCCTCCGGACTTTCCATCTATAGGGCGGATAGTCCGCCCCTTCACTACTAGGAAAACAGCTATAGGTAATTAGCACATCCGTGGCTCACATGGTTGAAGTGCCCCACGGCTAAAACAGGCGTGGCTCACCTGTGGGCAGTGCCCTACTAGTAACTAGAACAACCGTGGCGCACATGACTATAGTGCGCCACAGATGTGTGTGGGCCAGGGCCCTGTTGGCCGCACGCCAAACATCTGTAGCGCACTATAGTCAGGTGCGCCACGGTTGTTAGTGTCATCTGTGGCGCACATGGGGGGTGCGCTACGCCTAAGCGCACGCAAGCATGTGTCCGCAAGCATCTGTGGCGCACATGGCATAGTGCGCCACAGAAGTTTGTACTCTCTGTGGCGCACTATGGCATGTGCGCCACAGATGTAGTGGCATGCACCAACTCCACCCCCCCCCCCCCCCCCCCGTGGATCGCCTTTTTAGGGTTTGCAAAAAATAAAAGAAAATGATAAACACTTCAAAAAATTAAATCCTTTTATATTTAGGTAGGTAATGTGGTATAGCTTCTAGTAAAATTAACAAAAATGAGTTTCGACTTTATTTGCAAAAAAAAGTTATGCCACGGTAAAAAGGCCGTAACTTTTGCATACGATATCGAAAAAAATCGTATAATATACCAAAATGACGAGAACGAGATTTCGCATCTGCTCGCAACGACCTATGGTCGTTTAGAGATTTTTTAGATTTTCAAAATTCGAAAAGAGTAAAAAGTTACGGTCAAAAAACCGTTTTTTCCTGCAGAAAAAAAAATACAGGGCGACTTATCCGTAGCGCACCTACACCTAGTGCGCCACGGATAAGCTTGGGCGGGATTCAAATTTGAATCCCCACCCCGCCCTCCTCCTCCCTTTCCCCTTTTCCCTCTTCCTCTCCCTTTCCCTTTCCACTTTTCCCTTCCCCTTTTCCCTCTTCCTCTCCCTTTCCCTTTCCCTTCTCCTTCTTCCTTCTCCCTTCTCCTCCTTCCCCTTCTCCTCTTCTTGCAGTGATGGCACGACGTCGACCTCCTTCTCCTCCTCCTCGCAGTGACAACGGACGACGGCGGTGCAACAGCGGCTTCCTTCTCCTCCTCCTCGCGACGGCGGTGCAACGGCGGCCTCCTTCTCCTCCTCTTCCTCCTCTGCCTCCTGTTCTTCTCCTCCTCTTCCTCCTCTGCCTCCTCTTCTTCTTCTCCTCCTCCTCTTCCTCCTCTTCTCCTCCTCCTCCTCTTCTTCTCCTCCTCTGCCTCATCTTCTTCTTCTTCTCCTCCTCTGCCTCATCTTCTTCTTCTTCTCCTCTTCTTCCTCCCATTCTCCTCTTCCTCCTCCTTGCAGTTCCGACGACGACACCGACGCGCGACCGCACTGACGGCGATGGCGACCTGCACCGACGACGAGATCCAGATCTGCTGCTTTTTTTTTGAATTTTGAAATTTACATCCGTGGCGCACAACACCTAGTGCGCCACGGTTATCGTTTCATACGCGTGGCGCACCTGTCCAAACTTCTGTGGCGCACTGGCATGTGCGCCACGCCTGTCTCTAAACTTCTGTGGCGCACTAGGCAGTGCGCCACAGAAGTTTAAACTTCTGTAGCGCAAGGCACGTGGCGCACTGCTAGTGCGCCACAGATGATGTTTCATGGTGCGCCACTAAAGGCCATTTTCCTAGTAGTGCTTGAAGGGGCGGATTATCCCCCTCGAGGATTTTCAACAAGTCAAGCTCGGTGCGACCCACTATGTGGGGGCGAATTTTCTCTCGGACATTCCAGCCATGGGGTGGATCCCCTCCCAGGGCAGATAGTCCGCCCCTAGTGGGGGCGGATAATCCGCCCCCAAAAAGCTCCAACGGCCAGTTCTAGGCAGAGGGTATTTATACCCATCATTCCCCTCCCGAGAGAACTCTTGGTTCATTGGAAAAGACAAGATCTGCTCCTCAAGTTCTATCCAAGATATCTCCACCTTCATCCACCCAAAGGCCCCGTCCCTTGGAGAATCGAAGGAGGAGGGCTCGATCTTCATCAACAGCAATAAAGTGCTTCACTTCCTCTCTATTCATTTGGAGAACCTTGATCTAGCATTTCTTGCAAATGTCTAGATCCTTATTTTGATTATTTTGATAATCCTTGTTCTTTTGACAGCTTGTTGTCATTATGGGAGCCTCCAATTTGGTTATGGATGTGTGCCCCGCTAGAGTTGTAAAGGAACTGGTTCCCTCCTCGAACGGTACCAATAGTGGAGAAGGTGTATCAGGCCTCTCGTGGCGAGATCCATCAGAGAATAGGGTGATGCCTATTGTGGCGTGGTGGTCTTAGAACCGTCCACCCCTCCTACGCAGAAGTACTTCCCTTAACAAGGAAGGAATTGTGGTAAAACAAATCCCAATGTCTCCGCGTGCTCCACTACGGTTTCCTCGCTCCTCTCTTTACGTGTTTAGTAGATAGGTTTGCATATAGGGAAATTATCGTAGTTGCATATCTAGAGAATTTACTTTGTGTCAAGCCTAAAATTGGAAAAGAACTAAAAATTGAGTAGCACCTATTCACCCCCCTCTAGGTGCCCATACGATCCATTTCAATTGGAATTAGAGCCCCGGCTCTTTATTCGGGCTTAACCACCTAATAGAAGTATCGGTTCCAATGGAGATGGGAGTGATGATTCGGAAGTAGTCACCATGAACGATCTCAAGACGTTGGAAACAACCTTGATTAGTTCTATGGAGGCTAAGATGTAAGATATGCATCAAATGATAATGCGTCTCTCCCCATCCGTAGCATCGCCTACATCTGCCTCTGAGGCTGCCACTCTGCAATCCAAGTAAAAGGGTAACACCGATTCCAAAGAGAACGAGGTGGTTGGTGATGGCACTAGTAAGAGCTCCTCCTCGAAAAAGGATAGTGGTAAGGAAGGATACAATGAGGTTTCCCATGTGTTATTCACCTGACCCACCTATCCCACACCCTCATATACATAATAGGGGTGATCCACCCAAACTTTTAGCATCTACTTTTAATCAATGGAAATTTTTGATGAAGTCTCGTGTGTGCAACTCCTCCATTGAGTTGTGGAAAATCATAGAAAATGGTGTTCCTGTTGGAGATCCAAACAACCTAACAAGAATAGAGGTTATAGACAGTCAACTCAATGCAACAGCTCTACACATGATTCAACTTGGTGTGGGTACCAAAGACATGACACACATAGAGCATCTCAACACAGCAAATGAAGCTTGGGATGCCCTCACTAAGCTCTTCATTGGAAATGAAAGCATGAGAGTAAATAGGTATGATCCTTTGAGTAACCAAGCTGAAGGGTTCTATAAGTTGGATGGAGAAGACCACGAGGACATGTATAGGCGGCTCAAGTCAATAGCCACCACTTTCAGAAATCATGGTGCTTCTCATGTTGATGATGCTTAGATCAAGCGAAAGTATGTTAGTGCTCTTATGCCTTTTGAGCCCATAGATTTGAAGAGTCTCCAAGGAAGGCATAACTACCAAATAATGACATCCAATGAGGTTATGCAAGAAATGGAAGCTTTCAAAGTGGCTGCCAAGAATGCCGAAGATGCACGTCCACGAGCCATTAGGATGCAAAAGGGGGTCAACATGGCCTTGAAGACAAGTGTGGCTGATCAAGATGAAAATGACATAGAAGATATGGAATGTACGGAGGATGTTAAGAGAGCTCATGTACAATACATGGCCTTCTATGGTAGAATTTTTTGGAAGGATCCAGCCAAAGCCAAATCTGAACTAGAACACAAGAGTGGAGCAAATGGAAGAAGGGAGAATGGTCTCAAGCTAATAACATGTTTCAATTGTGGAGACCGGCTACACTTTGTAGTTGAGTGTCCTTATCAAAGTAGAGAATATAATGGAGGAAGACTCATTCACATAGAGAAGTCAAAGTCTCCTCGAAAGAAGTAAATTGTGAAGAAGAGTGCTCCATTCAAGAAGCAACCAAAGATAGTATTAGTAGCTCAATAAGAGTATACATCGGGAAGTGAAGATGAGGATGAGGATGAGGATGATATCTCTCGAGAGGTGGCTTCTATAATCACCACATCTACACCAACATCTCTCTTCGACTCTCTGAACGAAAACGTCATCAACAAGAATGACACTTGCCTCATGGCAAGAGGTTCCGAGGTATCATCTTCTAACACTTCTTTTCCTAAGGCTATGATTGACATGGATGATCCTACTAGTCTTAAGGTTAAAGAATAAATTATTGCTTTGTACTATTTTATCACTAACTTGCAAGGTGAGAACAAAATACATTTTGAGGCTCTCATGGACCAGCTGGCCCAAAATGAAGTGCTTCTTGAACAAAAGGGAAGAATTGAAAGGGAGGAGGCAATGGAGATTGCATCCCTAAAAATTCTCTAGAAGAAGAGGAAGAGGCTCGTGTTTCTCTTGAAGAGAGACTTGAGTCTATTGAGGAGTCACATGAAGAATTGGTGACCAAGCTTGTAAAGGAACGTGACAATGCAATATCCAAAGCAAAGAAACTAAAGAAAGAAAAGATTGACTTTGGGGCTACTCATGCTAGACTCTCCGAGGAATTGGAGAAACTTGACATTTCTCGCAAGGCTTTGAAAAATGAATTCTCTATTCTCAATGAGTCTCATGATCAACTCCAAATTTGATTGACTATTATAACGTTCCTAGCACATCCAAGTCAGCATGTATTCATGAAGAAAATGCTAGGGTCGAAGATGAGCTTGCGAAAGCCTCCACTTCCAAAGGTAAGGGAGTTCTTGATGATATTCTTGGCAAGCAAAGATCAAATCTTGGAAAAGAGGGACTTGGCTATGTTTACAATTCCAAGAACAAGAATAACAAGAATAAGAAGACCAAGAGTGAACAAGAAAATACAAGCACCATTGAGAAGAACATCACACAGGACAAAACTGACCATATTGGTTTTGCAGGGTCTAACAATCCTAATTATGAACTATTTTTATGATTACTATGGTGATGTCTATGCTAATTATGTTGGTCCTTTTGATGAATATGTTGATTGGTCTATTTGGGTTCCAAGGACCCTTGTTAATAACATGAGAGGACCCATTGAAAAATGGGTACCTAAAACCAAGAAGTATTTCTCTTGCAGGGCTATGCTTCTAGTGGTTCTAAATGGGTGGTGGACAGTGGGTGCACTAATCATATGGCCGGAAGCATAGAGATAATCATGAATATGTGACCCAATCATGACCATATTACATTCTACTATGGTGATAAGTATAAATCTGAGGTATTGGGTCTTGGCAAGGTAGTGGTTGCCCACGATATCTCTCTCGTGGACGTCATGCTTGTTGAGACCCTCAGTTACAATTTACTTTCTGTTCGTGCCCTTGGTAAGATTGACTTTGTTGTTTTGATTGATGGTGATTTAGTGGTACTCTTGTGGTGCAAGTCTCTAAAGGTCGCTTTCATTGGGTACGTCGAAAATGACCTGTATGTGTTGTACTTTTCGAGGAAAACCACAGCGGGTCCGATCTTTCTATTCGGAAACGCCGGCATGGGATGGTTATGGCATCGCCGTCTAGCCCATGTCAACATGAGAACTTTGCAAAGTCTTCACAAGGGTGGCCACATCCTTGGACTAAAAGACAATGTTTCCTTTTCCAAAGATCGTGTTTCCAGGGCATGTGTTGAAGACAAGATTGACGACTCTCCCCACAAGAGTAAAACTATTGTTTCCTCAAAGAGGATCTTGGAATTACTTCATGTGGACTTATTTGGTCCTCCATCTCATGCTAGCCTCGATGGGAAGGAATATTGCTTGGTGATAGTCGATGATTACTCAAGATACACATGGGTCTATTTTTTCAAGCTAAAGAGTGAGGCTCAACAAACTGTCATTGATTTCGCCAATGAGGTCCAATGTCAACACAATCTCCCCATATTGGCAATAAGAAGTGACAACGGCTCCGAGTTCAAGAACCACATATTAAATGAATTTTTAAGTGAAGAGGGGATAAGACATGAATATTCCGTTTCGTACACCCCTCAACAAAATGGTGTAGCCCATAGGAAGAACCGCACTTTGATGGATATGGCTAGATCAATGTTGGCTGAATTCAAGTCACCATACAACTTTTGGGCTGAAGCCATATCTACCGCATGTCAGTCATCAAACCGGCTCTACCTCCGCAAGATTTTACACAAAACACCATATGAAATACTTACTGGTAACAAGCCCAACATATCATATTTCTGGGTATTCCGTTGTAAGTGTTTGTTTCTCATCACAGGAGATCGTTTGTCTAAATTGGAGTCTAAGGCTTTAGAAGGTATTTTTGTTGGTTATGGTGCCGAATCCCACACTTATAGAATCTACAATAAGCTCTCCGGAATTGTTTTAGAATCTTGTAGTGTGGAGTTCGATGAAAATGATGGCTCCTATGTGGGGCAAGTTCATGTTGTGATGCAGATGTTGAAATACCCTAAGAAGAATGGGCGTGAGATTTTTCCACCCCATTGAGGAACCCCTTGTGGCGGATCGGGAAGGACAATTCTCCACTCAAGTGGAGCCCTCATCTACACAAGATCAACAAGCCCCTACTGCTGGAGAAACTAATACACCAACACCACAACCTCCTGATGATCATCTGTCTTCTGGGAAAAATGGTATCCCAGGCCGGACTATCCGCCCCCTCCAAGGGGCAGATTATCCGCCCCTGGCACTCCAACACGCTCCAGGGGAAATCAACACAAGCAGGAAAGTTCTGAAATTCCTAGGCCAGATTCTCCGGCCCCAAGGGGCGGATTCTCCAGCCCTGGCACTCTGAGTCATGTCAGCGGAAATTAGGAAGAAGAACCTAAAGCCAAAACTCCCAGGCCAGATTATCCGGCCCACCTAGGGGCGGATTATCCGGCCCTGAAGATCCAGAATAGCAGCAGCCTCCTGTTATGAGTACCCATCAAGATCAAGGGCAAGGTTCTTCATCTCCAACTCGCAGTAATCAAATGGTTGATGAAGGACAAGGTAGTGGTCAAGACAACTATCCAAATGTTGAAGCAACTCCTCCAAGAAACAATAAGGAAATTGAAGCTCGTCGCAAAGCTCATGCTGATCGAAACCTTGAGTTAAGGGGCCATACTCTTGACAAGGTTGTAGGTGATCTAAGAAGAAGAGTGTCTACTAGAAGAGAACTTGCCAACTTCTATGATCATCAAGCTCATATATCAATGGTAGAACCAAAGAAGGTTTTTGATGCTCTTGAGGATCCAGAT
Organism: Avena atlantica; assembly: GCA_910589765.1. NCBI lineage: Eukaryota > Viridiplantae > Streptophyta > Magnoliopsida > Poales > Poaceae > Avena > Avena atlantica. Next base: position 9,248,849 of record OU342736.1, on the reverse strand, counting down.
TGGGTGGTTGCAATGCATGAAGAACTGAATAACTTCGAGCGTAAATTTTTTTGGAAGCTCTTAGAAAACCCAAAGAGTGCCGCAATGTTATCGGCACAAATTGGATTTTCAAGAACAAGCAAGATGAAAATGGCGTTTTTGTAAGGAATAAGGCAAGGTTGGTGGCTCAAGGATTCTCACAAGTAGAAGGCATCGATTTCGGTGAAACCTATTCTCCTGTGGCTTGCCTTGAGTCCATTTGTATCCTTCTTTCTTATGCTGCTCATTATAATTTTAAATTACAACAAATGAATGTTAAGAGTGCTTTTCTTAATGTTCCTCTACCTGAGTTGGTATATGTTAAGCAACCCCCGGGTTTTGAGGATCCCAAGTTTCCGAACCATGTTTACAAACTTGATAAGGCGCTCTATGGCCTTAAACAAGCCCCACGTGAGTGGTATGAGCACCTTAAAGAGCTTTTGTTAGACCGTGGCTTCGAAGATGGGCAAATTGAACCCACTCTTTTTACTAAGAAGGTTAACGGGGAGATTTTTGTGTGCCAACTATATGTAGATGATATTATTTTTGGCTCTACTCACTACTAGAGGAAAGACTATAGGTGACATGCATATAGGAGGCACGTTTAGACCATATGTGTGATACGTCGGAAACGTATCTATAATTCTTGATGCCCCTGGACCCCCAGCGACCTTGATTCCTGCACCTATAAGAAGCATCCGACCCAAAAACCCTAGGGTATCCGAGAAACATCCACGAAAACCTATGTAGCGCCACCGCCACCGAAGGGGAGATTCGGGGGACAGAAAGTCTCTGTTCCGGCACCCTGTCGGGACGGGGAAGTTCCCCCGGAGCCATCTCCATCGATCTCCACCACCATCTCCATCATCGTTGTTGATTCCCATGATGAGGAGGGAGTAGTTCTCCTTCGAGGCTAAGCGCTCTACCAGTAGATATGTGTTCATCTCTCTCTATGCATGATCTTGTGGTAATGAGCTTTGTAATGAAGTAGATCTACCTTGCTACTCAAGTGCTTCATTAGATATCTGCTATCCCCATGTGTGTGAAAGTGACAGCGTGAACGCCATGGTGGCACTTAGGCTTGAGTATACATAAATACTCTTTGTGCTTTAATAGATCTATGCTTTTCCCCATGTGTGTGGAAGTGACAGCGTGCATACCTTGTATGGCACTTTGGCTAGATTGAATATTTGTTATGAGTTATATTTGGAGTTGGATGTCTCTATGAAATTGTGTTGTTTGTTGGAACCATCTAGCGCTCAAGGTGATAGTGTGGGGTTTTCTAGATTGGGGAAGGCGGACTTTGAGGAGTGCTGTTATAGCCCTACTGATGATTAGAGTGTCCAACCGGAGAGTAGTTAAGTGTAGTATCATGAAGAGAGGATATTTATATGAGAGAGTGTTCACTTGTAAAAGTATGATCCTGGGCCTTGTTTCTAAACATTGAAACACCGTTTGCTACTAGATCTGTTGCATGTTTGCTTGCTTCCTTCTTGTTGCCTTTAGTCTTTTCCTCACTGTCAAGCTATTTTCTGGTACCGTTACCACTTGTATTTCACTATCTCTTCGCCGAACTAGTGCACCTATATTGGGTGTGTTGGAGACACATGAGACTTCTTGTATCTTGATTGCAGGGTTGCTTGAGAGGGAATACCTTTGAGCACTTCCTCCCTGAGTTCGATAAACCTTGGGTAATCCACTTAAGGGAAACTTGCTGCTGTTCTACAAACCTCTGCACTTGGAGGACCAACAACTGTCTACAAGAATAGAAGTGTGTAGACATCAAGCTCTTTTCTGGAGCCGTTGCCGGGGAGGTAAGGTAAAAGGTACTCACATCCTCCGGTGTGAGTGCTCGAAGTTATTTCCTTTAGATTCTACAATTTTGTATTTTTGTTTCTTGTTTTCACTAGTTAGGCTTAATGGAAAATAACAAAAAAATTAGAGAGCTTTATAGTGTTTATCTCAAGCTAGGACATGAAGTGTTCGAAGAGTAAATTAAAAAACCTATGGAACTTTATCTGCATACTAATAGCATTTTATTAGTATGAATTCTTTGGACACCATTATTGCTAATGCTATGGAAAAGTCTAAGCTTGGGGAAGCTGTTTTTGATGAGCATGATATTTTTAGTCCCCCAAGCATAGAGGAGAAAATTTTCTTTGATGATACCGAACCTCCAATATATGATGATTACAATGATGATTGTGATATTTTAGGTCCACCTACTATTGAGGAAAAAAATTATTATGATTACAATATGCCTCCTATATTTGATGATTATGGTGATGAGAATCATAGTGGTAGCTATTTTGTTGAATTTGCTCCCACTATAGTTAATAGGAATGACAATGCTTATGTGGAGAGTAATAATCATTTTATGCATGTGGCTCATGATAAGAATGTTTTATGTGATAGTTATCTTGTTAATTTTATTCATGATGCTACTAAAAGTTATTATGAGAGAGGGAAACATGGTTTTAAGTATTTCAATAATATTAAGTTTCCCCTCTCTATGTTGAAAGTCTTGAAGTTGCACTTGTTTTGCTTTCTTATACTTGTGTTTTGAATGTTTTATGTATAGGAAGTGGGTTAGACTTATATGTGTTTTGAATTTGCTTCTTGATTCTCTCTTCGACTTCAATTCATAATTCTTATGTGAGCATCTTCTCAAGCTATCAAGCCTAACTTAAATGCGTTAAAGAAAAGAACTTGTTGGGAGATAACCCAAGATTTTCCTTGAGTCTTCTTTTTGCCACTAACCAGTGTTAAAGGGGGGCTCCTTTTTGCTGCACGGGCCACGCTGGTACAGTCCCCCCTTTAACACCGGTTCGTAGAAGAACCGGTGTTAAAGCCCATTTCCAGGCTCAACCAAAGGCCTCGTTTCCACTAGTGTTAATTCAGTAATGACCTCTACTTATCCTTTTTTGTTTGCTTTTTGTGCCAAGAATGACCTCTAATGAGAGGGAAGTAAGATTTTGGGAGTTGCTGTCCCGAAACAGATTTTTTATCCTCCACCATTAAAATTCTTTAGGAGTATATGTAACTCGGATTGAACTCAGAATTTACGAATAAATCCCCCAGTATGTTAGCTAACTTTCGTTAGTTCAACATTTTTTGATTTGAGCAACAAAAGATGTTCGAAAAAATCGGTTTCTTCCTGCTGGTCTATTTTGACAGATTTCTGCCATTATTTGCATTTGCTTCTTATTGTTGCCTTTTTGAGTTCTCTTTTGGGGAATTGAGATTTTTGAAGGAGTTAATATTGTAGATTGTGTTTTTAGTGAAAAGTCTTGCTGTTCCAAAGCTTTGCCAGAGATCTAATATCTTTTGAATACACTAATGTTGCTAATGAAGATTGTGTGAAGTTTTGTATATATGAAGGAAAAAATTTAGATGTAGAGAGAGAATGATGTAATGAGATGAAGAATGGACAAAAGCTCAAGCTTGGGGATGCCACCCCGTTTCACCCCAATAAATATTCAAGAGGTACAAGCGTCAAAGCTTGGGGATGCCCAAGGCATCCGCTTCTTCATCAATAAAAAGCTCATGTCTGTCTAGACATTTCGGTTTTATCGTTTCATGCACAGTTGTGTTGTTCTTGGAGCGTCTTAGTTTTAGTTTTTGGTTTTCGTTTCCTTACTTTTCTTGAGTAAGTTGGTTGATCACAACACACTTATTTTGGAGAGAGATACACTCCATTTTCAATGCCTAGAACACTCTAGTTTTCATTCTTATTGTTTTGTGAGTGTTCACTTTTGCTAGCACCACGTTCCGCCTTAGTTTTTTTGTGCTTTCAGCTTAGAACTTTTTAGTTCCTCTATATGGATTGTGAGACAATCTCATTAATCTTTATTGATTATTATCTTTGTGAGTTGTTTCAAATAAGTCGATTGGTGTTGGAAAAGAGTAGAAAGGTTCATGCTTAAGTGGTACAAAAGGGAGCTTGTTCAGACTGCGGCTTAGACTTTATCATGTCATGCTAGATCTTGTTTTGACCTTATGCTTAGTGATTATTGTTATATCATGACTTGTTCCAAAGAATTAGGATTGCTTAATGTGCCTTGAAGGAATTATACGTTGTTTTAGCATGCAAAAGCATAGTATTGTGGTATTCTCCTTTGATGCTTTTCTTGGGTTGACTTGGAACATGCTCACACCATGTTATGACTATGACAAGTCACCATTAGACTCTATGATCATTTAGTCCTTGACTTGTAGGACCACTATATGCTTTGATTAGTAATGCTTTGTTGCTCTGCATGATTATGGCTATTATTGCTCTCTTAGTTGGTTGCTCCCAGTCTTTTGCTAGCCTCCACTTGTATGAGTAAGATCTACTCATGCTTCCAACTCCCAAGAAACCAAGTTATTCCAAAGTGTCCACTATAAATTCCCATGCATGGTGTGATACACAATTCCAAGTATATTCTTTTTTTCATCTATCTTCCAATTAAAAACTATTTTGTTATGTGAAAACTTAGTGATTAAAGCCCTCACAAACTTGATGGCACACTTTATATTCTTTGCCCCTAATAAACTTGAACCATTGTGGCGCTATGTTGTATATGCTTGCACTTATACGTTGGAATTAGGAGAACCATGCTGTCATGGAGAACATTTTCAACATTGCACTTGTACTTTGTACTTAGTTGATATCATGCTCTTTTGTCTGTGGATGTCACCAGTGTGAAATAAAGAAGGAACTTGTAAGTCCATGGAGTTTGTATTCTCTGTTAGAGAAACGCTTGGGCCGCTAGCCTAAGCCATGCCTAATCATGGTGGAACCTTACAACATCACCATAGTGAGCTATCTATGAAGCATCCTCAATAAAAAGCGATGCATATAGTAAATAAAAAGATCGCTGAGATGCTCATTGTCTGCTTGCCTTGTCATTTTGGTTATGGGAAAGCTCCTTTACCATGTTCAAGGGGTACCCCGTTGGCAGTTCTCAATGATATGCAAATACATACAATGACAAGAACTTACCTGGGCCTGAAGTTGAGTAGCATGATGTGTGGCCCTCATATTCAAGGGACTTGAGATTGCCAGATTATGCTTCGTCAATCATATACTCCCTAGTTTTTTCATTTTAACCTTAATCACTTCAAGATGCTTATGATAGGGGCAATGAGGGCTGAAAGCTAACAAGTACCATAATTTTTGGAAGCTCTTTTTGAAACTTGAAATCCTTTCTTCCTTTACAAAAGGCTTTTCTTCAACCATTACTTGAGTCTCCAACTTCTACCTTTAGGCACCATTAAGAGAGCATAGTTGTCATCCTGTGTGCAGTGTTCCAAAGCTTATTGATTGATGCATATTTTGATATTACTTGTTCTTGTGCTACTTGTTTCTAGTCACCCTTGTGAACTTTGAAGGTGTACTATGCATGTATTTTATACTCTATGAGGGACAAGATGATTGCCACTATGTTATGTTTTCTGTATGTGAAACAAAAAATGTTTTTCAATGCATGTTATTCATGATCTTTGTTTGTAGCCTTTCATGTTGCATGCATAGTTACTATGTCCTATTGTTAGAACTCCATTCTTTCATGCACATGTTTAGAGTTCTTTGATCCCAGCTTTCAATGCTTGCAAATGGTTGGATCTTTATTGTGAGGGTGCATGTCACCTCAAAAATTATTCTTTTTATCACTTACCGACTCGAGGACGAGCAGGAGTTAATCTTGGGGATGTTTGATACGTTGGAAACGTATCTATAATTTTTTATGCTCCATGATTGTTTTGTATCAATTGTTTTATGATTGTTCTACACTTTGGGGTATTTTTATACACTTTCTGGAACTAACCTATTGACAAGATGCCACAGTGCCAGTTTCATATTTTCTTCTGTTTTTGGTTCCAGAAAGGTAGAAAATCAATATTCTCGGAATTGGGCGGGACAAAAGCCAAAGTCATTATTTTCCCGGAGCAACACGGAACCCCGAAGCAGAGCCGGAGGGGGGCCATAGGGTGGCCGCACCCCTAGGTGCGGGCAAGCCCTGGAGGCGCCCACAAAGGGTGTGGGCCCCCTAGACCCCCACCGACTTTGATTCATGTTCCTATAAGAAGCATCCGACCCAAAAACCCTAGGGAATCCCAAAAACATCCACGAAAACCTCTATAGCGCTGCCGCCACTGAAGGGGAGATTCGGGGGACAGAAAGTCTCTGTTCCGGCACCCTACCAGGATGGGGAAGTGCCCCCGGAGCCATCTACATCGATCTCCACCAAAATCTCCATCACCGTTGCTGATTCCCATGATGAGGAGGGAGTAGTTCTCCTTCGAGGCTAAGGCCTCTACCGGTAGCTATTTGTTCATCTCTCTCTCTCTCTCTCTATGCATGATCTTGTGGTCATGAGCTTTGTAATCAAGTAGATAGACCTTGCTACTCAAGTGCTTCATTAGATCTCTGCTCTCCCCATGTGTGTGAAAGTGATGGTGTGCACGCCATGGTGGCACTTATGCTTGAGTCTATATAAATACTCTTTGTGCTTTAATAGATCTATGCTTTTCCCCACATGTGTGAAAGTGACAACCTTCATACCGTGTGTGGCACTTTGGCTAGATTGAATATTTGTTATGAGTTATATTTGGAGTTGGATGTCTCTATGAAATTGTGGTGTTTGTTGGACCATCTAGCACTCAAGGTGACAGTGTGGGGTTATCTAGATTGGGGAAGGCGGAGTTTGAGGAGTGCTGTTATAGCCCTACCGATGATTAGAGTGTCCAACCGGAGAGTAGTTAAGAGTAGTATCATGAAGAGAGGATATTTATACGAGAGAGTGTTCATGTGACACCCCCGGGATTAGGGCTAGACAAATCCCAGACCTTCTGATATAAGCCTAACCTAAATCTCGAAAGCGTACAGAGAGAGATTTGATAACACAACAGTGAGCCTACGACACAAAAATTATTACAGCAAGATCATAACTGAGTAGAGATCCAAAATATTACATGCAGAGGTCACTGACCACAAACATCAAACAATGGAAGACAAATTATGCTATTAAGTATATCAAACTTAAAAAATGGCCTAAGAGGCCTAAAGCATAACAATGACGTCCAATCCATAGATCCCAGACTGCCGACTGGGAACTCCAAACTACTCATCGATGTCAATGCCGTGAAGAAATCATCTTCTTATGGTAACACTTACTCAGCTACAAAAGTATCAACGAATAAATGGTGAGTACAGTGTGTCCTCCGCAAGACTTTTGGCTGGTGGAGTTATTTTTCATAAAGCCATCTTTGTTTTGTAAAATAAGAGGGAGAAGAATCTCGACTAATCAGAATATTTTAAAAGGGGATAAGAGAGCGGTATCTCTACCTTTGATCATCTCTTGATATCCACTGAATCATCATCAGCTGAACCTATCTAGGATCACCCCCTTGATCCCTGAGGAAGCATCCTTAAGCACACGTTACTTAACTTGCCAAGTTTTACGATTAGGTTCAAGCTCTCTATGATCTTCACGTCCGTTCCCAAGTCTTCCATAACCGCGGACGCGGCTTTTCGAAAAGATTAATAACCCTGCAGGGGTGTACAACTTTACCCACACGTACTAACCTTCTCTTAATGCCACTAGTAATAGCCCTCTTCCTTGGAAGGCCGACAGAGGGTGGTTAGACACGACCTTTACCTTGCTTTCGCCGAGACCATGAGTCACGCACTAGGGACATACCGCTGTAACGGGTTGAGTCCCGAAGCCGGTCCCTAATGATGTGCGCAGGGTTCAATATTACGGATGCCGGGCATCTCTTGTTCCTGGCCACCATTACCTACCTGTTATGAATGCACCTCCTTCACCTCCATTCAATAATATCCAAGATGCATATGTCGAATGGAAACCCGAACTATTTGACTCATGGAATCTACTTGGCAAGTTAGTTGGTCGAGGGGGTTTCTAGGCCCCCGTGTGGCTGTACGCTCGTCTTGGTTCAAGAGGAAAGAACATCGGGTCCTAAGGGTGGCAAGTATGGGACTGCAAAAACCACAACCTACATGGCCTCCCATACAAGCCTTAGCATGTTTATTATCCATCTCTGATCATACCACGTCATCCTTTCATACTAGGTTCATTCTCAGCTCTGATTCATCAACCGGATGGACCAGTGGTAACACCTAAGCGTGGCTAAGCACAACAAATGTAACATCTCTAGCAACGCTTCACAAGCCAAACCCTAGTTATGCTAGGAGCAGTGGATCAGGGATTATAGGCTTCAAAGGAAACATGCATCAGATATGATTACTCTAACTATCGATAAAACACTTCAGAATCGCATGCACATTGAAAGAATGTAAATACTTTGAAAGCATAGGATTCATATGTATGTTTGGGGCTTCGCTTGCCTTTGCTAGTTGATACCCAATACAGATCTTCGTATCCATCATCTCGACTTGTTCGACAACCACAATGATATAGCTCTCCAGGGTTCATCTTGTTGGCATTGTTCGTCGATGACTTTCGATGGTCTTGATCTCGATCTTCAGTCTTGGACTCGATCTCGATTCCAATATCGTATTCTAGCAGGAAGAACCAAACACCAGAAATAAAGGGAAAACAATCAACACATGGCATCGATGCAATGCTCAATCAAGTATGATGATATGACAAGTTCAAAGTTATTGAAATTGAAACCCTAAACATGCTTGGTCATTTTAAACGGGATCCGAGGGATCCAAACCCTAACTCGGGGATACCCCGGATGCATATGAGACGGTTCATTTAGTTCTCTAATTTAACTTGCAATTGAAATTGTTGAACAATGCATGATTATAGCTTAGATAGATAGGTCTCATTTTTTTGAACATTTTGATATATTATTTGTATTTTTCTGAATTAATATGAATAAGTTGTTGATTTTACAATATTTAAACCTTTTCTAAAATTATTAAACCAAATTGTTAAACTTTTTACACCGCAGCAACAACTAGCCACAGAGACAGACAGTTGGGCCCTAGTCCAACTCATCCTCCACGTGGGGATGGTGGGACCTAGGCCGGATGTAAGATCCCTCCCTTTATAAAGGTAAGGATCCCTATGATTGCAATGCTAGTCCCTGGATCAATGCTAGCATCCACAGTTTAAGATGAAGTACACAGAAACAAAGGTCATTATTACATATCATTCCAGAGACAAACATAGTCTTTTACAACTCCATGGGAACATGTATAATACAAGAGTTCATTATATAATAAGATAAATAAGTCTTCATCTTCATGTGCCACAGGAAAGCATGTTGAGTGTAGACTCATAACCCCTAATCATCATCAGAATAACCTGAAACATCACAAGTTACAGCCACAGTGGGTCAATACATTGGAATAGTATTGGCAAGTGATACCTTAGTAGAATATTAGTAGTATAGATACTATATGCATTTTGGCTAAGTGTAGCTTAGGCTTTCTTTGCTCAAAATAGGTTTTACCTATTAGGTTTTACCACCTAATAGAAGTATCGGTTCCAAGGGAGATGGGAGTGATGATTCGGAAGTAGTCACCATGAACGATCTCAAGACGTTGGAAACAACCTTGATTAGTTCTATGGAGGCTAAGATGTAAGATATGCATCCAATGATAATGCGTCTCTCCCCATCCGTAGCATCACCTACATCTGCCTCTGAGGCTGCCACTCTGCAATCCAAGTAAAAGGGTAACACCGATTCCAAAGAGAACGAGGTGGTTGGTGATGGCACTAGTAAGAGCTCCTCCTCGAAAAAGGATAGTGGTAAGGAAGGATACAATGAGGTTTCCCATGTGTTATTCACCTGACCCACCTATCCCACGCCCTCATATACATAATAGGGGTGATCCACCCAAACTTTTAGCATCTACTTTTAATCAATGGAAATTTTTGATGAAGTCTCGTGTGTGCAACTCCTCCATTGAGTTGTGGAAAATCATAGAAAATGGTGTTCCTGTTGGAGATCCAAACAACCTAACAAGAATAGAGGTTATAGACAGTCAACTCAATGCAACAGCTCTACACATGATTCAACTTGGTGTGGGTACCAAAGACATGTCACACATAGAGCATCTCAACACAGCAAATGAAGCTTGTGATGCCCTCACTGAGCTCTTCATTGGAAATGAAAGCATGAGAATAAATAGGTATGATCCTTTGAGTAACCAAGCTGAAGGGTTCTATAAGTTGGATGGAGAAGACCACGAGGACATGTATAGGCGGCTCAAGTCAATAGCCACCACTTTCAGAAATCATGGTGCTTCTCATGTTGATGATGCTTAGATCAAGCGAAAGTATGTTAGTGCTCTTATGCCTTTTGAGCCCATAGATTTGAAGAGTCTCCAAGGAAGGCATAACTACCAAATAATGACATCCAATGAGGTTATGCAAGAAATGGCAGCTTTCAAAGTGGCTGCCAAGAATGCCGAAGATGCACGTCCACGAGCCATTGGGATGCAAAAGGGGGTCAACATGGCCTTGAAGACAAGTGTGGCTGATCAAGATGAAAATGACATAGAAGATATGGAATGTACGGAGGATGTTAAGAGAGCTCATGTACAATACATGGCCTTCTATGGTAGAATTTTTTGGAAGGATCCAGCCAAAGCCAAATCTGAACTAGAACACAAGAGTGGAGCAAATGGAAGAAGGGAGAATGGTCTCAAGCTAATAACATTTTTCAATTGTGGAGACCGGCTACACTTTGTAGTTGAGTGTCCTTATCAAAGTAGAGAATATAATGGAGGAAGACTCATTCACATAGAGAAGTCAAAGTCTCCTCGAAAGAAGTAAATTGTGAAGAAGAGTGCTCCATTCAAGAAGCAACCAAAGATAGTATTAGTAGCTCAAGAAGAGTATACATCGGGAAGTGAAGATGAGGATGAGGATGAGGATGATATCTCTCGAGAGGTGGCTTCTATAATCACCACATCTACACCAACATCTCTCTTCGACTCTCTGAACGAAAACGTCATCAACAAGAATGCCACTTGCCTCATGGCAAGAGGTTCCGAGGTATCATCTTCTAACACTTCTTTTCCTAAGGCTATGATTGACATGGATGATCCTACTAGTCTTAAGGTTAAAGAATAAATTATTGCTTTGTACTATTTTATCACTAACTTTCAAGGTGAGAACAAAATACATTTTGAGGCTCTCATGGACCATCTGGCCCAAAATGAAGTGCTTCTTGAACAAAAGGGAAGAATTGAAAGGGAGGAGGCAATGGAGATTGCATCCCTAAAAATTCTCTAGAAGAAGAGGAAGAGGCTCGTGTTTCTCTTGAAGAGAGACTTGAGTCTATTGAGGAGTCACATGAAGAATTGGTGACCAAGCTTGTAAAGGAACGTGACAATGCAATATCCAAAGCAAAGAAACTAAAGAAAGAAAAGATTGACTTTGGGGCTACTCATGCTAGACTCTACGAGGAATTGGAGAAACTTGACATTTCTCGCAAGGCTTTGAAAAATGAATTCTCTATTATCAATGAGTCTCATGATCAACTCCAAATTTGATTGACTATTATAACGTTCCTAGCACATCCAAGTCAGCATGTATTCATGAAGAAAATGCTAGGGTCGAAGATGAGCTTGCGAAAGCCTCCACTTCCAAAGGTAAGGGAGTTCTTGATGATATTCTTGGCAAGCAAAGATCAAATCTTGGAAAAGAGGGACTTGGCTATGTTTACAATTCCAAGAACAAGAATAACAAGAATAAGAAGACCAAGAGTGAACAAGAAAATACAAGCACCATTGAGAAGAACATCACACAGGACAAAACTGACCATATTGGTTTTGCAGGGTCTAACAATCCTAATTATGAACTATTTTTATGATTACTATGGTGATGTCTATGCTAATTATGTTGGTCCTTTTGATGAATATGTTGATTGGTCTATTTGGGTTCCAAGGACCCTTGTTAATAACATGAGAGGACCCATTGAAAAATGGGTACCTAAAACCAAGAAGTATTTCTCTTGCAGGGCTATGCTTCTAGTGGTTCTAAATGGGTGGTGGACAGTGGGTGCACTAATCATATGGCCGGAAGCAAAGAGATAATCATGAATATGTGACCCAATCATGACCATATTACATTCTACTATGGTGATATGTCTAAATCTGAGGTATTGGGTCTTGGCAAGGTAGTGGTTGCCCACGATATCTCTCTCGTGGACGTCATGCTTGTTGAGACCCTCAGTTACAATTTACTTTCTGTTCGTGCCCTTGGTAAGATTGGCTTTGTTGTTTTGATTGATGGTGATTTAGTGGTACTCTTGTGGTGCAAGTATCTAAAGGTCGCTTTCATTGGGTACGTCGAAAATGACCTGTATGTGTTGTACTTTTCGAGGAAAACCACAGCGGGTCCGATCTTTCTATTCGGAAACGCCGGCATGGGATGGTTATGGCATCGCCGTCTAGCCCATGTCAACATGAGAACTTTGCAAAGTCTTCACAAGGGTGGCCACATCCTTGGACTAAAAGACAATGTTTCCTTTTCCAAAGATCGTGTTTCCAGGGCATGTGTTGAAGACAAGATTGACGACTCTCCCCACAAGAGTAAAACTATTGTTTCCTCAAAGAGGATCTTGGAATTACTTCATGTGGACTTATTTGGTCCTCCATCTCATGCTAGACTCGATGGGAAGGAATATTGCTTGGTGATAGTCGATGATTACTCAAGATACACATGGGTCTATTTTTTCAAGCTAAAGAGTGAGGCTCAACAAACTGTCATTGATTTCGCCAATGAGGTCCAATGTCAACACAATCTCCCCATATTGGCAATAAGAAGTGACAACGGATCCGAGTTCAAGAACCACATATTAAATGAATTTTTAAGTGAAGAGGGGATAAGACATGAATATTCCGTTTCGTACACCCCTCAACAAAATGGTGTAGCCCATAGGAAGAACCGCACTTTGATGGATATGGCTAGATCAATGTTGGCTGAATTCAAGTCACCATACAAATTTTGGGCTGAAGCCATATCTACCGCATGTCAGTCATCAAACCGGCTCTACCTCCGCAAGATTTTACACAAAACACCATATGAAATACTTACTGGTAACAAGCCCAACATATCATATTTCCGGGTATTCCGTTGTAAGTGTTTGTTTCTCATCACAGGAGATCGTTTGTCTAAATTGGAGTCTAAGGCTTTAGAAGGTATTTTTGTTGGTTATGGTGCCGAATCCCACACTTATAGAATCTACAATAAGCTCTCCGGAATTGTTTTAGAATCTTGTAGTGTGGAGTTCGATGAAAATGATGGCTCCTATGTGGGGGCAAGTTCATGTTGTGATGCAGATGTTGAAATACCCCAAGATTCAATAAGAAGAATGGGCGTGAGATTTTTCCACCCCATTGAGGAACCCCTTGTGGCGGATCGGGAAGGACAATTCTCCACTCAAGTGGAGCCCTCATCTACACAAGATCAACAAGCCCCTACTGCTGGAGAAACTAATACACCAACACCACAACCTCCTGATGATCATCTGTCTTCTGGGAAAAATGGTATCCCAGGCCGGACTATCCGCCCCCTCCAAGGGGCAGATTATCCGCCCCTGGCACTCCAACACGCTCTAGGGGAAATCAACACAAGAAGGAAAGTTCTGAAATTCCTAGGCCAGATTCTCCGGCCCCAAGGGGCGGATTCTCCAGCCCTGGCACTCTGAGTCATGTCAGCGGAAATTAGGAAGAAGAACCTAAAGCCAAAACTCCCAGGCCAGATTATCCGGCCCACCTAGGGGCGGATTATCCGGCCCTGAAGATCCAGAATAGCAGCAGCCTCCTGTTATGAGTACCCATCAAGATCAAGGGCAAGGTTCTTCATCTCCAACTCGCAGTAATCAAATGGTTGATGAAGGACAAGGTAGTGGTCAAGACAACTATCCAAATGTTGAAGCAACTCCTCCAAGAAACAATAAGGAAATTGAAGCTCGTCGCAAAGCTCATGCTGATCGAAACCTTGAGTTAAGGGGCCATACTCTTGACAAGGTTGTAGGTGATCTAAGAAGAAGAGTGTCTACTAGAAGAGAACTTGCCAACTTCTATGATCATCAAGCTCATATATCAATGGTAGAACCAAAGAAGGTCTTTGATGCTCTTGAGGATCCAGATTGGGTGGTTGCAATGCATGAAGAACTGAATAGTATTGGCAAGTGATACCTTAGTAGAATATTAGTAGTCTAGATACTATATGCATTTTGGCTAAGTGTAGCTTAGGCTTGCTTTGCTCAAAATAAGTTTTGCCTATTAGTTGAAAACACTAAGTTTTTCTTTGACAAAACTTTCCCAAGGAAACACCAATAGAAATTGGTGTACCTTCACCCTTGTTCAACCACAAGTTTTTACTTAGAAATTGGGATGAGGAGATTCTTGATAGCTTCCATGTCTTGATGCTCAAGTACTTAGATTCTTCCATCTGCAGAGGTTGTGCACTTTCCCCACAAGACTTGATTTTCACCAAGACAGGATCTTTCAGAAGCCTTCCCTTAGACCAAATGGACGCGCTCGAACCTATCATCCCACTACCACCAACTGTCCAAATGGCTAAGTTATTGCAACCTATGTGATCCAGGCAGAGCCCATATTGCCATGTGGCTGCATTAGAAGCTTCTTAACATATGGCATCTCAAATCCCTTTGCTCCTGGGTGGCTTTCCACAAGTGAGATACACAAGGTAAACCATAGACATGGGCCTTGTGTAACCACTCAACACAAACCATTCTTTCCATTCCACCTAGGTGTTTCATTCACTTAGTTGTTTTATTAAACAAAAACACAAGTCTAAAGACTTAGAAATATTTTCTCATAGCATGAATATATATATATATATAACCACCCTTGGTTGCTACTAGCTAGGCTAAGCATGGCATTGATAAGCATCTTAACTTAGAAATTTCTAGCAATTCTACAACTACTATGATTTCCCAATCATAGCATATAGATCAAAATATTCATGCAAGTCTAGCAAAATATTTCTAATGCATAGTTGAAAAACATAGGGATAAAATCATGAAGCACAACTTGCCTTGGTATTTTGGATAGTAGCAACAATCCTCACAATCACAATCACTATTTGCACCAAAATCTACACATGAATTAATAGCACCAAAATCACATACAAAATATATTCAAACAAAAATATATGGATGCATGCAAAATACCATGTGATGATTTTATACACCAAACAAGACAAGTGCACAGTACTGAATCTCTAACAAGTTCAAAACTTGCCAATTAAACTTTATTTGAACAATAAAACATTTTTCAAATAATTTCTATACACAAATTATGCCTAAAAATGTTTCTGTAAAAACAATCATTTTAACAGAGGCAAAACATTAAACACATTGCATAAATGGAAAGGATTTTCTCTCTTGATTCCAATGATATAAAATTTGCAAAATTTGAACGTGTGGATCAAAAGTTATGAATTTTGCAAGTTTGAATCACTAATAGATCTAATTCAGATTTTTAAAACAAAGAACATGCCACGCGGCAGCATCTGATTGAACGATACCGCTTCGCACCGGATCACGCTCGCGCACCGTTGGATCTAATTAACTGTGTACGGTCCAGATAAAAATGTACCCCTTCGCTACAGATCTAATCCTAAGCACTGGATTCAGATCTGACAGACCACGTTGCTTTGACCAACAACGGGCGGCGCGAATGGTTGCCGCGGCGGCTGCGCGTCTGCCGGCGATGTTCCGGTGAAACCAGAGGGGCAGGGGGTCGGGCGTGTGATTACCGAGACCACGGGAACGTGGGGATGCTCAACGTGTGGACGGGCAGGGTCGGGGTGCATGGACACAGCAGCAGGACCTCGTCGGAGTTGCTGGCGGCGTCGGGTGCTCACTGTCGGAGTCGAAGACGACGTTCTGGGGCGCAAGGATCCAAACAGAAAATGTTAAAAGCTACGCTATACATTGGCGAACACGACCGCGTGATTCAGAAACAGAGGGGAACGCGGGGCTCACCGGAATTAGTCGCCGGAGTCGAGTTGAGCTTCGGTCGTTTCTAGAGGTGGAGGATGACGACGGCCTAGGGCGGTTCAGAACAAAATAAAGGCATGAGAAGATGCGCAAGATAATTGCGAAGCAGCTCGCGTGGACCAGAAGGCAAGGGGCGCTCGGTACTCACCGTGATGGCTCACCGGAGTCTCTCGGTACAGCGGCAGTGCAAATCGAATTGCCGGCAGCCCGGTGGCGAGGAGAGTGGTGTGGGGGGAAATGACTGCGGCGGAAGGCTGGGCGAATACTGCCGGAATCAAGGGAATTGATTCGATTTAATCTGCGAGGTAACAGCGACGACGACGTGTTCATCGCGCGGAATTTTGGGGAGGACGATGACGACGTGGCAATGGGGCCACTGGTCCATCTCTGGTGAGTTGATTCAGCGCGGGTGAGAGATAGAGAGAGGGAGGGATGGCCCGGGTGGGCTTAGTGGGCTGGGTTCTGTGCTGGGCTGAAAGTCTGGCGCTGGCCCTTTTCCCTTTCTTATCTCTTTTTCTTTTTTCTAATTCGATTTTCTGGAATCAAATTCAAACAAATTTAAAATCACTTGAATTTCAAATCTTTCTGGCCTTTTGTAATAAGAATCATGTGTAAATTTGAGTATTAAATCATGCTGCCTTGCTGGACTTGCATGGTCCTTTGAAGATTTTTAAAATAACAGTGCCTTAGCACATGGTTTGATGAATATTTAAAAATGGTTTTTTTTAAACCATATTTGTTTTGAAAATTTTGTCCAAGCTTGGAACTCATCCAACCAATCCTATGAATTCAAACATTGGTTTTTAAAACAATTATTCTCTTCTCTTGAGAGTGGCATTTGATTAGTGTTTGCTCACATAAAATAATAGCACTTAAGTGCTTCTGTTTTCTTGAAATGAGTTTGGAAAATGATCCCTAAATGATATGCATGCATGAATGATATGCAATCTTTGAAAACATGATTTTAGGGATGTTACACCGGGTTTGACCGGGTCTGACCACGTGCTGACGCTGGGGTGATTTCACCGTGACGTCATCGACGCTGGTGAGCCACAGAACGGCAAGGGGACGGCGGAGGAGCGCGAGCTAGGGTGCATGCGTATGCGTGCTAGAGAGAGTAGGCCGAGGCGAGACAAAGGGTAACGACGCCTCTTGGATTTGGTCTTCAGAACAGGGAAAACGACGGCAGCCGATGACGGTGACTGCAGGTGCTCGCGGGGAGGGTGCTACGACTAGCAATCGACGAAACAAATAGGTCCATCTGGACCAGAAGCGCAGGAGGCTTGACGTTGGGGTGAGGCAAGGTCAAGGTCGAAGGCGAGCAGCGATGGCCGGCGATGGACACAAAGCTTCGATTCGGGGAATTGCAGGATCGCGGGGCATAGTGGCGTAGCTAGGGCGAACCAGTACAACAGGGCAAGCTTGGTGGTGGCCTCAGCTTGAGCTAGGGTGGCCGGGAACGGCGAGGACGAGCGACGACCGGAGCTAGGGTTTCGGCTCGGAGAGGAAAACCATGAGAGAGCGCGAGAGAGATAGAGATAAGAGCAACACGGGGAGAGACGTGCACGGCGATGTTCTTATCCCTCTCCTGACAGCGGCAGACAACGATGAGCAAGCGGTAAGGATCAACGGTCGGCGGCGCTCCACCGAGCTGCTTCCCCTCAGTAAGGAAAACGATTAAGGTGGGGTGAAATGGTACCGGGCCCTAGCTGGGCTTTCTTGGGCTGGTTGTGGGCTGAACGGAGCTTGCGCAGGAGAACTGGCCTGCTGCGCTCGGCGGTTGGTAAGGCAGAGAGAGGGATCCGGGTTGGGCCAGAGAGAACCCAACAGGGAGGGAATAACTTTTCCTTTTTCTTTTTATATATTTATGTTTGTATTTTCATTTCAAATATGTTTGACACATTTCAAAATACTAGAACTTTTACAAATATCCAAATATTGCAGGGACCCTTGTAAACAATTTGGGTTCCATATATTTTTAGTTTTTGAAATTGTCAAAACCATTTGAATGCTTCTAGGGAGAGAGGGGAAGCTAGGTTTTATGGTTTTAGGAACCTTTTCTTTATTGAAATTTTCTTTAGCAATAATGATGATGCTCATGAATGCACAAACAATTCCTAATTACTATTAATAAAACTAGGGTTGTTACAATTCTATCCCCCTTGAAAGAATATCGACCCGAGATTCCTAGGTAGGAAGATAGAAGGAACATGGTTACACTAAACTTCGATGATCTTCTCGAAAAGGTTGATCCATGCCACCATGATGAATGGACAAATCGCTTCATAATCTTCAAGGTGGCTACTCACACTAAGGAAGAGAGGGAATGACACAGAACCACAAATTAAGTATCTCATGGTTAACTCATGGATAGATGTTTCACAAACATCTCTAAAGCTAGCAACATGAAACACGTCAAGGTAACGGAGGAAACAAAAGGAGAAGGTTTCAAGGTGATAGATAATTGGTCTTCATAAGGATTGAGACCATGGAAATTATAGAAGAGGGTAAACTTCTAAGAGAAGGAGACTTCCAACAGAATGAAACATAACCACAAACTTCAAGAGATCAACCTCTACTAAACATATTAGTAGAGCTTTACATGTGAGAGAGATAGATACCAAAAAAACCAAGCTGTTGAACTAGTTTTGACACAAAAGGGTCATTCTTTCATTCAACAGAAGGCTAAGAAAGAAATGTGTTTTGGTGGAGAGGACTCAAAAGAATCACAAGGAACATGTAACAAGAGAAATTATTGATTACCGAAATCATGGTCGCTCTTCGAACATGTTTAAGAAAGCGGGAAGGAAACTCTTTAATTCATCCAGGACTATCAAAATCCTTGCCAAAGATCATGATATCACTTTACACCACCAAGATGAACAGTTGACAAGATTCCTGAAGACACGAGAAGAAAGAAAATTCATTATCAGACTTCAAGTACTTGGCATAACAAGACGATTGCCATCATAAGAGGGTCTAGAGGATCGACCGAGAGACATTTAGCAACACTACTTTAAATGTTCTCCTTGATGTTTGAAATACAAATATCAGACTTGTGACAAGCCTTTAATCAGTCATCAAGTAAAGGTCAGACTTCGGTTACAGAGGAAATCATAAGCACAACTCCTATAATAAACCATAAAAGATGCCTCATGAAGAGTGTTTGTTATTACTGATTCAAGGGAGTATGGCAATAGGTCTTCCGGCTAATTGTGTTAACCATTACATCAATCTTTCCAGATGTACAGAGAGACCTAAGTCAAAACCTTGAGGGACACCAACCATCATTGTTTCTTGAGATTCAGGTTTTGTTAAGTGGAAAGATACTTCAGACTATGCATGTCCGAATAGAAGGTTTGCAACATTTACCAGAGGTAAAGTCACTAGATTCTCAAGACATGGACTTCAATGTCAAGCTCTAAAATATGAGCTAGATTGCGGAACACATGTGATAGCAAGTTATCAAAAGATAATTGCATCTATATGAATTGTTTGCAACAAAGACAACTAAATCCTTATTGGGAAACATTTAGGAGGATTTCGAAGTTTTGTTGGACTTCTTATGTTCCATGACAAATCAGTCAGTGGCTTAAGTGCTTCGGAGAATATTCTCGAGATGTGAAGGTATCAACCTACCATATCAATAATTATTTGCACATGCTTGACTAACTTGAAATGATTCCGAGAGAAAAAAGACAACGCTACTCAGATCCACGTGGACATCTTTCAACATTTGCACGTGAATCGGAGAAGGTCAGTTCTAATATCCAGAACACCTACTTCAAAATGGCACGAAGATGGTTCTCAAAAGTTTCCAATATTAATGCCAACTTCTCCATATGAGCTTGATATAACATGGAGAAGTTAAGAATATTATCGATGGGCTCAATAACAAATTATCTATACACTCCAAGAGGATGGACTCATATGTTGTATAGACAAGGCGTAGACACTGGTTAGACCAAAGGACATGAAGATGTACTCAAGTGAAACATCACAAATGGATACACCATGAGGATAGTCCTTGGAACTGAGTTTGATTTGACAATTGCAAACAAAAAAAAAGGCGGAGAAGATAACATATCCACAAAGGACTTATTATCCTGCTTCAACACGAACAAAACTAGAAATCCCTTTAGGGAGGAACGGAGTTTGTTGGATCTTTTGTCTTACAACTCTCAAACTTGTTGTTTAGGCTCAACCAACTTGTTCAGGGGTATCTAGTACGGATCCTTGGAGAAAGGAGCGGTTTGAAGAAACAACACTGGTGGAAACAACCCTATAGGTCCCGGTTGGTACGGGGCTTTAGTCCCGGTTTCCCAACCGGGACGGGCCAATCGGGACTAAAGCTCTAACCTTTAGTCCCGGTTGCCCCACCAACCGGGACTAAAGGGTGCACACGTGGCAGCGGCAGAGGGCGACGGGGGGGGGGGGGGGGGGGGGTGGAGCATTAGTCCCGGTTCGTAACACGAACCGGGACTAATAACCTTCTGCCGCGGCAGAGATTTGGCCCATTTCTCTGCCACGGCAGAGAATTCATTTTGACACATTTTGTTGCCGCGGCAGCATTTTCGCCACTTTTTGTGCCGCGATAGAGAATTCATTTAGGTTGTTTTATTGTTTATTTAGTGATTTGCACTTATCAATGAAGGAACCTTATATTACATCATGATGACAATATTATATTCAATACACAGATCGAGTTCATGCACTACATACAAAAGTTGCTATTCGATGCTACCGGCCAATTTCTTCAAAGTTGCTATTTTTACAATTCCTATTGTCTATACACGGCCGAGTAGTATTCCCCTTTTGGGTCTAGGACTTCTGCATCCAAGAATCCCGCCAATTCCTCCTGAATTGCTCGTACGCGATCCTTTGGCAGAAGACCGTCCCGTAGACGTTCGATCTGATTTAAAAAAGGAGTCAGCCTATATGAATGAAACTAAACACAATTTGATTGTAATTAAAAACTATAGAAATTGTTTATGTACATGGAGTTGCTCTAAATTTCTGCCCTTCTCATCGCACGTCTGCCGGATGAACTCGCATACATAGTATCCACATAGATTGTTACCTGGTCCCTGCGTCAGGCACTTTACGAGAACAGAGTTCAATCAAAATAATAATCAAGCATGATAATAACTGTATCAAAACTAGAATCAAAGAGATGCGCGGATATAGCTAGTGGTGCTTACATCTAGTGGTTAAAATGTAAGCTCCTCTTTCCAAACACCCCTAGCCTTGTTGGTGAACCGTTTCCAAGCGCTGCCCGGCGTAGAAAACGAATAAAATAAGTTATTAAGTACTTGATATCATAAAATTCACGAACGTTGCCGACATAGTGTCGTAATGTTTAGAATTACCGCTGGAGAAGTATCTGCATGTCCTTCCATGTCTCAAGGGGTTTATGTTTCGAGTCCATGACTAGTACACGCCCTTTGTCAAGTTGAATGATTAACAGAATATAGTGGAAGCTGCAAATGCATAACTAATCAATTATATACTTAACATCGAGTGAGCGAAATAGAAAGTGTATACAAGACAATAACACTCACTCGAAGTTGTAAGGAAATAGTATTTCCCTTTTGGTTTCTTGAAACCTTAACGCGTGTACTATATTATCCTCCGTATCCTGGGGGCTTATTTTGAGATTAGCTTCATGAACCCAATATGGGTCAATGAAGCCAATGTCATAGATTTGTCCTCTCCTGCATTCGAGAATCTTCATTCTGCATATTACAGTATGATTATATACATGCAATAAACAAAATAATATAGCTGGAGACTAAATTAATTACAGAATTAGTACTTACAGACAATAGGCACTGATGATCGATTTGTCCAAGGCGTCTTGATTGAATAATTGAAATAGTTCATCAAATTCAATGGATATCATGTCATCCTTATCTTTCCCATGATGCTTTTTTGTAACCCTCAGCACTATCCAGTTATCCCCGGCCCTTGTGGCATGAATGTACCAGTTATGCAATCTTCGCATTTTTGTTGGAAGATTGTTTACCTCCTCAGGTTTGACGAGAAGTTTGCCGTACTAGTATTTGTATGCTACTTCACTCACGGGGAAGAACTCTAACTGGGATAAGTACTGGGCAATACTCATACCTTGAGCAGCGGCAGCTTCTCCGTATTGTGCAACTACCTCTAGATCATACTGCTCTTCGGCCCCATATTTGCTCGACCCCACATTGGTTTGGAAAATCACCTTGAGAGGGGCGCAAGTCTGTTTTGCTTGTTCTCCGAGCTGGGCAACAGATTTATCGCTTCCATCAGTACTGCTCTTCGAGGCTTTTTGTGCCGCATGTAACTTGAGAATAGAACGCTCATAGTCTGATGACAGCTTTGGCTCGGGTTGATGAAGATTCTTTAGCATTTTCAACACTTTGGGTTTTTCTTCTTTGGTGCTGGGGAACACTGGCTCTTTCGGCCGCCTCAGCTTAGCGAAAAACGCTGTCGTTTCCGCATCAACGATCGCCGCAGTCTCCTCTTCAGTACAGTCATAAGCTCTCTTGGGAGGAACCTTTGGTACTTTTGGAAGAGGCTCTTGTTTACGTTTCGGCGATCGCTTACCACGAGGCACAGTAGCGGTACGCTTACGCTTTTGACCCTTAGGCGCCAGCGATGGCTCCCGCGGCGATGGCTGCGCCGGAGATTGGTGAGGTGACGGAGCCGGGTGAGGTGACGAAGACGGCTGCCGCGGCGGCGACGACCTCGCTGGAGACGGGTGAGGCGGCGACGAAGAAGGACTTGGCGTGTGATTTCGAAGAACGATACATTCCTTCGGCCATAGAATGGTGACGTTTTATGCGTCTCCCAGCACAGTCACACCCCCTTCACCTGCAGGGTAGTGAAGATCCAAAACTTCAAAGGTGGGCATGATTTCATCCACGCCGACAATAGCGTAGCCCTCTGGAACCGGACGACAATGGTAAGTTGGTGTGGGTCCAATTGGTAAGGCATAGCCGACCGCCACCTTTATTGATATGTTCACAACTTTGACATGTAGCTCGCAGTGTGTCATCTCTGTGATATCATCCACTGGGTAGCCAACAGGAGCCATCGTCGGTGCATCATCGTCATCGCCATTGTCATCACCCGGGACCTCGGGGGAAGGCACACTGCTTTTTCGATTATTCGATAGGCCGGTAGCATCGAATGCAGTGTGCTGCTGAGATGGGACGGTAGTACTTTGCTCTTTAAGTGCGTTAATTTCATCTTGTTGTTGCTTTAATCGTTCTTCAATTAAACGCATTCGCTCTTTCTGACTATCTGCTTCAACTTCCACCCTGTCCTTTCTCCTCTGACGGCTTCTATCAGGATATTTCTTCCTCTCTTCTGGAAACCCAGTCCTCCATGGTTGGGAGCCTCTTGTGCCTCGTGTTCGTCCATCATGTTCCTTATTTCCAAGGGCGAGTGTGAGCTCATCATTCTCTCTATCGGGAATGAAGTCCCCATCTTTAACAGCCTGTACTGCTTTTCTGATCCTTTCGATTGGCAAGGGGTCTTCTTTATGTCGTATTTTATATATACACCTCCCTTCCGAGTCCAACGTGCCCCCATGCCCGTAAAACCAATTCCTTGCACGTTCTACCCAATCGTCTGTCTCTGGGGTGATCTTTTTATCACGCAGTTCATTCTCAAGTTTCTCCCACTTAGGAATGCCAGCCCTGTAGCCACCTTGCCCCATAGTATGGTGATACTTCTTGTTAGAAGCATTCAGCTTATTCGTTGCAGACATTTTCTTAGCTTTTTCTGATGTCTTGTATTCCACAAACTCAGCCCAGAATGGTTTTATATTCTCAAACTAAATATTCTTGAAATCGGGAGTCTTCTCTTTCACGACATAGTCAAGGTGCAATCTTTTCTTCCAGTTGGTGAAACACTGGGCCATCTTCTTCAAAGCCCACTCCCTGACCTTAGCCTCCATGTCTCTCCCATGTTGTAAGGCGTCCTCAACTGGATCCTCCGCATTTGGATCCAGCTCTATCTTCGGTAGTTTGAAATTAACCATGAGCCTCTTCCACAGTAAATCTTTGGCGTGGTTTGGGACAAATAAACATGTTCCCTCTTCATCCGCATTAGCAGGCCTATTCCAATTTCTAATGGTGATCGGGATTAAGTCCCTAACGATTACTCCGCATTGTGCCACAAATTTGTTTGCGACAACTTCGGGAGCCGTCGGCTTGCCGTCTTCAGCGACATCTTCGATCCTGAACCTCTCATGGTCTTGCAACTTTTCGGTTGGTCCTCGTCTGCTCTTTTCAGTAGATTCCTTCGATCCGGTGGGCTAAAAGAAGAAAGATCGTCGTTACTATTTATATATAGATAGCAGATGATTAATTAATGAATTAATTATATTACATGCACCTCGCCAGAGCGGTCGTCTTCTCGATTACACAAGGCATCACCTTCTCCCTGGCGGAAGGCAACACCTTCAACCTCAAACAAGTTGTCTATTCCGGTAAAAAGAGGATCACCCTCACCGGAGTTGTTCAGAAACGTTGATACGTCTAAATTATCTTCCCCACGGATCACACCTTGGATCAACTCTTCCTTTTCTTCGTCTCTGACGTGTGGGTCCATATTTTCTGCATAGGTGGAAAAACGAATAAGTCAAAGCGGCTAAAGGAGAAAGTTAAGTACGGTGTTGAGAGATATAAACCCTAATTCAGAGAAACCCTAATATATACATACACAATAATAAAAATGAAGAGAAACCCTAAACCCTAAACCTAGCTACAAAAAGGAAACCGTGTAGTAGATAGGTAACTCTAGCTAAATTCAACTAGAATCAATATTCCGGAGTTCCGAGGGGTGTAAAACCTAGTTCGGAGAAACCTAGGATGCATATGAGAGGGGAACATGAGAATAAGGCTACAAAAGGGAAACTATCCAGCAGATAGGTAACACTAGATACTAACAAAATACTTGACTTGGTTATAGTTGGTCAAGTATTGTTCGTCGATCTTCTATGGTATTGATATCGGTCTTCGATCTCGATCTCGATACCGTATTCTACCGAGAAGAACCAAATCACCGGAAAGAAAGGGAAACAATCAACACATGGCATCGATGCAATGCTCAAGCAATGATGATGATATGACAAGTTAATGTGCATTGGAATGTAACCCTAAAGCATGCTCGACAAGTTAATCGGGGTTCCGAGGGGCGCAAACACTAACTCAAGGAACCCCGGAATCACCTGTTAGGGTTACTAGGGTGTTCTAATTAAACTTGTCATTTAATTTGTTGAACAATGCATGATTATAGCATAGATAGATAGTTCTCATTTTTCTGAACATTTTGGTATATTATTTATATTTTTCTGAATTACATATTAAAAGTTATTGAATTTACAAGTTTTATTCAAATTCTATTAAATCAAATGTTTAAACCTTTTGCACCATAGTAACAACTAGCCATAGTGGCTGACTGGTGGGACCAGGGCCACGTGTCACGCAAGCAAAGGGGAAACAGGGTCATCTGTCACCAGAGAAGGAGCTAGCCCTAGAGGCTGACTGGTGGGACCAGGGCCACGCGGATGCCACCTAGACGCCACGTTGGGCTCGCCGGAGACACGTCAGACGGCGATGGTAGGGAGCGGAGGAGAGCAAACGGGGCTGCGGGACTTGGCGTGCTGGAATCAGCGCATCCAGGCGGACTCAAAATTGGCGGCGCCGCCCTCTGTTGGTTGCCGGAGCAGGTGGTACAACGACGGCCGACGGCGGCGAACGCGGGATCTAACGGCGCAGGCATGAACTACAGCGAGAGGGGAAGGAAGGAGGCATCCAGAAGGTTCGCTTGCTCACCCTGAGCGCATGAGGTTGGTCGGAGAGAGCGCGGGAGGTCGAGATTGAGCGAATCGACGCCGGCGAGCACGGTCGGGGTCGAGGAAGACGGAGTCGTGGGCGACGACTGGTGCGCGCACGGACGGAGGCGGCGGTGCTGGCGGATGGAACGCGCAGGCTCGGGCAGCCTGACCGCGCCGGGGGCGGCGAGCTCGGGCAGCCTGCCGACGTCGGGGGCGGTTGTGCGTGCGTCGGTGAAGCAGAGAAGTGATGGGGAAGGGAAGAAGAAGAGGAAGGGCTAAAGGGTTATAACCAAAGGACCTTTAGTCCCGGTTGGTGGCTCCAACCGGGACTAAAGGGTTATACGTCCCGGTTGGAGCCACCAACCGGGACCTATACTCCAATATTTTCAGCAGACCAAGGGTTGGCGCGCAGGGGGTCTTTAGTCCCGGTTGGTGGCTCCAACCGGGACATATTCCCCTGTTTTCAAAAAATTTCAGGTATTTTCTCTCTGTTCCCGCCTTATTTTTTATTTTGGGGTTTAAATTTGTATTGTTTTTTAAATGATAATTAATTTGGAATTTAGAAAAACTTTAAACATAAAAAGTGTTTGGATTTGAATAAATAATTCAAAACCATTTTCTGTTTAAAAAAATAATTAATGTAACCATTTAAAATATGAACCATTTACAATTAAAAATGAATTAACTTATATTTTTTTAATATCAATTTGGAATTTAGAAAAACTTAAAACATAAGAAGTGTATGGATTTGAATAAATAATCCAAAACCATATTCTATTTTTAAAAAATAATTAATGTAACCTTTTAAAATGAATTAACTTATATTTTTGAATATTAATTTGGAATTTAGAAAAACTTTAAACATAAAAAGTGTTTGGATTTGAATAAATAATTCAAAACCATTTTCTGTTTTAAATAATAATTAATGTAACCATTTAAAATATGAACCATTTACAATTAAAAATGAATTAACTTATATTTTTTTAATATCAATTTGGAATTTAGAAAAACTTTAAACATAAGAAGTGTATGGATTTGAATAAATAATCCAAAACCATATTCTATTTTTAAAAAATAATTAATGTAACCTTTTAAAATGAATTAACTTATATTTTTGAATATTAATTTGGAATTTAGAAAAACTTTAAACATAAAAAGTGTTTGGATTTAAATAAATAATTCAAAACCATTTTCTGTTTTAAAAAATAATTAATGTAACCATTTAAAATATGAACCATTTACAATTAAAAATGAATTAACTTATATTTTTTTAATATCAATTTGGAATTTAGAAAGGAAAACTTTCTCCTGTAACATTGTTCTCCATACCAATGTCCACACACATGCATAATATGGGCACAACATCACAAACTATGCCGTGATTCAGCACATAACATCGGTCATTTGGACCGAAAGCCATGAAACCTCGAACATGATAGGTCATTTTGTGAAGGTTTTTTCGAAACATGATCAATATACCAAGTATGGTATTTTTCCTTTCAACTATGTAACAAAATATGACACCACGCGAAGGATTTTCATTGTTCGGATTTTTTTGAATTTATTATGCCCGTTTTGAATTATCTGAATTTCTAACTATGGTCGAACCGGTGTGCATGAAGATAGGGGACGAGCATCGTTAGAACTTGCATTGGATCTCTGAAGAAACCACATATTGCGAGTCTAAAAATGATTTTTTCAAAAAATCACGGGCGATAGATCATGTACCTGTAGTACAAACCGGACCCACTTCCTACCGATTCGGCAGACATTTGTCCTTTTTACCCGGGATGGACGAAAAGGTTTGAGATGTACCGGTTGGGAGATAGTCCATGTAAGGTGGTCTAGTATTTTAGGAAAATGGGACGGTAGCATTCGGAAACGGCATTTTGGTGGTTACTTCACAAAACGACCGGTTTTTTGCGCTCGGAAAATGGAAAAGGGCTTTTCCGTGCGACAAAAAGGAAAACTTCCTCCTGCAACATTGTTCTCCATACCAATGTCCACACACATGCATAATATAGGCACAACATCACAAACTATGCCGTGATTCAGCACATAACATCGGTCATTTGGACCGAAAGCCATGAAACCTCGAACATGATAGGTCATTTTGTGAAGGTTTTTTCGAAACATGATCATTGTTCTTTATGTCGTATTTTATATATACACCTCCCTTCCGAGTCCAACGTGCCCCCATGCCCGTAAAACCAATTCCTTGCACGTTCTACCCAATCGTCTGTCTCTGGGTGATCTTTTTATCACGCAGTTCATTCTCAAGTTTCTCCCACTTAGGAATGCCAGCCCTGTAGCCACCTTGCCCCATAGTGTGGTGATACTTCTTGTTAGAAGCATTCAGCTTATTCGTTGCAGACATTTTCTTAGCTTTTTCTGATGTCTTGTATTCCACAAACTCAGCCCAGAATGGTTTTATCTTCTCAAACTAAATATTCTTGAAATCGGGAGTCTTCTCTTTCACGACATAGTCAAGGTGCAATCTTTTCTTCCAGTTGGTGAAACACTGGGCCATCTTCTTCAAAGCCCACTCCCTGACCTTAGCCTCCATGTCTCTCCCATGTTGTAAGGCGTCCTCAACTGGATCCTCCGCATTTGGATCCAGCTCTATCTTCGGTAGTTTGAAATTAACCATGAGCCTCTTCCACAGTAAATCTTTGGCGTGGTTTGGGACAAATAAACATGTTCCCTCTTCATCCGCATTAGCAGGCCTATTCCAATTTCTAATGGTGATCGGGATTAAGTCCCTAACGATTACTCCGCATTGTGCCACAAATTTGTTTGCGACAACTTCGGGAGCCGTCGGCTTGCCGTCTTCAGCGACATCTTCGATCCTGAACCTCTCATGGTCTTGCAACTTTTCGGTTGGTCCTCGTATGCTCTTTTTCAGTAGATTCCTTCGATCCGGTGGGCTAAAAGAAGAAAGATCGTCGTTACTATTTATATATAGATAGCAGATGATTAATTAATGAATTAATTATATTACATGCACCTCGCCGAAGCGGTCGTCTTCTCGATTACACAAGGCATCGCCTTCTCCCTGGCGGAAGGCAACACCTTCAACCTCAAACAAGTTGTTTATTCCGGTAAAAAGAGGATCACCCTCACCGGAGTTGTTCAGAAACGTTGATACGTCTAAATTATCATCCCCACGGATCACACCTTGGATCAACTCTTCCTTTTCTTCGTCTCTGACGTGTGGGTCCATATTTTCTGCATAGGTGGAAAAACGAATAAGTCAAAGCGGCTAAAGGAGAAAGTTAAGTACGGTGTTGAGAGATATAAACCCTAATTCAGAGAAACCCTAATATATACATACACAATAATAAAAATGAAGAGAAACCCTAAACCCTAAACCTAGCTACAAAAAGGAAACCGTGTAGTAGATAGGTAACTCTAGCTAAATTCAACTAGAATCAATATTCCGGAGTTCCGAGGGGTGTAAAACCTAGTTCGGAGAAACCTAGGATGCATATGAGAGGGGAACATGAGAATAAGGCTACAAAAGGGAAACTATCCAGCAGATAGGTAACACTAGATACTAACAAAATACTTGACTTGATTATAGTTGGTCAAGTATTGTTCGTCGATCTTCTATGGTATTGATATCGGTCTTCGATCTCGATCTCGATACCGTATTCTACCGAGAAGAACCAAATCACCGGAAAGAAAGGGAAACAATCAACACATGGCATCGATGCAATGCTCAAGCAATGATGATGATATGACAAGTTAATGTGCATTGGAATGTAACCCTAAAGCATGCTCGACAAGTTAATCGGGGTTCCGAGGGGCGCAAACCCTAACTCAAGGAACCCCGGAATCACCTGTTAGGGTTACTAGGGTGTTCTAATTAAACTTGTCATTTAATTTGTTGAACAATGCATGATTATAGCATAGATAGATAGTTCTCATTTTTCTGAACATTTTGGTATATTATTTGTATTTTTCTGAATTACATATTAAAAGTTATTGAATTTACAAGTTTTATTCAAATTCTGAAATTATTAAATCAAATGTTTAAACCTTTTGCACCATAGTAACAACTAGCCATAGTGGCTGACTGGTGGGACCAGGGCCACCTGTCACGCAAGCAAAGGGGAAACAGGGTCATCTGTCACCAGAGAAGGAGCTAGCCCTAGAGGCTGACTGGTGGGACCAGGGCCACGCGGATGCCACCTAGACGCCACGTTGGGCTCGCCGGAGACACGTCAGACGGCGATGGTAGGGAGCGGAGGAGAGCAAACGGGGCTGCGGGACTTGGCGTGCTGGAATCAGCGCATCCAGGCGGACTCAAAATTGGCGGCGCCGCCCTCTGTTGGTTGCCGGAGCAGGTGGTACAACGACGGCCGACGGCGGCGAACGCGGGATCTAACGGCGCAGGCATGAACTACAGCGAGAGGGGAAGGAAGGAGGCATCCAGAAGGTTCGCTTGCTCACCCTGAGCGCATGAGGTTGGTCGGAGAGAGCGCGGGAGGTCGAGGTTGAGCGAATCGACGCCGGCGAGCACGGTCGGGGTCGAGGAAGACGGAGTCGTGGGCGACGACTGGTGCGCGCACGGACGGAGGCGGCGGTGCTGGCGGATGGAACGCGCAGGCTCGGGCAGCCTGACCGCGCCGGGGGCGGCGAGCTCGGGCAACCTGCCGACGTCGGGGGCGGTTGTGCGCGCGTCGGTGAAGCAGAGAAGTGATGGGGAAGGGAAGAAGAAGAGGAAGGGCTAAAGGGTTATAACCAAAGGACCTTTAGTCCCGGTTGGTGGCTCCAACCGGGACTAAAGGGTTATACGTCCCGGTTGGAGCCACCAACCGGGACCTCTACCCCAATATTTTCAGCAGACCAAGGGTTGGCGCGCAGGGGGTCTTTAGTC
The DNA here is from genome assembly GCA_910589765.1 of Avena atlantica. Taxonomy (NCBI): domain Eukaryota; kingdom Viridiplantae; phylum Streptophyta; class Magnoliopsida; order Poales; family Poaceae; genus Avena; species Avena atlantica. The sequence continues at coordinate 9,218,151 of OU342736.1, read as the reverse complement.
CCGGTTGGTGGCTCCAACCGGGACATATTCCCCTGTTTTCAAAAAATTTCAGGTGTTTTCTCTCTGTTCCCGCCTTATTTTTTATTTTGGGGTTTAAATTTGTATTGTTTTTTAAATGATAATTAATTTGGAATTTAGAAAAACTTTAAACATAAAAAGTGTTTGGATTTGAATTAATAATTCAAAACCATTTTCTGTTTAAAAAAATAATTAATGTAACCATTTAAAATATGAACCATTTACAATTAAAAATGAATTAACTTATATTTTTTTAATATCAATTTGGAATTTAGAAAAACTTTAAACATAAGAAGTGTATGGATTTGAATAAATAATCCAAAACCATATTCTATTTTTAAAAAATAATTAATGTAACCTTTTAAAATGAATTAACTTATATTTTTGAATATTAATTTGGAATTTAGAAAAACTTTAAACATAAAAAGTGTTTGGATTTGAATAAATAATTCAAAACCATTTTCTGTTTTAAATAATAATTAATGTAACCATTTAAAATATGAACCATTTACAATTAAAAATGAATTAACTTATATTTTTTTAATATCAATTTGGAATTTAGAAAAACTTTAAACATAAGAAGTGTATGGATTTGAATAAATAATCCAAAACCATATTCTATTTTTAAAAAATAATTAATGTAACCTTTTAAAATGAATTAACTTATATTTTTGAATATTAATTTGGAATTTAGAAAAACTTTAAACATAAAAAGTGTTTGGATTTAAATAAATAATTCAAACCATTTTCTGTTTTAAAAAATAATTAATGTAACCATTTAAAATATGAACCATTTACAATTAAAAATGAATTAACTTATATTTTTTTAATATCAATTTGGAATTTAGAAAGGAAAACTTTCTCCTGCAACATTGTTCTCCATACCAATGTCCACACACATGCATAATATGGGCACAACATCACAAACTATGCCGTGATTCAGCACATAACATCGGTCATTTGGACCGAAAGCCATGAAACCTCGAACATGATAGGTCATTTTGTGAAGGTTTTTTCGAAACATGATCAATATACCAAGTATGGTATTTTTCCTTTCAACTATGTAACAAAATATGACACCACGCGAAGGATTTTCATTGTTCGGATTTTTTTGAATTTATTATGCCCGTTTTGAATTATCTGAATTTCTAACTATGGTCGAACCGGTGTGCATGAAGATAGGGGACGAGCATCGTTAGAACTTGCATTGGATCTCTGAAGAAACCACATATTGCGAGTCTAAAAATGATTTTTTCAAAAAATCACGGGCGATAGATCATGTACCTGTAGTACAAACCGGACCCACTTCCTACCGATTCGGCAGACATTTGTCCTTTTTACCCGGGATGGACGAAAAGGTTTGAGATGTACCGGTTGGGAGATAGTCCATGTAAGGTGGTCTAGTATTTTAGGAAAATGGGACGGTAGCATTCGGAAACGGCATTTTGGTGGTTACTTCACAAAACGACCGGTTTTTTGCGCTCGGAAAATGGAAAAGGGCTTTTCCGTGCGACAAAAAGGAAAACTTCCTCCTGCAACATTGTTCTCCATACCAATGTCCACACACATGCATAATATAGGCACAACATCACAAACTATGCCGTGATTCAGCACATAACATCGGTCATTTGGACCGAAAGCCATGAAACCTCGAACATGATAGGTCATTTTGTGAAGGTTTTTTCGAAACATGATCATTGTTCTTTATGTCGTATTTTATATATACACCTCCCTTCCGAGTCCAACGTGCCCCCATGCCCGTAAAACCAATTCCTTGCACGTTCTACCCAATCGTCTGTCTCTGGGGTGATCTTTTTATCACGCAGTTCATTCTCAAGTTTCTCCCACTTAGGAATGCCAGCCCTGTAGCCACCTTGCCCCATAGTGTGGTGATACTTCTTGTTAGAAGCATTCAGCTTATTCGTTGCAGACATTTTCTTAGCTTTTTCTGATGTCTTGTATTCCACAAACTCAGCCCAGAATGGTTTTATCTTCTCAAACTAAATATTCTTGAAATCGGGAGTCTTCTCTTTCACGACATAGTCAAGGTGCAATCTTTTCTTCCAGTTGGTGAAACACTGGGCCATCTTCTTCAAAGCCCACTCCCTGACCTTAGCCTCCATGTCTCTCCCATGTTGTAAGGCGTCCTCAACTGGATCCTCCGCATTTGGATCCAGCTCTATCTTCGGTAGTTTGAAATTAACCATGAGCCTCTTCCACAGTAAATCTTTGGCGTGGTTTGGGACAAATAAACATGTTCCCTCTTCATCCGCATTAGCAGGCCTATTCCAATTTCTAATGGTGATCGGGATTAAGTCCCTAACGATTACTCCGCATTGTGCCACAAATTTGTTTGCGACAACTTCGGGAGCCGTCGGCTTGCCGTCTTCAGCGACATCTTCGATCCTGAACCTCTCATGGTCTTGCAACTTTTCGGTTGGTCCTCGTATGCTCTTTTTCAGTAGATTCCTTCGATCCGGTGGGCTAAAAGAAGAAAGATCGTCGTTACTATTTATATATAGATAGCAGATGATTAATTAATGAATTAATTATATTACATGCACCTCGCCGAAGCGGTCGTCTTCTCGATTACACAAGGCATCGCCTTCTCCCTGGCGGAAGGCAACACCTTCAACCTCAAACAAGTTGTTTATTCCGGTAAAAAGAGGATCACCCTCACCGGAGTTGTTCATAAACGTTGATACGTCTAAATTATCATCCCCACGGATCACACCTTGGATCAACTCTTCCTTTTCTTCGTCTCTGACGTGTGGGTCCATATTTTCTGCATAGGTGGAAAAACGAATAAGTCAAAGCGGCTAAAGGAGAAAGTTAAGTACGGTGTTGAGAGATATAAACCCTAATTCAGAGAAACCCTAATATATACATACACAATAATAAAAATGAAGAGAAACCCTAAACCCTAAACCTAGCTACAAAAAGGAAACCGTGTAGTAGATAGGTAACTCTAGCTAAATTCAACTAGAATCAATATTCCGGAGTTCCGAGGGGTGTAAAACCTAGTTCGGAGAAACCTAGGATGCATATGAGAGGGGAACATGAGAATAAGGCTACAAAAGGGAAACTATCCAGCAGATAGGTAACACTAGATACTAACAAAATACTTGACTTGATTATAGTTGGTCAAGTATTGTTCGTCGATCTTCTATGGTATTGATATCGGTCTTCGATCTCGATCTCGATACCGTATTCTACCGAGAAGAACCAAATCACCGGAAAGAAAGGGAAACAATCAACACATGGCATCGATGCAATGCTCAAGCAATGATGATGATATGACAAGTTAATGTGCATTGGAATGTAACCCTAAAGCATGCTCGACAAGTTAATCGGGGTTCCGAGGGGCGCAAACCCTAACTCAAGGAACCCCGGAATCACCTGTTAGGGTTACTAGGGTGTTCTAATTAAACTTGTCATTTAATTTGTTGAACAATGCATGATTATAGCATAGATAGATAGTTCTCATTTTTCTGAACATTTTGGTATATTATTTGTATTTTTCTGAATTACATATTAAAAGTTATTGAATTTACAAGTTTTATTCAAATTCTGAAATTATTAAATCAAATGTTTAAACCTTTTGCACCATAGTAACAACTAGCCATAGTGGCTGACTGGTGGGACCAGGGCCACCTGTCACGCAAGCAAAGGGGAAACAGGGTCATCTGTCACCAGAGAAGGAGCTAGCCCTAGAGGCTGACTGGTGGGACCAGGGCCACGCGGATGCCACCTAGACGCCACGTTGGGCTCGCCGGAGACACGTCAGACGGCGATGGTAGGGAGCGGAGGAGAGCAAACGGGGCTGCGGGACTTGGCGTGCTGGAATCAGCGCATCCAGGCGGACTCAAAATTGGCGGCGCCGCCCTCTGTTGGTTGCCGGAGCAGGTGGTACAACGACGGCCGACGGCGGCGAACGCGGGATCTAACGGCGCAGGCATGAACTACAGCGAGAGGGGAAGGAAGGAGGCATCCAGAAGGTTCGCTTGCTCACCCTGAGCGCATGAGGTTGGTCGGAGAGAGCGCGGGAGGTCGAGGTTGAGCGAATCGACGCCGGCGAGCACGGTCGGGGTCGAGGAAGACGGAGTCGTGGGCGACGACTGGTGCGCGCACGGACGGAGGCGGCGGTGCTGGCGGATGGAACGCGCAGGCTCGGGCAGCCTGACCGCGCCGGGGGCGGCGAGCTCGGGCAACCTGCCGACGTCGGGGGCGGTTGTGCGCGCGTCGGTGAAGCAGAGAAGTGATGGGGAAGGGAAGAAGAAGAGGAAGGGCTAAAGGGTTATAACCAAAGGACCTTTAGTCCCGGTTGGTGGCTCCAACCGGGACTAAAGGGTTATACGTCCCGGTTGGAGCCACCAACCGGGACCTCTACCCCAATATTTTCAGCAGACCAAGGGTTGGCGCGCAGGGGGTCTTTAGTCCCGGTTGGTGGCTCCAACCGGGACATATTCCCCTGTTTTCAAAAAATTTCAGGTGTTTTCTCTCTGTTCCCGCCTTTTTTTTATTTTGGGGTTTAAATTTGTATTGTTTTTTAAATGATAATTAATTTGGAATTTAGAAAAACTTTAAACATAAAAAGTGTTTGGATTTGAATTAATAATTCAAAACCATTTTCTGTTTAAAAAAATAATTAATGTAACCATTTAAAATATGAACCATTTACAATTAAAAATGAATTAACTTATATTTTTTTAATATCAATTTGGAATTTAGAAAAACTTTAAACATAAGAAGTGTATGGATTTGAATAAATAATCCAAAACCATATTCTATTTTTAAAAATAATTAATGTAACCTTTTAAAATGAATTAACTTATATTTTTGAATATTAATTTGGAATTTAGAAAAACTTTAAACATAAAAAGTGTTTGGATTTGAATAAATAATTCAAAACCATTTTCTGTTTTAAATAATAATTAATGTAACCATTTAAAATATGAACCATTTACAATTAAAAATGAATTAACTTATATTTTTTTAATATCAATTTGGAATTTAGAAAAACTTTAAACATAAGAAGTGTATGGATTTGAATAAATAATCCAAAACCATATTCTATTTTTAAAAAATAATTAATGTAACCTTTTAAAATGAATTAACTTATATTTTTGAATATTAATTTGGAATTTAGAAAAACTTTAAACATAAAAAGTGTTTGGATTTAAATAAATAATTCAAAACCATTTTCTGTTTTAAAAAATAATTAATGTAACCATTTAAAATATGAACCATTTACAATTAAAAATGAATTAACTTATATTTTTTTAATATCAATTTGGAATTTAGAAAGGAAAACTTTCTCCTGCAACATTGTTCTCCATACCAATGTCCACACACATGCATAATATGGGCACAACATCACAAACTATGCCGTGATTCAGCACATAACATCGGTCATTTGGACCGAAAGCCATGAAACCTCGAACATGATAGGTCATTTTGTGAAGGTTTTTTCGAAACATGATCAATATACCAAGTATGGTATTTTTCCTTTCAACTATGTAACAAAATATGACACCACGCGAAGGATTTTCATTGTTCGGATTTTTTTGAATTTATTATGCCCGTTTTGAATTATCTGAATTTCTAACTATGGTCGAACCGGTGTGCATGAAGATAGGGGACGAGCATCGTTAGAACTTGCATTGGATCTCTGAAGAAACCACATATTGCGAGTCTAAAAATGATTTTTTCAAAAAATCACGGGCGATAGATCATGTACCTGTAGTACAAACCGGACCCACTTCCTACCGATTCGGCAGACATTTGTCCTTTTTACCCGGGATGGACGAAAAGGTTTGAGATGTACCGGTTGGGAGATAGTCCATGTAAGGTGGTCTAGTATTTTAGGAAAATGGGACGGTAGCATTCGGAAACGGCATTTTGGTGGTTACTTCACAAAACGACCGGTTTTTTGCGCTCGGAAAATGGAAAAGGGCTTTTCCGTGCGACAAAAAGGAAAACTTCCTCCTGCAACATTGTTCTCCATACCAATGTCCACACACATGCATAATATAGGCACAACATCACAAACTATGCCGTGATTCAGCACATAACATCGGTCATTTGGACCGAAAGCCATGAAACCTCGAACATGATAGCTCATTTTGTGAAGGTTTTTTCGAAACATGATCAATATACCAAGTCTGGTATTTTTCCTTTCAACTATGTAACAAAATATGACACCACGCAAAGGATTTTCATTGTTCGGATTTTTTTTGAATTTTTTATGCCCGTTTTGAATTATTTGAATTTCTAACTATGGTCGAACCGGTGTGCATGAAGATAGGGGACGAGCATCGTTAGAACTTGCATTGGATCTCTGAAGAAACCACATATTGCGAGTCTAAAAATGATTTTTTTCAAAAAATCACGGGCGATAGATCATGTACCTGTAGTACAAACCGGACCCACTTCCTACCGATTCGGCAGACATTTGTCCTTTTTACCCGGGATGGACGAAAAGGTTTGAGATGTACCGGTTGGGAGATAGTCCATGTAAGGTGGTCTAGTATTTTAGGAAAATGGGATGGTAGCATTCTGAAACGGCATTTTGGTGGTTACTGTAGGGATTCGTAGCATGGAAAACAAAATTTTTCTATCGCATACAAACAAACAAGCCAATAACTTACCCTCGAAGATTCCAAAGCGGTTAACGAGAGCAGATTCTCGTGGGTGATGTAGTCGTACTCTTTCCGATCTCAAGATCGCGTAGACGATCCTTCCGGCGCCACGTTCCGGCAGCGCTCCCGCAGTCGGTCACACGTTCGGTACTCGACGATGACCTTCCTCTCCCTTGTTCCAGCAGGCAACAGAGGTTATAGCACTCTCCTCGCGATTCCGGCAGCACGACGGCGTGGTACCGGAAGTAGAGGGGAGATCTCGCAGGGCTTCGCCTTAAGCCGGAGCGAGTATGGTGGAGTATGAGAGAGGATTTAGTGGTCTAGGGATTAGACACACCAATTAGAAGGCTCTAAACCGAAGGCTAGGGCAATTAGAAGCTCTAAACCAAAACGGCTCTAAACCGGAGGCTGTGGCTAGGGTTTAGATTTAGAGGATAGGAACTGGTGTGTCTTGGAGTGGCAGCCCTGCCCCTCCCTTTATAGGTGGGAGGTGCGGCCAAGGGGAGGGGAGTCCCTCCCCAACTCGGCTTGGAGGTGGGCCGCCGGTTGGAGGAGGGAACTCCTCCCCAACTCGGTTTCAATCAAACCTCCTTCTCCTCTTTACCAAAACTAGCCGTTTGACTTTTTCAAACTAGCCGTTTGACTTTTCAAACTAGGATTTGAATAAATCCTCTATTTGGTACAGCGATGACACTTAGTACATGATGCAATCATACCAACTTGATATAACACATTCATGTACCCTTCCCCCCCGGAGTGCCGGACATTCTGGAACCTTCTAGAATGTTCCCGATGAAAACACCGGAATCACTCCCCAACTCCGAAACGGGACTTTCCTTATATGAATCTTATTCTCCGGACTATTCCGGATCTCCTCGTGATATCCCGAATCCCATCCGAGACTCCGAACAACATTCGGTCTCTTTCTCATCATTCCATAACTACTCAAACAATGTCGAATCCTTAAGTGTGTGTCCCTACGGTTCGTAAATTATGCGGACATGATCGAGACATTTCTCCGAACAATAACCAATAGAGGAATCTGGAAATTCATATGGCTCCCACATATTTCTACGATTACTTTGCGATCGAATGAACCACTTACAAACGATACCAATTTCCCTTTGTCTCACGATAGTTTACTTATCCGAGGTTATGATCGTCGGTATCTCTGCATACCTAGTTCAACCTCGTTACTGATAAGTACTCTTTTCTCGTTCCCGTGATATGTGATCCCTTGTGAGCCAGTCACATGCTTGCAAGATAATTGGATGACATTTCACCGAGAGGGCCCAGAGTATATCTATCTGTCATATGGATGGACAAATCCCACTCTTGATCCATGTGTTTCAACCAATACTTTCTGAACACTCAATGCCACCTTTATAGCCACCCTGTTACGGTGTGGTGTTTGATGACATCAAAGCATCCATCCGGAAAAGGGGATATGCGTGATCTCATGGTCGAAGGAATTAGGTTACTATGTATCAGAAAGCATATAGCAATTGAACTATTGAAATGACTTGATCTTTATGCTATGCTTATCTATAGGAGTATGTCCATCACATCATTCTCCTAATGATATGATCCTGTTGTTAATAACATCTCTATGTTCATGATCAGGAAACCATGATCATATATTAACCAACAAGCTAGTTTAACAAGAGGCTTTACTAGGGACTCTTATTTTAGTTTACAAATCACACAAGTATTAATGTTTCCGGTTAATACAATTATAGCATGGTATGTAAACATTTATCATAAGTGTGAAGATATGATAATAACCACTTTATTATTGCCTCTTGGGCATATCTCCAACAGTCTCCCACTTGCACTAGAGTCAATAATCTAGTTTCAAACCTTTGTGTATTCAACACCTATGGCTTTCCGGTGTTGTATGTACACGATTGCTAGTGGTCAACTGATCTCCGGATCTGACACTTCCAGGTCCGTGTGTAATTGCATGTCTTTGCGTCTCTACGCATCACTCATTCTCTAATGAGATGGCTTTGTATAAATTTGGTCTTTCGGTGTGACCTTTAGCTCTTTGGGGTTAAAACATGTTGATAATATTGTCGCACAATATATCTTCATAGTATTATCCCACTGTGAACTACACCTAGTTTGATAACAAACTACTTGACACAAATGCCCTCTTTTGCTGCTAAAATAGCAGTCATATACTTAGCCTTTTGTTGTAGTATCTGTCACAATGTCTTAACTTTGGAACTCATCCAAATCCATTATGGAACTCACTTTCCATTATATTGTGCCACCCTTAGTTTAGATTGAGATAAACTTAATTTGTACTTTGTGACCAAGCTAGTATCAATGTAGTACTTTTACAATGAACTAACCATCTATTTGTCACTTCTACAAATATTATACTCTTAGTTCTTCCAAAAGATCATAAGAATATCCTTACTATTGTCCAATGATCATCTTACGAATCATTCTGGTATATGCTCACAACATTTAGAGCATAGGACATATCTGGATTTGTACATATCACAGTATGATTGATATAAATACTCTTTGTGATTTCATACATCAAGTATCAATCTATACTTGATTATTTGTTTCACTTTACCAAATGTCAATACACTTGAATATATCATCAACATTGTACTCATTCAATCCTTTCTGTGCGACAAGAACCTCTCTTGTAGTTTCTATGTTGAACTCATTCAATATCTTGTCTATGTACTTCTGGCACAACCATATTAGCGTCTATTGATGCCAAATATTTGGGTTTTGCCTAAGTCTTTCATCGGGATGAAATTCTTAATATGTGTTAATAAAAGATACATTATTTCCAATCAACAATATGTCTTCCACATAATGTATTAGAACCATGTCTTAGCGCTCCCACTTAATTTCTTGCAAATGCAAGCATCTTCATCGTCTCTAATGAACTTTTAAACTCCTTTAAAAGTTTCATCACAGTGAAGATTCCAACTCCGCGATGCTCACTTTAACCATTGAAGTTTGCATATGCTTTTAGCATCCTTTGAATTAACAAAACCCTATGGACCGTGTTATGCACATGTCCCAGGTAACGATTCTATTAGAAGAACTTGTTTTGTTTATTCAACTACCATATAACAAATTATATGTAGTGGTTGCTACATTAATCCGTCTAGACTAAATATCACTATGAAAGAGCAAATCTTGTCATAGTCAACCTTTGAACATTGTTGTGAACTCTTTCCCAATATGTCGACTACTTCATAGATGTGAAACATCCATGTTTATTTCTTTATAGATCCAAACACAACTGTAAGGTCCTACACCTTTCTCGAGGGTCCTTCAAGTTCAAAACTTGATTTCTCGTGCATGGAACTATCACGGATTTTATGGCTTCAAGCCATTTGACGGAGTCAGGGCTCATCATCGCTTCTTTGCATGTAGTCGGATCATTATTGTCAAATAATGATTTAACTCTCAAATCTTGGTATTCGATTGTTCATCCGATCTACTTGTTTCAATAGGAACTTAGATCTCCGAGACCACAACCTTTGAGGTATGCGAGCCATGAGCATTGTTGCTAACTCCAGAACACTTTTCGGTGCTGCGCAACTTTGCACATATAGCTAAGGTTCTTTTAACCTTATCAAAGTTCTATTGTCCTCCCACTTAACTTTTCACGAAAAATTCCTTCTCAAAGAAACATAACGTTCTAAGCAACAAACACTTTTGTCTCCGGTGTTTATGGAGGAATACTTAACAGTTATACAAAGGCAGGTTCATCCGACTTTGGTTGCACACATCTTTCTTATGCATAGCATACCAATGTTTTAAGAAAGGACTACTTGGGTTTTATCCCAAACCATAACCTTATATGGTGTCATTTCAACGGATTATGATGAAGCTCTTTTCAGTGGAAAAATGGTAATCTCTAAAGCTTTTAATCTCTAAAATATAATGGCAGTTTTATGAATTATACCTTTGATCTTACCATGTCAAACAAGGTTTAATTACATACCTCGAACGCTCCATACCCTTATGGTGTTTTGGGAAATGCAAATCCACGGAACAATTCCTTAAATCTTAGGTATTATGCTAAACTCTGTAACTCAAATATCTTCCTTTATGATCTTTATCATAAACTATTTATATTCTTGTTACTATGATTTTGCACTTCATCTTGAAAGTCTTTGAACTTTTCAAAATTTTCATACTTCATCCTTATTAAGTAAATATTCATATATTCACTCAAATTTTCGGAGAAAGCAAATGAAGTTGAAATTCATCGCTCTTGACTACACATAATGGACTTCGTACAACAATATGTACAAGTTCAAATAAGCTAGTCATTCGTTCCCTTTTGGCCTATGAACGAAGTTTTAATTATCTCTAGGAAAGTTTCACCAGCGTCATTTGATCAAAAATCAAAAGACTCCAAAATTCCATCCACATGGAGTTTCTTCATGTTTTCTTTCCAATATAATTTAAACGGCGATATCACTTCCTAAGTGATATTTAAATCAATTTGTCTTCGACATTTTTAGCACTAGTTTTATGGATGTGATTTCTCCAACGAGATTTGTGAATCATCCATCTTTTATGAATCACGGAAATTATTTGAACAACCCTTTTGTTCTCATAATAACCGATAAAACAAATCTTGAAGGCAAACTTTGACGTTTAACGAGCAACACAATAACCTTTTATTTGTTCTCGATGAACATCATCACATATTCTTTTGCTAGTTACTTAGGCCATTGTAGTTCATGAATTGTGTTGTTTCGTATGACGATTCACACCAACAAATTCAGTATCAAATACTTAAGAACCGCAATGTTTAATAAGCAAAGAATATAGCCATAACATGTATATCATCTATATACTTAAGCTGAACAATTCTAGTCTTTTCCTTTCTGCCATATACTTATGAGATTTTCTTTCAATATTTCCTTTTCTGTTTGAAAGAATCTATCAACATCAATAGTGGAGTCATACATATGACATATAGTCCAAAGCGTGTATAGTTAAATACCAATGTCTTTGGACTTGCACTTTGAAGTAGATTACCATCATCAAATGTTTGGTGTTCTTTCAAATTCCTTTCTTTAGTAATCTCTTGGTGTAGTAAGCATTTTACCTACATCAAATATTCACCCTTATCATGGGATCATCCATGATCAAGCTACTTTTAGCTTATAACGGTGAATCACGAGTATAATGTTGCTATCCAAAACCTTTTGGAGGATTAGGACAACTAGTGTCTCCAACCTTTAAATTCTCATCAAATATGAGAACATGAACTTTGCCATATTATACTCTATCATGTTGTAACCAAAACTTCGTTTCAGATATCACAATATCTTCCACACATCATGGTTTCTGAAACAACTCTTTCAGATCCTAGATAACCTTGATATTAAGACAATCCTTTGAATATCAAGAATTATGGAGACAAACACGATACTCATATACGAACACTTGGAATTGTCACTCTTGATTTAATACCAATTATTAAACTTCATGGAGTAATCAGAACTTACTGAAAGTTTGCAATAGGACTTTTAAACTTTAGATTAACACTTCAAAACAATACGATACCAGTTCGTAAAGTAACTAACCAGAATTCTATAGTTCTATCATCTCAATTTTAACTAAGCGCAAGGTGGTAAACGGATGCCAATGACTACAACAATTATGCAAATTCACTTTGATTTAGTTTATGATAAATTGAGTTCTAATTAATAATTAAATTAACCTTGGTGAACTCCCACTCAAAACAATATCCCTCACATTGTTTTAGTGATCACACGAACCAAATCCACCATATCAAAACCGATCATCATGAGAATTGATATAGTTTCAATGGCGAACAATTGACATGTTTATCATATCTACTATATGATTCATGCTCTACCTTTCGGTATTCCGTGTTACGAGACCATGTCTGTACATGCTAGGCTCGTCAAGATCAAACCTTGGTTTCCGCATGAGCAAATCTGGCTTGCTCACGTTGTATACACTTGCAGAATCTAACACACCCGATCATCACGTGGTGCTTCGAAACAACAAGCCTTAGCAACGGTGCTAACTAAGGGTGAACACTTTATGACTTGAAATTCATGTGCATGAGGGATCATCTTATAATGCTACCGTCGTCTACTAAGCAATACAAGATGCATAAAGGATTAACATCACATGCAATTCATAATATGTGATATGATATGGCCTTTCTTCTTTGTGCTTCCGATCTCCATCTTCCAGCACGAACATGATCTCCATCATCACCGGCATTGCATCAAGGTCAATGACGCCTCTCCATGGTTGTCGTCCACCGGCTTCAACTATTACAACTACTTTGAATAGACACACGGGTCTTAACAAAAATTAAAGATAACCATATGGCTCCTGCCGGTTGCCAACTTACAATAAGGAACATTGCATACATCATATATAATCACAATCATGGCCATATCACATCACTGCACACCCCTGCAAAACAAAGTTAGACACCTCTACTTTCTTTGCATATTTTACGTGGTTTGGGGCTTTCAATAAGTGTCGTTCTAACTTGCGAACAAGAACCACAACATTGATACTTGTATTGTTAATCACCCGTTGTAAATTGGATCTTAACTATGCTAGGAGAAACAGGCACCCGCAAAGCCACTTATGCAATACAAGTTGCATGTCAAGCGTGGAGCAAGTCTCATGAACGATGTCATGTAAGGTTAGCCCGGGCCGCTTCATCCCAACATACCGCAAGATGCAAAGTACACAAGAAGAAATCGACAATAAAAGCATCAATGCCCACAATGACCATTGTGTTCTACTCGTGCAACAGATCTACATATAGACACGGCTCTGATACCACTGTCGGGATTCGTAGCATGGAAAACAAAAAATTTCTATCGCATACAAACAAACAAGCCAAGATCTATCTACTAGATTGTAGCAACGAGTCGATGGAATAACTTACCCTCGAAGATTCCAAAGCGGTTAACGAGAGCAGATTCTCGTGGGTGATGTAGTCGTACTCTTTCCGATCTCAAGATCGCGTAGACGATCCTTCCGGCGCCACGTTCCGGAAGCGCTCCCGCAGTCGGTCACACGTTCGGTACTCGACGAAGACCTTCCTCTCCCTTGTTCCAGCAGGCAGCGGAGGTTGTAGCACTCTCCTCGCGATTCCGGCAGCACGACGGCGTGGTACCGGAAGTAGAGGGGAGATCTCGCAGGGCTTCGCCTTAAGCCGGAGCGAGTATGGTGGAGTATGAGAGAGGCTTTAGTGGTCTAGGGATTAGACACACCAATTAGAAGGCTCTAAACCGAAGGCTAGGGCATTTAGAAGCTCTAAACCAAAACGGCTCTAAACCGGAGGCTGTGGCTAGGGTTTAGATTTAGAGGATAGGAACTTGTGTGTCTTGGAGGGGCAGCCCTGCCCCTCCCTTTATAGGTGGGAGGTGCGGCCAAGGGGAGGGGAGTCCCTCCCCAACTCGGCTTGGAGGTGGGCCGCCGGTTGGAGGAGGGAACTCCTCCCCAACTCGGTTTCAATCAAACCTCCTTCTCCTCTTTACCAAAACTAGCCGTTTGACTTTTTCAAACTAGCCGTTTGACTTTTAAACTAGGATTTGAATAAATCCTCTATTTGGTACAGCGATGACACTTAGTACATGATGCAATCATACCAACTTGATATAACACATTCATGTACCCTTCCCCCCCGGAGTGCCGGACATTCTGGAACCTTCTAGAATGTTCCCGATGAAAACACCGGAATCATTCCCTAACTCCGAAACGGGACTTTCCTTATATGAATCTTATTCTCCGGACTATTCCGGATCTCCTCGTGATATCCCGAATCCCATCCGAGACTCCGAACAACATTCGGTCTCTTTCTCATCATTCCATAACTACTCAAACAACGTCGAATCCTTAAGTGTGTCTCCCTACGGTTCGTGAATTATGCGGACATGATCGAGACATTTCTCCGAACAATAACCAATAGAGGAATCTGGAAATTCATATGGCTCCCACATATTTCTACGATTACTTTGCGATCGAATGAACCACTTACAAACGATACCAATTTCCCTTTGTCTCACGATAGTTTACTTATCTGAGGTTATGATCGTCGGTATCTCTGCATACCTAGTTCAACCTCGTTACTGATAAGTACTCTTTTCTCGTTCCCGTGATATGTGATCCCTTGTGAGCCAGTCACATGCTTGCAAGCTAATTGGATGACATTTCACTGAGAGGGCCCAGAGTATATCTATCCGTCATATGGATGGACAAATCCCACTCTTGATCCATGTGTTTCAACCAATACTTTCTGAACACTCAATGCCACCTTTATAGCCACCCTGTTACGGTGTGGTGTTTGATGACATCAAAGCATCCATACGGAAAAGGTGATATGCATGATCTCATGGTCGAAGGAATTAGGTTACTATGTATCAGAAAGCATATAGAAATTGAACTATTGAAATGACTTGATCTTTATGCTACGCTTATCTATAGGAGTATGTCCATCACAACATTCTCCTAATGATATGATCCTGTTGTTAATAACATCTCTATGTTCATGATCAGGAAACCATGATCATATATTAACCAACAAGCTAGTTTAACAAGAGGCTTTACTAGGGACTCTTATTTTAGTTTACAAATCACACAAGTATTAATGTTTCCGGTTAATACAATTATAGCATGGTATGTAAACATTTATCATAAGTGTGAAGATATGATAATAACCACTTTATTATTGCCTCTTGGGCATATCTCCAACAGTTACTTCACAAAAAGACCCGTTTTTTGCGCTCGGAAAATGGAAAAGGGCTTTTCCGTGTGAAAAAAAGGAAAACTTCCTCCTGCAACATTGTTCTCCATACTAATGTCCACACACATGCATAATATGGGCACAACATCACAAACTATGCCGTGATTCAGCACATAACATCGGTCATTTGGACCGAAAGCCCTGAAACCTCGAACATGATAGGTCATTTTGTGAAGGTTTTTTCGAAACATGATCAATATACCAAGTCTGGTATTTTTACTTTCAACTATGTAACAAAATATGACACCACGTGATTCAGCACAACATCACAAACTATGCCGTGATTCAGCACATAACTTCCTACCGATTCGTCAGACATTTAGTCCCGGATTTAGTCACAAACCGGGACTAAAAATATTTTCCGCCATTTCCCACCTCTTCCCGCCAAGTTTTCCCGCCCTTTCCTTTCTACTAGAGCTTTTAGTCCCGGATGTAGTCACTAACCGGGACTAAAGATATTTCCCGCCATTTCCCAAAGCTTCACGCCAAGTTTTCCTGCCCTTTCCCTCTATATTTAGGGTGATCGTGCCATGGCTATCCACACATCCACACCTTCCTCTCTTAGAACAATGGACAACGCCTACTGGGCCATTCTGACCCTCGAGGAGACCGAGGAGCTGTGCGCCTCCAACTACCCTTGTCCGCCGGGCTACCGGCCGCCCGCCGGCTGGATGCTGAGCGCTGGAGGGGTTCCTGTCCCTCCTGTCCCTCAAGGTTCCACACGCCAGGCGTCCATCACAAACCACTTCTACCACGAGCTCACGCCGGAGCAGCGGATGGACCCCCAATGGGATCCCGACAACTACGACACCTGGAATGCCTTCTTCGCTAATAGGCGGGAAAGGGAGCTCGCCAGGTACGAGGGTGATGGCCCGCCACCGGTGAACCACAACGAAGCCGGCCGTCGTCTATGGTGTGCGAACCGTACTATCATCGGAGTGATGCGCTACATCGCCGGGGGAGACCATCCTCGCCTACGGTGCCCACGAGTCCACCCGCCACAGGCCCCACACTTTCCCGGCGGTAGCGGCATCGTCTTCCAGGAGACCCCTCTCCCGCCCACCGTGAATCCGAGGCTAGAATGGCCCCTGGTATATGCCATGGATGGGCCGAGGATCCCCGGAGTGGCAGGTGACGATGACGATGATGATGACGACGACGATGAAGACCCTGAAGCTGCATACTATAGGACTAGGCATGATTATGACTAAAGGGGGCGGCTTTAGTCCTGAGTGTTAGCTAGTCCCGGTTTGTCCCGGTTTTTAATATTAATAAATGTATTGAGTGTTACCTAATAAATAGAGGGAAATGCCTATATAAAAGAGGGTTCATCTTTAGTCCCGGTTGGAGAAACCAACCGCGACTGAAGGGATTGCGGCAGAGTGGGCCAGGGAACACTAATAATAGGGGTGAGTGTCGACATTATGTCGTGCGGCTTGTACCTTGTCCCGGATGGTGTCACCAACCGGGATTAAAGATGAACCTTTAGTCCCGGTTGGAGACACCAACCGGGACTAAAGATGAGTCAGCACTAATAATAGGGGTGAGTGTCGACATTATGTCGTGAGTGTCGACATTATGTCGTGAGTGTCGACATTATGCTGAGCTACTTGTACTATAAATAGGCATCCTTGTGAGTCCATTCCTCCAGCCAGTTTGAGGCATCTCCAAGATGGTTTTAGAGAGCAGGGACAACACTACGGCCAGTTTCAGGGAGATGCCGACGGAGCCCAGTCCTCCGGCATCTACGAGAAACTGGTCATAGAGGCACTCCCTAATATGTGAAATTAGTTAGCTCCGAGGCGTATTGATCTAGTTAGTGAAGTTACAAGCTGCAAGATGGTTTTGGAGAGCAGGGACACCACTACGACCAGTTTCAGGGAGATGCCGCTGGATCCCAGTCCTCCGGCATTTCCAAGAAACTGGTCATAGAGGCACTCCCGGTCCAGCCACAAAATGGGACTAACACTTAAGCCATTTATTAATATTAAAAACTGAGACTACAAAACCGGACTAAAGGCCACAAACCGCGAAAGATATCCTTCGGTCAAGCCATAAACCGCGAAAGACATGAACTAGAGATACATAATATGAGCATGAACTTCTTGGCATATGTCATTCCTTATGACCGCTTCAGACGTAACCATGGAGCATCTTCTTTACTTAACGGAATGCTTGGGTCAGTTTTCACTGTGAAGGGCGGAATTTCATCAAACTTATTATAATCTTCTGACATGTCTGTCTTGTCCTCGATTCCCACGATGTTTCTTTTCCCTGAAAGAACTATGTGACGCTTTGGCTCATCATATGATGTATTCGTTTGCATATTTTTTCTTTTTTTCGGTCAGGAGGACATGTCCTTCACATAGAAAAACTGAGACACATCATTGGCTAGGATGAATGGTTCATCTCTATAACCAAGATTGTTGAGATCCACTGTTGTCATTCCGTACAACTGGTCTATCTTTACCCCTTCCCCATTCAGGTTGACCCATTTGCAGCGAAACAAAGGGACCTTAAAAGAGACTCCATAGTCTAGTTCCCATATCTCCTCTATGTAACCATAATATGTGTCCTTTTGTCCATTCTCGTCTATTGCATCAAAGCGGACACCACTATTTTGGTTGGTGCTCTTTTTATCTTGGGCGATCGTGTAGAATGTATTCCCATTTATTTTGTACCGTTGGAAATTCAATATAGTAGAAGATGGTGACGCGGCCAACAAGTATATCTGATCTCCAACAGTGGTGTCATTCAAGAGATGTGTCCGCATCCAACCACCGAAAGACTTCATGTGTTCATCTGTAATCCATGATTCAGGCTTCCCCGGGTTTTTGGAGCGTACAATATTCTTGTGTTCCTCGATATACGGAGCTGCCAAGGTGGAATTATGTAGAACTGTGTAGTGTGCTTTAGTGAAAGAATCCCCGTCCCTACATATCATTGCTTTATTTCCCAGCGTGCCTTTTCCACTTAGTCTTCCCTCATGCCGCGAGTCAGAAACACCAATCGGCTTAAGGTCGGGAATAAAGTCAACACAAAACTCAATGACCTCCTCTGTTCCATATCCCTTGGAGATTCTTCCTTCTGGTCTAGCACGGTTATGAACATATTTCTTTAAGACTCCCATGATCCTCTCAAAGGGGAACATATTGTGCAAAAATATCGGACCGAGAATGGCAATCTCTTCCACTAGATGAACCAGGAGATGCGTCATAATATTGAAGAAGGATGGTGGGAACACCAATTCAAAACAAACAAGACATTGTACCACATCCTTCTGTAACCTTGGCAGAATATCTGGATTGATTACCTTCTGAGATATTGCATTGAGGAATGAACACAGCTTCACAATGGGTACTCGAACATTTTATGGTAGAAGCCCCCTCAATGAAATCGGAAGCAATTGCGTCATAATCACGTGATAGTCATGAGACTTCAGGTTTTGGAACTTTTTCTCTGCCATATTTATTATCCCCTTTATATTAGATGAGAAGCCCGACGGCACCTTGATACTGTAAAGGACTTCAAAAAAGATTTCCTTCTCTTCTTTGGTAAGAGCATAGCTGGCACGACTTAAGTGACGCCCTTTATCCGTCTTGTTATGTGTATGCATGTTCTTTGGTTCTTTCATAATTTGTTGGTCCTCACGTGCTTCAGGTGTATCTTTTGTCTTCCCATACACGCCTAGGAATCCTAGCAGGTTCACGCAGAGATTCTTCGTCACGTGCATCACCTCGATTGAAGAGCGGACACGCAGGACTTTCCAATATGGCAGCTCCCAAAATATAGATTTCTTCTTCCACATGGGTGCGTGTCCTGTAGCGACGTCGTTCGGAACTGATTGACCGCCGGGACCCTTTCCAAAGATTACTTCTATGTCCTTGACCATACCAAATACATGATCACCAGCAGGGAGTTCAGGCTTCTTCCGGTGATCTGCCTCACCTTTGAAATGCTTGCCTTTCTTTCTTACGGGATGATTGGTCGGAAGAAATCGTTGATTCGCCAGGTACACAACCTTCTTGCATTTATGCAAATATGTACCTTCGGTCTTATCTAAACAGTGGGTGCATGCCTTATATCCCTTGTTTGTATGTCCTGAAAGGTTAGTAAGAGCAGGCCAATCATTGATGGTTACGAATAACAACCCTCGTAGATCAAATTGCTCCTGTTTGTTCTCATCCCACGCACGTACACCTGGTTTGCCCCACAACTGTGAGAGTTCTTCAACTAATGGCCTAAGGTACACATCAATGTCGTTGCCCGGTTGCTTCAGGCCTTGGATGAGCACTGGCATCATAATGAACTTACGCTTCATGCACAACCAAGGAGGCAGGTTGTAGATACATAGAGTCACGGGCCAGGTGCTGTGACTACAACTCTGCTCCCCAAAAGGATTCATGCCATCCGTACTTAGACCAAACCATAAGTTCCTTGCGTCACCTGCAAAGTCTGGGAAGTCTCTCTCGATTTTTCTCCACTGTGACCCATCAGCAGGGTGTCTCAACTTCCCGTCTTTCTTACGGTCTTCTTTGTGCCATCGCAACAACCTGGCATGCTCTTTGTTTCTGAACATGCGTTTCAACCTTGGTATTATAGGAGCATACCACATAACCTTAGCAGGAACCCTCTTCCGGAGGGGCTCTCCCTCAACATCACCAGGGTCATCTCGTCTGATGTTATACCGCAACGCATTGCATACCGGGCATTTATCTAAATTCTCATACTCCTTACCACGGTAGTGGATGCAGTCATTAATACATGCATGTATCTTTTGCACATCTAATCCCAGAGGACAGAGAGTCTTCTTTGCTTCGTAGGTACTCTCGGGAACTTCGTTATGTTTTGGAAACTTCGGCTTCATTATTTTCAGCATCTTTTCAAATGAGGAGTCAGTTAGACCACACTCTGCCTTCCATCGCAACAATTCCAGTGTGGTACCGAGCTTTGTGCTGCCATCTTCACAATTTGGGTACAACAATTTCTTGTGATCTTCTAACATGCCCTCTAACTTCAACTTCTCATTTTCTGTTTCACAGTCTCGCTTTGCATCAGAAATGACCCTACCAAGTTCATCAGCCGGCTCATCTGATGCCCGTTCTTCACCTCTTTCCTCTCCATTGTCTTCCATTGCAGTATCACTATATTCAGGAAACATATGATGATAGTTGATATCATCATCTTCTTCTTCACCATCTTCCATCATAACCCCTCTTTCCCCGTGCTTGGTCCAGCAATTATAATTGGGCATGAAACCTTTCATAATCAGGTGGCCGCGAATGATGTTCCGACATTGAACACATGGACAACGTATAAATCCATTCTCTTTGTTTGCCGTAGCCACATCGATAAGTTTTTCCACGCCTTTGATATACCCGGCTACGCGCCGGTCACCGTACATCCATTCCCGACCGTTCATCTGCATCATATAAGTAAGTTTATCAAAAACAAGACATCATAAATAGTGAAATAACCAATTCACACCGACACATGAATTGTATCAATGACCTAGAAAATATAAGATTGCTAACCTCGATCGAGGGAAATAAAGAGGAGAAAGCTCAAGTGCATCTCGGACACCTTCTATATTTTTGTTCAATGAGAAATTCAACGGGATTATTCACTCAAACATTTCATCAAACACCTTCAATGCATGCATGAGAAAAAACTAGCACACCCCCTCACACCTTCCACCATTCGAAAAAACGGAGTGGAGGCAGAGGGGGCTGGGGCGTTGCATTTATAGAGGGCAGGGGGTCTTTAGTCCCGGTTGGAGCCAGCAACCGGGACTAAAGGTGCGTGCCACGCCACTTGGCTGTGGCCAAACCTTTAGTCCCGGTTGGTGGCTCCAACCGGGACGTATTCCCCCTTACCAACCAGGACGCATGCCCCCTGGCCCCGTGCCCGCTCCAACCGGGACGCGTGCCAGCATTAGTCCTGGTTGGTGGCGCAACCGGGACTAATGCTCTAAGGGTCGCGAACGGATGGCCCTTTTTCCACTAGTGCAGCTTACTCAAGAAGCTAACAACACGGTCATATGGCAACATGGCGATACTTCTAGAAGACATCCAGAATATCACGGACCACCCATATGTCACAAAGTTCAAGAGAGAAAACATGCTTTATAGAGAAAGAAGACATAGTAGCAGAGGTTCGGCACAAGCCTAACTCTTTGACCGAAGAGAGTGTACCGGAATATCGGACTTGGTAACACAATCATCCTTTGCTCAGTGATTAGATAACTAATCACGCTAGGAATGTCACAATTGTCCTTAAAGTTCAAAGGAATAAGAATTGCTAAGAATCTTAGATGACCACAACATTATGCACACGCAAAATTTTTTTTAGCGCGAACAGCTCAGAGGAAGGGTGGTTAAAAATGTGTAAGAGTGTCACTTCATTAAGATGGTCATGAGACTCAGCATGACCTCCTAGTATGAAAGGGTGTGATACTTTAAGATATAATAGATGGGAGACAATCAATGCCTCTTGATCTGCGGATTACAACACTTTGACCTGGTCTTAGAAATTACGAGGTACGGGAGTTTGTTTCTCCTGACATCCCGAAATGGTTTTTCATGACAGACCACAAGAGTACCTTGCATTGGAAGACACCAATGCACATTTACTTCTTGGATACCAACCGGTAGACAAAGGTCGGAAAACAACAAGGAAAAATAAATATGCTCTAGATAGAATCCCGAGATGTGGATGCATAAGTCAACAATCTCCCGAAGACCAACGCAGAGATGGAAAAGGTGTGACAGAGTCACGAGTATAGATGTGATACTCACTAGGAGAACTCTGGTCATGATCTGTTTTGGTTTCATTAAAGAACATCTACCATAACATGTGGTAGGCGAAGTCCTTAGTTGTCGCAATTCAATTACGACAATAACCACAAACTTGAAGGCTATACTAGAAGGTATTATCCATCCTGAGGTCATGTGTGAACATTAACCACAGGGGTCAACAATGGATCTTGGGTTAAAGGTCAGCATTATGTACAAGATTCACATAACCAGAATCCAGCACAATCGGGGATCTTAGGTTCAAGTCCAAGGGTTAAAACCTAGAGAAAGGAGTAAATACTGTCTTAGTAGCACAGAGGGTACCACAAGGTAGTTATCACGAGGTATCTTCAAAAAGAAGATACAACTTCGGAAGTACCCAAACAAATAAAATGGAGGCACTCGAGGCAAAAGGAAACCTCAAAGCCTAGAACAGAACATTGAGGAACCATCAACATAATGTTGTGGACCCATAAAACAGGGAGATCACGATGGAAAGTAATCTCTTAGTTGAAACAAAACAAGGGGATCAAGTAACACATACTACTGACTCTAGAGAACTCAACACAAGGTCAACTGGTTGAGAAACGACATGCCTAAAAAGGCACCTAACCTTTGAAGAAAGAGACAAGATAGCAAAACTTTTCCAAATCAACACAAGATAAGGTGACCCAGAGTTAGAGCGAAATTGGATAAGAAGAAAAGAAGCATACTAGAGTTTTCGCACATAATTTTCATTTTTGAAAATAGTTTTCACAAACACTATACTCAACATCGACCAATAGAAAGGGTTTCCTATTGTCGGTAATGCTCTGATACCAAAAAGCTGTGACACCCCCGGGATTAGGTCTAGACAAATTCCAGACCTCTGTCTGATATAAGCCTAACCTAAATCTCGAAAGCGTATAGAGAGAGAATTGATAACACAAAATTGACCATACGAAACAGAAATTATTACAACATGCTCATAACTGAGCAGAGAACCAAAATATTACAAGCAGAGGTCACTGACCACAAACATCAAACAACGGAAGGCCAATTATGCTATTAAGTATAGCAAACTTAACAAATGGCCTAAGAGGCCTGAAGAATAACGATGACATCCAATCCATAGATCCTAGACTGCTGACTGGGAACTCCAAACTACTCGTCAATGTCAATGCCGTGAAGAACTCATCTTCTTATGGTAACACTTACTCAACTACAAAAGTATCAACGAAGCAAGGGTGAGTACAGGGTGTACTCTGCAAGACTTTTGGCTAGTGGAGTTATTTTACATAAAGCCATCTTTGTTTTGTAAAACAAGAGGGAGAAGAATTTCGACTAATCAGAATATTTTAAAAGGGGATAAGAGAGCGGTATCTCTAGCTTTGATCATCTCTTGATATCCACTGAATCATCATCAGCTAAACCTATCTAGGATCACCCCCTCGATCCTTGAGGAAGCATCCCTAAGCACACGTTACTTAACTTGCCTAGTTTTACGATTAGGTTCAAGTTCTCTATGATCTTCACGTCCGTTTGCAAGTCGTCCATAACCGCGGACGCGGATTTTCGAAAAGATTAATAACCCTGCAGTGGTGTACAACTTTACCGACACGTACTAACCTTCTCTTAATGCCACTAGTAATAGCCCTCTTCCTTGGAAGGCCTGTATTGGGTGGTTAGACACGACCTTTACCTTTCTTTCGCCGAGACCATGAGTCATGCACTAGGGAGATGCCGCCGTAACGGGTCGAGTCCCGAATCCGGTCCCTAATTATGTTCGCAGGGTTCAAGATTACGGATGTCGGGAATCTCTTGTTCCCGGCCACGCTTACCTACCTGTTATGAATGCACCTCCATTCAATAACATCCAAGATGCATATGTCGAATGGAAATCCTGAACTATGTGACTCATGGAATCTACTCGGCAAGTTAGTTTGTCGAGGGGCTTTCTAGGCCCCCGTGTGGATGTACACTTGTCTTGATTCAAGAGGCAAGAACATCGGGTCCTAAGGGTGGCAAGTATGGAACTGCAAAAACCACACCCACGTGGCCTCCCATACAATCCTTAGCATGTTTGTTATCCATCTCTGATCATACCATGTCATCCTGTCATACTAGGTTCATTCTCAGCTCTGATTCATCAACCGGATGTACCAGTGGTAACAGCTAAGCTTGTCTAAGCACAACCGATGTAACAACTCTAGCAACGCTTCACAAGCCAAACCCTAGTTATGCTAGGAGCAGTGGATCAGGGATTATAGGCTTCAAAGGAAACATGCATCAGATATGATTACTCTATATATCGATAAAAGACTTTAGAATCGCATGCACATGGCAAGAATGTAAATACTTTGAAAGCATAGGATTCATATGTATGTGTGGGGCTTCGCTTTCCTTTGCAAGTTTATACGCAATACAGATCTTGGTATCAATCATGTCGACTTGTTCGACAACCACAAGGATATAGCTCTCCAGGGTTAGTCTTGTTGGCATTGTTCGTCAATGACTTTCGATGGTCTTGATCTCGATCTTCAGTCTTGTACTCGATCTCGATTCCAATATCATATTCTACCAGGAAGAACCAAACACCGGAAAGAAAGGGAAAACAATCAACACATGGCATCGATGCAATGCTCAATCAAGTATGATGATATGACAAGTTCAAAGTTATTGAAATTGAAACCCTAAACATGCTTGGTCATTTTAAACGCAGTTCGAGGGATCCAAACCCTAACTCGGGGAAACCCCAGATGCATATGAGATGGTTCATTTAGTTCTCTAATTGAACATGCAATTGAAATTGTTGAACAATGCATGATTATAGCTTAGATAGATAGGTCTCATTTTTCTGAACATTTTGATATATTATTTGTATTTTTCTGAATTAATATGAATAAGTTGTTGATTTTACAATATTTAAACCTTTTCTGAAATTATTAAACCAAATTGTTAAACTTTTTACACCGCAGCAACAGCTAGCCGCGGAGACAGACAGTTGGGCCCTAGGCCAACTCATCCTCCACGTGGGCATGGTGGGACCTAGGCCAGGTTTGACTGGGTCTGACCGCGTGCTGACGCTGGGGTGACGTCACTGTGACGTCATCAACGCCGGTGAGCCACAGAACGACAAGGGGACGGCGAAGGAGCGCAAGATAGGGTGCATGCGTGTGCGTGCTAGAGAGAGGAGGCCGAGGCAAGCCAAAGGGAAAACGACGGCGGCCGACGACGGTGACTACAGGTGCTCGCGGGGAGGGTGCTACGACTAGCAATCGACGAAACAAATAGGACCATATGGACCAGAAGGTCACCAGAAGCGCAGGAGGCTTGACGTTGGGATGAGCCTAGGTCCAGGTCGATGGCAAGCACCGATGGCCGGTGATGGACATGAAGCTTCGATTCGGGGAATTGTGGGCTCACGGGGCATAGTGACCTAGATAGGGCGAACCAGTATAGTAGGGCAAGCTTGGTAGAGGCCTCATCTTGAGCTAGAGTGGCCGGGAACGGCGGGGACAAGCGACAGCCGGAGCTAGGGTTTTGGCTCGGAGGGGAAAACCATGAGAGAGCGCGAGAGAGATAGAGATAAGAGCAACAGGGGGAGATACGTGCACGTCGACATTCTTATCCCTCTGCCGACAGCGGCGGATTGCGATGAGCAAGCGGCAAGGATTAACGGCCGACAGCGCTCCACCGAGCTGCATCCCCTCAGCGAGGAAGACAACGAAGGTGGGATGAAACGGTACCGGGCCCTTTCTAGGCTTTCTTGGGCTGGTTGTGGGCTGAACGGAAGCTTGCGCAGGATAACTGGCCTGCTGCGCTGGGCGGTTGGTAAGGCAGAGAGAGGGAGACGGGTTGGGCCAGAGAGAGCCCAACAGGTAGGGAATAACTTTTCCTTTTTCTTTTTATATATTTATGTTTGTATTTTCATTTCAAATCTGTTTTGATACATTTGAAAATACTAGAACTTTTACAAATATCCAAATATTGCAGGGACCCTTGTAAACAATTTGGGTTCCATATATTTTGTAGTTTTGGAAATTATCAAATCCATTTGAATGCTTCTAGGGAGAGAGGGGAAGCTATGGTTTAGGGTTTTAGGAACCTTTTCTTTAATGAAATTTTCTTTAGCAATAATGATGATGCTCATGAATGCACAAACAATTCCTAATTACTATTAATAAAACTAGGGTTGTTACAGTTCACTATTAAAAGTATGATCCCTTGGCCTTGTTTCTAAACAATGAAACACCGTTTGCTACTTGATCTGTTGCATGTTTGCTTGCTTCATTATTGTTGCCTTTTGTCTCTGCCTCATCGTCAAGCTCTTTTTCTGGCGCCGTTACCACTTGTATTTCACTATCTCTTCGCCGAACTAGTGCACCTATATTGGGTGTGTTGGGAACACAAGAGACTTCTTGTATCTTGATTCCATGGTTGCTTGAGAGGGAATACCTTTGACCACTTCCTCCGTGAGTTCGATAAACCTTGGGTAATCCACTTAAGGGAAACTTGCTGCTGTTCTAAAAACCTCTGCACTTGGTGGCCCAACAACTATCTACAAGAATAGAAGTGCGTAGACATCAATGTGCCTCCTATAAAATAGGCGAGGCACACTTCCTTGTTATGCGCCTCCTGTATAAAAATAGGAGAGAAGAGGCGCATATGATTAGAATGAGCCTCCTATAATCTCTGTATGGATGAAATCTGGCAGCCCCCTTATTATGCGAGGCACATTCTAATCATATGCGCCTCCTATATATCAGATAGGCGAGGCCCATATGTGAAGAATGCGCCTCGTATAAGCTGTGAGGACCCGGGTGGAGGTCGGTGGTCGAATATGCGAGGCACATATGGTCATATGTGCCTCCTATACTTGATAATATGCGAGGCACATGCAACAGAGTGCGCCTCAAGTAACTCCTGCGGGCCCGGGTGGAGGTAGGTGGCCGCATATGCGAGGCACATATGGTAATATGTGCCTCCTATAGTTTCAAGTATAGGAGGCGCATATGGGCATAATGAGCCTCACATAAGCTGTGTGAGACTGGGTGGAGGTCAGTGGTGAATATACGAGGCGCATATGAACATATGCACCTCCTATACTTGATAATATGCGAGGCCCATGCAACAGAGTGGGCCTCAAGTAACTCCTGCGGACCCGGGTGGAGGTAGGTGGCCACATAGGCGAGGCGCATATGGTCCAATGTGCCTCCTATATAGTTTTAATTATATGAGGCGCATATGGAGCAATATGCGCCTGCTATAACCTGGCCGGATTCAAATTCGAAACAGCCACCTACCACACCTATATAACACCTACCACCTCTCCTCCTTATCCTTCTCCTTCTCCTCCACCTCTCCTTCTTCTCCCATTATCCTCCTCCTACTCCACTCTCCTCCTCCTCTTCCTCCGGCGACCTTCTCCTCCTCCGACGACCACTCCAGCCATGGCCTCCACAACCACACTGACCATCTCCTCCTCCTCCACCTTTGACGACCACCTACGGCGACGACCTCTGGCGGCCTCATCCTCCTCCACCATCTTCGGCAACCTCCATTGCCATGGACTCCCGTACATGCCTGCGGTGGTAGTCTGTGGCCACGGGCACGGCCTCCGACGAAATTCAGGCCAGATCCAGATCTAGATCTAGATCTGGCCGCCTTTATTTTGAAATTCAGAAATAATATACGAGGCGCATTCGAATCAATATGCGCCTCGCATATATAGAATATAGGAGGAGCTTATGCAGAGTCACTAGTGGAAACGAGGCCTTCGGTTGAGGTCAGAAATGGTCTTTAACACCGGTTCTTGGCGCCCATACCAGCGTGGTCCAGAAAGCAAAAAGGAGCACCCCCTTTAACACCGGTTCGAGCCACGAACTGGTGTTAAAGGACCTACACCAGTGGCCCGCGCAGCCCCCCCTTTAACACCGATTCGTGGCTTGAACCGGTGTTAAAGGGGGTGCGCCTATATAACACACCGCAGCCCACACCCATCTCTCTCATTTTTTCACTCTCTCGTTTTGGAGCATAGCAAGAGGGTCAGAGGTTTGCTAGTCTGTGTTTTTTTCCTATGCACAAGAGGTGTTCAGTGAAATGCCCGAGAGCTCAAAATAAGTTTTCTCGTTGCTCTTTCCTTCTCGGTCGAGGTCGTCAACTTTATCCTTTCATGTGTCATTGATATACTATATAAATGGTCATCTCCCTATTAATTTTTGATATACTATATATAAATGAAGATGAACCGGCAATGCATGTATGGTGACCGACGCACTTCCAAGTACATTACGGGCCTCCAAAATTTCATCGTTGTGGCTAATGCAAACCGTGGTCACAATGGTTTTATGTGTTGTCCGTGTTCTCACTGTCAGAACAAGAAAGACTACTCAAATAACAGAACCATTCACGCCCACCAGCTTCGATCCGGTTTCATGCCCAGCTATAATTGTTGGACCAAGCACGGAGAAAAAGGGGTTGTGATGGATGACAATGAAGAAGAAGAGGATGATGACAACTATCATAATATGTATCCTGAATACGATGATACTGCAACGGGGGTAGATAATGAAGATCAAGAGGCAGCAGATGGGCCCGCTGATGACGATCTTGGTCGGGCCATTACTGATGCAAAGGAAGAATGTGAAATTGAAGAGGAGAAGGAGAAGATGGAGAAGATGTTAAAGGATCACAAAAGATTGTTATACCCAACTTGCGAAGATGGCCACAAAAAGCTAGGTACCACACTGGATTTGCTGCAATGGAAGGCAGAGAACGGTGTGACTGACAGCGCATTTTCAAAGTTGTTGGTAAAAATGAAGAATCTGCTTCCAAGAAATAATGAGTTGCCTCACAGTACATACCAAGAAAATAAGGTTGTCTGCCCTCTAGGATTAGACATGCATAAGATACATGCCTGCATTAATGACTGCATCCTCTACCACGGTGAGAAGTACGAGAATTTGGATGCATGCCTGATATGCACTGCACTGCGATATAAGATTAGACGAGACGATCCTGGCGATGTTGAGGGCGAGGCCCCTAGGAAGAAGGTTCCTGCCAAGGTTATGTGGTATGCTCCTATAATACCACGGTTAAAACGTCTCTTCAGAAATAAAGAGCATGCCAAGTTGTTGCGACGGCACATGGAAGACCATAAGAAAGACGCGATGTTGAGACACCCCGCTGATGGGTCACAGTGGAGAAAATTCGATCGAGAGTACCCGGACTTTGCACGTGACACAAGGAACTTAAGGTTCGGTCTAAGTACAGATGGCATGAATCCTTTTGGTGAGCAGAGCTGTAGTCACATCACCTGGTCTATGACTCTATCTATCTATAACCTTCCTCCTTGGTTGTGCATGAAGAGGAAGTTCATTATGATGCTAGTGCTCATCCAAAGCCCGAGGCAACACGGCAACGACATTGATGTAAACCTAAGGCCATTAATTGAAGAACTTTTACAGCTATGGGCCAAACCAGGTGTACGTATGTGTGATCAGCACAAAAGGGGAGCCATTTGACCTACGAGCATTGCTTTTCGTAACTATCAATGATTGGCCTATTCTTAGTAACATTTCAGGGCAGACAAACAAGGGATAAAATGCATGCACACACTGTTTAGATGAGACTGAAAGTGTATATTTGGCTAAATGTGAGAAGGTTGTGTACCTAGGGTATCGTCGATTTCTTCCGAACCTGCATCCCGTAAGAAAGAAAGGCAAGAATTTCAAACGTCTGGCAGAACCCCGGAGGAAGATTGTCCTCCCTTCCGGTGAGGAGATATTTGGTATGGTCAAGGACCTAGAAGTAATCTTTGGAAAAGGTCCTGGCAGTCTATCTGTTCCGAATGACGATGTCAGACACGCGCCCATGTGGAAGAAGCAATCTATATTTTGGGACCTAACCTATTGGAAAGTCCTAGAGGTTTGCTCTTCAATCAACGTGATGCACATGACGAAGAATGTTTGCGTGAATCTGCTAGGCTTCCTAGGAGTGTATGGGAAGACAAAAGATACACCGGAAGCACGGCAGGACTAGCAACATATGGAAGACCCTGAAGAGCCTATAAATCCTGAGAACGAGGAGGTTAAACGATGCCACTTAACTCCTGCCAGCTACACTCTTACCAAAGCAGAGAAGGAAATATTTTTTAAATGCCTGAGCAGTATCAAGGTCCCGTCTGGCTTCTCGCCGAATATAAAGGGAATAATAAATATGGCAGAGAAAAAATTCCAAAACCTAAAGTCTCATGACTGCCACGTGATTACGATGCAATTGCTTCCGATTGCATTGAGGGGGCTTCTACCTGAAAATGTTCGAGTACCCATTGTGAAGCTATGTGCATTCCTCAATGGAATATCTCAGAAGGTAATCGATCCAGAAAGCCTACCAGGGTTACAGACAGATGTGGCCCAATGTCTAGTCAGCTTTGAGTTGGTGTTCCCACCATCCTTCTTCAATATTATGACGCATCTCCTGGTTCACCTAGTAGAAGAGATTGACATTCTCGGTCCTGTATTTCTACACAATATGTTCCTCTTTGAGAGGTAGATGGGAGACTTAAAGAAAATATGTTCATAACCGTGCTAGGCCAGAAGGAAGCATCTCCATGGGCTATGTAACAGAGGAGGTCATTGAGTTCTGTGTTGATCTTATTCCTGACCTTAAGGCGATTGATGTTCCAGAATAACGACATGAGGGGAGACTGCGTGTAAAAGGCACCCTAGGATGTAAAGCAATGATATGTAGGGACGGGCATTCTCTCAATTAAGCACACTACACGGTTTTACAAAGATCTATCTTGTTTGCTACCTATATCAATGAACACAAGAATTTTATACGACTCAAACACCTAGGACAGTCAGATGAATGGATTATAAATGAACACATGGCGATTTTTGGTGGCTGGCTACAAAGACTTCTCACGAATAACACCACTGTTGGAGATCAGTTGTACTTGTTGGCCAGGACACCATCTTCGACTGTATGTACTTTCCAAGGGTACAAGATAAATGGGAATACATTTTACACTATAGGCCAAGATAAAAAGAGCACCAACCAAAACAGTGGTGTCCGCTTCGATGCAGCAGAAGACAATGGACAAAAGACCACATATTATGGGTTCATAGAGGAGATATGGGGACTTGACTATGGACCTAATTTTAAGGTCCCCTTGTTTCGGTGCAAATGGGTCAAGATAACAGGAGGAGGGGTTGAGGTAGACAAGAAGTATGGAATGACAACAGTGGATCTCAACATTCTTTTGAAGGTAGACAAGAACTTAGACGAACCATTCGTCTTAGCCAATGATGTGGCTCAGGTTTTGTATGTGAAGGACATGTCTACCAAACAAAAAAAAGAAAAAATAAGCAAACAGATACATCACACGATGAGCCAAAGCGTCACATAGTTCTTTCAGGGAAAAGAAACATCGTGGGAGTGGAGGACAAGACAGACATGTCAGAAGATTATAATAAGTTTGATGAAATTCCTCCCTTTAGAGTGAAGACTGACCCAACCATCCTGTTAAACGGTGCTGATACTCCATGGTTACGGCCGACGCGATCATAAGATTGACTATATGTATTAATTGAGCCATTTTTGGCACACATATGTATCTCAAAATGGAAATCAATGTCATATTTCTTCTGTTAACACTATATGTATTAAATGAGCCATTTTTCTTCCCGCCATTTCTTCCCGACATTTTTCTTCCCGCAATTTTTCTTCCCGCCATTTTTTCCTGCCAGTTCTTCCCGCCAGTTTTTCCCGCCAGTTCTTCCCGCCAGTTCTTCCCTCCAGTTATCTTCCTGCCATTTCTCACTATATATATGTAGGGTTGGCCTCCATTGTCATTGCACATCTCTAGACTCATATCTGCAACCTCATCACTCTTTCCCATGGCTTCCACCGTACCACTAACCCCCAGGGAGGCGGAGGCACTTTGCGCCTCGAACTACCTGTCCGCCGGGCTACTGCGTCCGCGTCAGCTGGATGCTAAGCGCCGCAGGCATGCCGGTTCCTCATGTCCCTCTAGGTGTGGCGCGCCGGATGGCCATCACGAACCACTACTACTTCGAGCTCACGCCGGAGCAGCGGAGGAATCCCAGATGGCAACCCGACTTTTTCCTGACTTGGGAAGCCTTCTTCGGGGATCGGCGTGAGAGGGCGCTCGCCAGGCACGAGGAGGACGGCCCACCTCCTCCAAACTTCAACGAGGCCGGTTGTCGGCTGTGGTGGCGTGGTCGGACTCTCTAGAGCAGCATGGCCTACGACACCGCCGCCGACTCTAACCCCCGTCTACGCTACCCACAAGTCCAGCCCACGCATACTCAGCCTTCAAGGTTCAACTCTGGCGACCCCGACGATGACAGCGACGATGGCCACGTCGAGTACGACGACTATAGTGGCGAGTATTACAGGTGTAGACAGGAGCATGACTGACTCACTCCAACATTCCAAAACAAGTTTGGCCGATTGTGACTTAATCTGGATGTATCTTAATTTTTAGTTCTCCTATGTATCTTAATTTTCAGTCGTGCTTTGTTAGTTGAGTTATGTACTTTAATTCCAGTTCTATCATACTAAAATTTTCTTCCCTCCCTTTTCCTCCCGCGCATTCTGCCCGCCCTTTCCCATATGTTACTAGTTTGACTAGTTAGAATTTTATTTTTTAAAAACAAAAAAGATTTAGGATTAATTATTCAAATACAAACAATTTTCATGTTGAAAGTTTTGTCAGATTCCAAAGTGTACAAAAGATGCTAAATATGAATATCCAAACAATTCAAAAATGTTAATACAAAATAAAATATGATTTTCTCTAATAAAATATGGTTACATTCCTTTAAATATGCTTAATATTTCTTAAGTTTAAAGTTTTAGGTTTTACTATTTTAATTTTTTCTTAATTGAATAATCAAAATTTATATATAAGTGTTATAATCATTTTGAAATTTTTCATCTACAGTAACTATAAAATGTTTTTATATGAATGGATAGATCTTATTTTTCTGAAAATTATGATATATTATTCATATTTTTCCGAGTTACAATGAAAAATATATGAATTTTCTTAATTCTATCCTATTTTTTGAATTAAAAAAGCCCCCACCCCTTTAATGTACCAAATCAATGCCCCCCTTTAACACTGGTTGCAGCCACGAACCGGTGTTAAAGGGGGAGGCATTTATTTCGTTTCGCGCATGCACCCCCCTTTAACACCGGTTCCAACCACGAACCGGTGTTAAAGGGGGGTGCGCGCGCGAAACGAATTCCCCCCTTTAACACCGGTTCGTGGCTAGAACCGGTGTTAAAGGGGGGGGGGGTTATAACGCAGCGCGCGCATTCTTCCTCTTCCCTAGCCAGACACTTAGCAAATTTTGGGATCGAGCAGAGCGCGCGGATAACAACGACGACACCGGCAGGCTGCTCGACCGCGCCGTCGCCGTCCGCCACCTCTCCCGCGCTGTCCGCCACTGTGTCCGCGCCGTCCGCCACCGCGCTTCTTGACGTCCGCATTGCCTCGCCGTCTGCACCGCGCGCGTGCCCCCATCGTCGGGCGCGCCTCCTCGGCGTCCGCGCCGCCTTGCCGTCATCGGCCGCCATGCCCTAGGTGAGCAATTTTAGGATTTTAGTTTAGCAATTTTGATTTAGGATTGTTTAGAGAATTTGTTAGAATATTTTGTTTTAGGATTTTGTTAGAATATTTTGTTTAGAGATTTTTTAGAATATTTTGTTTTAGGATTTTGTTTTAGGATTGTTTAGAGAATTTGTTAGAATATTTTGTTTTAGGATTTTGTTAGAATAGTTTGTTTAGAGAATTTGTTAGAATATTTTGTTTTAGGATTTTGTTTTAGGACTGTTTTAGGATTAGTTATACAATTTGTTAGAATATTTTATTTTAGGATTTTGATA
Organism: Avena atlantica; assembly: GCA_910589765.1. NCBI lineage: Eukaryota > Viridiplantae > Streptophyta > Magnoliopsida > Poales > Poaceae > Avena > Avena atlantica. The sequence continues at coordinate 9,183,994 of OU342736.1, read as the reverse complement.
GAATATTTTGTTTAAAGAATTCGTTAGAATATTTTGTTTTAGGATTTTTTTTTAGGATTGTTTAGACAATTTTTTTTGCAAATTTGTTAGAATATTTTGTTAGGATATTTTGTGCCATAATCATAATTAAGTTTAGTTATTTTAGGATATTAATTGGATCTATGGATATTAATTGGATATATGGATATTTTGTGATATTAATAATTATGATATCAATCCTATGATAACACACGCACCTCCTCTTCCTCTCCCCCAGCCAGATCGAGGAGCATAGAGAGAGGATCCGTCGCTGCCGCGCCCACCCATGCCGCCATCGCCGTCGCGCCCACGGTGCTCACCCGCCCCTCCGCTCGCTCCCTCTCGCTCGGAGCCGTCGTCGCCTCGTTGCTCTGCAAGCGCCGCCGCTGGCCGTCGTTGTTGCCGTCGTTACGGTGACCCCTAGGTAGCGGCGCCGCCCGTTTTAGGTAGGCCGCATCGCACTGAGTTGAACGCGCTTGCTCGCACGCCCTAGGTCGCTCTCTTACTCTAGATAATATTTGTGTATTTTTGTATGAATAATATTTATATTTGTGTATGAATCTAAGTCTACTTGAATGTTTACTCTCTTACTCTATATAATATTATTGTTTTAGGAATTATGGATCCACTCAGTAGAAACCTTGAAGAGGAAGAAATAATGGAGAACATGATCCACGAGGACACCTCACAATATCTGAACTTGGAGGGACATGATGACACCTCAAGTAGTCATGGAGAAGATGACGACTCCGGTGAACGCACTTTACTGATTACAAAGTCTCTGTTGACTTGCACCAATTGATTTGTATATATTAATGCTTATTTCTTCTTTTAGCCCTCCGGATCGACCATCCAACAACAATCTTCTTCTACGAAAAAGAGCAAGAGAGGCGCGAGCAATCGGTTGAAAGATCGTGCAAAGTTCACGATCGAAGCAGTCCATGTTGATGGCAGGCCGATGGAGCCCAAGAAGGCCACAGACAAATTTATACGTCAGGCTAGAGTTATTGTTAGGGACCAAATCCCAATCATAATTGAATATTGAAATAAGCCAAAGAAGGGTGACGGTGTCGATGAAAGATCCAACGAAACACTTTGGAATTCACTGTTGGTAAATTTCACCCTACCGCCAAAGGAGGATAAAAATAAATCGGTTACAAAGGCAAAGGTCAAAGAGTGGACTCTAAAGAAGATGGTTGACGCTTTCCGCAACTGGAAGACAAAATTGAACAAATTTGTCAAAGCTCGCCATATTATGCGAAGATAAGACCTCACTGGCCCGAATTTTGGCGTACAAGGAAGGTGTTATATCTACAAAGAGGTCAGAAACCAATAATCTAAATGCCTAGAAGAAGGAATATCACCACAGGACGGGGTCAGGTGGCTACATATCTCAGAGGCCTAAGTGGGAGGAAGCTGCGAAGGCCCTGCGCGATAGAGGGATTACACCCTAGACACATGGGAGGGACCTACGTGCAAAGACTTGGTTCTACGGAATCGGGGCAAGGTTGGACCCAGAAACGGGATTGTGTATCTTCCCAGTCCTCCTTGCCAAACCCGTCACTGAACTCATCACGGCATTCGAGGAAATAGCCGCCAGGACCTTCCATCCCGACAAAGAGAATGTCCAGCTGACACGCGCCATCGGTAAAAAATAACACCCTGGACTTGCACGAGGCACAGGGGGTATGACGTGGAAAGATGGGTTTGCCGAGTGGGGCGACTCTTACGGATGGCGCGGCAGAAAAGAAAAAGAGCGTACAGACCGGATGAAAAATATAGAACATGCACTTGTGGCCCTGCAGGCGCAAGTGAATGCACAAAAGAGCCAACAAGCTACCGGCGCATCTCCGCGGCATGAAGAGCCTGCATTGGAAGCTGCCGGCGGCCTAGACTCTGCACGGAAAAGCAGGGTGGCTTCCACGGAGGACGTGCAGCCCACGCTTGAAATGGTGGGTCCTCGATACCCCGTGGATGAGATCACGGAGAGCGAGCACGCTGAGCTGCATGTGAGATTAATGGGTTTATCCATTAAGGTGGCGGTTGGCTATGCCTTACCTCTTGTAGCTGGTGGAACTTACCACTGCCGACAGATTCCAGATGGCTATGCTATTGTCGGGGTGGATGAGGTTGTGAAGGAATATGAGGAAGCACAGCTTGACCATGCTACAGGTGAAGGGGAAACTCAACTCAAATTTGAAGTGAAAACAACCATTCTTTGGAAGAAAGAACACATCGTGCTTCCAAATTGGAGGCCACTGGCACCCCCGCCGTCTCCATAGCGTCAGCCGTCTCCAAGTCATTAGAATACTCCCCTGTCGTCTCCGGCGCTTTAGCCATCTCCTGCGCGACAGCCATCTTCGGCGCGCCAGCCATCTCCTGCGCATCAGCCATCTTCGGTGCGCCAGCCATCTCCTGCGCGTCATCCATCTCCTCAGCGTAAGCGGAAGAGCACTGCCATGAAGAGCATCACTAGCACTGCCACGAAGAAATCCGCAGGAAACCATATGCCAAAGAGTTCAAGAAACTACGTCCCGTAGCCTTCCGCCAAGACATTGCCAGTATTACCGTGGAATCGCAGCGATGAGGAGACCAATAGGATCTCGGAAGAAGAGGTCAAGAAATTCTTTGCACCTAGACGGGCCGAGCCATAGGAGAAACTAGATCCAGCGGTGGTGGAGAAGTTTTACAATAATCTTTTGAAACCTGAAACCCCACTTGTGCCAGACTTCGAGTGCCAGATTATGAAGGGGGATGCAAGGCGGAGGGAGTCTGAAAGTAGCAGTCGTGCATCACCCCAAAAAATAGTTCCCATGCTCGGAGAGCAGGAAAACCAATCGTGCGCCCCGCTCCAAGTGTTCGACACATGGAACGCTCCTCCTGTAAATGATTACGAGGCAGAGCTACAAAGAAAGGCCAATGATATGGGGATGACTTACATTGCATACTTGAACATCATGGGAGACAACTTGCCCAAAGGCGATGCCAACCCCATACAGCCATGGAAGTATGGGAAGAATCTTGTCAAGAAAGAGGAGCTCAAGAATCTACCAACAAAGATGGGAATATTGCACAAGTGGTACCTTGATTTCTGAAAGACGAGAAAGGAAGAATGGATCACGGCGCATATAAGAGATGAGATTTTCTTGTGCGGAGACGACGAGATCGCCTTCAACATTCAAGACTTGCATTTTCTATTCAATCAGAAGGAACTCGACAAAGCTGCCATCAGCCTTTATTATGTGTAAGTATTATTTCTGTAATTTCTGTCTCATTCAATTCATTAATTGCATGTATATATATGCTCACCATATATGTATATACTATAATGCAGGAAAAAGGTTGTGGAATGCATGAAAGGAGCCCTTTTTTACATTGGGTTCGTTGACCCAAATAGAGTTCATGAAGAAGTGGTAAGACACAGACCCGGGCAAACAAAATATTTCTTGCTAAGGTCTTTACTGAGACAACAAACCAAAAGGGAAATACTTCGCCGTTCCAAGACATCACGTGATGATCGGGTGTTCTTGGATCCACGATCATATTTTGGGTGTAAGACATCTTACACACGAGAATACTAAGGTTCTTAGTTGGCGAGCCTAACATGTACAGACATGCCCTCGGAACACGGACAGAAAGGCTAAGCATGAGTCATATGAAGATATGATGCCCATATAGATGCTCTCCTTTGAAGCTACACCGACTCATGTGATGATCAGACATGGTGTAGTGGATTTTCTTCATGTAATCACAAAAAAGACACGAGGAATGTCGTTTTGAGTGGGAGTTTATTCTTAATTTGGATTAGTTGAACTCGATCTATCATAAAATTAGTCTAAACTTTACAAATTCTGTTGTAGATGGCACCACCTGCTTTTAATTTCAATGTGTTCATGGAGAAAGAGAATCTTGCAACGAACGGTAGCAACGTTACCAACTAGTTAATGAATTTGAGGTTGTTCCTCAATGCTGCACAAAAACAATATGTGCTAGAAGGTCCGATAGGTGACGCTCCTGCAAGCAATGCATCTCAGTATGAACGCAATGTGTACGGCACAAAGCTTAATGAATAAACTCTTGTGAAATATGCAATCCTTATGTCATTGGAGCTGAAATCCAAGGACGCTCTGAACTTAGCAATGCTGATGGTATGGTGAAGGAATTCAAAGTTATGTTTGAGAGCCAAATCCATGATGAGAGATACACGGTCTCCAGCGAGTTTTTTAGTGTAAAGATGAAGGAACACAGATATGTGAACGATCACGTCATGATGATGCTGGGATATGTTCAACGTCTTAAGGCACTAGGATATGATATGCAAGTTGACCTTTCGATGGATAGAGTTCTGCAGTCGCTCCCACCCAGCTACAAAGAGTTTGAGCTTAATTACAAGAAAAGTGGTGCAATTGGATCCCTCACCGAACTTGCTGCCATCTTGGTAGCTATCGAAGTAGACATAAAGGATAGGCATCTAGAGTAGATAGTCGGTAAGATCACATCCTCTTGAGAAAGGTCCATGGCCAAAGCAAAACTCAAGATGGGCAGCACTTTTGTTGTACCTGAGAGAACGGTCAATGGAGGTCCTAAGCCTGACACTAAATGTTTTTTATTGCAATGAGTTGGGTCACTGGAAACAGAACTGTCCCAAGTATTTTGCAGGCAAGAAGGCCGCTAAGGAAAATAAAGGTATATACGATATACAAGTTATTGATGTGTACTTAACTAGTACTCGCGGTAGCACCTAGGTATTTGATACTAGATCGGTTGCTAATATTTGTAACTCGAATCAGGGGCTACGGAACAAGCGACCTCTGGCAAGGGGCGAGGTCATGATGCATGTCGGCAATGGACCAAGCGTTGATGTGATCGCCATCGGAATGCTACCTCTCGACTTACCATCGGGATTAGTTATAAACTTGAATAATTGTTATCTAGTGCCTGCACTGAGCATGAACATTGTATACGGATCATGTTTGATGCATAGTGGTTATTCATTTAAATGCGAAAACAATGGTTGTTCAATTTATATTTAATGATATCTTTTATGGTCATGCACCTATGATGAATGGTTTATTTCTGTTGGATCTCGATAATAGTGTTACACATATTCATAATATTGATGCTAAAAGGATTAAACTTAATGATGATATATCTGCATATATGTGGCACTACCGTCGAGGTCATATTGGCGTTAAACGCATGAAGAAGCTGCATTCGGATGGGCTTTTGGAATCACTTGATTTCGAATCATTTGATACATGTGAGCCATGCCTTATGGGCAAGATGACTAGAACGGGCGACAGACTTAATGGAAATCATACACTCTGATGTGTGTGGTCCAATGAGTATGTCGGCACGAGGTGGATATCGTTATTTTGTTACTTTCACAGATGATTTGAGTAGATACGGTTATATCTATTTGATGAAACACAAGTCTGAAACCTTTGAGAAATTCAAGGAATTTCATAATAAAGTGGAAAATCATCATAATAGAACGATCAAATTTCTACGGTATGACTATGGAGGTGAGTATCTAAGTTACGAGTTTAGCACACATATGAAAGAGTGTGGAATAGTTTCACAACTCACACCCCCCGGAACACCACAGAGAAATGGTTTCTCGTAACGTCATAATCGTACTTTACTAAATATGGTTCGATCTATGATGTCTCTAGTGGACTCTCCAGTGTCATTTTGGGGTTATGCACTAGAAACTGCTGCATTCACTTTAAATCGGGAACCATCTAAATCTGTTGAAAAGGCACGTATGAATTATGGTTTGGAAACAAAACTAAGCTGTCATTTCTTAAATTTTAGGGATGCAATGTTTATGTAAAGTAACTTCAACCGGATAAACTCGAACCCAAACCAGAAAAATGCGTCTTCATAGGATACCCTAAGGAAACTATTGGGTATTCCTTCGATGACAGATCTGAGGGCAAGGTTTTCGTTGCCAAGAAGGGATCCTTTCTAGAGAGAGAGTTTCTCGCGGAAGGGGTGTGTAGTCGGAAGTTAGAACTCGAAGAGGTTGTAGAACCTTCTCTTCATAATATGGTGAGTAGAGCAGCGCCAAAAGCCATTCCGAAGTTGACTTCACCAAATGAAGAGGGAACTAATGATAACGATCATGAAGCTCCAAAAGAGAATACTACCGAACATCATAGGTCTAGCGGGATGCGTGCAGCTCCCGAGCTGTATGGAAATCCTGTTATGAATTTCATGGTCGGTGAAATTGATGACCCTGTGACGTATGAAGAAGCGATGATGAGCCCGGATTACAAAAAATGGCTAGAAGCCATGAAATCCGAGATGGAATCCATGTACAAAAACCAGGTTTGGACCTTGGTGCACTTACCTCATGACTGAAAGGTCATGGGGAATAAATGAATTTTCAAAAGGAAAACTGATGCTGATGGTAATATAACCATCTACAAAGCTCGACTTGTCACTAAAGGGTTTCGACAAATTCAAGGATTTTACTATGATGAGACATTCTCTCCCGCAGCGATGCTAAAGTAAGTTAGGATTATGTTAGCAATTGTTGCATATTTCCACTATGAGATATGGCATATGGATGTAAAAACTGCATTCCTCAATGGCAACATTGAAGAAGCGTTGTGCATGGTACAACCAAAGGGTTTTGTCGATACTAAGTGTAACACCCTTAGAATCGGACCTATGCAAGTTTGAGCAAAATTCGCCAAACCCGCATAGAAACGATTCAAAGGTGCCCACCAGGCACTTTCGTGCGGGTGGAAAACGAAGTAATAACATTACACAACAGTCCTCGATGGGACCCACAGAACAGATTATATATAACAGCGACTCAAAGAGTCAAGAATACAGATATATTATACAAGATCCAAATCACCTCGAAAACGGTAGGGCGTCCGACTACGGACAAGAAGCAAATGGGGCTAAGAGCCCTGAAGAATAACCAATGGCGTCCATAACCCTACCCAGGCCAAGCCGGAAGGGTAACCCTGCTAACGGCGTCGATCTCAGAACCTGCTTAACAAAAGGGGTGCCGACAGAGGCAAAGCAGAAAACAAAGAAGGAGCGTCAGTACTGAGGCCAGTACACGGCGAGGCTAGAATTCGGCGGTCCTCGCCTACATAGGTATGGTGGACTGAAGCGGCAGCGGCAGCAAGCACTAAACAACCTATAGAGACTCGATACAACTGGCGGTTATCAGAGAGGGGTAAGAGTGACCTATCCGGATCCAACCTGAAGCTAACACCAAACAAACCCATCCGGGTGTTTCCCCCTCGAGACCAAACGAGGAAGTCAACCGAGGAACTCACACCGTTGGCAGTTTTATTTATTCAGTTATCGTTGCAGCAATTACTAGTCAGGTTTAGATAATCATCCTGATAAAGTAAACAGTGGGCACTTTTAGTTAATCATTCCGTTATAGTTGCAACACTTACTAATCAGATACAATTAGCATGAGATGAACCCAAAACCCAGCAGTTGTTGGTACTTTTATTCAGCCATTCCGTTGTAGTTGCAATACTTACTAGTCAGATACATTTGTCGCAAGCGACAACCAAACAAGCAATTGTGGGCAGTATTAATTAGCCATTCCATTATAGTGAAGCTGATTACTAGTCATTATAAGTCAAATTTATAGCAGTAAACTTTAGTTATGCTTGTCTATGATCGAGAAACTGTGCTCCAAAAATATTTAGCAAGAGTCTGAAACCTTTGAGAAATTCAAGGAATTTCATAATAAAGTGGAAAATCATCATAATAGAACGATCAAATTTCTACGGTATGACTATGGAGGTGAGTATCTAAGTTACGAGTTTAGCACACATATGAAAGAGTGTGGAATAGTTTCACAACTCACACCCCCCGGAACACCACAGAGAATTGAATGTCTTCTATAACATCCCAAAAATATTTAGCAAGAGTCTGAAACCTTTGAGAAATTCAAGGAATTTCATAATAAAGTGGAAAATCATCATAATAGAACGATCAAATTTCTACGGTATGACTATGGAGGTGAGTATCTAAGTTACGAGTTTAGCACACATATGAAAGAGTGTGGAATAGTTTCACAACTCACACCCCCCGGAACACCACAGAGAAATGGTTTCTCGTAACGTCATAATCGTACTTTACTAAATATGGTTCGATCTATGATGTCTCTAGCGGACTCTCCAGTGTCATTTTGGGGTTATGCACTAGAAACTGCTGCATTCACTTTAAATCGGGAACCATCTAAATCTGTTGAAAAGGCACGTATGAATTATGGTTTGGAAACAAAACTAAGCTGTCATTTCTTAAATTTTAGGGATGCAATGTTTATGTAAAGTAACTTCAACCGGATAAACTCGAACCCAAACCAGAAAAATGCGTCTTCATAGGATACCCTAAGGAAACTATTGGGTATTCCTTCGATGACAGATCTGAGGGCAAGGTTTTCGTTGCCAAGAAGGGATCCTTTCTAGAGAGAGAGTTTCTCGCGGAAGGGGTGTGTAGTCGGAAGTTAGAACTCGAAGAGGTTGTAGAACCTTCTCTTCATAATATGGTGAGTAGAGCAGCGCCAAAAGCCATTCCGAAGTTGACTTCACCAAATGAAGAGGGAACTAATGATAACGATCATGAAGCTCCAAAAGAGAATACTACCGAACATCATAGGTCTAGCGGGATGCGTGCAGCTCCCGAGCTGTATGGAAATCCTGTTATGAATTTCATGGTCGGTGAAATTGATGACCCTGTGACGTATGAAGAAGCGATGATGAGCCCGGATTACAAAAAATGGCTAGAAGCCATGAAATCCGAGATGGAATCCATGTACAAAAACCAGGTTTGGACCTTGGTGCACTTACCTCATGACTGAAAGGTCATGGGGAATAAATGAATTTTCAAAAGGAAAACTGATGCTGATGGTAATATAACCATCTACAAAGCTCGACTTGTCACTAAAGGGTTTCGACAAATTCAAGGATTTTACTATGATGAGACATTCTCTCCCGCAGCGATGCTAAAGTAAGTTAGGATTATGTTAGCAATTGTTGCATATTTCCACTATGAGATATGGCATATGGATGTAAAAACTGCATTCCTCAATGGCAACATTGAAGAAGCGTTGTGCATGGTACAACCAAAGGGTTTTGTCGATACTAAGTGTAACACCCTCAGAATCGGACCTATGCAAGTTTGAGCAAAATTCGCCAAACCCGCATAGAAACGATTCAAAGGTGCCCACCAGGCACTTTCGTGCGGGTGGAAAACGAAGTAATAACATTACACAACAGTCCTCGATGGGACCCACAGAACAGATTATATATAACAGCGACTCAAAGAGTCAAGAATACAGATATATTATACAAGATCCAAATCACCTCGAAAACGGTAGGGCGTCCGACTACGGACAAGAAGCAAATGGGGCTAAGAACCCTGAAGAATAACCAATGGCGTCCATAACCCTGCCCAGGCCAAGCCGGAAGGGTAACCCTGCTAACGGCGTCGATCTCAGAACCTGCTTAACAAAAGGGGTGCCGACAGAGGCAAAGCAGAAAACAAAGAAGGAGCGTCAGTACTGAGGCCAGTACACGGCGAGGCTAGAATTCGGCGGTCCTCGCCTACATAGGTATGGTGGACTGAAGCGGCAGCGGCAGCAAGCACTAAACAACCTATAGAGACTCGATACAACTGGCGGTTATCAGAGAGGGGTAAGAGTGACCTATCCGGATCCAACCTGAAGCTAACACCAAACAAACCCATCCGGGTGTTTCCCCCTCGAGACCAAACGAGGAAGTCAACCGAGGAACTCACACCGTTGGCAGTTTTATTTATTCAGTTATCGTTGCAGCAATTACTAGTCAGGTTTAGATAATCATCCTGATAAAGTAAACAGTGGGCACTTTTAGTTAATCATTCCGTTATAGTTGCAACACTTACTAATCAGATACAATTAGCATGAGATGAACCCAAAACCCAGCAGTTGTTGGTACTTTTATTCAGCCATTCCGTTGTAGTTGCAATACTTACTAGTCAGATACATTTGTCGCAAGCGACAACCAAACAAGCAATTGTGGGCAGTATTAATTAGCCATTCCATTATAGTGAAGCTGATTACTAGTCATTATAAGTCAAATTTATAGCAGTAAACTTTAGTTATGCTTGTCTATGATCGAGAAACTGTGCTCCAAGTCGTCCATATCCGCGGACACGGCTTTCAGAAAGTTTTACCCGGCCGGGGTGCACCAATAGCAACACACACTCGATCAACCTCGGAAAAACCAAATCAAAACCCAACGAGGCCTTCACGACAAAGCAATCACAAGATTCAGAAATATTTCAGGGGGCCACCCCTTAAGTAGAACCCGCAACGGAGTAAGCAAGCTCCGAGACGGCCTCAAGGTCTGCGTCAATGGCTGTAAGCGACTGGGAACCCGAAAGTGTGGCTGGGCTTGTCGATACCGCGTAAACACTCCGCTTCCTAAACAGTACAGTGTGCTCCTCGCACAATCGTAAATAAAGCAGTAAAGCATGGCATAAGTACAGGATAGTAATAAAACCTCAAACTAGTTTGTGGCCCCAAGAAATAAGACGGAATCAAGCTCTGGCTGAGGGGGGTCCCATATACCTCCCGGATGTGGATAGCGCGATAAATCAAGGAACAAGAATCAAGTACTCGGGGTCTTACAGGACACAAGTGGGCGTTCGGAAACCAAATATTATCTATCACCCACCGATGCCTCTGCTTATTCAATTTTTAGTTGTTAAACAGAAATTAAAGTGACGATAAGTAAAACTATGATCATCTCCATCAACAACATACGGCAATACATCAACAACTGTGGCACTTGACAACACGCAACAGCACTTGAGCAAGCGACTACGACACGCAAGTCCAACTAGCTACCAAACAATAGGTAATAGGATGTGTCCAAGGCAATATAGGGCTGCATGGGATATCACGGGTACGGAAAACTAGAGCATCGCAACACAGATAGCAATAGATCAACAGGAGGGAATAAATACTATAAAAGTAAGATAGGTAGAAAGGGGGAGATGCTCGCCTGAAAACATTGTTGAAGGGTTCATCCGAAGATCGGGGCGAAGCTCACATCGACTCAACGGCCTTATCCGCGAAGAAGCAAAACACTAGAAGAAACACCGGATGCACTATTCAATACAACGACAGAAGATCGGCATGATGCATGCATGATGGATGGCATGGCAAAGGTGCGATGCAATTAGGTCAAATTAAGTGGAACCGGGGTCCCGACAATTAATTAGGTGGTTCATGTTATTTAGCTACCCCGCATATTAAATGTTGTTTAGCAAGACAACAGATGGAACCGGTTCGCTACACATGTTTAAATGAGGCCAATATAAGGCAAGATTTGGCCGCATATGGGCCCCATATTTAATTATTAGGTGAATCGGCATAAGGCCCCCAAACCACATGAATGTATGCATGCATGACCAATTAATATGTGACAAGTTGTTATGTTATATAAAAAAAATAGGGTCCGAGGGAAAGGGTCACACATCAGAGGGGGCTCGACGATCTTGGGGTTTCCGGGGTTCGGGGTCGGGTCTCGGGGTCCAGGGTTCGACGGGGTCGTTCTCGGACTCAGGGGTAGGTCTTGGCGCATCCGGGGCCAAGGTGTCCGGGGTGAAGCACTCGGCGTCCTCGAGGGAGCGGGACTTGGTTCGGCGTCGGGGGCGCGTCGAATTCTTCCGTGTCGGTGCCGTTCTTGTCGTCGTGCAGAACCTGTCGGGTCCGTGCTTCAGATTCCGGAAGGCGATCTTGCCGCTCCGGGCCGAAGTCCTTGGGGTTTCCTCCTTATACACTGGTGGCGGACTTGGCGTCCCGATTGGCGACCTAGGGGTTTGTCGGGTGTCGGGCTCGGGTGTGGCGACGATGATTCCCTGTAGGAGACTCCCGGGTACCGCGGCGGAGTTCTCGGTTCAGTTCTGCTGGGATCGGTCTTGATGGTGCCGTCTTCGTTTGTCGATGTCGGACTTGGGTGAGTCGGTTACCGGGGGTTCGGCTTCGAGAACGGTCTTGTGACTCAGGGAACGGTCTTCGGGTCTCGGCGCCTCCAATCCCGTGTAGAGGTTCTCGGTGACCCGTGATGAAGAGCTTGGGCCTGCCGCCAGCCTCACACGCATGGCTACTGCAGCTCTTACCGAGACAGAGCGAGCTACACGTAGTACGGAGACGGCCGGAGAAACTTGGGGCGAGGAGGAGCTCCTGCCAGGGAGGTGGCCGAAAGGGGAGGGGTCATGCGGGGCCGGTGGTCTCGCCGGCGGCGGTTGCAGCGACGGCCGGGGGAGGGACGGGCCCGGCGGAGGAGAGACGGGGCCCGGTGTCGTTGCTCAGGTCGGCGGCGGACGCGGTCCAGGGCGCGCAGGGGGGCGACGACGGAGTCTGCCACGGCGACGTGGCCGACGGCGCCGGCTCCGGGCGGCGGTTGGCGGGGCGCATCCCAGACGAGGCAGAGGGAGGCGGCTGCGCCGGCTCGGGGAGCCGTGCGGGACGGTGGAGCGGCCGGAGGGAGCAGGGCGAGCCGGGGAGGGGGCGTGCTGGCCGCGACCGACGACGGCGGTGGGGGCGGCCGGCGCGTGAGGCCGAAGGAGGCCGAACCGGTGAGGCGGCGCGGTGAGCGAGGGGCTCGTGCGGGAGGCCAGGGCGGTGTGGTCGCCGGAGCACGCGGGGAGGCGAGGTCGGCCGGCTCGGGGGCGCATCGGGGCCAGAAGCGTCGGCGGCCTCGGTCTCACGGGCGGCGCGCGCAGAGAGCGCCGCGGCCAGCGGAGGGAGCGGCGCCGGAGAGGGGGCCCGGCGGCGGCGGCCGCAGGAGGTCAGGCTGGAGCGGAGCGGAAGGAGGGCGGAAGAGGAGAGAGGAGGGCACGGGCCGAGCGGGGAGGTTGGTGGGGATCGGGCAGGTGCGGGAGGTAGGAGACGGGGGGGGCAGCGCGGTTGGTGGGGGTGGGTCCCGCGGTGGATGTTGGACCGGGTCCTGGGGAGGGCTGGCGCGTGGGACCCAGGGGCAGGGTGGGGCTGTGGTTGGTGTGTGTGGCATGTGGGTGGGCTGGGTGAGTTGTCTAGGTGGCAGGGTCGGATTGGGTGAGGGAGAGGAGTGGGTGAGGTGGCGAGTGGGGATTGGAGGGGGTGAGGTGGTCAGGGGGTGTGGGTAGGTTAGTTGGTGAGTTTAGGATTTAGATGGGGCTGGTTGGGGTGGACCGTTTTAGATTTTAGGGGTGGTCGTTCGGGTCAAAACGGCCCGTTCGACTGCCCCGCTAAAAATAATATAATTTTTATTTGATTTAAACGGGCCGTTGGCAAACCGATAGCGGGCAAAACAAAATAATCCGGTGACCCGGGTTTTGATGTTTGAATAAAGAGGAGCGTTTAGAAAACACCACGGCTTTGCAAACATGGTTTTATGCGAACGGTGCATGATGATGACGATGCGATGCACAAATTCAACGCGATTTTCAAGTAGTGGTTTTGCGGGATGCCACAATTCGACACCACTAACAATGGATCTCGCCCTCGAGATCCGCCTCATGATACCGGAAGGAAGGTCGGCGATCTGCGTCTTCTCGCTTCGTGTAGATCCTCGCGACACCACTAACGAGGGTTCCTTCTTCATCTTGAAAACGTCGGCGCCACCACCAAAAGGGTCGTTGCTCCTGATCGTCGAGAGAACACTCCGGAGAAACAAAGGACGAAGATAGAGGTATCAAACGAATAAGGCCACCTCTAACTTCCATTAGAAGAGGGAAAAGTTACATTGATCCACCAGTTCGATGTACGGAGCGAACAGTAAGAGTCGGGTAGGGTGATCAGTCCATGCCGGACCCAACTATCAACTCTATACATGGGTAGGAGAATCAGGCAACTCAACTCTCGAGATTTAGACTGAAGATCTTCCTAGGTGGTATCCGGAACAAAGGAATGTTGCCAGCAGAAATCGTATGAAAGACTCACTGATTAGGTTTCGCGATGGTTTCATTGGCATGAACAACACGTGCTCAAGGTCGACTCCAACTTCACCAAAGCTCGTCCTTCTCATATGTTTTTCAACGACACTGTTATCCAGCAAGGAACACATATGGATAAGGAGCTCAAGAACACAAGATTGAAGGAAGGGTACAACAGACAAGTTGCAGATTGATGATCGTAGCACCTCCGTTACAAAAGGGGAGAAAGAGAAACCCTGAAGGTACGACGGAAAACCCAGCCACGAGAAATCCTGGACTCGAAGAGAGATAAGAGAGCGGATTCAAAACACGTAGAGGTAAGAGGAGAGTAGCAGAGGGGTAAGGAGTAAAATCAGACCTAATCAGAACTATCCAACCGATTTTCAAAAATAGTTTGGACACTCTACTTCGGCCGTTAGCTAGGTTATCCTACAGGCTGGACTTGTGGGGTATCGCAACTGCTGAGCTCTGATACCACTCTGTAACACCCTCAGAATCGGACCTATGCAAGTTTGAGCAAAATTCGCCAAACCCGCATAGAAACGATTCAAAGGTGCCCACCAGGCACTTTCGTGCGGGTGGAAAACGAAGTAATAACATTACACAACAGTCCTCGATGGGACCCACAGAACAGATTATATATAACAGCGACTCAAAGAGTCAAGAATACAGATATATTATACAAGATCCAAATCACCTCGAAAACGGTAGGGCGTCCGACTACGGACAAGAAGCAAATGGGGCTAAGAGCCCTGAAGAATAACCAATGGCGTCCATAACCCTGCCCAGGCCAAGCCGAAAGGGTAACCCTGCTAACGGCGTCGATCTCAGAACCTGCTTAACAAAAGGGGTGCCGACAGAGGCAAAGCAGAAAACAAAGAAGGAGCGTCAGTACTGAGGCCAGTACACGGCGAGGCTAGAATTCGGCGGTCCTCGCCTACATAGGTATGGTGGACTGAAGCGGCAGCGGCAGCAAGCACTAAACAACCTATAGAGACTCGATACAACTGGCGGTTATCAGAGAGGGGTAAGAGTGACCTATCCGGATCCAACCTGAAGCTAACACCAAACAAACCCATCCGGGTGTTTCCCCCTCGAGACCAAAAGAGGAAGTCAACCGAGGAACTCACACCGTTGGCAGTTTTATTTATTCAGTTATCGTTGCAGCAATTACTAGTCAGGTTTAGATAATCATCCTGATAAAGTAAACAGTGGGCACTTTTAGTTAATCATTCCGTTATAGTTGCAACACTTACTAATCAGATACAATTAGCATGAGATGAACCCAAAACCCAGCAGTTGTTGGTACTTTTATTCAGCCATTCCGTTGTAGTTGCAATACTTACTAGTCAGATACATTTGTCGCAAGCGACAACCAAACAAGCAATTGTGGGCAGTATTAATTAGCCATTCCATTATAGTGAAGCTGATTACTAGTCATTATAAGTCAAATTTATAGCAGTAAACTTTAGTTATGCTTGTCTATGATTGAGAAACTGTGCTCCAAGTCGTCCATATCCGCGGACACGGCTTTCAGAAAGTTTTACCCGGCCGGGGTGCACCAATAGCAACACACACTCGATCAACCTCGGAAAAACCAAATCAAAACCCAACGAGGCCTTCACGACAAAGCAATCACAAGATTCAGAAATATTTCAGGGGGCCACCCCTTAAGTAGAACCCGCAACGGAGTAAGCAAGCTCCGAGACAGCCTCAAGGTCTGCGTCAATGGCTGTAAGCGACTGGGAACCCGAAAGTGTGGCTGGGCTTGTCGATACCGCGTAAACACTCCGCTTCCTAAACAGTACAGTGTGCTCCTCGCACAATCGTAAATAAAGCAGTAAAGCATGGCATAAGTACAGGATAGTAATAAAACCTCAAACTAGTTTGTGGCCCCAAGAAATAAGACGGAATCAAGCTCTGGCTGAGGGGGGTCCCATATACCTCCCGGATGTGGATAGCGCGATAAATCAAGGAACAGGAATCAAGTACTCGGGGTCTTACGGGACACAAGTGGGCGTTCGGAAACCAAATATTATCTATCACCCACCGATGCCTCTGCTTATTCAATTTTTAGTTGTTAAACAGAAATTAAAGTGACGATAAGTAAAACTATGATCATCTCCATCAACAACATACGGCAATACATCAACAACTGTGGCACTTGACAACACGCAACAGCACTTGAGCAAGCGACTACGACACGCAAGTCCAACTAGCTACCAAACAACAGGTAATAGGATGTGTCCAAGGCAATATAGGGCTGCACGGGATATCACGGGTACGGAAAACTAGAGCATCGCAACACAGATAGCAATAGATCAACAGGAGGGAATAAATACTATAAAAGTAAGATAGGTAGAAAGGGGGAGATGCTCGCCTGAAAACATTGTTGAAGGGTTCATCCGAAGATCGGGGCGAAGCTCACATCGACTCAACGACCTTATCCGCGAAGAAGCAAAACACTAGAAGAAACACCGGATGCACTATTCAATACAACGACAGAAGATCGGCATGATGCATGCATGATGGATGGCATGGAAAAGGTGCGATGCAATTAGGTCAAATTAAGTGGAACCGGGGTCCCGACAATTAATTAGGTGGTTCATGTTATTTAGCTACCCCGCATATTAAATGTTGTTTAGCAAGACAACAGATGGAACCGGTTCCCTACACATGTTTAAATGAGGCCAATATAAGGCAAGATTTGGCCGCATATGGGCCCCATATTTAATTATTAGGTGAATCGGCATAAGGCCCCCAAACCACATGAATGTATGCATGCATGACCAATTAATATGTGACAAGTTGTTATGTTATATAAAAAAAATAGGGTCCGAGGGAAAGGGTCACACATCAGAGGGGGCTCGACGATCTTGGGGTTTCCGGGGTTCGGGGTCGGGTCTCGGGGTCCAGGGTTCGACGGGGTCGTTCTCGGACTCAGGGGTAGGTCTTGGCGCATCCGGGGCCTCGGTGTCCGGGGTGAAGCACTCGGCGTCCTCGAGGGAGCGGGACTTGGTTCGGCGTCGGGGGCGCGTCGAATTCTTCCGTGTCGGTGCCGTTCTTGTCGTCGTGCAGAACCTGTCGGGTCCGTGCTTCAGATTCCGGAAGGCGATCTTGCCGCTCCGGGCCGAAGTCCTTGGGGTTTCCTCCTTATACACCGGTGGCGGACTTGGCGTCCCGATTGGCGACCTAGGGGTTTGTCGGGTGTCGGGCTCGGGTGTGGCGACGATGATTCCCTGTAGGAGACTCCCGGGTACCGCGGCGGAGTTCTCGGTTCAGTTCTGCTGGGATCGGTCTTGATGGTGCCGTCTTCGTTTGTCGATGTCGGACTTGGGTGAGTCGGTTACCGGGGGTTCGGCTTCGAGAACGGTCTTGTGACTCAGGGAACGGTCTTCGGGTCTCGGCGCCTCCAATCCCGTGTAGAGGTGCTCGGTGACCCGTGATGAAGAGCTTGGGCCTGCCGCCAGCCTCACACGCATGGCTACTGCAGCTCTTACCGAGACAGAGCGAGCTACACGTAGTACGGAGACGGCCGGAGAAACTTGGGGCGAGGAGGAGCTCCTGCCAGGGAGGTGGCCGAAAGGGGAGGGGTCACGCGGGGCCGGTGGTCTCGCCGGCGGCGGTTGCAGCGACGGCCGGGGGAGGGACGGGCCCGGCGGAGGAGAGACGGGGCCCGGTGTCGTTGCTCAGGTCGGCGGCAGACGCGGTCCAGGGCGCGCAGGGGGGCGACGACGGAGTCTGCCACGGCGACGTGGCCGACGGCGCCGGCTCCGGGCGGCGGTTGGCGGGGCGCATCCCAGACGAGGCAGAGGGAGGCGGCTGCGCCGGCTCGGGGAGCCGTGCGGGACGGTGGAGCGGCCGGAGGGAGCAGGGCGAGCCGGGGAGGGGGCGTGCTGGCCGCGGCCGACGACGGCGGTGGGGGCGGCCGACGCGTGAGGCCGAAGGAGGGCGAACCGGTGAGGCGGCGCGGTGAGCGAGGGGCTCGTGCGGGAGGCCAGGGCGGTGTGGTCGCCGGAGCACGCGGGGAGGCGAGGTCGGCCGGCTCGGGGGCGCGTCGGGGCCAGCAGCGGCGGCGGCCTCGGTCTCACGGGCGGCGCGCGCAGAGAGCGCCGCGGCCAGCGGAGGGAGCGGCGCCGGAGAGGGGGCCTGGCGGCGGCGGCCGCAGGAGGTCAGGCTAGAGCGGAGCGGAAGGAGGGCGGAAGAGGAGAGAGGAGGGCACGGGCCGAGCGGGGAGGTTGGTGGGGATCGGGCAGGTGCGGGAGGTAGGAGACGGGGGGGGCAGCGCGGTTGGTGGGGGTGGGTCCCGCGGTGGATGTTGGACCGGGTCCTGGGGAGGGCTGGCGCGTGGGACCCAGGGGCAGGGTGGGGCTGTGGTTGGTGTGTGTGGCATGTGGGTGGGCTGGGTGAGTTGTCTAGGTGGCAGGGTCGGATTGGGTGAGGGAGAGGAGTGGGTGAGGTGGCGAGTGGGGATTGGAGGGGGTGAGGTGGTCAGGGGGTGTGGGTAGGTTAGTTGGTTAGTTTAGGATTTAGATGGGGCTGGTTGGGGTGGACCGTTTTAGATTTTAGGGGTGGTCGTTCGGGTCAAAACGGCCCGTTCGACTGCCCCGCTAAAAATAATATAATTTTTATTTGATTTAAACGGGCCGTTGGCAAACCGATAGCGGGCAAAACAAAATAATCCGGTGACCCGGGTTTTGATGTTTGAATAAAGAGGAGCGTTTAGAAAACACCACGGCTTTGCAAACATGGTTTTATGCGAACGGTGCATGATGATGACGATGCGATGCACAAATTCAACGCGATTTTCTAGTAGTGGTTTTGCGGGATGCCACACTAAGGATGCTGACAAGGTATGCAAGCTTCAGCGATCCATCTATAGACTGAAGAAAGCATCCCGGAGTTGGAATCTCTGCTTTGATGACGTGATCAAAGAGTTTGGATTTATCCAAACTTATGGAGAGTCTTGTATTTACAAGAAAGTGAGTGAGAGCGACATGGCATTTCTGATATTATATGTGGATGACATATTACTGATCGGAAATGATATAGATCTTTTAAACAGTGTTAAAAGTTATCTAAACAACAAATTTTCAATGAAGGACCTAGGTGAAGCTTCATACATATTAGGCATAAAGATCTGTAGGGATAGATCTGGGCGCCTAATAGGGCTATCGCAAAGTACATACGTTTATAAGATCTTATAGAAATTTTAAATGGACGGAAGTAAGAAAGGGTTCCTTACCGAAGTTGCAAGGCAAGACATTGAGTAAGATTCAAAGTCCGTCTACGGTGGAAGAAAGAGAGATAATGGACAAAGTCCCCTATGCTTCACCCATAGGATCTATAATGTACCCCATGCTATGTACAAGACCGGATGTGTCACATGATATTAGTTTAACTAGTAGATACCAATCTGATATAGGATCAAAACACTGGATAGCGGTCAAGAATATCCTGAAGTACTTAATAAGAACTAAGGATATGTTTCTCGTGTACGGAGGTGAATAAGAGATCGTCGCTAAGTGTTATGTCGATGCTAGCTTCGACACCGATCTAGATGACCCTAAGTCTCAATCCGGATACGTATTTCTCATGAATGGTGGAGTGGTTAGTTGGAGGAGTTCCAAACAACCCGTGGTGGCGGGATCAACAACGGAGGCAGAATATGTTGCTGCTTTGGAAGCTGCTCGGGAAGCAATTTGGATGAAGGAATTCATAACCGAACTAGGTGCGGTTGCGAGCGCGTTGGACCCAATGGTGATCTACTGTGACAACAATGGGTGTTAGATTTATCACTATGTAACTATATTATTGTCTCTAGTGCATGTGGTAAACTGAAGGGAATATGCCCTGAGAGGCAATAATAAGATTATGTATGTTCTAAGTGTATGATAGATGTTTATTTTGCATGCTATAATTGTATTAATACAGAAACATTAATACATGTGTGTTTAATAAACAAACAGAAAGTTCCTAGTTATGCCTCTCTTATAAACTAGCTCGTTGATTAACAAGATGATCAAGGTTTCCTGATCATGGACATTGGATGTAGTTAATAACGAGATCACAACATTATTGGAATGGTGTGACGAACATTCATCCAAAGTATAACATTACGATCAAAGTCATTGAGTTTATATTGCTATAACATCGTACGAAGTAATCCTAATACTTAGACCATGAGATCATGTCAATCACTAACACTAGAAGAGTATCTTGATAACATCAACTGTCATACCATAACAGGGTGATTATAAAGATGGGTTCTGTGCTACTAAAGTGTTAAGTTGAGGCCCATGGATCAAGAGTGGAATTTGTTCATCCCGATGACAGATAGATATACCGTGGGCCCTCTCGGTGATATCACATTGGTTAGCTTGCAAGAAAGTGAGTTGATCACTAGAATTTTATATCACGGGAACGAGAAAATAGTACATGTCAGTAACGAGATCAAACTAGGTATGAAGATACCAATGATCGAATCTATCGCGAGACATGTAATATATCGTGAGACAAAGGGATTAAGATTCTAGCGTAAAAGGTTCTCACGATCACAAGAAAGTCATCGTTGAATGTGTGGGAGTCAGTATGGATCTCCAGGTCTCGCTTCTGATTATTGATCCGAGAGGGGTCTCGATCATGTCCACATTATTCGCGAACCATAGGGTGACACACTTAAGAGAAACCGACACCATTTGGAACAAATAGTTTTATGCTAAAAAGATTTACAAAGCGCGGGAATTATTTTACTAGACATCTGAATAGTTTCGGGTAAAATTGCTGAAAGTGTTTCTGCCTGTGAAATTAAATACTAGCAAAGGGTTATATGTGAATGTTTGTCCATTAAAGTAATTGAGAAAATTCTGAATAAATTTGGTGGAAATTTAGTGGGATTTTGAGTGGAGAAGTGAAGGGCCATATTTGTGAGTGGGAGTTCCACCCACATGAATGGAGGAGGGGAGGGGGCAGCCCCCATGCGCCGGCAACCCCCTTGGGGTTCCCCTCCCTCCCTCCTATATAAAGCCCCCCTCTCATTCCTTCTCACTCACACCTCCTCATGAAGGATCTCTCTCCCCCTCTAGTTTATTCCCCATGGTCTTGGATTAGCGAGATACATGTTCCTGGTGGCTTTTCAACAACAAAGAGTTGTTGCTTCGACTTTATCACTGGAGCGAGGAGGCGCAGGTTCCTCGGTGGCTCGGACATGTGTGCGAGCATGGATGCGCCGCTGATTTGATGCGCTAGGACTTCCTCTCGATCTTGAGATCGGCAAGTGTTCGTCTACATCATCCACGAGTACAACCTCATTAAGCTTTATCGGTCTTCAAGGGTATGTTATCTACGGATGTATATCCGCCCGTTGCTTGTATCTAGTAGATAGATCTTGGTACATAGTTGTTCCCATCGTAGGAAATTTTTTGTTTTCTATGTTGTGAACCCTACAAAATCCGCAATGTGTAAAAAAACACACCTTAAGGCATATAGTAGTACATTGTGGAGAAAATAAAGTTACCTCAAGCTTGTGGGTTGCCCATATAGAATAAAATCATTTCGCCCCTCCTCTCTATTGCATGGAGGAATATGATAAAGCGATGTGGGCCCTACATTGTGGCAAATGTTGGCCTATACATTGTGGCAATTCTCATAAGCCGGGTGGGTCCTACATTACGGATTCCCTTAGACACTCGTGCTTTGTATCCTCATGTCCGCCGCGCTAGAATCAATTTTTTTGCGAAATTCATTTAATCGATGTCGTTAGATCAAGGTTTTGGATTTCGGTTTTGGTTTTGTTTTACCGGGTCCAAGCGAAATGGCCGAAATTCGGCTATTTTGGTGAAATTTGGTCAAATCTCGGATGAATTGCAAGAACCATAATTTAAACTTTGAAACGAAATTTGGCTGAAATTAGACCAAAATTTAGAGTTTCTAATAAGATTCTACCAAAAATAAAATATTTTAGATAATTTAGCAAAAAATCCTCAAATTTAGAAAGTTTTTGCTCGGTAAATTCTCTTACCGTTCCTGGCTGAAATGGCTGAATTTCGGTGAAATTTCGGTAATCTCGGCCGAAATTCAAAACCTTGAGTTAGATAGGAAGCATGATCCACTATATGCATGTGTGAAAACTTCCACGGTCAACAATGCTTACTAGCCAAGATGCACTCATCTACTGCGAGAACTCCATCAGGTCGTAAACTACTGTGTTGATCGGTATGTCCTTGAGAACCTTGTCGTTCCATTTGAAACCCAATATATAGTGTCTATATATGGCAGAACAATACTGTGAAGCTGTTTTTTCCAAAACTCGTCAAATCCCATGGTTAACATTTTTATGGCACGTAGCGCACTTGACATGCATGATAGGTCATGTCATGCATAGATCTTTTAATTTCTTTTTTAATTTTTCTTGATTTCATGTTGTCATTTTGACAAGGGGTTCAAAATTCTCAAGATGAGAAATATTAGCAAGAAGTCAAACCAGTTATCAAAACTCCTGGTTGTTTCAGATATATTAATTGACCTCCCAATGTGGGTACCTCCAAACACCATTTCATCAAACTCACGGAGCAGCCTACGACTTACTAGCAGTAGTCAAATTTGACCTAATTTCAAAAAATTTCCATAAAGTCATTCAAGTGGGCACAGTTAGCTAGGAAGTTTGAGAACTCATAAAACATGGGAAATCGTAAGTGCAACACGTTGGTCCACTATATACGTCTAAAAACTTGTCTTGTGGTATTCAGATCCATTTTCCTCAGGCTTTCTTTACATGAAAGAACAATCTCATCATCACTCGCAAAATTGATAATGTTATTTCCACATAGTTTGAAACCCACACCCACGGCATTGTTTAATACATTAAGGACATTTAATTCAAGATAAATCTACCGTGATTAGTGGTAGCTCAGGTTTCACCTTATTTTGTTAAATTGTCAAGATGCAAAATCTTAGCAAGAAGTTGAAGCCATTGTTAAAACTCTCGGTGGTTTGATATATTAATTATGCCCCGATGGTGGGTACCCCCGAAATCTTTTTTCGCAAACTTTTGAACCAACCTACAATTTACTTATAGTTTCAAATTTGACCTAATTTCGATAAATCGACATAAATTCATTCAAGTGGACAAAGTTAGCTAGACCGAAGTTTGAAAATTCCTAAAACATGGGAATTAATCATAAGTACAATATTTAGGTCCACTATATATGTCGAAAGCTTGGCTTCTGGCATTCAGATCCATATTCTTCAAAATTTCTTTTCGAAAAAGAACAATCTCGATCGTCATCACTCAGAAAATTAGAATGTTATTTCCTGATAGTTGGAAACTCACACCGACGGTATTGTTTACTACAAGAAGATGCACCCATATACCGCTGTGAAATTACATTTAATTCCATAGCAATATATCGTGTCTACTTGTAGATCAAGTTTGACCTAATTTCGTTAAGTTGTCAAGATGAATAATCTTAGAAAGAAGTTGAAGCCATCGTCAAAACTCTCGGTGGTTTGATATATTAATTATGCCCCCGATGGTGGGTACCCCCGAAAGCTTTTTCACAAACTTTCAAAACAACCTACAATTTACTTGTAGTTTCAAATTTGACCTAATTTCTATAAATCGACATAAATTCATTCAAGTGGGCTCAGTTAGCTAGGAAGTTTGAAAACTCATAAAACATGGGAATCATAAGTACAACATGTTGCTCCAATATAGATGTATGTAAACTTGGGTTATGGCATCCAGATCAAATATTCTTCGAACTTGTCTTTACGGAAAAGAACTATGTTCTCATCACTCGAAAAAATTGAGAATTGAATGTTCTTTCCTCATAGTTTGAAACTCACACTGATGACATTTTTTACTGCAAGAAGATGCACCCATTTACCTATTAAAATACATTTAATTAAAGAGAATTCTATCGCGCTTAGTTGTGTAGCTCAAGTTTGACAAAATTTCGTTAAATTGAAATGTGAAAAATCTTAGCAATAAGTTGGATCTGTCATCTAAAATCTCGGTGGTTTTTGATATTAGTTGTACTCCCTGGTGGATACCTTCCAAAAGTTTCTTCGTAAACTTTCAAAGCAACCTACAATTTACTTGTAGTTCAAAATTTTCACCTAATCTCGGTAAGTAGACATAAAGGCATTCAAGTGGATAGAGTTAGCTAGACTGAAGTTCGAAAACTCCCTAAAACATGGGAATTAATCATAAGTACAACATTTCGGTCCACTATATATGTCGAAAGCTTGGACTATGGCATTCAGATCCATATTCTTCAGACTTTCTTTTCGAAAATGAACAATCTCGATAGTCATCACTAAAAAAAATTAGAATGTTATTTCTTGATAGTTGGAAACTGACACCGACAGTATTGTTTACTACAAGAAGATGCACCCATCTACCGCTGTGAAATTACATTTAATTCCAGAGCAATCTATCGCGCCTACTTGTAGATCAAATTTGACCTGATTTCGTTAAGTTGTCAAGATGAATAATCTTAGAAAGAAGTTGAACCTTTTGTCAAAACTCTCGGTGATTTCTGATATATCAATTGACCCCTCGATGGGTACCTCACAAATATTTTTCGTAAAACTATCAAAGCAGCCTAAAATTTACTCGTTGTTCAAATTTGACCTAATTTCGATAAATTGGCATAAAGTCACTCAAGTGGGCAGAGTTAGCTAGGGAGTTTGAAAACTCATAAAACATGTAAATCTCAATTATGAACAACATGCTGGTCCACTTAATATGTCTGGAAGCTTGCTAGATTGTGGCATGCAGGTCCATATTCTTCAGAATTTCTTAAAGGAAACGAACAATCTCGTCATCACTCAGGAAATTGAGAATGCTCTTTCCAGAAATTTGGAAACACACGCCGACAGCATTGTTTGCTACAAGAAGACACACCCATATAACTCTAAAATTACATTTAATTCAAGAGCAATTAATCTACCGCGCTTACTTGCAGATCAAGTTTCAACTAATTTTGTTGAATCGACAAAGAAGTAAGTGAAGTGTGTGAAGTTAGCTAGGAAGCTTGAAAACTGGAATTATAAGAGAAATCATGGTCCACTTTGTGTGATAATTGGGAGGGTTGCATTTTCTTCTAACTGTGGTATGTCCCCCCAGAGGGAGGTGCTTTAGTTAACATGGTCGGTGGACAAGTCCATGCATCAAGGACCTCATAAAAATTGAAAATTACATCCAAGTCCATGCATTTAGCACAAAGTCCCTGAAACTAAATAATGAAGTATTTTTTTGAGATTTGCACACAATAGCGTTCATTTTTCTTAGGACTATCAATAGAATCTTCTAGATGCAAAGAATGGAAAAGAAGATCTGACGGTTAGCAATGTTTCGATTTTCCAGTCTTGATCCAGTGGTCCATGTTCGATGTTATCTGTACACTATATTTTTTTTATGAAAACGATAAGATAAGAATTCCTATTGCGAATGGCCGGTCTTTTGAATAACCTTTCCCTCCTGATGTTTCGGAAGCAAGTAAAAATTTGAATATTTTTGCCGCCAAGGACCAAAATTGTTTTCTTCCTGTGTACTACTCCAACTCCACACCAACGCGGCTGCCGAACACGCCAGGGAAATAGAGCCGCCCTCTCTCTAAAAAAGAAAAGAAATAGAGCCTCCGTACCGAGGCACACGTGCGCAGCGCCACGCTGTAGACGAGGGAGAGATCAGTCGGGACGGTGCGCGAGTGGAGAGGGGTGGAGCGATGAGAGGCAACGATAGAGAGAGAAAACAAACTTCCAATTTTTTTGCGTGCATAGGTCCTGGCATTTACTAGTACTACTGATTCAGGAGTACTTCGTGTCAGGAACCCATCATAAACTTTGCTCTGACATGGAACCGCCTTCAACTCTTCTTGTCTCTTCACTTCTGCCCTCTTCCTCTGCCTACGTTTTATTCTCTCTGCAATACATCGTGTGGAGAGAGGTTAGCATATACTTATGTATAACCAACCCAAATACTACTGTACTACAAGTAATAAGCTCCACCAGTGTCTAAACGAGATGATTAGTGGGACCCACTAAACTGAAGAACTTTTGCATGGGAGTTTTATAGCTTGGTCACACACTGCCTAGTGGGCCATTATTTACTATTTGCCTTAGGGCATTCGCAATGTGTAAAAAAAGCGCACTGTGGAATGAAAGTTACCTCAATCTTGTGGGCCGCCCATAGAGAATATAAAAATCATTTCCCCTCCCTCCTCTCTCTTGCATGGAGGAATATGACCAAGCGATGTGGGTCCTACCTTGTGGCAAATGTTGACCTATACATAGTGGCAATTCTGATAAGCCGGGTGGGTGCTACATTATGGATGCCCTTAGACACTCATGCTTTGTACCCCCATCTCCAACGAGCTAGACTCGATCTTTTTTTTGCGAAATTCATTTAACCGATGTAGTTAGATCAAGATTTTAAATTTCGGTTCTGGTTTTTTACCGGGTCCGAGGAAATGGGCGAAATTTGGCTATTTCGGTGAATTTCGTCAAATATGGATGAAATGCAAGAATAAAAATTTAAACTTTGAAACGAAAATTGGCTGAAATTAGACCAAAATTTAGGGTTTCAAATAAAATTCTGCCAAATATAAATATTTTAGATAATTTAGCAAATAATCCCTAAATTTAGAAATTTTCGTTCGGTAAATTCTCTTACCGGTTCTAGACGAAATAGCTGAATTTTGGTAATCTTGGCCGAAATTCGGAACCTTGAGTTAAATAGGGAGCATGATTCACTATATGCATGTGTGAAAACTCCCACGGTCAACAATGTTTACTATCCCAAGATGCACCCATCTACTGCGGTTACTCCATCAGGTCGTAAACTATGGTGTTGATCTGTCTGGCCTTGACAACCTAGGTTGTTCCGTTTGAAACCCAATATATAGTGTTTATACATGGCAGGACAATGATGCGAAGCTGTTTCTTCCAAAACTCATCAAATACCATGGTTAACTTTTTCATGGCATGTAGCGCACATGACATGCATGATAGGGCGTGTCATGCGTAAATATTTTAACTTATTTTTTATTTTTCTTTATTTCATGTGGTCGTTTTCAAAAGGGGTTCAAAATTACCAAGATGTAAAATCTTGGTAAGAAGTCAAACCAGTCGTAAAACCTCCCGGTGGTTTCAGATATATTTATTGATCGCCCGATGTGGGTACCTCCAGACGCCATTCAATAGAACTCACGGAGCATCCTACAATTTACTAGTAGTAGTCAAATTGGACCTAATTTCGATAAATTGGCATCAAGTGGGCAGAGTTAGCTAGGAAGTTTGAGAACTCATAAAACAAGGAAAATCGTAAGTATAACATGTTTCTCCACTATGCATGTATAAAAACTTGCTTGTGTTATTCATATCCATGTTCTTCGAACTTCCTTAACACAAAAGAACAATCTCGTCATCACTCAAAAAATTGAGAATGTTCTTTCCTCATAGTTGGAAACTCACATTCACGGCATTGTTTAATACAATAAGACGCGCCCATCAGCCTCTAGAAAGACATTTAATTCAATAGAAATCTATCGTGCTTACTTGTATCTCAAGTTTTACCTTATTTCGTTAAATTGTCAAGATGCAAAATCTTAGGAAGAAGTTGAAGCCATCATCAAAACTCTAGGTGGTTTGATATATTAATTATGCATCCAATGGTGGGTACACCCAAAAACTTTTTTCGCAAACTTTAAAGCAACCTACAATTTACTTGTAGTTTTAAATTTGACCTAATATAGATAAATGACATAATTCATTCAAGCGGGCTCAGTTATCTAGGTAGTTTGAAAACTCATAAAACATGGGAATCGTAAGTACATCATGTTGGTCCAATATCTATGTATGTAAACTTGGCTTATGGCATCCAGATCCAATATTCTTCAAACTTTTCTTTATGGAAAAGAACTATGTTCTCATCACTCGAAAAAATTGAGAATTGAATGTCTTCTATAACATCCCAAAAATATTTAGCAAGGATTATTCAATTCCAATCACCAAAATTATGGTTAACAAAAACTTTTGTTAATTCAAATCAATATGAATGCATCTGTGTATGTGATGATTGTATGAATGCATAATTGGACTTGTGTGATTGATCTAAATACCAAGGAATGGTTTAAAGATGAAAACAACATCATCTAAAACATTTCCAAGCAGAAACAAATCAAGAGAAAATAAAAAACAAATCAAATAAAGAAAATGGTCATTTTTGCCAATCTTGCTCACTAGGTCACTTTGAGTGTTTCCAGTCCAAGATTTCAAATAGAAAATTTTCTATTTATTTTCACCCCTTGCTAGAACAAGTAAAAGTGAATCAAATCCCACCTTTCAAACTCATAGAAACATTTGACAACTTGATTCAGATGACAATTCAAAATTGAATCTAGTTCATATGGGAAGATCACCAGTTCTCAAAAACCAACCAAACCAATTACACTTGACCTTTCCAACTAACTAGAGACTACTGAGTATGTAACTATTACACCTACAAAGTTTGAATCAAAAATTTAAATTTGAATCTCTTTTGGCCATTTCATGAAACACCTTGCAGACACAAAACCAACAAACATTAAACACTATAGTGAGCAGTAATTTTAGCCTAACTTGTTCCCTATCTAGGTCACACTACACCCTCAGTAGATCATCTAACTTGTTTAACCCCTCTAGCTCACTGTAAAACTGACCACACCATTAATGGAAAGCATGCCGAGAGCATCCTTGCCACCCCAATGTCACCAGCCAGCTAGGAGCCTCACTAGCCACGCCAACCTTGTCTAGCAGGTACTCCAGCGTCCATCGCCACCCCCTTTCCGAGCCTCGACCCTTGCCAGCCACTGGACCACACGAGACGCTCATGCCCAGCCTCTTTCCGAGCGAGCCGAGAGCGCGCTAGAGCACCACCCGTGACACACGCCCACAGACCGCGTGCTGCCCTCGCTGCATGCAATCATGACCGCCACCACCCAAGCAACACCGCATACATGCCCGTTCACCGCCGCGCGGACCGTAAACGTTGTGCACCATTAAAACTGCCATCGGACCCGTCCAGAGCAACGTGACTTTACGACCATTTCGCACAGCCCCACACCGCGTGACCATGTCGTTGAGCTTCGCCAGGGAGCACAGAACCGCCCCCTACCATTGCCCATACCATTAGCCCACTGTCATGACGACCACGACGAGCTCCACCCGTGCCCATCGGTCCCCTTCTGGCACTATAAATAGAGGCCACCCCCGCTCGATTTCTTCACACCATCTCACTCCCATCTCTCTCAGAAGCACCCCACCTCACCCCGGAGCAAGTCGAGCAGCACATCGCTGGAATATCGCCGGAGTCTGCCGTGGAGGAGGAGGAGAAGAGGAGCTGTCGATTGGAGTCCCCCCCAGGAGAAGCCACCGTTTCTAGGAGGTTCGTCGTCATCGACTTTGTCGTTTGCCCCCATCACCAACCGTCGCCTGAGCCCCGGTGAGGCCCCGTAGACCTCCACTGGCCACACTAAGGTTCTGTCTCGCCGGAGTTGCCCAGCGGAGATGATAGGTCATGGTCGTTCGATTAGAGTTTAATCGTGCGGTCTAGATCACCCGTACCCCTTCACACCCCCTGTCTCGCTGACTGGTGGGGTCATTCACTTAAACCCACCCGCATGCGCTGTGCATTGTGGGTCGGCCCAGTTAACATCCTACGCAACCTAGTTAGTTTGAATTTGTATTTTCCAATTTAGATTCAAACCTTGTTATGTACCTAGATTCAAAAATCAACCCAGCTCGATTCACTAAACCAAATTGCATGAAACAAATTTTGTTAGAAAGGTACTGGAATTCTTAATCCAGGCCCGTTGGATTCAAACCATTTAGAATTGTAGATCACCTATGGTAAAAATAACAAGGCAGAAGATTTTCTGCATTCAAACATTTTTCAAAATTCAACCATGAAAGATTTTGAGTTGATTCCACATTTAACAAGACCTTTATGAATATATAAAAATATATAGGTTTACTTGCAGTAATAATGGACAAGTAATAAAAGAATGCCCCATAGGCATTTCTAGTAACTTTATTTAATTAAAATAAAGGGTTAAACCTTATTAAATTGTGACACCAATTTAAATCACATTCCCAAGTAATAAAATATGTGGCGATGACATGTCTCAACATGATCCCATGTTTGAGTTGGAGAATATTAAAGGTTAAGTAGTTTTCCAATGAGTAGAAATTACTTTTCCAAAATAAATTAAATAAGACAAATACTTTGATGATTGTAATGTTTGTGATGATACTAGATCATCTAGTGAAAACCTTGGTGTGATAAATAGAAGTAGTTAAGTATTGATTGGTGATTCTGTACCTCGTATTTATTTATAGATGCTAGTACCGACCAAGGATACGAAGAGGAAGGAGGATACTACGAGGAAGAAGCCGATGAGAACTTCAACCACTACTCTGTACAAGGCAAGCTATTGACTTTGCAACTTAACCCTTGCATGACAACTATGCAAACTAGATGCCTTAAGCATATGTGATTATACCCACTTGAGCGATTACCAAATCCTAGTTTTACTTGCAAGCTTAATTATTTTATTTCTTTATCAAAGCTTCTTAGTTTGGTTTAATTAGTGACTTATAGAGATTAGAAATATGTTTTAAAGGTAGCATAAAGAGAATAAAACTTGACAGATAAATTTTGATGTCATCCTAAGGCATGAGATTGAACCTATATAGGATACACTTGTTTACCACCCCTCATTAGTGTTTATCCCCCACCTATAGATGCTAGTTATAAGCATAAAACTTGATCACTTTAGATGGAATACTTGGTGAAAATGGTTATGAAAACCTTAGAATGATGAGTCATTCTACTAAAATGTTTTGACATGTGTTCTTGAACACAAGATCATTTTGATGATGCAAATGTTGAGGCATGAGCCTTAACCCATTATAAAACTGATGGTTGTCTGGATGCGATACCATTCCAATTTTACCATACAACCACAGTACCCGAAAAATTGGGTAGGGCTTGACTGGAAATTTACATACTTTAGTATAGGTTCCCTTGCGGCCAAGGTTTGAGCTGAGGCTACCTTGTCAAGATTGTCCACCTGTGCAGTTCCCAAGATGACAGTTGGTCATGGTTAGGAGACCAAACTCACAGGAGAGGTGCCTATACTAGGGAGTATAATTGAAAGGTTAGGATTGATTATCCGCATACTGATTATGGTGAATTTAGGATTGTTCCTGACAGATGTATCGAATGTTGTGGTGAACGTGTACCACCTCTGCAGAGTGTGAAAATATTCGAATAGGCGCGTTCGCGGTTATGGACAGTTGGAGTGGCCATACTGTTCCGTCGTCAGATGTTTTCAAAATGACCTGCGAAATGATTCATGACTTTGACTTGACCACAACAGGGTTGTGATATGAAATTCAAGTTCCCACTTAGGTGTTATAAAACTTTCAACTAGATTTCGTTGCTTCTGAACTCAATAGAGATAAATCTGGCTTTTTGCAAAACAACCTAGAGCCTAGTACTACCTATTCAAAACCAATTCACTTGTTAGTATTAGTTTGCGAGTACTTAAAGAGTACTCATGGCTTTGTCCCTGTCTATTCCCGTGGCCAAACTATGAAGAGGATTATCAGGAGGATAGACAGCAGGAAGGTTACGACAACTAGGATCATCTCCCATCGTCAGCATTACCTGTGACCATGAAGATGGAGTCTCGCCTACGCTATCGTTATTATTACGTTATTCCGCTGCTATGATTGTATTAAGACTGGATCATGAGATCCTTTATTTGTGTAAGACCTGATGTATGGTTTGTAATGGATCATGTACTATGATATCCAATCTGTTATGTCTCTCAAAAATGGTTTTCCTGGGATTGCGAAGTATGGCATAACTAGCATCTGGGATTAAAAATCTGGGTGCTGACAAGTTGGTATCAGAGCCATCCTGACCATAGGAGACCCTAGTTTAGAATGGACATTTGAATCAAAAAACTTAGTTTCAAAACCAAAGGAAGTGAGTATTTATGTAAACTTATTGTCATTCTTATCACTAAGACTCTTTCATAAAAAATGTTCCTCAAAAATTCTTGCAAGCTTACTTAAAATTTGACACACTTGGTCACTCTACTAACTTACTCATCCTATATTATAGATAGATGGACGTTAAGTATAGCAAGTTCTATCAGTTTGGGAATGGAGGAGACCTCATCTTTGAGCGTGATTTGGATCAGCTTTCGGAGATGCTGGAGTGTCCGCACCCTGAGTTCTTCGGAGCTCAGCTCAACAATCAGGAAGGAGAGGAATTGAAATGGCTGGTTGTCACAAGTCTCCGAGGAAAGATTGAAGCCCCACCTCAGAGGGAATTCAGTTCACCTTGAGAGAGAACAACGGGCTCGATGGACTTTCTAGGGCCATGCAGGAAGCTCTTGCCCGTCTGTGTGGGCAAAGCATCAATCAGATCAAGGGTACCCGCTTTGTGTTTTATCCAAGGCGTGATATTATGGGACAACCACTGGAGGCCCCATATCACCATGAGCTGAAGAATCAACTGGACCACCTCAGCTTCATGATGTATGACTGTTAGAGGAGTTGGACAATGCCCGCACCTACACCAACCACAAGTACGCCATCGCCGCCAAGAAGGATCAGACCATTGCCATGCTAGTGAAGGATTGCCAGTCCCATCGCCATCATGGCAATAAGAAGGAGCTCATCATTGCCCGTCTTTGCCACCGTATCACAGACTTGGAGGATACCATCGACGAGAGAGACATGCAGCTTGAGGAGAGGGAGAATGCCGGAGAGGATATTCGTGGAGACCCCTACTATTATCTCAGTGACGATGATGACTTTCTAGAGGATCAGGCCATGAACTTCTTCACCGATGAGGATTACTTCGCCTTCATTAATGATGATGATGAGGATGACGAAGCCACTGATTCCGAGGAGTAGTAGCACTTGAATACTAGCGTTAGGAAAGTTGTATCCGGTCCCACTGTATCGTAGTTTCCCAGAATGGTTCTTAAAACCATCTGTTTTCTTTGTTGTGGTGTGTGTTTGTATCGTGTGCTATGAATGAATGAAAAGCAAGTTGCTAGAAAAATCTGGGTTAAACTTCAAAAACTTTACAAAACCCTGAACCTAAAAAAAATTCCCTCTTTTCTCATGATCTATCTCAGTCTTCAGATGCCTCGCGGAGGAAGCAGCTCATCTCATGTAACATACCACCCTTTTCTTTAATATTAATAAGGACATGTTTGAGAATTGCGTGCATGCATAACACTTGAACTTTGGTTTAATCAAGAAAGAACAAACAAAACCCTAAACCCTAACTATTTGAAACCTTCATTTGGTTTTGAAAAGTATTTGGAAAACACAAAATGTATGGAGCCCATCAGTACCAAGGGTCCCTGCAATATTTTGATACATTTTACAAAATCCTGATATTTTTGAAATTATTCAAAACATATTTGAATTCAAAATACAAAAGGGAAATCAGAAAACAGAAAAAAAGGTTTCCTGCAAAGAAAAACCTACAGCAGCTCTCTAGGCCGAGCCCATTTCCTCCCCTCTCTCTCTGTGGTGCCAGTGCATCCAGCAGCCAGCTCACCCGGGGACCAAGCGCAACCCACCAGGACCATACCCCTTCGCTTGTCTTTTCTACGTCTTCTTACTCGCCAGTGGATCGAGCTAAGCAGCTCGTTGTCGCCTCACCGCCGGCTGCCGTGCGCCAAGATCCATGCTTCCGGCCCCAAGCGTCTACAAGACCCTGCCGGATGCGCCAACGAACCCTAGCGCCCTCCCACTTCTCCTCTTCCTCTCCCTCCCTCGCTGCAGCGCCATGGCCGAAGAACCCTAGCTGCCAGTCGCCGTCGGCCTCGCCGTTTCCAGCCACCCCAGCCCTATCCAGTGCCACCGTTGAGTTCGCCGTGCTCGACTCTCTCTCCCTAGCCCCTTTCCCCCCTCACACGCGACCTCAATCGGGCGAATCGGAAACTCCGGACGCCGCGGTCTCCGTCGATCCCCGACGTTCCCGAGCTCGCCCCGCCTCGCCTTTAAGCCCGTCTTGCTCACGGTGAGCTGCTGATACTCTTAGTGCCCCTGTTTCCTCACCTTCACCCTGTGTTGCTCTCCCCGCATGTGCCTGACGCTGCCGCCGCTGGAGCTCGTTGGAGGCGATGCTCCGGTGACCAAAAAGGAGCGGCGCCGCCACTAGCTTGCTCAGCGCGATGCGCTGCGTCGAACGCCCCTAGCCTCGCTTGCTCCCGTGCACCCAATCGCCCGGACCAATGTTGATCTGAGGAGGAGCACCATTGCTGATGTCATGCTGACATCAACATGATGCAATAATTCATTTTCTATTTTTAATTGTTTTGTAAATTATTTCTGTAAATAAGAAATCTATGACAGGTGGGCCCTGCCTGTCAGGATTTTAATCTTTTTTGTAAATATTTTCTGAAATTAATAAAATTCTGACATGTGGGCCCAAGTTTGGAAATTATTTTAAATATTCCAAAAATGATTTAAAATGAATAAAAATTTGAGAAATTCATAACTAATTCATTTTAAATCAGAAAAATACAAATAATATATCAAAATGATCAGAAAAATGAAACCTATCTAACTAAGCTATAATCATACATTGTTAACCAACTTTGATGGAATGTTTAATTAGAAGAACCAATTGAACCCCATAGGTGATTCTGAGGATACCGCTGTTCTAGGGTTTGGACATCTCGGACCCCCTTTAAAGTAACCAAGCATGTTCTAGGGTTTATTTCAACACTATTTAACTTCTCATATCATCCATATTGTATGAGCATGGCACATGCCATGTGTTGAGTGTTGCTTTCTCTTTTCCCGTGATTGGTTCTTCGCGAATAGGAACCAAACCCGAAGCTGAAGTAAATGCCACTGAAGAGCAGTATCAGTCCAACAACGGACAAGTCCAGCGAAGCCCCACTCATACATATGAATCCTATGTTTACAAAGTATTTCATTCTCGTCATATGCATTCGGTTCAACAGTCTTTTATTAGTAGATAGAGTAATCCTATCTGATGCATATCTCCTTTGTGAACTATAATACCTGATCCATTGCTCGTAGCATAACTAGGGTTTGGCTAATGATAATTCGCTAGTGCCACGGTTCAGTCAAGCTTAGCCATGCTTAGTGGTTCGATGCTGATCATTCAGGTGATGCACCGGAGATGCGAATGAATCTAGTATGGCAGGATGTGGTGATGTGATCAGAGATGGATGATAAACATGCTAAGGCTTGTACGGGAGGCCATGTGGGTTGTGGTTTTTGTAGTCCCATACTTGCCACCCCTAGGACCCGATGTTCTCGCCTCTTGAACCAAGAAGAGCGTACAACCACACGGGGGCCTAGAAACCCCCTCGACCAACTAACTTGCCTAGTAGATTCCATGAGTCACATAGTTCGGGCTTTCCATTCGACATACGCATCTTGGTTGTTCTTGAATGGAGGTAAAGGAGGTGCATTCATACAGGTAGGTAAGCGTGGCAGGGAATGGGAGATGCCCGGCATCCATAATCTCAAACCCTGTTCACATCGCTAGGGACCGACTTCGGGACTCTACCCGTTACTGCGGCATCTCCTTAGTGCGTGACTCATGGTCTTGGCGAAAGCAAGGTAAAGGTCGGGTCAACCACTCTCTGCCGACCTTCCAAGGAAGAGGGTTAAAAATTTGGCATTAAGAATCGGTTGGTATGTGTGGGTAAAGTTGTGCACCCCTGCAGGGTTATTAATCTTTTCGAAAAGCCATGTCCACGGTTATGGACGACTTGGGAACACATGAAGATCATAGAGAACTATAACTGAATGATAAAACTTGCCAACTAATGTGAGATCCGGAGTTCTTCCTCGGGGTTATTTGAGGGGGTAGTCCAGAAGAGCGGTTCATTTTATGATGGTTCTTGGTGGATATCGAAGATGACTCCGAATATCTAGAGTTGTAGTCTTCTTATCCCCTTTTGAAAATGATCTGACTAGACGAGCTTCTTCTCCTCCTTGTTTTGAAAATGAAAGATGGATTTATGCAAAATAACTCCACTAGCCATAAGTCTTGCGGAGTACACCCTGTACTCAGCTTTGCTTTGTTGATGTTTTCTACAGATGAAGGTACTCCAACTGAAGGTGGTTTCTACATCGAAGTCGACGAGTATTCGGGGTTCCCGGGCAGCAGCCTAGGATCTATGGAAGGGTCGCTACTTCTGTTAAGGCCTCTTAGTCCCTTTGCTAAGTTTGTTTGTTTAGAACAACTTGTTTGCTTCCGTTGTTTGATGTAATGATGGGTCGGTGACCCCTGGCTTGTATGACTGGTTTGTAACTCTTTTAAGAGTTTACCTTATTAAGTTATGGTTTGTATGTTCTGTAATGTTACCGATCTTTCCCTGCGTGCTTCGAAATTTAGGTTAGGATTATATCAGATGAGGATCTGGTATTTGTCTAGCCCTGATCCTGGGTCGTGACAGATTTTGGTATCAGAGCAGGACTGCCTATAGGAAACCCTTCTAGATGGTCGATGTTAAGTCTAGAGTTTGAGAAAAATATTTGAAAGCTAAAAAATATTTTCAAAACTCTGAATAGGACTCTTTTTACTCCGTATCCAAGGTTGTTCTATTGCTGAGTTATCTTACCTCATTTGATTTGCAAGGTTTTCACTTCTCGTCTATCATTTCAAACTATTAGGATATACGGGTTTTGGTTGTTTTTCCTAGTACTCCGTACTTGGTTGCAAGGCTCAGAGGTTCCAAGATAAACCTGTGCAACTAAAGCATTGTTCTTCAACTTTGCTGAGGATGCCTCCAATCCCGCTCTCTATTCTATTGTGACTTGTTGGTATCATATCATGCTTGCATTCCATTGTTATGGTTTGTATCCAAGTTGGTAGTGTATACGTTCCGTATGCTTGTTCTACTGCCATACTTAATGCATTGATATAATCTTCATCCACATGTTCATCTATACAATGATCTTTTGATACGGTTTTTGCCATCCTTTGTTGTACCCTTTTTGGTGAATCCATTCTCATGGTTTCTTTTTTCTCTTCAGGATGTCGTCTGGTACTCGTGGTTCTGTTGGCCGTCGAGGAAACAATAATGCTGACCAGGAACTTCCGCCACCTCCCACAATGGCCAAGGTTCTCAACAACATTGAGACCAACCGTCTGAGGACTGAACGCC
The DNA here is from genome assembly GCA_910589765.1 of Avena atlantica. NCBI lineage: Eukaryota > Viridiplantae > Streptophyta > Magnoliopsida > Poales > Poaceae > Avena > Avena atlantica. The sequence goes on along the minus strand of OU342736.1, from coordinate 9,146,789 downwards.
TTCTGGAGCGTGTGGCACAGAACCCTGAACATCGTCCTGACGACTGTGTCACACTTGGATATTTCATTCTCTCTTTTCCTCCAATCTTCACCCACTCCAGGGAGCCCCTTGAAGCTAATGATTGGCTCCGCACCATAGAGCGCAAGTTTAGTGCTCTTCGTGTCCGTCCTGCTGATCGTGTTAACTTCGCCACCTACCAACTGGAAGGTGAGGCTGGTGTTTGGTGGGAAGGTTTTCTGAATCTGCAAGCTCAGGGACATGTTGTTACCTGGGAAGAGTTTGTTACAACATTCCATGACTCTTATATCCCTAAGCCCGTCATGGATCTCAAAAGGAGGGAGTTTCTGGATCTGACTCAGGGGCGCAAGGATATTGAAACCTATGGGCGTGAGTTTACTCGCCTGTCTCATTATGCAACCATGGATGTGACCAATGATGAAGATAAGAAAGAGCTGTTCCGTAAGGGACTTAACCCTGCACTTCGCTATGAGTTGCTGCCCTTCAAGTTCCAGTCTTTCCAGGACTTGCACAATCAGGCTCTTACTCTGGAGCATGGAAGGAAGGATATGGAAGTCTCTCAGAAACATGAAGAAGGAAATTCTCGTGCTTCTTCCCTTGGTAACAAGAAGCGCCGTGTCTTTGTTCCATACAGTGATGTGCCTCGTGCTCCTTATGCACCCAAGTCCTCTCGCAATGCTTATCGTCAGCCACAGTCAAATACTGGTGGAACAAACTATCATCCTCCTACTGGTTCTCACACTGGAGTTACCTGTTACTCCTCTGGTCAGCCTGGTCACTACTCAAGGGAGTGTTCCCAAAGGGCTGTCGGACACAATGATCAGCAGGCAAAGAAGAATGATAAGGCTCAAGGTGCTGGACGTGGTCGTCTGACCCATGTCACTGTTGAGGAAGCTCAGGAAGATCCACGCGTCATTCTGGGTACGCTCCGTGTCAATTCAATTCTCGCAATAGTCTTGTTTGATTATGGAGCATCGCATACATTCATGTCAAATTTGTTTTCTCAAGAGCATGGGATAAAATTTGAACCCCTGTCCACCCCTTTGACCATCCATTCCCCGGGTTCTAGTTGGTTCACCACTATGGTTAGTCACGGAAATGAGATTGACATAGCCTACCAGAAGTCATGTGACATTGATGTCATTCTGGGCATGGACTGGTTAACCAAGTACCAATCCGTCATTGACTGTTCACTTAGAACAGTTTATGTGACCTCTCCTGCTAGCATAACTATCAAGTATTGGACTGATGGTTCAAAGTCTCCGTCAGCAGTCCTTAAACCTTTCTCGGAGTTGTATGCCATGGATGTCTTACCTACTCTCAAGGTCCAAGATGTCCATGTGGTATGTGATTTCCCGGATGTCTTCCCTGAAGAGTTGCATGGCATGCCACCTGATTGAAGTGTGGAGTTTGTCATAGAGCTAGTCCCTGGAACTGCTCCTATCTCCAAAAAACCTTACCGCATGCCTCCTCATGAGTTGGTTGAGTTGAAGTAGCAACTTGAAGAGCTAGAAGGCCTAAAATACATCTAACCTAGCACATCCTCTTGGGTTTGCCCTACCATCTTTGTCAAGAAGCGGGATACAAATATTCCAAGATTGGTGGTTGATTACCGTCCACTCAACGCGGTGACAATCAAGAATAAGTACCCACTTCCTCGGATAAATGACCTCTTTGATCAATTAACTGGCTCCATTGTCTTTTCCAAAATGTATTTAATGTCAGGGTATCATCAAATCAAGATCAGAAAAGAGGATATCCCAAAGGTCTTTACGAGTATAAAATGATGTCTTTAGGGTTAACCAATGCCCCTGCCACATTGATGAGGCTCATGAACTCCGTCTTCATGGAGTATCCCGACAAGTTCGGCGTGGTATACATTGATGACATCCTAATCTATTCCAATAACGAAGAAGAGCATGTCGAACAACTATGTTTGGTGTTGACTAAACTTCTTGAACATCGCCTCTATGCCAAGTTTTCCAAATGTGAGTTCTAGTTACAAGAGCTTGTCTTCCTTGGTCATGTTGTGTCTCGAAGTGGTGTTGCTGTCATACCAGATAAGGTTCAGACCATTCTGGAATGGAAGTCACCTACTTCATTCAAGGAAGTCCGAAGTTTTCTTGGAATGGCTGGATATTAACGTCGATTCATCGAGAACTTTTCCAAGATAGAGAATCCTATGACTGATCTTCTTAAGAAAGATAATAAGTTTGAATGGTCATAAAATGTAGAAGAAAGGTTCCAATCCTTGAAAACTAAGCTAACCACCGCTCCTGTGCTTGTCCTTCCGGACACAGGCAAGGACTTCATCATCTATTGTGACGCTTCTCTCCAAGGGCTCAGTTGTGTGTTGATGCAAGATGGTCATGTAGTGTCCTATGCTTCTCGACAGTTGAAGCCACATGAGAACAATTACCCAACCCATGATCTCGAGCTTGCTGCTGTTGTTCATGCTCTTAAGCAATGGCGACATTATCTCATCGGTAACCGTTGTGAACTTTAATCGGATCATCAAAGCCTGAAGTATCTCTTTACCCATCCAGATCTGAATCTCAGGCAAAGACGATGGTTGGAACTCATCAAAGATTATGATTTGGGTCTCAACTATCAACCCGGCAAAGCCAATGTCGTTGCTGGTGCGCTAAGGCGGAAGTCTTATTGCAATAATCTGATGATTTCACAAGCCCAACTGATCTCTACGAGGAAATCAAGCGTCTTAACCTTGAAGTAGTTCCTTGTGGATTTCTGGATAACCTTGAAATAAAATCTTCTCTCGAGGACCAAATCAAGGAAGCTCAAAAACAAGATGGTGAGGTTACCAAGATCAAAGAAAGTGTTGCAAGTGGTGAAGCTAAATGCTTCTCCGTCAATGATGAAGGTATCCTATACTTCAGTAACCGGCTTGTGGTTCCAAACAGTCGCAAAATCAAAGATCTAATCCTATTAGAAGCTCATGAATCCCCTCTATCTATCCATCCTGGTGGTACCAAGATGTACCGAGATCTCCGTCAAAGATTCCGGTGGAGTGGAATGAAGCTAGAAATCGCTCGCTTTGTTGCAGAGTGCAATGTTTGCCGTCGTGTGAAGGATGAACACCAAAGGCCTGCTGGACTTCTGTAGCCGTTGAAAATTCCTGAGTGGAAATGGGATGAAATTGGTATGGATTTTATCACTGGACTCCCAAGGACACAAGCAGTAAATGATGCTATATGGGTAATAGTTGATCGGCTATCCAAAGTTGCTCAGTTCCTTCAGGTTCGTGAAACTATCCGTGCTAGTCAAATGGCTGATATATACATCTCTTGGATCGTCGTTCTTCATGGTGTTCCCAAGAATATCATCTCTGATCGTGGAAGTTTGTTTACTTCCAAATTCTGGCAAAGTTTCCAAGAAGCAATGGGAACTCATGTCTTGTTCAGCACATCTTATCATACTAAAACCGGTGGTCAAACCGAAAGAGTGAATCAAATTCTTGAAGAAATGTTCAGAGCGTGTGTCATATCCTTTGGAAAGAACTGGGAGAAATGTCTTCCTTTTGCGGAGATCTCTTACAACAACAGTTTTCAATCCAGTTTGGGCATGGCACCTTTCCAATTCCTGTATGGGAGAACATGTCGAACACCTCTGAACTGGACATAAACCGGCGAAAGACAATTCTTTGGTCTGGACATGATCCAAGAAGCATCAGATCAATTTCGTATAATTCGAGAGCATCTGAAGGCTGCTCAATCTCGTCAGAAGACCAACTACGATCGTCATCATTTTGATGTTCATTATGAAGTTGGTGATCAAGTTTACCTCCGGGTCACTCCTCTGAAGGGTGTCCATCGATTCGGTATCAAAGGCAAATTGGCTCCTCGCTATGTTGGTCGCTTTCGCATTCTCTCCAAGCGGGGTGAGCTTGCCTACCAATTGGATCTACCATCAACTTTTCCAGAGGTTCATGATGTCATTCATGTGTATCAACTCAAGCGTTTCTCCAAAGATCCCATTCGTGGTGTGAACCATGAAACTTTGGATCTCCAAGATGATCTAACCTACCGAGAATACCCTGTTCGTATTCTTGAGGAAACTGAGCACAAGACTCATTATCAAACCATCAAGTTCTTGAAAGTTCAATGGTCTCATCACTCTAAGTCAGAAGCAACCTGGGAACGCGAAGATCGTCTCCGATCTGAGTAACCTGTCTTCTTTTCTAAAACCTAGGAATCTCGGGTCGAGATTCTTGTATGTGGAGTAGAGCTGTAACATTCCACCCTTTTGTGTAATATTAATAAGGACATGTTTGAGCATTGCATGCATGCATAACACTTGCACTTTGGTTTAATCAAGAAAGAACAAACAAAACCCTAAACCCTAACTCCCCTCTCTATTTGAAACCTTCATTTGGTTTTGAAAAATATTTGGAAAACACAAAATGTATGGAGCCCAATCAGTACCAAGGGTCCCTGCAATATTTTGATCCATTTTACAAAACCCTGATATTTTGAAATTATTCAAAACAGATTTGAATTCAAAATACAAAAGGGAAATCAGAGAACAGAAAAAAAGGTTTCCTGCAATGAAAAACCTACAGCAGCTCTCTGGGCCGAGCCCATTTCCTCCCCTCTCTCTCTGCCGCCAGCGCAGCCAGCCCACCCAGGGCCCAAGCTTAGCCCACCAGGCTCGTACCCCTTCGCTTGTCTTTTCCTCCGTCTTCTTCCTCGCCGTTGGATCGAGCTAAGCAGCTCGCTGTCGCCTCGTCGATGTGCGCCGTGCGCCAAGGTCCGTGCCACTGCCCCCGAGTGCCTACAAGACCCTACCGGACGCACCGACGAACCCTAGCGCGGTGCCACTTCTCCTCTTCCTCTCCCTCCCTCGCTGCAGCGCCATGGCCAAAGAACACTAGCTTCCAGTCGCTGTCGGCCTCGCCGTTTCTGGCCACCCCAGCCCTAGCCAGTTTCGCCGTTGAGTTCGCCGTCCTCGACTCTCTCTCCCTAGCCCCTTTTCCCCCTCGGGCGCGACCTCAATCGTGCGAATCGGAAGCTCGGCCATCGTCGATCTCGGTCGATCCTCGTCGTTCTTGAGCTCGCCCCGCCTCACCGTCAAGCCTGTTTTTGTCATGGTCAGCTGCTGATCCTCGTAGTGCCCTCTGTTTCCTCCCTTTCACCCTGTGTCACTCTCCCCACGTGTGCCCGACGCCTCCGCTGCTGGACCTCGTCGGAGGCGACGCGCCGGTGACCAAAAAGGAGCGGTGCCGCCAGTAGCTTGCTCAGCGCGATGCGCTGCGTCGAACGCCCCTAGACTCGCTTCTCCCGTGCCCCCCATCGCCCGGATCAGTCTTGATTTGAGAAGGAGCACCATTGCTGATGTCATGCTGACATCAGCATGATGCAATAATTCCTTTTATGTTTTAATTGTTTTTTAAATTATTTCTGTAAATAAGAAATCTATGACAGGTGGGCCCTGCCTGCCAGGATTTTAATCTTTTCTGTAAAATATTTTCTGAAATTAATAAAAGTCTGATATGTGGGCCCAAGTTTGGAAATTATTTTAAATATTACAAAAATAATTTAAAATGAATTAAAATTTGAGAAATTCATAACTAATTCATTTTAAATCAGAAAAATACAAATAATATATCAAAATGATCTGAAAAATGAAACCTATATAACTAAGTTATAATCATTCATTGTTAACTAACTTTGATGGAAAGTTTAATTAGAAGAACCAATTGAACCCCACAGGTGATTCCGAGGATTCCCCTGTTCTAGGGTTTGGATATCTCGGACCCCCTTTAAAGTAACCAAGCATGTTCTAGGGTTTATTTCAACACTATTTAACTTGTCATATCATCCATATTGTATGAGCATTGCACATGCCATGTGTTGAGTGTTTATTTCTCTTTTCCAGTGATTGGTTCTTCGCGAATAGGAACCGAACCCGAAGCTGAAGTCAATGCCACCGAAGAGCAGTATCAGTACAACAACGGACAAGGCAAGCGAAGCCCCACTCATACATATGAATCCTATGTTTACAATGTATTTCATTCTCGTCATATGCATTCGGTTCAACAGTCTTTTATCAGTAGATAGAGTAATCGTATTCGATGCATGTTTCCTTTGTGAACTATAATACCTGATCCACTGCTCCTAGCATGACTAGGGTTTGGCTAATGAGCATTCGCTGGTGCCACAGTTCAGTCAATCTTAGCCATGCTTAGTGGTTCGATGCTGATCATTCAGGTGATGCACCGGAGATGCGAATGAATCTAGTATGGTAGGATGTGGTGATGTGATCAGAAATGGATGATAAACATGCTATGTCTTGTATGGGAGGCCATGTGGGTTGTGGTTTTTGTAGTCCCATAATTGCCACCCCTAGGACCCGATGTTCTTGCCTCTTGAACCAAGACGAGCGTACAACCACACGGGGGCCTGGAAACCCCCTCGACCAACTAACTTGCATAGTAGATTACACGAGTCACATAGTTCGGGCTTTCCATTTGACATACGCATCTAGGTTGTTCTTGAATGGAGGTGAAGGAGGTGCATTCATACAGGTAGGTAAGCATGGCAGGGAATGGGAGATGCCCGACATCCGTAATCTCAAAACCTGTTCACATTGCTAGGGACCAACTTAGGGACGCGACCCGTTACGGCGGCATCTGCTTAGTGCGTGACTCATGGTCTCGGTGAAACCAAGTTAAAGGTCGTGGTCAACCACTCTCTGCCGGCCTTCCAAGGAAGAGGTTTAATAGTTTGGCATTAAGAATCAGTTGCTACGTGTGGGTAAAGTTGTGCACCCCTGCAGGGTTATTAATATTTTTGAAAAGCCGTGTCCACGGTTATGGACGATTTGGGAACGGACATGAAGATAAAACTTGCCAACTAATGTGAGATCCGGAGTACTTCCTCGAGGTTGTTTGAGGGGGTAGTCCGGGAAGAGCGGTTCATTTGATGATGGTTCTTGGTTGATATCGAAGATGAATCCGAAGAGCTAGAGTTGTAGTCTTCTTATCCCCTTTTGAAAATGATCTGACTAGACTAGCTTCTTCTCCTCCTTGTTTTGAAAACGAAAGATGGCTTTATGCAAAATAACTCCACTAGCCATAAGTCTCGCGGAGTACACCCTGTACTCAGCTTAGCTTCGTTGATGTTTTCTATAGATGAAGCTACACCAACTTAAGGTGGTTTCTACGTCAAAGTCGACGAGTAGTCGGGGTTCCCGGGCAGCAGCCTAGGATCTATGGAAGGGTAGCTACTTCTGTTTAAGGCCTCTTAGGCCCTTTGCTAAGTTTATTGTTTAGAACAACTTGTTTGCTTCCATTGTTTGATGTAATGATGGGTTTGTGACCCCTGGCTTGTATGACTGGTTTGTAACTCTTTTAAGAGTTTACCTTATTAATGTATGGTTTGTATGTTCTGTAATGTTACTGATCTTTCCCTGCATGCTTAGGAATTTAGGTTAGGCTTATATCAGATGAGGATCTGGTATTTGTCTAGCCCTGATCCCGGGTCATGACATCTCAGGACCCGATGTTGCAAATCTTTCAAATGTTGGTTTCGGACCGCAAAGCTGAGAGAGACGAACCTCAATCCAACTTAGCCACCCTTCAGCACATCGCTCAGATAACCAACAACAACAACCAAGGTCATGGAAATCAGGACAACCATGGATCAAAGCTCAAGAACTTCCAGAACAACAACCCACCCATTTTCACTAAGTCTGAAGAACCCCTAGATGCAGATGATTGGCTGCAAACCATGGAGAACAACCTAAAAGTAGAAGGAGTGGAAGCCAACGAGAAGGTACTGTTTTCCACCCACTATCTGGCCGGAGATGCAAGGGCATGGTGGAACAACATTGGTGCCATGAATGGAGGTCAAATGATGACTAGGGAAGAGTTCAAAATCAAGTTTAGCAGAACCCATGTGCCACCAGGTTTGATCAAGAGGATGAGAGATGAATTCAGGGAACTGAGCAGGGAAGAATGACCATTGTCGTGGGAATGGGCACGGCAGATGCTGCAATCGGCAGCGAATAGTACAACATGGGGCAAGGGCGGCCAGCCATCTGCGGTGTGAGATGAGGGCGGAGACACAACGGTTTACCCAGGATCGGACCCCGGAGGGTAAAGACCTACTCCTGCTAGATTGTATTATAGAGAGAGTACAAGGGCGAGATCGACGACTAGGCGGCGAGTCGCTGGGGTGTATGATGGAACGTGTCCTCTATGCGTACCCTAGGGAGGTTTATATAGGATCACCTCGCTAGGATTTACAGATCTCCAAACGAATTAGTTAAGAATTCGGAGGGTCTTTGACCTAGTCCGACCGAGCCTAGCTACACTTCTGGCCTCCAGCTTCAAGTCGCCTGAGTCCTCGCCAAGTCTCGATCCAGTCGCCGTCTTGCATGCCCACTTGCTGGCAGCTTGGGCCAATAGGAACCGTCGTGCTGAGCATACCCCGGTAGGCATATCCCCATCAGTAGTCCCGGAGGCCGTCGTTAATTGGTCGTAGGTGTTCGTTGGCAGTCGGAGTATGCGGGTCCAATTCGGACGCCCAGTCGAAACGGCGGTGGACTCCTGAACAAAGGAAAGAACTAGTCATTTGAACCGTAATAACGACGTCTGGTCAGATCGCAGATTGGCGACCAGGTCGACGAATAGTCAAGTCACTGTTATAGTGATCGGGTCGGCGAATCGTCAAATCGTTGCAGATAGCGAGTCGAGTGGACGAAGTTGGACCGTCAGCTTGGTCAAACTAGCCATTGGGTAACCCAATGGTAATATCGGCGTAATTACCACGTGGTAACGGCTCGCCGAAAATGGCGGGTAACAACTACTATATAAGGAGAGTGACGGGTGAGGGTAAAATGCTTCCCTCACTTCCTCCTAACTCGTGCATTCTCGTTCCTCCATTCCGCACAGCGACCAGACTGACCTAGAGCGATTCGCAACCCCCGATCCCCCAACCAATGGCTCCTCCGGCGGAACCATGGGGTAGATCCAAGTGCACGAAGGTGCTGCTGAGATCGTTAGAGGAGGCGACGATCCTCCGCGCCGGGAGATGGCGCATCCTCGCTGCTAGAGAAATGATTCCAGATCCGCATGAGGGGGAATTCGTTTGTTTCACCAGCCACCTGGAGCGGGGGATCGGATTCCCCACTTACCTCTTCTTCCGCCGCTTCTGTGCCTACTACGACATCCAGCCATCGGACCTGGTACCGCACAACATCGAGCAGCTCGCCATCTTCGTGGCGTTCTGCGAGTGCTACCAGGGCTGTCGGCCTTATTTTCCCCTATGTCAAGATCTGTTCCATGGGAGGATCATCCACGAAGAGGCGGGCGGCCCAATGTTAGCCGCGGGCGGCCTAACATTCCAGCTGAAGTCGAAGGCCTCGTTCTTTGATCTGATGTTGCCCGCCAAGGTGGCGAATGAGTGGAAGAAGATCTGGTTCTATGTGACCGAGTCGACACTGGGCGACGAGGTGGCGCTTCGAAGGTACTCCGCCGACCGTCCCGAGCCGCGTTGGCTCCAAGTCACCAAGCTTCCGTTGGACCAACGGATGGTTGTCAACGAGATGTTGCGGACCATCCGCAAACTTAAAGGCCTCCAAACCATCAACCTCTACAATTGCTGGCTCTGGCGACGGCTCGTGCCTTTGGCCAGCCGTGCCCTCTATATGTACGAGTACACGGGAAAGGACGACCAGAAGAAGTTCTGTTACGATGAGTGGAGACTCAATGACTACACCCTGGCCCTGAAGAAGATCACCCAGCATATACCGCGAAGCTCCTAGCTCCAATGGTGAGTTTTTATTTCCCTTGCACTCACAGTCGAAGTTTGTGCATTCACGGCTGTGCTAATGTTGTTTGATTGTTGCAGTTATTCCATGTGGTGGAAGGTTGGCTTCCACCCGCATATGACGAGAACTCGAACTCGTCCGCCGGAAATGAGAGTGAGTCATTGTCTGACAAGGGCGATGTCAGGAGTGACGGGGGCGGAAACGGCGACGATGGCAACGAAGCCGTGGAGGTTGCTGCCCCCACGGTCTGCAAGACTCGTGGGCAGCACCAGCGTGAGCTCGAGGCCAACAAAAGCCTCGAAGATCATGACGACGACGACGAGCTCCCCGAGCATACCTCGCAGCGTGAAGCCACGCTGTCAAAGAAGAAGAAGCTGTCACCACCCAAGAAGAAGACGAAGACGGCCAAGACGACATATCCACCTCGGTCCGCGAGTAGCTCTAATGCTACCAGCGCGGCCGAAGAAACATCGTCTGGTGCAACCGTCGTGGAAGACGAGGCACCGCTGGCATCACTACCGCCGCCGTTCGCCCCAGTCACCGGATTGGTGGCCTCTCCAGCCACAGGGTCCTCGCCGCCGAGAGGAACTCCCGCGACGATTGCCACTGAGTCACCTACTGCAGCCTCATCCTCCAGGAAACCGTCGGTGTCTTGGGCACAGAGCATGTTCGAGACGGGCCTCAATCAGAAACTGGGGCCAGAACTGGAGAAGCCGGCCAGCATCCGCACTGGCCTACGATTTATCCCAATCGCCAAGTGAATATTCCTCAACCTTTTATCTGTCTGCTTGATTCGTGTTTTGATTGGAGATTGTTATTGATGGAGTAGTTTTCGCAGGACTGGAGTAAAGAAGATAGGTCACCCTTCGGCGGAAAAGGTTCCATCGGTCGCCGCGGAGGTGCCGGCTAATCCCTCGAAGAAGAGGAAGGGCGACAAGATTGAGGCTCCTGGTGAAGGAACCAAGAGAACAAAAGGCGATGAAGTCGTCACAATCTCGGACGACCCAGCGGCTGCCCTGAGCGAAGCCCCCATTGCGGTGGATGTAGCTCTGAATGCGTCGGAGGATGCGGGGTCGCAGCAGGCAGGCCCCATGGTTTCGGTTGAGGCGACCGGGCCGCCTTCGGGTGGCGCGGGGGCCGTAGTGGCGACATTCCATCGAACAGCATCGCGGGCACACTACACTCGTGCTTTCTTCGGTGGACGCGATGGAGCTTCACGACATGCTAGGTGCCGCCATCCAGGTATGTCCAGTCCGCGAGGATCTGGCCACTGAATTTAAGTGGTCGGATTCTTACTGTTTCTTCGCCATCTAGTCCCCGAGTGTCTAGTCACTGAATTTCAGCGCCTAGGCACTTAGGAATGTTTTCATCCAGTCCCCGAGTGTCTAGTCGCTGAATTTTAGTGGCTGGGCACTTAGGAAGTTTTGTTGCTGACGCTGTGATTGTTGCACAGGGCTTGCAGCGCGTGGAAAAGGAGCTTTAGTATACGAACGAGAAGCTTCGAGCGACTGCGGGTGAGTGTTTGTCTTGTTTAGCGCTTGTCGCGAACTTGTTATGTTTGTGACCATTTTGTTGTGGATGCAGATGATAGTGCGGCCGTAGTGGAGGAGTCTCTCTAGGGCTTTGTTCCGGCTGGTGAGTTGGCAGCGGCTTAGTCTTCCTTGAGCGCCGCGGAGAAGCGGATCGCTGAACTGGAGCGTGAGCTCAAGGAGGCGAAGGTGGAAGCGAGCTCGGTAGAAGGACGAGCCAAGGCGGCCGTTACTTCTGCTGCCGAGGAGTGGAAGGTGTCGAATGCACTCGTCGCCGGGTTGCAGAATGACTTCTCGGCTCTTCAAAATTTCATCACGGACCTCTGTCGCCCGCTGACTGGTGAGTTTTCCTTCAACCACTCCCCGAGCGTGCGTACCACATTGTTATTTTAGTGCTTCACTCACTGTTTGCTTGTGTGTTGCAGGCCTGATCACTGATAACGCCGAAGAGGCGCAGTCGTACGACGCGCGGCAATGCGTCACCACCCTGGTCGACTCAGCCGCGCTGTCAGCGACCTGCCTCCGGGCGTATCTTTAGGAGATCTCGCCCACGGAGGTGATCCCCAGCGACCTCGTCGAAGTATGGCGCTATCTGGAGAAAGCCCCGTCGGTCGTGGAGTTCATGACGCGGTCGGCCTTTCGTCGTGGAGCGTCGACTGCGCTGAGCCTTGGGCTCGCGCACTTTCCCGATGATTTCGACCTTGACGACGTCACGAGCAGGTACCCCTCATCGACGAGCTCGGTCAAGATTGCCGAGGTGTTGAAGCTAACGAAGAAAGCTGCGGTATACTCCGACAGCGTGTGGGCGATGGGCGACCTTATTCCCTATCAGGAAACAGTCGTCGCCGCCAATGACCCCGAGCCGGCGCACCGCGACTTCAAGGTGGAGCAACCATTTCGTGCGGCGATGGCGGGTGACAGTGCGTATTACTCAGGTAGGTACATAATGTTGATTGTTCCATACATTCCAGCAGAAGATTTTTTTGGAGCTGCAATCCGAGATGTACTTGATGTAGTTGAACATGAAGCCAACAGAACATATGCACTAGTCTCCATAGCATAGAATCAGTTATCTGAGTTGAAGAACAGACAAGCTTTGACCGAGAAACTACTCAATAATCTCCTCAACAACTCCTAGGTAAGCCTGTCGTTACATGCAAGGCGATGCGAGGTTCCTAAAAGGAACATTTTTTACACCGAGATTTTGTTTCTTTATCAGTTGCGTTGTACTATGATGATGCTGTTTGAGCTACGGATTTTTTTGGCCTGTAATAAATTAATATTTTTACAGTTATAAGTTTTTCTTCCATTGATCCAGAATTCTGTTAGTACTATAGATAATCTAGTACTGGGAAAACGCCTCTAATTTGTGCAGTTTTGTACCAGACCTTGATGGGCCCCAATCAACATTGACGGGCCTTTCGTGCAGCCATGTGGTAGCGGGTCGTTTAACTTATACATTCTAAACAGTAAAAGACGAAATAGTAAAAGACCAAAAAAATAGAAGGACGAAATAGTAAAAGGCCAGAACAGTAGAGGGCCATAACAATAAAAGGTCAGAACAGTAAAGGGCCACAACAGTAAAAGGCCTGAACAGTAAAATAACAGACTACAATGGCACACTAGTGGGCGTAGACTGTTCTTATGTAGGCCAGAAAAGTAACGCGCCCAAAAGCTTATGGGCCACAGCGGGCGACAGAAATAGGCCCACTTTAAACAGTGTAGGACTATACAGTAACGGGCCAAAAGCGGGCTGGCCAAAGGGGCTGTTTTCAAACAGTACTAGTCAAAACAGTAACCGACCCGATCTCTTACGGGCCGCACATATGGGCCCATTTCAAATAGTGCAGGTTGGAATAGTCACGGGACATAAGCAGTACGGGTTGAGGAGGGCAACACCGATGGGCCCAATTCAAATAGTTCTGTACGAAACATTAGTGGGCCATGATACTATTGGTCTCTCTTAATGGGCTGGTACACTTAATAATAATCAAGCCTTGGCTGGGCCTAGATTCTACCATGGTTTAGTTGATAGTTAACGATGCTAACTAGCCGTTAACGGCATTTGCCATGTGGCAGTTTGCATGGCGTCAGCGTCAACGCAGCTGGCAAACAGATCTACGATAGAACGAGTTTTCTTGGCCGAAGGGTACGATCTACCACGGTCGAAAAAAAACTATGGTAGAATCATTTGTGACAGGGATTCTACCATGATGGTCATCCGTCATAGAAGGCTTTTCAACCACGAAAAATGGACCTTCAACCACGAAAATCGTCCTTTGTAAAAGGACATTTTTCTTGTATTGCTTGCCGTTGGCAAGGGCCGCATGGTTCTGTCGGCCCGCATCATCAATTTCTTCAGCCAAACGATCCACGCCCTGTGCGGCTGCACCGTGATCGCGGGGGCAAGACGATCTGGCAGTTGTTGGCTACCGGCAGGGTCACCTGGTCGGGCGTGAGGACCCCGTCGCGGCGCTTGGCCAAATGCAAGCCCCCTGCCCTGGTGCCAGATCCTCCCCTTAAGACCCCTACTCCCGCGAGGAGAGCGTGGCAATGTCGAGGAGCTCGACGATCCAGTCACACCACCTTCCCTTGCCTGGCTCGACTAGGGGGTGGTCCAGGAGCTTCTACACCATGCACATGGTGGTGTCCGGGCGTGAGATGCTCGTCGTGGCCGCATGAGGACATGGTGCGGGAGAGCGAGGTGGCACCGTGCTATGGGGACAGGTACTCCCTCGACGGACGGTAGGTGGATCCCCTATCGTCCTCGGTCCACGGTTCCTGCTCGGAGTTGTCGCGCCATGGAGTCGGCTTGGTCTGGGCCTTGCTAACCGCACGGAGTAGTGCATGCTTGGCTCTAGTCTCGACACGGGTCGACATGCGGCGGGGATCGCTGAATGTCTCGGAAGAGCGCCTCAGTCCCCTAGCTGGCGTGCCACATGTTAGAGATTTGTCCCGTGAAGAAACTAGGGTCCAATGATCCCTTGGTTCAAAAGGGGGATGAACACGTGTTCCCAAGGTACCTAGACGATGGTGGCGATGACGGAGCAAGAATCACGAGAGAGAGGTGACACGGGGGTTTTTAACCCAGGTTCGGGACCCTTGTGAGGAGGTAAAGCCCCTACTCCTGCTTTGTTGTATTGCTCGCTTGGCTTCGCGAGGGTACAATGGAGGATGAATGTCTACGGTTTAGATCGCAGGGGATCGATCCTTTCTAAGGTAGGAGGAGAGTTCCTTATAAGGGCGGTGTCGGGCCTCTTCCCTAGCCCTTGGGCAGGAAGTGCATCCATAGTGCCACTCCTTGAGGTCTCGGTATAGGAGACTACTTTGCGTGGACTCGGTCTAGCTCGTCCGGTTCCGCTCCGTCCCCCTGTAAAGCGTCCTTTTTTAACATCGCTTGTCTTCATCCGACGCCCTATGCTTTTTCCCTTCTATCACCAAAACTATAGTAGAAAGGGTCTTCCAGCACGAGTTCGGTCGTCCTCTCCCTTCAAACAAGGGGGTGGACCAAGTCTTCTTTACCGAGATGACCGTCATCGCAGAGACGTTGTACTTTCTACTAGAGCTATGGTTCAAACACTGCAGGGCAAAGTTACTGTACTACCCAGGAGGTGAACCATGGTATCCAAGTATCAAAGACGATATGCGAGGATGTCGCAGACTCCCTCCGGAGGTTTACTCCCTCCTGAGGCATGCTGCCTCTTGAGAGCGGGGATACCCTTGGCGTGGGGATCGCTCAACACGGGGACGTGGCACTCTGATTGCCAGATCTCTGACAGCGATGTACCTAGGCCTGATTTTTTGTGTCTGTGGCTAGCTGGCCCTAGTGTGAGAAAAGTCCAGAACCATTTCAGAATTCAAATTCAATTTTTTATATATTTTTTGTTTAAATACAAACTAATTCATAACTTTTAAATAAATAAGAATTTGAATAAAAATTTAATATAAAATGTGTTTAGTTTTTAATGATGAATTCATATGTAAATTCAAATCTTTTCAAAACTAATTCAAACTAGTCAAACTATTAACATTTGACCATATTTAATATATTTGATTTAAAAATGTCATTTCTCAAACTAGTGTAATATATGATTTTGAATCATAAAAATGTGAGGATTATGAATATTCTATTTAAAATATCATTTGAGAAATTTAAACTTTTTGGATTATTAAGTACTGTTTAAATGCCATTTCTTAATAATTGCATAACTTTAATTCCGTAACTCCGAATTCAACAAATGATATGTCCAAAATGATCTGCGCGATGAGCCCGTTCTAACTATGCATTCCTTGATATGAATTGAAGCATGCATAATATAAATATGAATGGACCAGCAAGGTTTATGCTAGCAAAACATGACTAAAGAAGTAATAAAATGCTTTATTCTTGTAGCCCATACCTCACCCAGCCATGCTATGTTATACCATATAAATTGTGCATCATTACGTCATGGCATACCTGTATTGCTTGTTGCATATGCTTTATATTATTTTGTAATTTATTTACTTCGGCCCATTTTGTGTTTGGTTTTTATCCAGATAGACGACGAGCAAGGAGAATATCAGGAGCCTCAGGAGTTTTACCCGGATCCCAACTATTCTGCAACTGATACTTCTGCAAGCAATTTCCCATTCTTACACTGCATATAGTACCTATTGCATCTGTCTTATTCTTGCATCATAAACGCGTTACGAATTAAATTGAATCCCAAGTACTGCATAGCCTTTATGTTTAAACCCCATCGAAGCTTGTCCCCTCAATCCCATGATATAAATATTAACATGAGTTGTTTAAGCCATGCGAGTCGTAGAATTACATGTGTAGGGTTTGTGAGTATCTTGAATAATGAGGTACCTAAACAACTGAATTTAGTAGTAATGGGATAACTAAAGAAAGAGGCACCGGTGGGAAATATTTGAGATCTGGTTTTTATCTGCTCAGTTGTGTCCCATAGGACCCGAGTACTTGATTCCTGTTTGTTGACTATCATAGTATCCATATGTGGGACCACGAATCCCCTTAGTCTTAGCTTGAGACACATTTAATTTCTTGGGACAACAAACTAGTTTGGGGCATTATTACTATATTGTACTTATTCCATGCTACTGATTTATTTACTAATATTGCTCAATGAGCGTTTACTACTATATTGTTTAGGATCGCAGTATCGAAAAGCCCAGTAATATAAGGATACGGGTAGGCTACACTAGCACAAATCAAAAAAATTCTACCGCGTATACCAGGATAACTGTTGTCATAGATCACGGGATTACCACTAGACGCGCAGCTGCGGAATTGATGAAGCGCGTCGAGACAATGCAGACATTCCACGTCTCCTCCTTGTCCTCATCCTACGAGAAGCTTCCCTTGCACGGCTCGTCCAAACGCTACAGATGCAGCGCCTCCGAGGTATCCACACGTACAGGGTGGAAGCGTCAGACGCCGGACTGCTAGGTCGATCCACAAAGTAGGTCGATCCACATCTCAAGTACATGCGACAATCTCAGGTCTAAGGACAAAACGTACATGATGTGTAGAGAGAGAGCTGCAACTAATTGCTAGTCTCAGGTTGGGTCAGTCCAACCCCATGTTCATAACATGTGTCCACGTCATTGGTTTGACATCTCCATGTATATGACTTGAGAAACATAGTCATCAACCAATCGATGTGCTAGTCTAATATTCACGTGTGTCCTCACATGAACTCCGACTAGGGACAACTCTTAAATAACCATACAAGTATAGAGTTTCACAAACAATTCACGTAATTGCCAATCAATACAAGTTTCCTGATATGGATATTCAAGGAACATTACAATAACTCATTGATACATATGAAATATCATCATCTCTATGATTGCCTCTAGGGCATATTTCCTTCAGTCTCCCACTTGCACTAGAGTCAATCTAAAATGTATCTAATACCAATTGCTCTTGTGTGCGCTTCATGCTCGGGCTGCGGGAGAGGCTTAGTCAAGGGATCAGCAACATTTGAGTCCGTATGTATTTTGCATATCACGACACTACCATCCTCAACGAACTCTCGAATCTGATGGTAACGCATGCGAATATGTTTGTTCTTCTGGTGTTGTCTAGGTTCCTTGGCCTGTGCAATAGCACCATTGTTATCACAATAAACGTCCAAGGGATTGGACGCGCCCTGAACCAAAACATGAGCGATCAGGAAATTCCTAATCCAAACAGCTTCCTTTACAGCCTCCGAGGCAGCAATATGTTCAGCTTCTGTTGAAGAGGAGGTCACCGTATCTTGCTTGGAACTTTTCTAGCTCATAGCACCACCATTCATGACAAACACATAACCTGATTGCGATTTCGAATCATCTGAGTCGTTAAGGTAACTCGCATCTGTGTAACCCCTTACACTGAGTTCATCCTCACCTCCATAAACTAGAAACACATCCTTAGTCCTTTTCAAGTACTTAAGGATGTTCTTTACGGCTGTCCAGTGACCTTCACCTGGATCAGCCTGGTATTTGCTCGTAACACTTAGAGCATAGGAAATATTTGGGGGAGTACATATCATTGCATACATGATGGATCCAATAGCCGAAGCATATGGAACCCTACTCATGCGCTCACGCTCATCAGTAGTCGAAGGACACTGAGTCTTGCTGAGTTTTATGCCATGAGACATGGGCAAGAACCCCTTCTTAGCCTCTTCCATGCTGAACCGTTTCAACACTTTGTCAATGTATGTACTCTGGCTTAATCCAATTAGCCTTCTTGATCTATCTCTATAGATCTTGATTCCCAGAATATATGCCGCTTCTCCCAAGTCCTTCATCGAAAAACTATTTTTCAATGCGGTCTTAACAGATTCGAGCATATGAATGTCATTTCCAGTCAGCAATATGTCATCTACATATAAGATTAGAAATACCAGCGCTCTCCCACTTTCCTTCTTGTAAACACAAGGTTCTTGTTCGTTTTTTATGAAGCCAAACTCCTTTACAACTTCATCAAATCGAATATTCCAACTCCGTGATGCTTGCTTCAGCCCATAAATGGACTTCAGAAGTTTGCATACCTTTCCAGCATTGTTTGGATCAACAAAACCTTTGGGCTACATCATATACACGTCCTCAGTTAGGATTCCATTTAGGAAAGCGGTCTTGACATCCATCTGCCATATGTCATAGTCGAAATGTGCATCAATGGCTAGAATTATCCGTATAGATTTAAGCATCGCTACGGGCGAGAAAGTCTCGTCGTAGTCAACTCCTTGAACTTGTCGAAAACCTTTTGCAACAAGTCGAGCTTTATGGATGTGACCATTTCCGTCCATATCAATCTTCTTCTTATAGATCCATTTGCACTCGATGGCTTTAAAACCATCAGGCAGGTCAACCAAGTTCCAAACTTGATTGTCTCCCATGGACTCTATCTCGGATCTCATGGCGATCAGCCATTTCTCAGAGTCTGGGTCCACCATCGCTTCTGCATAGGTCGCAGGCTCATAATTGTCTAACAATAATTATTCCCGCGCTTCGCGGAGCCTCGCCGACCTTCGTGGTTGTGGTGCTTCTATTTCCACGGGTTCCTCAACTTGTTCTGCTACAATAGCATCACTCGTAGAAGCATCCCCAACTGGCTCATCTTGAACTTCTTCAAGTCACACCGACCTTCCACTTGTTCCCTTTGTGATAAACTCTTTCTCTAGGAAAACACCGCTACGAGCGACAAACACTTTACCCTCCTCTCGGTTGTAGAAGTAATACCCTAAGGTTTCCCTCGGATATCCCACGAAAATGCACTTATCCGATTTGGGTGTTAGTTTGTCCGATTGAAGTCGCTTGACAAATGCATCACAACCCCAAATCTTTAGAAAAGACAAACTGGGATTCTTTCCAGTCCACATCTCATATGGTGTCTTAACTACGGATTTAGATGGTACCCAATTATGTGTGAAAGCAGCCGTTTCTAGAGCGTAACCCCAAAATGATAATGGTAAATCCGACTTGCTCATCATAGATCGAACCATGTCCAACAAAGTTCGATTACGCCGTTCGGAGACCCCGTTTCTTTGAGGCGTTCCGGGTGGCGTGAGTTGTGGAACAATTCCGCAACTCTTAAGATGATCGCTAAATTCGTGACTGAAATATTCACCTCCACGATCAGATCGCAAGGCCTTTATTTTCTTGCCACGTTGATTCTCTACTTCACTCTGAAACTCTTTGAACCTTTCAAAAGTTTCAGACTTATGCCTCATCAAGTAGACATAACCATATCTACTGAAATCATTAGTGAAAGTAATGAAGTAGTGATATCCTCCTCTGGCTGTCGTGCTCATTGGTCCCCACACATCAGTATGTATGAGTTCCAACAAGTCTGTCGCTCTCTCGGGAAAACCCGAAAAAGGTGACTTGGTCATCTTTCCAAGTAAACAAGCCTGACATGTCTCGTATGATTCAAAATCAAACGAAGTTAGAAGACCTTCACCATGGAGCTTCTTCATGCGCTTTTCACTTATAAATAGGTAGGACTCAAATCATTAGGCCGAAGCCTTTTAGCACTAACATTCTAAACAGATGCATCATCAAGATTTAAAATAAATAACCCATTCACAATGGGAGCATTAGCCATAAACATATCATTCTGAGAGATTACACAACCATTATTTGCACTCGCGAATGAATAACCATCCCTCATCGAACATGAAGGTGATAAAATGTTTCGACCCATACTTGGAATGTAATAAAAATTATTCAACTCCATAATAAATCCTGAAGGAAGGTGAAGTTGCATGACGCCGACGAACAATGCAGCAACCCTAGCTTTATTTCCGACGCAAAAATCCACTTCGCCTTTCTGCACTTCTCTAGTCCTTATTAGCCCCTGCATCGAATTGCAAATATGAGCAACCGATCCGGTATCAAATACCCAAGAGTTAACATAGGAATCGGCGAGAAGAATGTCCACAACATTTACAACAAGCGTACCTGAGTGGGAAGTACTCTTACTTCCACTCTTCTTCAAAGAAGCCTAGTACTTGCTGCAGTTTCTCTTCCAGTGGCCATGTTCATGACAAAATAAGCACTTAGTGTCTTCTACAGGTCCAGCCTTTTGCTTGGGTGCAGACTTAGGGATCGTATCCTTAGCTTTTCCCTTCTTCTTCCAAGAAGTACCCTTTTTCTTGAAGCTAGGCTTGTTTTGCACATCCATCACATAGCTATGCCCTTCACACTTCTTCATGTCACTTTCTGCTGTTTTTAGCATCCCACAAAACTCATTAAGGCCCTTCTCCACCCCATGCATATGCTAGTTCGAAATGAACTGCCCATAGCTGGATGGAAGAGATGCCAAAATGAAGTCAGTGGCCAACTCTTGGCCTAGTGGAAAACCAAGCTTTTCCAAAGTCTGACTGTAACCAACCATTTTGATCACATGGGGGCCTACAGCTGCTCCCTCTGCCAGCTTGCATTCGACAAAGGACTTGCAACATTGTACCTCTCAGTCCTTGCCTGGTCTTGGAACATGTCCTTAAGCGCAACGATCATATCGTACGCATCCTGATCCTCAAACTTCTTTTGGAGTTCAGGTTCCATGCATCCAAGCATAAGGCAGCTAACCTCAAGATAATCATCACATGCTCTCTTGTAGGCATTCTTTAGGGCAGCAGATGCATTATCAGCAGGTTCATCGGGGATTGGGGTATCCAGAACCGTTTCCTTTTTATCAGACCTGAGAACAATTCTCAGGTTACGGACCCAGTCCGAATAGTTTGTTCCATTTAGTTTATCTTTGTCAAGAATCGAACGCAAAGAGAAAGGTGATGTAGTGTTCGGTGCCATTGATCTACAACGGAAAACATGCAAAATACTAAGCCATGTAACCATGAAAGAGTAAAACATATTAAACAATTTAATAGCATATACTCCCACTTAAATCAATATCCCTCTATTGATACTAAGTGATTCAAAATCCACAATTAACAAGTCGACTAGTGAGCTTTAGCATCACTTCTAGAAGACAAGGTAAATCGGTAAGCAACACTTGCTAATCATATCACATATGACTCTTGTTGTTGGGTGACATCTCTATGTCAAAACTAGGCGCCCAACCTTTATGCCCCAAGGTCCTCAACTGTTAAGATGACCTTATGCGTGTAGGTATCCGATACAAACCCATCCAGCCAAGGAAAACCGCGGCACCCTAATTTCATAGGCCCACCAACGATTGTACAGGGCATAGGATGGTGCAAGGTTTGGTTGGGAGGGCATGGTTTAACTTAAAATTTGTGAGGGGTCGTTCTACTTCTATCATCTAAGCATGCATAGTAGTAAAACGCATAAGAATAACATTCACATAGATGTGACACAGTATGGCCCATTTTCTTATGGTGATCTCCATCGCCATAGAACCTGTCCACCATGATGATCTCCATCTTCATGTTCCAGGTGAGCCATCCTCCAAGTGATGAGTCCTCCAAGAACTAATACAAGATATTACTCCTAAGAGCTAGTAATCAAAATTACATAGTATTGGGAACATCACAAATTGGCACACATGCCATTACAATAAATGACAACACATATGGCTCCAGCCGTGTTGCCCTACTCACGACACGCAGGTCATACAAAATTTCATTAATGCATCACATACATATATGGGCCATACTGATCACATACATCCTGCAAAAACAAGTTATGCATAAAATCGCATTCTACCGGATCATGTGACATCGCTGCACCTAGTTATCTTAACGAGATACAAAAGGGGATACGATTAAGGGTGGTCTATCGGGTCTCCCCCTACGGGGTTCGAAGGAGCAGCGCCCCTCGCGGTATCTTCACAATTTTCTTTAAGGATTTTGATCGGCAAATCAAATTTACCATAAACCGACTCCTTTCCCGATTCAATCAAACTCCTTTGATCACGGTACATCGATTTTAGATCTAGGTTCCGATTCTATCAATCATATTGATCTTTGCGTGATTCAACAAGGTTTATGTGTCACTGTCTACCCCGATGGCGGAAGCCGACCGGTAGGGGTAATTCGTTCGACAACCTCAGATCACGATCACGGAAAGCAAGATCATAGATCAATCCTAAACCACCGCCATATAAACAATCACATCATTCATATCAATCTGCATATCACGATATGCAAACATCCCAAACCTATAACTGAACAGCATCGGCTCTGATACCACTTTAAGGATACGGGTAGGCTACACTAGTGCAAATCAAAAAAATTCTACCGCGTATACTAGGATAACTGTTGTCATAGATCACGGGATTACCACTAGACGTGCAGCTGCGGAATCGATGAAGCGCGTCAAGGCAGTGCAGACGTTCCACGTCTCCTCCTTTTCCTTGTCCTACGAGAAGCTTCCCTTGCACGGCTCGTCCAAATGCTACAGATGCAGCGCCTCCGAGGTATCCACACGTACAGGGTGGAAGCGTCAGACGCCGGACTGCTAGGTCCGTGCGTGCAACACAGGCGTGAGGAGTGGCGGCTGGGAATGATCTGAGGTCTAAGGTCTAACCCTGGTCAGCTCGCCCCACCCTCTCTTATATAGGCGTCCCTAGTGGGCTTCTACATTAGCAGCCCATTAGTACCATAAGCCTGGTCTAAATCGGATCCAATCCTCATTAGGCTTCCAGCCCCTTAACTGTGTGACACTATAGGTTCATATGCGTATAGACATGACACGAATACACTTATTCTGTCAATAGTTGGTAGCGGCCTCTAGCAAGACGTGCCAACTCCTAAACACATACAAAGATTATATCGGACGAAAAATCACAAGGTTTAGTACATATATTTCCCTTTGCCTCACGATATTTGGTCTAGCTCCAAGCTGACCTCCCTTTCTCGATACCGTGATTCAGAATCCCTTTACTAGGTTAACTCTTAACCATATGTAGGACGGCCATGCATTTCTAGATCCGATCACTCGAGGGGCCCAGAGATATCTCTCTCAAGTAGAGAGGGGCAAATCCCATCTTGATTGACCATGCCTTGCAGCATGCTTCAGGACAAACCCGAAAGCTACCTTTATAACTGCCCAGTTACGGTGCAGCGTTTGATAGCCCCAAATTAGGTCGATCCACATCTCAAGTACATGCGACAATCTCAGGTCTAAGGACAAAACGTACACGATGTGTAGAGAGGGAGCTGCAACTAATTGCTAGTCTCAGGTTGGGTCAGTCCAACCCCATGTTCATAACATGTGTCCACGTCATTGGTTTGACATCTCCATGTCTATGACTTGCGAAACATAGTCATCAACCAATCGATGTGCTAGTCTAATATTCACATGTGTCCTCACATGAACTCTGACTAGGGACAACTCTTAAATAACCATACAAGTATAGAGTTTCACAAGCAATTCACGTAATTGCCAATCAATACAAGTTGCCTGATATGGATATTCAAGTAACATTACAATAACTCATGGATACATATGAAATATCATCATCTCTATGATTGCCTCTAGGGCATATTTCCTTCAAGTAACACTTTTGGGTCCCAGTCGTTTGCAACCATTCTTGCAAACCCCTTGGTCCGTCTAGGAGCCAGGCCGACTTTGTAGCGGGTAGCTTAGTGGGGTGGCCCTGTGGAATCAATTGTGAATCTTGCGAATGTTTTGTCGTGATGCCTCATTGGGTTTTCATTTGGTTTTTTTCGAGGTTGATCGTGTGTGTGTTGCTATTTATGCATCCATGCAGGGTAAATCTTTCGGAAAGCCGTGTTCGCGGTTATGGATGACTTGGAGCATAGTTTCTCGATCATAGAGAACTATAACTAAAGTACATCTTTTAATTTGACTAAAACTTGACTAGTTAATAGTGCAATATTCATGGAATGATTAATAAAATTGCCAATGAATGGGTTGTTCTTCCGCCTTCTCGTTCGAGGAACGGGAAGGAGGGCGAGCGGTGTTTATTTATGTTGATATATAATTGTTGGGTTATGCAATATTATTTATTTAATGAACGTCCATCTATTATTGGTTAAGCAGATGTTGTAGTGTGTCTCTATAGAACTACTAGGCTTTATTTTCGCAGTAAATGCGTCACCCTCAGGTGGTTCCCTTTAGATGCATAAAGACTTACTGAGCCCCCTTCAAAGTGGATAGTGTGGTTGGTACGTATGACTGTCGCTATGCCGCTCGCACTTGATATGATGTTCTTGCAATGTGGATAGGGTGGTTGGTCGGTACCATGCCCTATTCCGCTCGGACGGGACCTACACGTGGGTGGCCCTTGGGACTTGTTGGTAGGACACCTTATGCACTTTGGGTTCATTCTGGCTTGTTTCTTAGAGCATAGTATCCGAGGTATTACATTCACGAGGGTATAGTGGAGGATGAAATCTAGGATTTCAGATCTCAGGGATCGGCCTGTTCTAAGGTAGGAGATAGACTCCTTATATAGGACGGTGATGTGCCTTTTTTCTTAGGCAGGAAGGGTCACCACATTCCCGCCCAGGGGACCCTGGTTCTCCTTTTCTTCATGGGGCCGCCGGCCAGCTATAGCGCCGGTGTGGTGGACGGTCGTCCCTCTGCTTTGTGGCATCAGAGAAACAAGCCATAGGGACGGTCGTCCCTCTCCTTGCATCAAGGTGGCAATGTCAGGCGCTGCCTCTGCCCTACATCGCCCCTCCCACCTTTGCATAGAGGGGAGACCAGGCATCATCTTCCTTTCCCGAGGAAGACCAGTCGTCGCTTGGACTGACCATTGGTCCGTCGTCTTGTGGGTTGTTGGAATAATCCCGGGATTAGGGCGAGACAAATCCCAAACCTCTGTCTGATATAATCCTAACCTAAATCTCGAAAGCATACAGACAACAGTGACCCTATGACACAAAATTATTACAGCGAGCTCATAACTGAGCAGAGAACCAAATATTACAAGCAGAGGTCACTGACCACAAACATCAAATAACGAAAGGCAAATTATTCTATTAAGTATAGCAAACTTAACAAATGGCCTAATATAAGAGGCCTGAAGCATAACGATGACGTCCAATCCATATATCCCATACTGCCGACTGGGAACTCCAAACTACTCGTCAATGCCGATGCCGTGAAGAACTCATCTTCTATGGTAACACTTACTCTGTTGCAAAAGTGAAAATGAAGCAAGGGTGAGTACAGGGTGTACTCCGCAAGACTTATAGCTGGTGGAGTTTTTTTGCATAAACCCATCTTTGATTTGTAAAACAAGAGGGAGAAGAAAGTCGACTAATCAGAATATTTTAAAAGGGGATAATAGAGCGGTAAATCTAGCTTTGATCATATTTTGATATCCATCGAATCATCATCAGCTGAACCTATCTAGGATCACCCCCTAGATCCCTGAGGAAGCATCCTTAAGCACACATAATTTAACTTGCCAAGTTTTACGATTAGGTTCAAGTTCTCTATGATCTTCACCTCCGTTCCCAAATTCGTCCATAACCGTAGACGTGGGTTTTTGAAAATATTAATAACCCTGCATGGGTGTACAACTTTACCCACACGTACTAACCTTCTATTAATGCCACTAGTAATACCCTCTTCCTTGGAAGGCCGACAGAGGGTGGTTAGACACGACCTTTACCTTTCTTTCGCCGAGACCATGAGTCACGCACTAGGGAGATGCCGCTATAACGGGTCGAGTCCCGAAGCCGGTCCCTAATGATATGCGCAGGGTTCAAGATTACGGATGCCGGGCATCTCTTGTTCCCATCCACGCTTAACTATCTGTTATGAATGCACCTCCTTCACCTCCATTCAAGATCAACCAAGATGCGTATATCAAATGGAAAGCCCGAACTATGTCACTCATGGAATCTACTTGGCAAGTTATTTGGTCGACGGGTTTCCAGGCCCCCGTGTGGCTGTACGCTCGTCTTGGTTCAAGAGGCAAGAACATCGGGTCCTAAGGGTGGCAAGTATGGGACTGCAAAAACCACAAGCCACCTGGCCTCCCATACAAGCTCTAGCAACACTTGTTATGCTAGGAGTAGTGGATTAGGGAATATATGCTAAACGGGAATATGAATCAGATAAGATTACTCTATCTATCGATAAAAGACTTTAGAATCGCATGCACATGGCAACAATTGAAATAATTGAAAACATAGGATTATATCATGTGTGGGGCTTCGCTTGCCTTTGCCAGTTGATATCCAGAAAGCAGAGTTCCGGACACCTAGTACTTGACTTGATTACAGATGGTCAAGTATTGGTCTTCGAGATTCGACGGTGTTGATCTCAGTCTTCGATCTCGATCTTGATTCCGATATCGTATTCTACCGGAGAAGAACCAAACACCAGAAAGAAGGGGAAACAATCAACACATGGCATCAATGCAATGCTCAAACAAGGATGATTATATGACAAGTTAGATTTCATTGAAATAAACCCCTAAGGCATGCTTGACAACTTAATCGGGGTCCCGAGGGGTATAAACCCTAATTCAGGAAAACCTCGGAGGCATATGCACTACTAGAGAAAAGGCTATAGGAGACATGTTTATAGGAGGCACATTTAGGCCATATGTGCCTCCTATAAAATAGGCGAGGCACACTCCTTCTCCATGCGCCTCTAGTATAAAAATAGGCAAGGCGCATATGATCAAAATGCGCCTCCTATAATCCCTGTACGGGCAAAATCAAGCAGCCCCAGATTATGCGAGGCGCATTATAGCATATGCGCCTCCTATATATCGGATAGGCGAGGCGCATATGGGCAGAATGCGCCTCGCATAATCTGTGTGGGCCCGTGTGTTGGTAGGTGCTCGAATATGCGAGGCACATATGGTCATATGCGCCTCCTATATTTGATAATATGCGAGGCGCATATGGTCATATATGCCTCAAGTAACTCATGCGGGCCCGGGTGAAGGTAGGTGGCCGCATAGGCGAGGCGCATATTGCTATATGCACCTCCTATAGTTTGAATTATAGGAGGCACATATTGTGCAATATGCGCCTCCTATAACCTGGCACCACTTTTTCCAGCTTTTTGCACATGGAGCAAACTACCACCCCACTCACTTGTCTCAGTTCTTCCTCCTCCACCAAGACAAATCTGGTCGCCCCCCTCCTCCTCCCCACCTCATTTCCCCCATTGATTCACCATAGAAGCTCGCTCAACCTCCATTGGTTGACACTCATATGTAAGTGAAGTCTCTTTCTCCTCTAGAGTGCGCCTCAAGTAACTCATGCAAGCCCGGGTGGAGGTAGGTGGCCGCATAGGCGAGGCTCATATGGTCATATGTGCCTCCTATAGTTCGAAGTATAGGAGGCACATATGGAGCAATATGTGCCTCCTATAGTGTGAAGTATATGAGGCACATATGGAGCAATATGCGCCTTCTATAACCTGGCCAGATTCAAATTCAAAACAGCCACTACCACACCTATATAACACCTACAACCTCTCCCTCTTCTACACTTGTCCTTCTCCTCCTTCTCCTCCACCTCTCCTCCTTCTCCTCGTCCATCTCTCCTTCTCCTCCATCTCTCCTTCTTCTCCCCTTTTCCTCCTCCTTCTCCACTCTCCTACTCCTCCACTCTCCTCCTCCTCCTCCTCCTATTCCTCCGGCGACCTTCTCCTCCTTCGGCAACCACTCTGGCCATGGCCTCCACAACCACACCGACCATCTCCTCCTCCACCTCCGGTGGCCTCATCCTCCTCCACCACATCCGGTGATCCCCATGGACATGGCCTCCCCCACATGCTTCCGGTGGTAGGTTGTGGCCACGAGCATGGTCTCCCACGAGCTCCGACGAAATTCTAGCCAGATCTAGATCTAGATCTGGCCGCCTTTTTTTTGAAATTCAAAAAAAATATACGAGGCGCATTCGAATCAATATGTGCCTCGCATATGCAAAGTATAGGAGGCGCATATCAATATGCGCCAAGTATATGCAGAATATAGGAGGCGCATATCGATATGCTCCTCGCATATGTGAAGTATAGGAGTATGCGCCTCGCATAAAAAATAGGCGAGGCTCAAAGTTAGAGGCGCATACGATATGCGCCTCGCATATGCTTTAGGTGCGCCTCGCATAAGGTTTTCTCTAGTAGTGATGGGAGGGGTTATTTAGTTCTTCTAATTAACATTGTTATGGAAGTGGATTAACAATGCATGATTATAGTTTAATTAGGTAGAACTCATTTTTCTGAACATTTTCGTATATTATTTGTATTTTTATGATTTAAAATGAATTAGTTATGAATTTTTCCATTTTTAATTCAATTTAAATCATTTTGTGAATAATATAAAATAATATACATTTTGGAAATACAAATAATATATCAAAATGAGCGGTGCCGCCAGTAGCTTGCTCAGCGCGATGCGCTGCGTCGAACGCCCCTAGACTCGCTTGCTCCCGTGCCCCCAATCGCCCGGACCAGTCTTGATCTGAGAAGGAGCACCATTGCTGATGTCATGCTGACATCGGCATGATGCAATAATTCCTTTTATGTTTTAATTGTTTTTTAAATTATTTCTGTAAATAAGAAATCTATGACAGGTGGGCCCTGCCTGCCAGGATTTTAATCTTTTCTGTAAATATTTTCTGAAATTAATAAAAGTCTGATATGTGGGCCCGAGTTTGGAAATTATTTTAAATATTACAAAAATAATTTAAAATGAAATAAAATTTGAGAAATTCATAACTAATTCATTTTAAATCAGAAAAATACAAATAATATATCAAAATGATCTGAAAGATGAAACCTATATGACTAAGTTATAATCATACATTGTTAACCAACTTTGATGGAAAGTTTAATTAGAAGAACCAATTGAACCCCACAGGTGATTCCGAGGATTCCCCTGTTCTAGGGTTTGGATATCTCGGACCCCCTTTAAAGTAACCAAGCATGTTCTAGGGTTTATTTCATCACTATTTAACTTGTCATATCATCCATATTGTATGAGCATTGCACATGCCATGTGTTGAGTGTTTATTTCTCTTTTCCGGTGATTGGTTCTTCGCGAATAGGAACCGAACCCGAAGCTAAAGTCGATGTCACCGAAGAGCAGTATCAGTCAACGGACAAGGCAAGCGAAGCCCCACTCATACATATGAATCCTATGTTTACAATGTATTTCATTCTCGTCATATGCATTCGGTTCAACAGTCTTTTATCAGTAGATAGAGTAATCGTATTCGATGCATGTTTCCTTTGTGAACTATAATACCTGATCCACTGCTCCTAGCATGAATAGGGTTTGGCTAATGAGCATTCGCTGGTGCCACAGTTCAGTCAATCTTAGCCATTCTTAGTGGTTCGATGCTAATCATTCAGGTGATGCACCGGAGATGCGAATGAATCTAGTATGGTAGGATGTGGTGATGTGATCAGAAATGG
Organism: Avena atlantica; assembly: GCA_910589765.1. Taxonomy (NCBI): domain Eukaryota; kingdom Viridiplantae; phylum Streptophyta; class Magnoliopsida; order Poales; family Poaceae; genus Avena; species Avena atlantica. Next base: position 9,117,108 of record OU342736.1, on the reverse strand, counting down.
ATGATAAACATTCTATGTCTTGTATGGGAGGCCATGTGGGTTGTGGTTTTTGTAGTCCCATACTTGCCACCCCTAGGACCCGATGTTCTTGCCTCTTGAACCAAGACGAGCATACAACCACACGGGGGACTGGAAACCCCCTCGACCAACTAACTTGCATAGTAGATTCCATGAGTCACATAGTTCGGGCTTTCCATTCGACATACGCATCTAGGTTTTTCTTGAATGGAGGTGAAGGAGGTGCATTCATACAGGTAGGTAAGCGTGGCAGGGAATGGGAGATGCCCGACATCCGTAATGTCAAAACCTGTTCACATCGCTAGGGACCGACTTAGGAACTCGACCCGTTACGGCGGCATCTGCTTAGTGCGTGACTCATGGTCTCGGCGAAACCAAGGTAAAGGTCTTGGTCAACCACTCTCTGCCGGCCTTCCAAGGAAGAGGGTTAATAGTTTGGCATTAAGAATCAGTTGGTACGTGTGGGTAAAGTTGTGCACCCCTACAGGGTTATTAATATTTTCGAAAAGCCGTGTCCACGGTTATGGACGATATGGGAACGAACATGAAGATAAAACTTGCCAACTAATGTGATATCCGGAGTACTTCCTCGGGGTTGTTTGAGGGGGTACTCCGGGAAGAGCGGTTCATTTGATGATGGTTCTTGGTGGATATCGAAGATGAATCTGAGGAGCTAGAGTTGTAGTCTTCTTATCCCCTTTTGAAAATGATCTGACTAGACTAGCTTCTTCTCCTCCTTGTTTTGCAAACGAAAGATGGCTTTATGCAAATAACTCCACTAGCCATAAGTCTTGCGGAGTACACCCTGTACTCAGCTTCGCTTCGTTGATGTTTTCTATAGATCACTACACCAACTTAAGGTGGTTTCTACGTCAAAGTCGACGAGTAGTCGGGGTTCCCGGGCAGCAGCCTAGGATCTATGGAAGGGTCGCTACTTCTGTTTAAGGCCTCTTAGGCCCTTTGCTAAGTTTATTGTTTAGAACAACTTTTTTGCTTCCGTTGTTTGATGTAATGATGGGTTTGTGACCCCTGGCTTGTATGACTGGTTTGTAACTCTTTTAAGAGTTTACCTTATTAATGTATGGTTTGTATGTTCTGTAATGTTACTGGTCTTTCCCTGCATGCTTAGGAATTTAGGTTAGGCTTATATCAGATGAGGATCTGGTATTTGTCTAGCCCTGATCCCGGGTCATGACATCTCAGGACCCGATGTTGCAAATCTTTCAAATGTTGGTTTCGGACCGCAAAGCTGAGAGAGCCGAACCTCAATCCAACTTAGCCACCCTTCAGCACATCACTCAGATAACCAACAACAACAACAACCAAGGTCATGGAAATCAGGACAACCATGGATCAAAGCTCAAGAACTTCCAGAACACCAACCCACCCATTTTCACTAAGTCTGAAGAACCCCTAGATGCAGATGATTGGCTGCAAACCATGGAGAACAACCTAAAAGTAGAAGGAGTGGAAGCCAACGAGAAGGTATTGTTTTCCACCCACTATCTGGCCGGAGATGCAAGGGCATGGTGGAACAACGTTGGTGCCTTGAATGGAGGTCAAATGATGACTAGGGAAGAGTTCAAAATCAAGTTCAGCGAACCCATGTGCCACCAGGTTTGATCAAGAGGATGAGAGATGAATTCAGGGAACTGAGCAGGGAAGAATGACCGTTGTCGTGGGAATGGGCACGGAAGATGCTGCAATCAGCAGCGAATAGTAGAACATGGGGCAAGGGCGGCCAGCCATCTGCAGTGTGAGATGAGGGCGGAGACACAACGGTTTACCCAGGTTCGGCCCCCCGGAGGGTAAAGACCTACTCCTGCTAGATTGTATTATAGAGAGAGTACAAGGGCGAGTCGCTGGGGTGTATGATGGAACGTGTCCTCTATGTGTACCCTAGGGAGGTTTATATAGGATCACCTTGCTAGGGTTTACAGATCTCCAAACGAATTAGTTAAGGATTCGGAGGGTCTTTGACCTAGTCCGATCGGGCCTAGCTACACTTCTGGGCCTCCAGCTTCAAGTCGCCTGAGTCCTCGCCAAGTCTCGATCCAGTTACCGTCTTGCATGCCCACTCGCTGGCAGCTTGGGCCAATAGGAAACGTCGTGCTGAGCATACCCCGGTAGGCATATCCCCATCAGTAGTCCCGGAGGCCGTCGTTAATTCGTCGTAGGTGTTCGTTGGCAGTCGGAGTATGCGGGTCCAATTCGGACGCCCAGTTGAATCGGCGGTGGACTCCTGAACAAAGGAAAGAACTAGTCATTTGAACCATAATAACAGCGTCTGGTCAGATCGCAGATTGGCGACCAGGTCGGCGAATAGTCAAGTCACTGTTATAGTGATCGGGTCGGCGAATCATCAAATCGTTGAATATAGCGAGTCGAGTGGACGAAGTTGGACCGTCAACTTGGTCAAACTAGCCATTGGGTAACCCAACGGTAATATCGGCGTAATTACCGCGTGGTAACGGCTCCCCGAAAATGGCGGGTAACAACTACTATATAAGGAGAGTGACGGGTGAGGGTAAAATGCTTCCCTCACTTCCTCCTAACTCGTGAATTCTCGTTCCTCCATTCCGCACAGCGACCAGACTGACCTAGAGCGATTCGCAACCCCCGATCCCCCAACCAATGGCTCCTCCGGCGGAACCATGGGGTAGATCCAAGTGCACGAAGGTTCTGCTAAGATCGTTAGAGGAGGCGGGGATCCTCCGCGCCGGGACATGGCGCATCCTCGCTGCTGGAGAAGTGATTCCAGATCCGCACGAGGGGGAATTCGTTTGTTTCACCAGCCACCTGGAGCGGGGGATCGGATTCCCCACTTACCTCTTCTTCCGTCGCTTCTATGCCTACTACGGCATCCAGCCATTGGACCTGGGACCGCACAACATCGAGTAGCTCGCCATCTTCGTGGCGTTCTGCGAGTGCTACTAGGGTTGTCGGCCTTATTTTCCCTTGTGTCAAGATCTGTTCCATGGGAGGATCATCCACGAAGAGGCGGGCGGCCCAATGTTAGCCGCGGGCGGCCTAACATTCCAGCTGAAGTCGAAGGCCTCGTTCTTTGATCTTATGTTGCCCGCCAAGGTGGCGAATGAGTGGAAGAAGATCTGGTTCTATGTGACCGAGTCGACGCTGGGCGACGAGGTGGCCCTTCGAAGGTACTCCGCCGACCGTCCCCAGCCGCGTTGGCTCCAAGTCACCAAGCTTCCGTTGGACCAACGGATGGTTGTCAACGAGATGTTGCGGACCATCCGCAACTTGAAGAAGAAAGGCCTCCAAACCATCAACCTCTACAATTGCTGGCTCTGGCGACGGCTCGTGCCTTTGGCCAGCCGTGCCCACTATATGTACGAGTACACGGGAAAGGACGACCAGACGAAGTTCTGTTACGATGAGTGGAGACTCAATGACTACACCCTGGCCCTGAAGAAGATCACCCAGGTGGTGTATCTTGATGCAAAGGCCGGTGTCGCACCATATACCGCGAAGCTCCTAGCTCCAATGGTGAGTTTTTATTTCCCTTGCACTCGCAGTCGCAGTTTTTGCATTCACGGTTGTGCTAATGTTGTTTGATTGTTGCAGTTATTCCAAGTGGTGGAAGGTTGGCTTCCACCCGCACATGACGAGAACTCGAACTCGTCCGCCGGAAACGAGAGTGAGTCATTGCCTGACAAGGGCGATGTCAGGAGTGACGGGGCCGGCAACGGCGACGATGGCGACGAAGCCGTGGAGGTTGCTGCCCCCACGGTCTGCAAGACTCGTGGGCAGCACCAGCGTGAGCTCGAGGCCAACAAAAGCCTCGAAGATCATGATGACGACGACGAGCTCCCCGAGCATACTTCGCAGCGTGAAGCCACGCCGTCAAAGAAGAAGAAGCTGCCACCACCCAAGAATAAGACAAAGACGGCCAAGACGACATCTCCACCTCGGTCCGCGAGTAGCTCTAATGTTACCAGCGCGGCCGAAGAAACAGCGGCGCACGCGGCCACAGCGGCTGGTGCAACCGTCGTGGAAGACGATGCGCCGCTGGCATCACTACCGCCGCCGTTCGCCCCAGTCACCGGATTGGTGGCCTCTCCAGCCGCAGGGTCCTCGCCGCCGAGAGGAACTCCCGCGGCGATTGCCACTGAGGCTCCTACTGCAGCCTCATCCTCCAGGAAACCGTCGGTGTCTTGGGCACAGAGCATGTTCGAGACGGGCCTCAATCAGAAACTGGGGCCAGAACTAGAGAAGCCGGCCAGCATCCGCACTGGCCTACGATTTATCCCAATCGCCAAGTGAATATTCCTCAACCTTTTATCTGTCTGCTTGATTCGTGTTTCGATTGGCGATTGTTATTGATGGAGTTGTTTTCGCAAAACTGGAGTAAAGAAGATAGGTCACCCTTCGGTGGCCAAGGTTCCATCGGTCGCCGCGGAGGTGTCGGTTGATCCCTCGAAGAAGAGGAAGGGCGACGAGATTGAGGCTCCTGGTGAAGGAACCAAGAGAATAAAAGGCGATGAAGTCGTCACGATCTCGGACGAGCCAGCGGCTGCCCTGAGTGAAGCCCCCATTGTGGTGGATGTAGCTCTGAATGCGTCAGAGGATGCGGGGTCGTAGCAGGCAGGCCCCATGGTTTCGGTTGAGGCGACCGGGCCGCCTTCGGGTGGCGCGGGGGCCGCAGTGGCGACATTCCATCGCTTTGTAGCGAGGGCCGCCACGGTGAGTGCCTCGGTGCCATCGAGCCAATTCCCTGATGCCGCCGGTATGGAGGTCGAACAGCGTCGCGGGCACACTGCGCTCGTGCTTTCGTCGGTGGACGCGATGGAGCTTCACGACATGCTAGGTGCCGCCATCCAGGTATGTCCAGTCCCCGAGGATCTGGCCACTGAATTTCAGTGGTCGGATTCTTACTGTTTCTTCGCCATCTAGTCCCCGAGTGTCTAGTCACTGTATTTCAGCGGCTAGGCACTTAGGAATGTTTTCATCTAGTCCCCGAGTGTCTAGTCGCTGAATTTTATTGGCTGGGCACTTAGGAATTTTTGTTGCTGACATTGTGATTGTTGCATAGGGCTTGCAGCGCGAGTCGGCCGAGCTGCTTCCTACCAAGCACCACGTGGAAAAGGAGCTTTAGGATACGAACGAGAAGCTTCGAGCAACTACGGGTGAGTGTTTGTCTTGTTTAGAGCTTGTCGCGAACTTGTTGTGTTTGTGACCATTTTATTGTGGATGTAGATGATAGTGCGGCCGTAGTGGAGGAGTCTCGCCAGGGCTTTGTTCCGGCTGTGAGTTGGCAGCGGCTCAGTCTTCCTTGAGCGCCGCAGAGAAGCGGATCGCTGAACTGAAGCGTGAGCTCAAGGAGGCGAAGGCGTAAGCGAGCTCGGCAGAAGGACGAGCCAAGGCGGTCGTTACTTCTGCTGCCAAGGAGTGGAAGGTGTCGAACGCACTCGTCTCCGGGTTGCCGAATGACTTCTCGGCTCTTCAAATTTTCATCACGGACCTCTGTCTCCCGCTGACTGGTGAGTTTTCCTTCAACCACTCCCCAAGCGCGCGTACCACATTGTTATTTTAGTGTTTCACTCACTGTTTGCTTGTGTGTTGCAGGCCTGATCACTAATAACGGCGAAGAGGCGCAGTCGTACGACGCGCGGCAATGCGTCACCACCCTGGTCGACTCAGCCGCGCTGTCAGCGACCTGCCTCCAGGCGTATCTTTAGGAGATCTCGCCCACGGAGGTGATCCCTAGCGACCTCGTCGAAGTATGGCGCTATCTAGAGAAAGCCCCGTCGGTCGTGGAGTTCATGACGCGGTCGGCCTTCCGTCGTGGAGCGTCGACTGCGCTGAGCCTTGGGCTCGCGCACTTTCCCGATGATTTCGACCTTGATGACGTCACGAGCGGGTACCCCTCATCGACGGGCTCGGTCGAGATTGCCGAGGTGTTGAAGCTGATGAAGAAAGCCGCGGTATACTCTGACACCGTGTGGGAGATGGGCGACCTTATTCCCTATCAGGAAACAGTCGTCGCCGCCAATGACCCCGAGCCGGCGCACCGCGACTTCAAGGTGGAGCAACCATTTCCTGCGGCGATGGCGGGTGACAGTGCGTATTGCTCAGGTAGGTACATAATGTTGATTGTTCCATACATTCCAGCAGAAGATTTTTTTGGAGCTGCAATCCGAGATGTACTTGAGGTAGTTGAGCATGAAGCCAACAGAACATATACACTAGTCTCCATAGCATAGAATCAGTTATCTAAGTTGAAGAACAGACAAGCTTTGACAGAGAAACTACTCAATAATCTCCTCAACAACTCCTAGGTAAGCCTGGCGTTACATGCAAGGCGATGCGAGGTTCCTAAAAGGAACATTTTTTACACCGAGATTTTGTTTCTTTATCAGTTGTGTTGTACTATGATGATGCTGTTTGAGCTATGGATTTTTTTGGCCTATAATAAATTAATATTTTTATAGTTATAAGTTTTTCTTCCATTGATCCAGAATTCTGTTAGTACTATAGATAATCTAGTACTGGGAAAACGCCCCTAATTTGTGCAGTTTTGTACCAGACCTTGATGGGCCCCCAATCAACAGTGACGGGCCTTTCGTGCCGCCATGTGGTAGCGGGTCGTTTAACTTATACATTCTAAACAGTAAAAGACGAAATAGTAAAATACCAAAACAATAGAAGGACGAAATAGTAAAAGGCCAGAACAGTAGAGGGCCAGAACAATAAAAGGTCAGAACAGTAAAGGGCCAGAACAGTAAAAGGCCTGAACAGTAAAATAAAAGACTACAACGGCACGCTAGTGGGCTTAGACTGTTCTTATGTAGGCCACAAAAGTAACGCGCCCAAAATCTTATGGGCCACAGCGGGCGACAGAAATAGGCCCACTTTAAACAGTGTAGGACTATACAGTAACGGGCCAAAAGCGGGCTGGCCAAAGGGGCTGTTTTCAAATATTACTGGTCAAAACAGTAACCGACCCGATCTCTTACGGGCCGCACATATGGGCCCATTTCAAATAGTGCAGGTTGGAATAGTCACGGGACATAAGCAGTACGGGTTGAGGAGGGAAACACCGATGGGCCCAATACAAATAGTTCTGGACGAAACATTAGTGGGCCATGATACTATTGGTCTCTCTTAATGGGCTGGACCACTTAATAATAATCAAGCCTTGGCTGGGCCTAGCTTCTACCATGGTTTAGTTGATATTTAACGATGCTAACTGGACGTTAACGGCATTTGCCACGTGGCAGTTTGCATGGCATCAGCGTCAACGCAGCTGGCAAACAGATCTACGATAGAACGAGTTTTCTTGGCCGAAGGGTACGATCTACCACGGTCGAAAAAAAACTATGGTAGAATCATTTGTGACAGGGATTCTACCATGATGGTCATCCGTCATAGAAGGCTTTTCAACCACGAAAAATGGACCTTCAACCACGAAAATCGTCCTTTGTAAAAGGACATTTTTCTTGTAGTGCTTGCCGTTGGCGAGGGCCGCATGGTTCTGTCGGCCCGCATCATCGATTTCTTTAGCCAAATGATCCACGCCCTGTGCGGCTGTGCTGTGACCGCGGGGGCAAGACGATCTGGCAGTTGTTGGCTACCGGCAGGGTCACCTGGTCAGGCGTGAGGACCCCGTCGCGGCGCTTGGCCAAATGCAAGCCCCCTGACCTGGTGCCAGATCCTCCCCTTAAGACCCCTACTCCCGCGAGGAGAGCATGGCAATGTCAAGGAGCTCGACGATCCGGTCACACCACCTTCCCTTGCCTAGCTCGATTGGGGAGTGGTCCAGGAGCTTCTACACCAGGCACATGGTGGTGTCCGTGCGTGAGATGCTCGTCGTGGCCGCATGAAGACATGGTTTGGGAGAGCGAGGTGGCACCGTGTTATGGGGACAGGTACTCCCTCGACGGACGGTAGGTGGATCCCCCATCGTCCTCGGTCCACGGTTCCTGCTCGGAGTTGTCGCGCCATGGAGTCGGCTTGGTCTGGGCCTTGCTAACAGAACGGAGTAGTGCATGCTCGGCTCTGGTCTCGACACGGGTCGACATGCGGCGGGGATCGGTGAAGGTCTCGGAAGAGCGCCTCAGTCCCCTAGCTGGCGTGCCACATGTTAGAGATTTGTCCCGTGAAGAAACTAGGGTCCAATGATCGCTTGGTTTGAAAGGGGGATGAACACGTGTTCCCAAGGTACCTAGACTATGGTGGCGACGACGGAGCAAGTATCACGAGAGAGAGGTGACACGGGGGTTTTTAACCCAGGTTCAGGACTTTTGTGAGGAGGTAAAGCCCCTACTCCTGCTTTGATGTATTGCTCGCTTGGCTTCGCGAGGGTACAATGGAGGATGAATGTCTAGGGTTTAGATCACAGGGGATCGATCCTTTCTAAGGTAGGAGGAGAGTTCCTTATAAGGGCGGTGTCGGGCCTCTTCCCTAGCCCTTGGGTAGGAAGGGCATCCATAGTGCCGCTCCTTGAGGTCTCGGTATAGGAGACAACTTTGCGTGGACTCGGTCTAGCTCGTCCGGTTCCGCTCCGTCCCCCTGTAAAGCGTCCTTTGTTTACATCGCTTGTCTTCATCCGACGCCCTATGCTTTTTCCCTTCTATCACCAAAACTATAGTAGAAAGGGTCTTCCAGCACGAGTTCGGTCGTCCTCTCCCTGCAAAACAAGGGGGTGGACCAAGTCTTCTTTACCGAGGCGACCGTCATCACAGAGACGTTGTACTTTCTACTAGAGTTATGGTTCAAACACTGCAGGGCAAAGTTACTGTACTACCCTGGAGGTGAACCATGGTATCCAAGTATCAAAGACGATATGCGAGGATGTCGCAGACTCCCTCCGGAGGTTTACTCCCTCCTGAGGCATGCTGCCTCTTGAGAGCGGGGATACCCTTGGCGTGGGGATCGCTCAACACGGGGACGTGGCACTCCGATTGCCAGATCTCTGACAGCGATGTACCTAGGCCTGATTTTTTGTGTCTGTGGCTAGCTGGCCCTGATGTGAGAAAAGTCCAGAACCATTTCAGAATTCAAATTCAATTTTTTATATATTTTTTGTTTAAATACAAACTAATTCATAACTTTTAAATAAATAAGAATTTGAATAAAAATTTAATATGAAATGTGTTTAGTTTTTAATTGTGAATTCATATGTAAATTCAAATCTTTTCAACACTAATTCAAACTAGTCAAACTATTAACATTTGACCATATTTAATATATTTGATTTAAATATAGTTTTAAATTTATAATTCCAAATAATAAGTGTAATATATGATTTTGAATCATAAAAATGCGAGGATTATGAATATTCTATTTAAAATATCATTTGAGAAATTTAAACTTTCTGGATTATTAAGTACTGTTTAAATGCCATTTCTTAATAATTGCATAACTTTAATTCCGTAACTCCGAATTCAACAAATGATATGTCCAAAATGATCTGCGCGATGAGCCCGTTCTAACTATGCATTCCTTGATATGAATTGAAGCATGCATAATATAAATATGAATGGACCAGCATGGTTTATGCTAGCAAAACATGACTAAAGAAGTAATAAAATTCTTTATTCTTGTAGCCCATACCTCACCCAGCCATGCTATGTTATACCATATAAATTGTGCCTCATTACATCATGGCATACCTGTTTTGCTTGTTGCATATTCTTTATATGATTTTGTAATTTATTTACTTCGGCCCATTTTGTGTTTGGTTTTTATCCAGATAGACGACGAGCAAGGAGAATATCAGGAGCCTCAGGAGTTTTACCTGGATCCCAACTATTCTGCAACTGATACTTCTGCAAGATATTTCCCATTCTTGCACTGCATATAGTACCTATTGCATCTTTCTTATTCTTGCATCATAAAGGCGTTACGAATTAAATTGAATCCCAAGTACTGCATAGCCTTTATGTTTAAACCCCACCGAAGCTTGTCCCCTCAATCCCATGATATAAATATTAACATGAGTTGTTTAAGCCATGCGAGTCGTAGAATTACATGTGTAGGGTTTGTGAGTATCTTGAATAATGAGGTACCTAAACAACTGAATTGAGTAGTAATGGGATAACTAAAGAAAGAGGCACCGGTGGGAAATATTTGAGATCTGGTTTTTATCTGCTCAGTTGTGTCCCATAGGACCTGAGTACTTGATTCCTGTTTGTTGACTATCACACTATCCATATGTGGGACCACGAATCCCCTTAGTCTTAGCTTGAGTCACATTTAATTTCTTGGGACCACAAACTAGTTTGGGGCATTATTACTATATTGTACTTATTCCATGCTACTGCTTTATTTACTAATATTGCTCAATGAGCGTTTACTACTATATTTTTTAGGATTGCAGTATCGAAAAGCCCAGTAATGTAAGGATACGGGTAGGCTACACTAGCGCAAATCAAAAAATTTCTACCGCGTATACCAGGATAACTGTTGTCATAGATCACAGGATTACCACTAGACGCGCAGCTGCGGAATCGATGAAGCGCGTCGAGGCAATGCAGACGTTCCACGTCTCCTCCTTGTCCTCGTCCTACAAGAAGCTTCCCTTGCACGACTCGTCCAAATGCTACAGATGCAGCCCCTCCGAGGTATCCACATGTACAGGATGGAAGCGTCAGACGCCCGACTGCAAGGTCTGTGCGTGCAACACAGGCGTGAGGAGTGGCGGCTGGGAATGATCTGAGGTCTAAGGTCTAACCCTGGTCAGCTTGCCCCACCCTCTCTTATATAGGCGTCCCTAGTGGGCTTCTACATTAGCAGCCCATTAGTACCCTAAGCCTGGTCTAATTCGGATCCAATCCTCATCAGGCTTCTAGCACCTTAAGTGTGTGACACTATAGGTTCATATGCGTATAGACATGACACGAATATACTTATTCTGTCAATAGTTGGTAGCGACCTCTAGCAAGACGTGCCAACTCCTAAACGCATACAAAGATCATATCGGACGAACCATCACAAGGTTTAGTACATGTATTTCCCTTTGCCTCACGATATTTGGTCTAGCTCCAAGCTGACCTCCCTTTCTCGATACCATGATTCGGAATCCCTTTACTAGGTTAACTCTTAACCATATGTAGCCCAGCCATGCATTCTGGATCCAATCACTCGAGGGGCCCAGAGATATATCTCTCAAGTAGAGAGGGGCAAATCCCATCTTGATTGACCATGCCTTGCAGCATGCTGCAGGACAAACCTGAAAGCTACCTTTATAACTTCCCAGTTATGGTGCAGCGTTTGATAGCCCCAAAGTAGGTCGATCCACATCTCAAGTACATGCGACAATCTCAGGTCTAAGCACAAAACGTACACGATGTGTAGAGAGAGAGCTGCAACTAATTGCTAGTCTCAGGTTGGGTCAGTCCAACCCCATGTTCATAACATGTGTCCACGTCATTGGTTTGACATCTCCATGTATATGACTTGAGAAACATAGTCATCAACCACTCGATGTGCTATTTTAATATTCACGTGTGTCCTCACATGAACTCCGACTAGGGACAACTCTTAAATGACCATACAAGTATAGAGTTTCACAAACAATTCACGTAATTGCCAATCAATACAAGTTGCCTGATATGGATATTCAAGGAACATTACAATAACTCATGGATACATATGAAATATCATCATCTCTATGATTGCCTCTAGGGCATATTTCCTTCAGTGTCCCACTTGCACTAGTTTCAATCTAAAATGTATCTAATACCAATTGCTCTTGTGTGCGCTTCATGCGCGGGCTGCGGGAGAGGCTTAGTCAAGGGATCAGCAACATTTGAGTCCGTATGTATTTTTCATATCATGACACTACCATCCTCAACGAACTCTCGAATCTGATGGTAACGCATGCGAATATGTTTGTTCTTCTGGTGCTGTCTAGGTTCCTTGGCCTGTGTAATAGCACCATTGTTATCACAATAAATGTCCAAGGGATTGGACGCGCCCTGAACTACACCGAGAGCGATCAGGAAATTCCTAATCCAAACAGCTTCCTTTACAGCCTCCGAGGCAGCAATATGTTCAGCTTCTGTTGAAGAGGAGGTCACCGTATCTTGCTTGGAACTTTTCTAGCTCATAGCACCACCATTCATTACAAACACATAACCTGATTGCGATTTCGAATCATCTGAGTCGTTAAGGTAACTCGCATCTGCGTAACCCCTAACACTGAGTTCATCCTCACCTCCATAAACTAGAAACACATCCTTAGCCCTTTTCAAGTACTTAAGGATGTTATTTACCGTTGTCCAGTGACCTTCACCTGGATCAGCCTGGTATCTGCTCGTAACACTTAGAGCATAGGAAATATTTGGGGGAGTACATATCATTGCATACATGATGGATCCAATAGCCGAAGCATATGGAACCCTACTCATGCGCTCACGCTCATCAGTAGTCGAAGGACACTGAGTCTTGCTGAGTTTTATGCCATGAGACATGGGCAAGAACCCCTTCTTAGCCTCTTCCATGCTGAACCGTTTCAGCACTTTGTCAATGTATGTACTCTGGCTTAATCCAATTAGACTTTTTGATCTATCTCTATAGATCTTGATTCCCAGAATATATGCCGCTTCTCCCAAGTCCTTCATCGAAAAACTATTTTTCAATGCGGTCTTAACAGATTCGAGCATATGAATGTCATTTCCAGTCAGCAATATGTCATCTACATATAAGATTAGAAATACCAGCGCTCTCCCACTTTCCTTCTTGTAAACACAAGGTTCTTGTTCGTTTTTTATGAAGCCAAACTCCTTTACAACTTCATCAAATCGAATATTCCAACTCCGTGATGCTTGCTTCAGCCCATAAATGGACTTCAGAAGTTTGCATACCTTTCCAGCATTGTTTGGATCAACAAAACCTTTGGGCTACATCATATACACGTCCTCAGTTAGGATTCCATTTAGGAAAGCCGTCTTGACATGCATCTGCCATATTTCATAGTCGAAATGTGCATCAATGGTTAGAATTATCTGTATAGATTTAAGCATCGCTATGGGCGAGAAAGTCTCGTCGTAGTCAACTCCTTGAACTTGCCGAAAACCTTTTGCAACAAGTCGAGCTTTATGGATGTGACCATTTCCATCCATATCAATCTTCTTCTTATAGATCCATTTGCACTCGATGGCTTTAAAACCATCAGGCAGGTCAACCAAGTTCCAAACTTGATTGTCTCCCATGGACTCTATCTCGGATCTCATGGCGATCAGCCATTTCTCAGAGTCTGGGTCCACCATCGCTTCTGCATAGGTCGCAGGCTCATCATTTTCTAACAATAATAATTCCCGCGCTTCGCGGAGCCTCACCGACCTTCGTGGTTGTGGTGCTTCTATTTCCACGGGTTCCTCAACTTGTTCTGCTACAATAGCATCACTCGTAGAAGCATCCCCAACTGGCTCATCTTGAACTTCTTCAAGTCACACCGACCTTCCACTTGTTCCCTTTGTGAGAAACTCTTTCTCTAGGAAAACACCGATACGAGCGACAAACACTTTGCCCTCCTCTCGGTTGTAGAAGTAATACCCTAAGGTTTCCCTCGGATATCCCACGAAAATGCACTTATCCGATTTAGGTGTTAGCTTGTCCGATTGAAGTCGCTTGACAAATGCATCACAACCCCAAATCTTTAGAAAATACAAACTGGGATTCTTTCCAGTCCACATCTCATATGGTGTCTTAACTACGGATTTAGATGGTACCCAATTATGTGTGAAAGCAGCCGTTTCTAGAGCGTAACCCCAAAATGATAATGGTAAATCCGACTGGCTCATCATAGATCGATCCATGTCCAACAAAGTTCGATTATGCCGTTCGGAGACCCCGTTTCTTTGAGGCGTTCCGGGTGGCGTGAGTTGTGGAACAATTCCGCAACTCTTAAGATGATCGCTAAATTCGTGACTCAAATATTCACCTCCACGATCAGATCGCAAGGCCTTTATTTTCTTGCCACGTTGATTCTCTACTTCACTCTAAAACTCTTTGAACCTTTCAAAAGTTTCAGACTTATGCCTCATCAAGTAGACATAACCATATGTACTGAAATCATTAGTGAAAGTAATGAAGTAGTGATATCCTCCTCTGGCTGTCGTGCTCATTGGTCCACACACATAAGTATGTATGAGTTCGAACAAGTCTGTCGCTCTCTCAGGAAAACCCGAAAAAGGTGACTTGGTCATCTTTCCAAGTAAACAAGCCTGACATGTCTCATATGATTCAAAATCAAACGAAGTTAGAAGACCATCACCATGGAGCTTCTTCATGCGCTTTTCACTTATATGCCCCAAACGACAATGCCATAAATAGGTAGGACTCAAATCTTTAGGCTAAAGCCTTTTAGCACTAACATTCTAAACAGATGCATCATCAAGATTTAAAATAAATAACCCATTCACAATGGGAGCATTAGCCATAAACATATCATTCTTAGAGATTACACAACCATTATTTGCACTCGCGAATGAATAACCATCCCTCATCAAACATGAAGTTGATAAAATGTTTCGACCCATACTTGGAATGTAATAACAATTATTCAACTCCATAATAAATCCTGAAGGAAGGTGAAGTTGCATGACGCCGACGAACAATGCAGCAACCCTTGCTTTATTTCCGACGCGAAAATCCACTTCGTCTTTCTGCACTTCTCTAGTCCTTATTAGCCCCTGCATCGAATTGCAAATATGAGCAACCGATCCGGTATCAAATACCCAAGAGTTAACATAGGAATCAGCGAGAAGAATGTCCACAACATTTACAACAAGCGTACCTGAGTGGGAAGTACTCTTACTTCCACTCTTCTTCAAAGAAGCCTGGTACTTGCTGCAGTTTCTCTTCCAGTGGCCATGTTCATGACAAAATAAGCACTTAGTGTCTTCTACAGGTCCAGCCTTTTGCTTGGGTGCAGACTTAGGGATCGTATCCTTAGCCTTTCCCTTCTTCTTCCAAGAAGTACCCTTTTTCTTGAAGCTAGGCTTGTTTTGCACAGCCATCACATGGCTATGCCCTTCACACTTCTTCATGTCACTTTCTGGTGTTTTTAGCATCCCGCAAAACTCATTAAGGCCCTTCTCCACCCCATGCATATGCTAGTTTGAAATGAACTGCCCATAGCTGGATGGAAGAGACGCCAAAATGAAGTCAGTGGCCAACTCTTGGCCTAGTGGAAAACCAAGCTTTTCCAAAGTCTGACTGTAACCAACCATTTTGATCACATGGGGGCCTACAGCTGCTCCCTCTGCCAGCTTGCATTCGACAAAGGACTTGCAACATTGTACCTCTCAGTCCTTGCCTGGTCTTGGAATATGTCCTTAAGCGCAACGATCATATCGTACGCATCCTGATCCTCAAACTTCTTTTGGAGTTCAGGTTCCATGCATGCAAGCATAAGGCAGCTAACCTCAAGATAATCATCACATGCTCTCTTGTAGGCATTCTTTACGGCAGCAGATGCATTATCAGCAGGTTCATCGGGGATTGGGGTATCCAGAACCGTTTCCTTTTTATCAGACCTGAGAACAATTCTTAGGTTCATCGGGGATTGGGGTATCCAGAACCGTATCCAGTCCGAATAGTTTGTTCCATTTAGTTTATCTTTGTCAAGAATCGAACGCAAAGAGAAAGGTGATGTAGTGTTCGGTGCCATTGATCTACAACGGAAAACATGAAAAATACTAAGCCATGTAACCATGAAAGAGTAAAACATATTAAACAATTTAATAGCATATACTCCCACTTAAATCAATATCCCTCTATTGATACTAAGTGATTCAAGATCCACAATTAACAAGTCGACTAATGAGCTTTAGCATCACTTCTAGAAGACAAGGTAAATCGGTAAGCAACACTTGCTAATCATATCACATATGACTCTTGTTGTTGGGTGACATCTCTATGTCAAAACTAGGCGCCCAACCTTTATGCCCCAAGGTCCTTAACTGTTAAGATGACCTTATGCGTGTAGGTATCCGATACAAACCCATCCAGCCAAGGAAAACCGTGGCACCCTAATTTCATAGGCCTGCCAACGATTGTACAGGGCATAGGATGGTGCAAGGTTTGGTTGGGAGGGCATGGTTTAACTTAAAATTTGTGAGGGTTCATTCTTCTTCTATCATCTGAGCATGCATAGTAGTAAAACGCATAAGAATAACATTCACATAGATGTGACACAGTATGGCCCATTTTCTTATGGTGATCTCCATCGCCATAGAACTTGTCCACCATGATGATCTCCATCTTCATGTTCCAGGTGAGCCATCCTCCAAGTGATGTGTCCTCCAAGAACTAATACAAGCTATTACTCATAAGAGCTAGTAATCAAAATTACATAGTATTGGGAACATCACAAATTGGCACGCATGCCATTACAATAAATGACAACACATATGGCTCCAGCCGTGTTGCCCTACTCACGACACGCAGGTCATGCAAAATTTCATACATGCATCACATACATATATGGGCCATACTGATCACATACATCCTGCAAAAACAAGTTATGCATAGAATCGCATTCTACCGGATCATGTGACATCGCTGCACCTAGTTATCTTAACGAGATACAAAAGGGGATACGATTAAGGGGGGTCTAGGGGGTCTCCCCCTGCGGGGTTCGAAGGAGCAGCGCCCCTCGCGGTATCTTCACAATTTTCTTTAAGGATTTTGATCGGCAAATCAAATTTACCATAAACCGACTCCTTTCCCGATTCAATCAAACTCCTTTGATCACGGTACATCGATTTTAGATCTAGGTTCCGATTCGATCAATCATATTGATCTTCGCGTGATTCAACAAGGTTTATGTGTCACTGTCTACCCCGATGGCGGAAGCCGACCGGTAGGGGTAAGTCGTTCGACAACCTCAGATCACGATCACAGAAAGCAAGATCATAGATCAATCCTAAACCACCGCCATATAAACGATCACATCATTCATATCAATCTGCATATCACCATATGCAAACATCCCGAACTTATAACTGAACAGCATCGGCTCTGATACCACTTTAAGGATACGGGTAGGCTACACTAGTGCAAATCAAAAAAATTCTACCGCGTATACCAGGATAACTGTTGTCATAGATCACGGGATTACCACTAGACGCGCAGCTACGGAATCGATGAAGCGCGTCGAGGCAGTGCAGACGTTCCACGTCTCCTCCTTTTCCTCGTCCTACGAGAAGCTTCCCTTGCACGGCTCATCCAGACGCTACAGATGCAGCGCCTCCGAGGTATCCACACGTACAGGGTGGAAGCGTCAGACGCCGGACTGCTAGGTCCGTGCGTGCAACACAGGCGTGAGGAGTGGCGGCTGGGAATGATCTGAGGTCTAAGGTCTAACCCTGGTCAGCTCGCCCCACCCTCTCTTATATAGGCGTCCCTAGTGGGCTTCTACATTAGCAGCCCATTAGTACCATAAGCCTGGTCTAATTCGGATCCAATCCTCATTAGGCTTCTAGCCCCTTAATTGTGTGACACTATAGGTTCATATGCGTATAGACATGACACGAATACACTTATTTTGTCAATAGTTGGTAGCGGCCTCTAGCAAGACGTGCCAGCTTCTAAACACATACAAAGATTATATCGGACGAACCATCACAAGGTTTAGTACATGTATTTCCCTTTGCCTCACGATATTTGGTCTAGCTCCAAGCTGACCTCCCTTTCTCGATACCGTGATTCGGAATCCCTTTACTAGGTTAACTCTTAACCATATGTAGCACGACCATGCATTTCTAGATCCGATCACTGAGGGGCCTAGAGATATCTCTCTCAAGTAGAGAGGGGCAAATCCCATCTTGATTGACCATGCCTTGCAGCATGCTTCAGGACAAACCCGAAAGCTACCTTTATAACTACCCAGTTACGGTGCAGCGTTTGATCGCCCCAAATTAGGTCGATCCACATCTCAAGTACATGCGACAATCTCAGGTCTAAGGACAAAACATACACGATGTGTAGAGAGGGAGCTGCAACTAATTGCTAGTCTCTGGTTGGGTCAGTCCAACCCCATGTTCATAACATGTGTCCACGTCATTGGTTTGACATCTCCATGTCTATGACTTGCGAAACATAGTCATCAACCAATAGATGTGCTAGTCTAATATTCACGTGTGTCCTCACATGAACTCTGACTAGGGACAACTCTTAAATAACCATACAAGTATAGAGTTTCACAAACAATTCCCGTAATTGCCAATCAATACAAGTTGCCTGATATGGATATTCAAGTAACATTACAATAACTCATGGATACATATGAAATATCATCATCTCTATGATTGCCTCAAGGGCATATTTCCTCCAAGTAACACTTTTGGGTCCCAGTCGTTTGCAACCATTCTTGCAAACCCCTTGGTCCGTCTCGGAGCCAGGCCGACTTTGTAGCGGGTAGCTTAGTGGGGTGGCCCTGTGAAATCAATTGTGAATCTTGTGAATGCTTTGTCGTGATGCCTCATTGGGTTTTCATTTGGTTTTTTTCGAGGTTGATCGTGTGTGTGTTGCTATTTATGCATCCATGCAGGGTAAATCTTTCTGAAAGCCGTGTTCGCGGTTATGGACAACTTGGAGCATAGTTTCTCTATCATAGACAACTATAACTAAAGTACATCTTTTAATTTGACTAAAACTTGACTAGTAAATAGTGCAATATTCATGGAATGATTAATAAAATTGCCAATGAATGGGTTGTTCTTCCGCCTTCTCGTTCGAGGAACGGGAAGGAGGGCGAGCGGTGTTTATTTATGTTGATATATAATTGTTGGGTTATGCAATATTATTTATTTAATGAACGTCCATCTATTATTGGTTAAGCAGATGTTGTAGTGTGTCTCTATAAAACTGCTTTATTTTCGCAGTAATTGCGTCACCCTCAGGTGGTTCCCTTTAGATGTATAAATACTTACTGAGCCCCCTTCAAAGTGGATAGGGTGGTTGGTACGTATGACTGTCGCTACGCCGCTCGCACTTGATATGATGTTCTTGCAATGTGGATAGGGTGGTTGGTCGGTACCATGCCCTATTCCGCTCGTACGGGACCTACACGTGGGTGGCCCTTGGGCCTTGTTGGTAGGACACCTTATGCACTTTGGGTTCATTATGGCTTGTTTCTTAGAGCATAGTATCCGAGGTATTACATTCGCGAGGGTACAGTGGAGGATGAAATCTAGGATTTCAGATCTCAGGGATCGGCCTGTTCTAAGGTAGGAGATGGACTCCTTATATAGGACGGTCATGTGCCTTTTTTCTTAGGCAGGAAGGGTCACCACATTCCCGCTCAGGGGACCCTGGTTCTCCTTTTCTTCATGGGGCCGCCGGCCAGCTATAGCGCCGGTGTGGTGGACGGTCGTCCCTCTGCTTTGTGGCATCAGAGAAACAAGCCATAGGGACGGTCGTCCCTCTCCTTGCATCAATGTGGCAATGTCAGGTGCTGCCTCTGCCCTGCATCGCCCCTCCCACCTTTGCACAGAGGGGAGAGCAGGCATCATCTCGCTTTCCCGAGGAAGACCAGTCGTCGCTTGGACTGACCGTTGGTCCATCGTCTTGTGGGTTGTTGTCATAATCCCGGGATTAGGGCGAGACAAATCCCAAACCTCTGTCTGATATAATCCTAACCTAACTCTCGAAAGCATACAGACAACAGTGACCCTATGACACAAAATTATTACAGCGAGCTCATAACTGAGCAGAGAACCAAATATTACAAGCAGAGGTCACTGACCACAAACATCAAATAACGGAAGGCAAATTATTCTATTAAGTATAGCAAACTTAAAAAATGGCCTAATATAAGAGGCCTAAAGCATAACGATGACGTCCAATCCATAGATCCCATACTGACCGTTGGTCCATCGTCTTGTGGGTTGTTGTCATAATCCCGGGATTAGGGCGAGACAAATCCCAAACCTCTGTCTGATATAATCCTAACCTAACTCTTGAAAGCATACAGACAACAGTGACCCTATGACACAAAATTATTACAGCGAGCTCATAACTGAGCAGAGAACCAAATATTACAAGCAGAGGTCACTGACCACAAACATCAAATAACGGAAGGGAAATTATTCTATTAAGTATAGCAAACTTAAAAAATGGCCTAATATAAGAGGCCTGAAGCATAACTATGACGTCCAATCCATAGATCCCATACTGCCAACTGGGAACTCCAAACTACTCGTCAATGCCGATGCCGTGAAGAATTCATCTTCTATGGTAACACTTACTCTGCTGCAAAAGTGACAATGAAGCAAGGGTGAGTACAGGGTGTACTCCACAAGACTTATAGCTGGTGGAGTTTTTTTGCATAAACCCATCTTTGTTTTGTAAAACAAGAGGGAGAAGAAAGTCGACTAATCAGAATATTTTAAAAGGGGATAATAGAGCGGTAACTCTAGCTTTGATCATATTTTGATATCCATCGAATCATCATTAGCTGAACCTATCTAGGATCACCCCCTAGATCCCTGAGGAAGCATCCTTAAGCACACGTAATTTAACTTGCCAAGTTTTACGATTAGGTTCAAGTTCTCTATGATCTTCACCTCCATTCCCAAGTTCGTCCATAACCGCGGACGTGGGTTTTTGAAAATATTAATAACCGTGCATGGGTGTACAACTTTACCCAGACGTAATAACCTTCTATTAATGCCACTAGTAATACCCTCTTCCTTGGAAGGCCGACAGAGGGTGGTTAGACACGACCTTTACCTTGCTTTCGCCGAGACCATGAGTCACGCACTAGGGAGATGCCGCTATAACGGGTCGAGTCCCGAAGCCGGTCCCTAATGATATGCGCAGGGTTCAAGATTACGGATGTCGGGCATCTCTTGTTCCCGGCCACGCTTAACTATCTGTTATGAATGCACCTCCTTCACCTCCATTCAAGAACAACCAAGATGCGTATATCAAATGGAAAGCCCGAACTATGTGACTCATGGAATCTACTCGGCAAGTTATTTGGTCGACGGGTTTCCAGGCCCCCGTGTGGCTGTACACTCGTCTTGGTTCAAGAGGCAAGAACATCGGGTCCTAAGGGTGGCAAGTATGGGACTGCAAAAACCACAACCCACGTGGCCTCCCATACAAGCTCTAGCAACGCTTCACAAGACAAACCCTTGTTATGCTAGGAGTAGTGGATTAGGGAATATATGCTAAACAGGAATATGAATCAGATAAGATTACTCTATCTATTTGATAAAAGACTTTAGAATCGCATGCACATGGCAACAATTGAAATAATTGAAAACATAGGATTATATCATGTGTGGGGCTTCGCTTTCCTTTGCCAGTTGATATCCAGAAAGTAGAGTTCCGGACACCTAGTACTTGACTTGATTACAGTTGGTCAAGTATTGGTCTTCGAGCTTCGACGGTGTTGATCTCAGTCTTCGATCTTGATTTCGATATCGTATTCTACCGGAGAATAACCAAACACCAGAAAGAAGGGGAAACAATCAACACATGGCATCAATGCAATTCTCAAACAAGGATGATTATATGACAAGTTAGATTGCATTGAAATAAACCCCTAAGGCATGCTTGACAACTTAATCGGGGTCCCGAGGTGTATAAACACTAATTCAGGAAAACCTCGGAGGCATATGCACTACTAGAGAAAAGGCTATAGGAGACATGTTTATAGGAGGCACATTTAGACCATATGTGCCTACTATAAAATAGGCGAGGCACACTCCTTCTCCATGCGCCTCTAGTATAAAAATAGGCGAGGCGCATATGATAAAAATGCGCCTCCTATAATCCCTGTACGGGCGAAATCAAGCAGCCCCAGATTATGCGAGGCGCATTATAGCATATGCGCCTCCTATATATCGGATAGGCGAGGCGAATATGGGAAGAATGCGCCTCGCATAATCTGTGTGGGCCCGTGTGTTGGTAGGTGCTCTAATATGCGAGGCACATATGGTCATATGCGCCTCCTATATTTGATAATATGCGAGGCGCATATGGTCATATATGCCTCAAGTAACTCATGCGGGCCCGGGTGAAGGTAGGTGGCCGCATAGGCGAGGCGCATATTGCTATATGCGCCTCCTATAGTTTGAATTATAGGAGGCACATATTGTGCAATATGCGCCTCCTATAACCTGGCACCACTTTTTCCAGCTTTTTGCACATGGAGCCAACTACCACCCCACTCACTTGTCTCACTTCTTCCTCCTCCACCAAGACAAATTTGGTCGCACCCCTCCTCCTCCCCACCTCATTTCCCCCATTGATTCACCATAGAAGCTCGCTCAACCTCCATTGGTTGACACTCATATGTAAGTGAAGTCTCTTGCTCCTCTAGAGTGCGCCTCAAGTAACTCATGCAAGCCCAGGTGGAGGTAGGTGGCCGCATAGGCGAGGCTCATATGGTCATATGTGCCTCCTATAGTTCGAAGTATAGGAGGCACATATAGCGCAATATGTGACTCCTATAGTTTGAAGTATATGAGGCACATATGGAGCAATATGCGCCTTCTATAACCTGGCCAGATTCAAATTCAAAACAGCCACTACCACACCTATATAACACCTACCACCTCTCCCTCTTCTACACTTGTCCTTCTCCTCCTTGTCCTCCACCTCTCCTCCTTCTCCTCGTCCATCTCTCCTTCTCCTCCATCTCTCCTTCTTCTCCCCTTCTCCTCCTCCTTCTCCACTCTCCTACTCCTCCACTCTCCTCCTCCTCCTCCTCCTCTTCCTTCGGCGACCTTCTCCTCCTTCGGCAACCACTCTGGCCATGGCCTCCACAACCACACCGACCATCTCCTCCTCCACCTCCGGTGGCCTCATCCTCCTCCACCACATCCGGTGATCCCCATGGACATGGCCTCCCGCACATGCTTCCGGTGGTAGGTTGTGGCCACGAGCATCGTCTACCACGAGCTCCGACGAAATTCTAGCCAGATCTAGATCTAGATCTGGCCGCCTTTTTTTTGAAATTCAAAAAAAATATACGAGGCGCATTCGAATCAATATGTGCCTCGTATATGCACAATATAGGAGGCGCATATGCAAAGTATAGGAGGCGCATATCAATATGCGCCTCGTATATGCAGAATATAGGAGGCGCATATCGATATGCGCCTCGCATATGTGAAGTATAGGAGGCGCATATGATATGCGCCTCGCATAAAAAATAGGCGAGGCTCAAAGTTAGAGGCGCATACGATATGCGCCTCGCATATGCTTTTAGGTGCGCCTCGCATAAGGTTTTCTCTAGTAGTGATGGGAGGGGTTATTTAGTTCTTCTAATTAACATTGTTATGGAAGTTGATTAATAATGCATGATTATAGTTTAATTAGGTAGAACTCATTTTTCTGAACATTTTGGTATATTATTTGTATTTTCTGATTTAAAATCAATTAGTTATGAA
This sequence comes from Avena atlantica, assembly GCA_910589765.1. Classification (NCBI taxonomy): domain Eukaryota; kingdom Viridiplantae; phylum Streptophyta; class Magnoliopsida; order Poales; family Poaceae; genus Avena; species Avena atlantica. Next base: position 9,093,712 of record OU342736.1, on the reverse strand, counting down.
TTTGTCCATTTTTAATTCAATTTAAATCATTTTTGGAATAATATAAAATAATATACATTTTGGAAATACTTATACATTTTATTTAATCAGAAAACATTTCTGAAAATGTTTATGTTACTGACAGGGTGGACCCACCTATCAGGTATTTGTTAATTACAAAAATAAATTACAAAAACATTTAAAATAAATAAAAAGGGAAATATTGCACCATGCTGACGTTAGCAATGGAGATGCCTCGGGCGATGATCGAATCCGGCTCTAGGGGCGATGCGGGGCTGCGGGGATGGGCGCGCTAGAAAGAGGAGAGCAAGGGGAGCCAGAAAGTGGCGGCGAAGTGACCAAATGGTCACTAGAGCATCGTCCCCGACGAGCTCTTGCAGCGGCAGACAGCGGCGATCATCGGCAGTGCAATAGAAAGCAATAGGGAGATGGAGGAGGGGTGCCTGAGCACCAGTGGCTCACCAGAAAGCCTATGGAGTGGCCGGTGAGGCCAGGGGAGGTCGACAGCGATGACACGATCGCCGGCGAGCTGCGGCAGAGGTGGAGAAGAGGTGGATGGCGTCATTGATTCCGGGTGAGACGCGTTGATTCCTTTGGCACGGCGAACGAGGAAGACGAGGCGGTACTGACGGTGCCCTCGGAACGACGCGGGTTGACCGGAGATGGTGGGGAGGAAGATGACCTGGGAGCTAGGGTTTCGGCAAGAAATTAGATTCTGCGAGGGAGGGCGAGAGAGGATGATACTAGTATGGGGAGAGAGAGCTAGACACGGCGGTTCTTATCCTCATCCTCGCTGGCGATGGAGCACATCGCAACACCAGCGAGGATCGACGGCAGTGGCGAGGGCACGCAACAGATTCTCTGCGCGAGGAAGAAGACAAGCGAACTGGTACGCGGGCTTGGGATGAGCTGGGCTGCACATGGGCTTGCCACGGGCGCGCGAGCGACAAGGAGAGGGAGAGAAGAGTTGGACTGCGACCCAGTTAGTGTTAGGGGTAGATTTTATTTCTGAAAGCATTTTCTATTTTTGTTTTCCATTTCCTCTTTGTATTTTTCATTTTGTAAACTGTTTTGTATGGTTTTCAAAATACCATAAATTTTGTATCTATTTAAAATGAGGGGCCCTTGTAATCCATTTGGGCTCCATAGGTTTTGGGGTTTTCAAATTATTTCAAAACCATTTGAAAGGTTTCAAAGAGAGAGAGGAAATTAGGGTTTTGCTTTAATTTTTTTCTTTGTTTCATTTTTAGAATATGATGCTCATGATATGCACATACAAACCCTAATTAACATTTAATAAAACTAGGGTTGTTACAATTCTACCCCCCTTAAAATAATCTCGTCCCGAGATTCCTAGGTAGGAAGATAGATGTAATAGGGTTACACTAAAATTCGACAATCTTCTCGAAGAGGTTGATCCATGCCACCATGACGAATTGATGAAGCGCTTCATAATCTTCGAGGTGGCTACTCACACTAAGGAAGAGAGGGAATGACACGGAACCACAAACTGAGTATCTCATGGTTAACTCATGAATAGATGTTTCACAAACATCTCTAAAGCTAACAAACATGAAACACGTCAAGTTAACGGAGGAAACAAAAGGAGAAGGTTTCAAGGTGACAGATAATTGGTCTTCATAAGGATTGAGACCAAGGAAATTACATAAGAGTTTTGACTTCTGAGGGAAGGAGACTTCCAACAAATGGGGAAAGGAACACAAACTTCGAGAGGTAAACCTCTACTAAACAACTTAAGTAGAGTTGTACAGGTGGAAGAGATAGGTACCAACAAAACCAAGTTGTTGAACTAATTTTGACACAGAAGGGTCATTCTTTCATTCAACAAAAGGCTAAGAAAGAAAGGTGTTTTGGTGCAGAGGACTCGCAAGAGTCACAAGGAACATGTAACAAGAGAAACTATTGATTACCAAAATCATGGCCGCTCTTCGAACATGTTTTAAGAAAGCGAGAAGGAAACTCTTTATTCATCCTGAACTATCAAAATACCTGCCAATGATTTTGATATCACTTTACACCACTAGATGAATAGTTGAGAAGATTCCTGATGACACGAGAAGAAAGAAACTTCATTCTCAGACTCCAAGTACATGGCATAACATGATGCTTGCCAATGTAAAATGGTATGGAGGATCGACCGAGAGACATTTAGCAACTCTACTTTAAATGTGCTCCTCGATGTTTGAAATACCAATATTAGGCTATGACAGGTCTGTAATCAATCATCAAGCAAAGGTCAGACTTCGGTTACAAAGGAAACCATAAGCACAACTCCTGTAATAAATTATAGAAGAAGCCTCATGAAGACTGGTTGTTATTGCTGATACAAGATAATGTGACAATAGGTGATATCATGCATTTGCGGAAAATCTTGTGATATGAATGTATGCGATGCTCCAGAATGAAACAAGACTGTTGCTAGAATTGAATTGACATGGAGCGTACCTAGAATGACGCATGGATCTTCCTGAGCTTCCTCAACAGTGACATGGGTCAGACAACCACGTCCAGCACCTTGAGCTTTATCATTCTTCTTTGCCTGCTGATCATTGCGACCGACAACCCGTTGAGAACACTCCCTTGAGTAGTGAACAGGCTGACCACAAGAGTAGCAGGTAACTCCGATGTGTGAACCAGCAGGAGGACAGTAGTTTGATCCACCAGTATTTGACTCTGTCTGACGAGGAGCATTGCCAGAAGACTTGGGTGCATAAGGAGCACGAGGCACATCACTGTATAGTAACAAAGACACGGCGCTTCTTGTTACTAGAGGAAGAAGCACGAGAATTTCCTTCTTCACGCTTCTGAGAAACTTCCATATCCTTCCTTCCATGCTCCATAATGAGAGCCTAATTATGCAGTTCCTGGAAAGACTGGAACTTAAAGGGCATCAACTCAGAGCGAACTGCACGGTTAAGTCCCTTACGGAACATCTCTTGCTTATCTTCATCATTGGTGACATCCCTGGTTGCATAACGAGCCAGGCGAGTAAACTCACGCACATATGTTTCAATATCCCTGCGCCCCTAAGTCAGATCCAGAAACTCCCTCCTTTTGAGATCCATGATGGGCTTAAAAATATAAGAGGCACGGAATGCTGCACCAAAGTCTTCCAAAGTAACAACATGTCCCTGAGCTTGCAGATTCAGAAAACCTTCCCAGCAAACACCAGCCTCACCTTCCAGTTGATAGGTGGCGAAGTTAACACGATCAGCTGGACGGACATGAAGAGCACTGAACTTGCACTCTATGGTGCGAAGCCAATCATCAGCATCAAGGGGCTCCTTGGGGTGGGTGAAAATTGGAGGAAAAGAGCGGATGAAATGTCCAAGTGTGACACAGTCATCAGGACGACGTTCAGTGTTCTGCACCACACGCTCCAGAAGGCGTTCATTCCTCAGACAGTTGGTCTCAATGTTGTTGAGAACCTCGGCATTGTGGGACATGGCGGCAATTCCTGATCAACATTGTTGTTTCCTCGACGGCCAACAGAACCACGAGTACCAGACGATATCCTGAGGAGAAAACCGAAACCATGAGAATGGATTCACCAAAAAGGACATCAAAAGAAGACAGAAACCATATCAAAAGATCATGGTAGAGATGGACATGTGGTTGAAGATTATATCAATGCATTAAGTATGGCAGTAGAACAAGCATACGAAACATATACGCTACCAACTTAGATACAAACCATAACAATGGAATGCAAGCATGATATGGTACCAACAAGTCACAAAAGATTAGAGAGCGGGATTAAAGGCATCGTCAGCAAAGTTGAAAAACAATGCTTCGGTTGCACGGATTTATTTTGGAAACTCTGAGCCTTGCAACCAAATACCCTAGTACGGAGTACTAGGAAAAACAACCCAAACCCGTATATCCTAGAAGTTTGAAATTATAGACGAGAATTGAAAACCTTGCAATGCAAAAGAGGTAAGATAACTCAGTGATAGAACAACCTTGGACAAGGAGTAAAAAGAGTCCTATTCATAGTTTTGCAAATAATTTTAGCTTTCAAATAGTTTTCTCAAACTCTAGAGTCAAGATCGACTAGCTAGAAGGGTTTCCTACAGGCAGTCCTGCTCTGATACCAAAATCGGTCACGACCCGGGATCAGGGCTAGACAAATACCAGAATCTCAACCGATATAAGCCTAACCTAAATTCCGAAGCACACAGGGAGAGATCAGTAACATTGCAGTGTCATGGTATTGCCGACGAGTATGCCATGAAGGGGTCCTCACAGTGCGTGTTTAGAGATGTGGGGGAAGGCAGACGGTTGACGAGTACGAGGTAACACAGCTTACCCAGGTTCAGATCCCACAACGGTGGCGGAATCCTACTCCTCCTATAAATCACTATAATGGCAATACGACGAGTTATAGGGATTGGTTCGCTGTGCGAGGTGCATCGTAGTCGACACTAGATTGTCTGAGATTGTGTCCTAAAGGCTCCCATAGGCCCGACTTATATAGTCATTAGGTCCTAGGGTTACAGGTAAAGTCCATACCAGACAGGTTACAAAGTCCTACACTGCCGACAACTAGTCTAGCGTGTCTTGTACTCCAAGGCTCCGGGTACATCGGTGACTCCTCCGTTGCCTTCCTTTATCCGGCATGGGCCTCCCTTCTGGATCCATCTAACTGGGCCGCCCAGCAGGCCATGGGCCATGCTACCAACTGTGGGACACTCGGGTTATCCGGATAGAGGACATGCTATGAGGATACCCATATAGCATATCCCCAACAGTAGCCCCCGGAGAACTCCGAGATCTTGCGTCGTCTTGCCTCTTCCCGTCGAATGCTCCATCTAGATGGATGTCGGCAAATCGTCAAGCAATATCTTGTATTCCTCCCAAAGAACCCTGCAAGGTATTCTCCGTCTTCAACTTGTAAGTCAAAGAATTGCTGAATCTTCCATCGTACTCTTCCGTAGCCGGATTGGATCCGTCCATGCCGGAATCTTCCGATGTGATGGTTCATCTGCCAGTGACAGCTAAGGAGACATAGACGTAAGTCCGCAACACCTCGTAACTCACACATGCAGAGAACACAATCATGTCCGTTTTTCCCACGCGAGCAATACGAACCATTGGCGGCGATGGTTGGCAACGTGGCGAAATTTTCACGCACGCTTCCGCGCACGTCGTCCACACATCAACCATTCGATCGCCTTGCACGAATCTTAATGCCAAAGGTTATAAATTGTAACAGCGGTGGAAATTTTATTTTACACCTCATTCTCCTCTGCATCGTCTTCATCGTCCAGCGAGCGCCTCCTCGAGCTCTCCGCGCCATTGCGAAAAACCCTAGCTTTTCAACATTTCTCATTAACCACCCAAACCTCTCCAATGGCCAGCAGCAGTTCCACCCCTTCCATGGCGGCGTCAGGGGAGGCCGCGGCAAAGTCGGCGAGCACCATCATCGTTCCCCCAGAGGGCCTGGTTATCCTCAAATCCACGATGGTCGAAACCACCAGCGGCGACCATAACTCAGCGGCGCTGGAGCAGCTAGAGGAGGAATACGACACCCACAAGGGCGACTGGCGCGGTTCGGATATTACGGACCGCGACATCAAGGAGTTAATCATCGAGGTCTACCTTCCTGCGACGGAGGGGCTCGTCTGGCGGGCGGCGCCGGCCGACGAGGTCATTCCTTCTCCCCAGGCCGGAGAAAAGGTAAACCTCAAACCCCAATTGGTACGCGGCGTCTCTCTGCCCATCTCCAATTTCTTCCTAGCCGTCCTCAACCATTACCGAGTACAGCCTCAGAACCTCTCCCCCAATAGCATCCTCGCACTGAGAAACTACGCGGCACTTTGCGAGGGTTACTTAGGGATTATGCCTAGGCTAGATCTCTTTATATACTTTTTCACCGTCAAGCGGGAAGCTGGAGCCGGCAAGGACGAGCTTAGGAACTATGGCACCATTAGTTTTAAGATCCGACCTGGCCGGCGCTTCCCCGACATCGTCAGCGATGAGTCCTGGAAGAACTGGCAACGTATGTACTTCTACGGCCCAGACATTCCTCTGGCTGGCCGAGAAGTGACGTACCCGGACTTCGTCGATGGAGCTGCCGCCGAAGCCTCGACATAGAGATCCCATGCCTCCCTTCCTCTGACATCGATGCTTCCCGCGCTATAAGGCGGATAGAGTGGTTCGTAGAGACTGGTTTGACCGGATTGGACCTAGCCATGTGCTGGTTCGTTAGGCGGATCCAGCCTCTGCATCACCTCTCGAAGTTGATGCACGAGTATACCAACGAGAGGAAGGATACCCTCCGCATCTCCGAGGACAACTTCTCGAGCAACTCCGTCAAGCTCCGCATCAAGCACATCGTCAAGGTGAAGGACAAGAAGCGTGGCTTCACCATCACCTACGACATGTTTGTAGAGAGCAAGTGCCCAAAGGTACTTGTTTATATTCCGTGTATGACATATACTCCAGTTCTTCTGACTAGCCATTAACATCTCATCTAACATAGTGTGTTTTCACTTAACAGCTTAGCGATCTAGAGGAGGATAGCATGGCTGTCCAAATCTATGATCCAAAGATGAAGGAAGTCACAGTCGTCTCCGACGATGATGTCTCGTTGGAGCGAAAGCGTAAGAGATCCACCTCTGACGCAGACGACAGAGGCAAGAAGAAAATGACGGAGGGTGGAGCCTCCAAGAAGTCCACTGGCGCCCTAGAGGCGGAGAAAAGAAAGATTACCAGGATCCCCTTTGCCAAAGCAAGCCCTGTTGTGTAAGCTTATTTCTCTCCGACATTGTCCATCATTTGTCTTGTTCCCGTACTTATACTTTTTGCACGTTTCAGGAAGAAGGCCACCACCAGTTTGAAGAAGACATCCAAAACTTTGGGCGATTCTAGAAATATATAGGATATTTTGCACCGTGACGTCCACCACGCATCTCCCGCCATCGCCCATGGTACTTCCAGTGTCCACCCTGCGCCAGTTCCGACAAGCTGTCAGGCCAAAGATGCATCTGGCCCTTCGGCTATGGAAGTGGACTCAGGTGCCTCCATGGAGCAAGCTGTTGTCAGCGAACAGACAACACAGGAGAGTGCCGCAAACCAGATGGATGAAGCTCCGGCTAAGGATGCCATCGGTAGCGGTAAGGCGGTGATGGAAGGTGGTACTTCTGCTAAAGGCGGCACCTCCGCACCCAAGACAGCCATAGAATTCCCGAAGATAGTCTACCCGGCACTTACGCCGAGTAGCTCTGCTTTGGCTCCTGGTGCAACGCTAACATCTCAGACATGCGGTCTTGAGGAGCTTCTACGACAAGCAGACATCCTGCGAGGAAGCAGCCTTTCCTTCGGCAAGTTGCTTGCCAAGAGCGCTACAAACCTCAAGATCATCGCACTTGTAAGTTTTATCTGCCTTGTGCATTTCATATGAGTATCCCACTATAGCCTCCGAGGATTTAGACGGAAAACCATAGGATTTTGCATCTCAATTCTCTAAGAGTGACTAAGATATAAAACTTCTCACTGTAGCCCCCAAGCATATAGTTTGAATAAATTATTCCGACTAGAAGCTTTAAGAGTAGCATACGCAGTGTTTGTAAATTTCAATAATGTAGCCCCCAAGCTTCTAGTTGTAGCTGAATTAGTTTCGACTAGATGCTTAAAAAAAGTCTAAGCATATGACTGAGTTGAAACTTTATACTGTAGCCCCCAAGCTTCTAGTTGAAAACTGAACCAGTTCCGACTAGATGCTTAAAGAAAGACCAAGCATATTGCTAAGTTAAAAACTCTCACTGTAGCCCCCAAGCTTCTAGGTGGATATTTATCCGACTAGATGCTCCAAGTAGACTAAACAGCGTTAAACCTTTCCTTTCCACAGAATGAAAATGCTCGGAGGGGCATGGCCAACAAGAAGTACCAGAAGATGCGCGCGGACTTGGAAGTTGAAAATGGTAAAACTGCCTTCTTGAAGGAACAAATCATCAAGAGCAAGCGTCTGTTTTTCCTTTCTTTTTCGTATTCCGACTTGGTCTTTGTACCAATCATTCTCCGAGTACTCATTGTGTATTGTTCTTTCTCTGACTTGCAAAAACCATTGCCAAACTAAGGATATTGTTGAGCAATCCAAGCATATTGAGCAGCTGGACAGCGAAAACAAGATCCTTAAGCAGGAGAGGAAGGATATGCTGAAGATGCATGAAGACTCCATGAAAGTCCTACAGGATTCCGCCAACGAGGAGATGAACCGCTTGAAGGAGGAAATCGCGATCCTGAAAGATCAGAAGAAAGTTGTCGATGAGCAAAATCAGCGCCATCTTGAAGCATACAGGATCCTCCGACAAGAACAGGACTCCATGGCGGAAACTCTATAGTAGGCTGAACTTAGCATCTTCAGTAGTGATTCTCCGGATTGTACTTCTGTAAGCTAGATACTCTGAACTTTTTGTGTTATTGAACTCATGCGTTCCCTTGTCGGAAATTTGCAGCTCCTATTGGTTTGACCCAGTCGCCTCCTCCACCAAAATAATGCATGGTCCTTGCCGGCAACTTTATCAATACTACCATTACGCAAGCTAAGGAGATAGCCAAGCACCTCTAGATTAACATCAAGGCGGTGGGTTCCGTGGCGAAGTTCTTGGAGACCTTGCGCCAAGCCCCCGAGCGTATTGTAAGCTAGAAAGCTTCATGTAGCCGGGCTGGCTCGAGGATGGCGCTGTCAATGGTCAATTCACACTACGAAACTGCCGACCTCGACATGGTGACCTCTGGCATCCCCGACGTGGACGACGATGGCCAAAATATTGATCATGAAGCCATCTTCATGTCACTCGCGGGTTTTGACACCAGAGTCGCCGAGTTGGTCGACCAGAATGTCTTTGTGCCCATGAAAACCATTGATGGTGGCAGCCAAAGCTCCTCCGAGCCCCTCAACACTGCCTACTTCGTGGAAGATGACTCTCCTGCTGTTGATGATGCTACGTCCAAGTCGCCTGCGCCAGAGGAATGAAAAAACAATAATTAATATTTGTTTCCTCTATAATTGTTATGCGGAAAAAACAATGCATTAACTTAAGGCGGAAAACAATGGTTGTTATGTCCTGCTACTAAAGAACTAGCTCCATCATGTATATATTTTTTAAGCAAGTGCTGGCTTATCCATTACTCTAGTATTTATGCTTGAATTTTCATGAGTCGAAAGACTCGTTGTCGGAACTATGCGCTCAGGCGATGATGCCCAATGGCACCGTCAAAAAGCTAAGCACAAAATCGCCGACGACGAGTGCCGAAAGTCACTACTCCAGAATCCACATAAAAACAACAAAGAATGTGTAGACCAGAAAACTTAAGCTAACGCCCGTAGGCGGAATTTTTACAAGTGCAATTGCAAAGATTGTGCATAAAGGTTTTATACGATCCAAAAATGAACACTAAAGGAGTTAAAAGACTCAGGAATATGAGTGAACCAGAGAGCTTTATTTCATTGATCATATAAGAGGTACACAATAGATAAAAAATGCTAAGTGTAGAAAGGACGTAGCTGTGCTATGTTACATGCCCGATCAAGATCTGGGTAGTCATCATCCGGGTCACGTCGCTTACGCTTATGATCATTGTTGGGTCTATCCTCAAGTTCACAATTGTCAACGAGGTAGTAAGACCCATTGAGTAGCGCATTGCTTATGATGAACGGTCCTTCCCATGGCGGGGATAATTTGTGCGACTTCTTCTGCTTAAGTCGGAGCACCAGGTCCCCCTCTTTAAACGAGTGATGCCGAACGCGTCGATTATGGTAGCTGCGTAGCTTCTGCTGGTAGATGGCGGATCTTTGGCATGCCAATTCGCGCTCCTCCTCGAGATGGTCCACATCTAGGCATCTAGGCTCTTCGGTGTCATCTTCGTCATAGGCGGCAACTCTTGGTGAATCGTAAAGGATGTCGGAAGGCAGGATGGCTTCTGCTCCATATACTATGAAGTAAGGGGTGTAGCCGATGGATCTGTTGGGTGTAGTACGTAAACTCCACAGCACAAATGGCAATTCTTCCGCCTAGGATCCAGGTGCTCTATGTAGCGGTGCCTCAAGATGTGGCTTGATCCCTTGCAGAATTAATCCATTGGCTCGCTCAACCTAACCATTAGACTGTGGAAGTGCCACAGATGCAAGGTCAAGTTGGATGCCCTTCTCCCAACAATAAGCTTCCACTTCTCCAAGTGATAAGTTGCTGTCGTTGTCGGTGATAATGCTATGTGGGAGACCAAATCTGACCCCAAGATCTCGGACAAACCTAAGGGCAGTGGCCCCGTCAAGATTTCTAATGCGTTTAGCTTCTATCCATTTGGTGAATTTATCAATTGCTACTAGCAGATGCGTAAACCCACATGGTGTCGTCTGCAACGGACCAACCATGTCCAGCCCCCAGACTGCAAACGGCCAAGTTATTGGTATTGTTCGCAATTCTTCAGCTGGAAGATGTGGTTTTCGGGCATAATACTGGCATCCCATGCATGTCTCAACCACCTTGTCGGCGTCCGCCTTTGCGGTCAGCTAGTAGAATCCTTGCCGGAAAGCTTTAGCAACCAACGATCGGGGAGCGGCGTGATGCCCGCAATATCCGAGATGGATTTCATGGAGGATTTCAATACCTTCTTGCTGGGAAACACACTTAAGGTATACAACAGTTGTGCTTCTTTTGTAGAGCTATCCATTGATTATGGTATAGACCTTTGCTCGACGTACTATACGCCGTCTTTCGACTTTGTCATCGGGCAAAGTTCCCTATACGAGATATTACATGAACGGTTTTGTCCAAGCCGGAGGGACCTTTGTCACCATGTGAACGAAAGAGTCAACTCTGTTCGGGTTGTCGATATCTGGTCCATTCACAAATGGTGTCCGTAGATGCTCCAGTAAAACGCCAGGCGGAATTTGTTTGCGCCCTGATCCAAGCTTAGACGACATATCAGCCGCCTCGTTTTGCTCCCTAGGTACATACTTGACCTCGTAGCCCAATAAGCTCTTGGCTATCTCGTCCACTTCGTCTTGATTAAACCCCGCCATCATAGGGTTCCACGCGTTCCAGGTGCCAGCCACCTGCTGGGTAACCAAGTCGGAATCTCCACAGCAAACTACGCGCTTGATGCCAATATCCTTGGCTACGCGTAGTCCGTGAATGAGTTCTTCATACTCCGCCATTTTATTTGTAGCCTCGAAGTGGATTTGTAGGACGTAGTGTAGATTTTACCCGGTTGGTGACTATAACAACACACCAGCCCTCGAGCCATTGAGTAGCTTTGATCCGTCAAAGAGCATCACCCAGTATTGTGGCTCTGGTATAGGGGTAGCATCAGGCATCTCCGTCCAGTCTGCCATGAAATCCGCCAAGGCTTGTTATTTGATAGCGTCGCGTCTCTTGTAAGTGATCTTGATGGAGGAAAGTTCAATGCCCCACTTCACAACCCTTCGTGTAGCGTCGCTGTTGTTGATGACGTCGGACACTGGAGCTTTGCTCACTACTGTGATGGGGTGCTCCTGGAAGTAATGCCTTAGCTTCCGAGAAGTGAGGAAAACTCCATAAGCTAGCTTCTGGTAGTGCGGGTAACGCTGCTTGGACTCCTTCAAGACCTCTCTTACATAGTAAACTGGTCGTTGAACTCCGTACTGAAGGGATACGGGTAGGCTACACTAGCGCAAATCAAAAAAATTCTACCACGTAAACCAGAATTACTGTTGTCATAGATCACGGGATTACCACTAGACACGCAGTTGCGGAATTGATGAAGCGCGTCCAGGCAGTGCAGACGTTCCACGTCTCCTCCTTGTCCTCATCCCACGAGAAGCTCCCCTTGAGCGGCTCATCCAAACGCTACAGACGCAGCGCCTCCGAGGTATCCACACGTACAGGGTGGAAGCGTCAAACGCCAGACTGCTAGGTCCGCGCGCGCAACACAGGCATGAGGAGTGGCGGCTGGCTGAATGGTCTAAGGTCTAACCCTGGTCAGCTCGCCCCACCCTCTCTTATATAGTCGTCCCTAGTGGGCTTCTACATTAGTAGCCCATTAATAGCCTAAGCCTAGTCTAATTGGAATCCAATCCTCATTAGGCTTCCAGCCCCTTAAGTGTGTTACCCTATAGGTTCATACACGTATAGAGATGACACGAATACACTTATTCTGTCAATAGTTGGTAGCGGCTTCTAACAAGAAGTGCCAACTCCTAAACGCATACAAAGATCATATCAGACGAACCATCACAAGGTTTAGTACATGTCTTTCCCTTTTCCTCACGATATTTGGTCTAGCTCCAAGCTGACCTCTCTTTCTCGATATCGTAACTCGGAATCCCTTTACTAGGTTAACTATTAACCTTATGTAGCATGGCCATGCATTTCTGGATTCCATTACTCGAGGGGCCCAGAGATATCTCTCTCAAGTAGAGAGGGGCAAATCCCATCTTGATTGACCATGCATTACAGCATGCTTCAGGACAAACCCGAAAGCTACCTTTATAACTACCCAGTTACGGAGTAGCGTCTGATATCCCCAAAGTAGGTCGATCCACATCTCAATTACATGTGACAATCGCAGGTCTAAGGACAAAACGTACACGATGTGTAGAGAGAGAGCTGCAACTAATTGCCAGTCTCAAGTTGGGTCAGTCCAACCCCATGTTCATAACATGTGTCCACATCATTGGTTTGACATCTCCATGTCTATGACTTGCAAAACATAGTTATCAACCAATCGATGTGCTAGTCTAATATTCATGTGTGTCCTCACATGAACTCCGACTAGGGACAACTCTTAAATAACCATCCAAGTAAAGATTTTCACAAACAATTCACATAATTGCCAATCAATACAAGTTGTCTGATATGGATATTCAAGGAACATTACAATAACTCATGGATACATAAGAAATATAATCATCTCTTTGATTGCCTCTAGGGCATATTTCCTTCAGTCTCCCACTTGCACTAGAGTCAATCTAGATTGTATCTAATACCTATTGTTCTTGCGTGCGCCTCATGCGCAGGCTGCGGGAGTGGCTTTGTAAAAGGATCAGCAACTTTTTAGTCCGTATGTATTTTGCATATCATGACACTACCATCCTCAACGAACTCTCAAATCTGATGGTAACGCATGCGAATATGTTTATTCTTCTGGTGCTGTCTAGGTTCCTTGGCTTGTGCAATAGCATCATTGTTGTCACAATAAACGTCCATGGGATTGGATGCGCCCTGAACCACACCGAGAGCAATCAGGAAATTCCTAATCCAAACAGCTTCCTTTGCAGCCTCCGAGGCGGCAATATATTTAGCTTATGTTGAAGAGGAGGCCACCGTATCTTGCTTGGAACTTTTCCAACTCACGGCACCACCATTCATGACAAACACATAACCAGATTGCGATCTGGAATCATCTGACTCGTTAAGGTAACTCGCATATGTGTAACCCCTTACACTGAGTTCATCCTCACCTCCATAAACTAGGAACACATCCTTAGTCCTTCTCAAGTACTTAAGGATATTCTTTACCGTTGTCCAGTGACCTTCACCTGGATCAGCCTAGTATCTGCTCGTAACACTTAGAGCATAGGAAATATTTGGGGGAGTACATATCATTGCATACATGATGGATCCAATAGCCGAAGCATATGGAACCCTACTCATGCGCTCACGCTCATCAGTAGTCGAAGGACACTGAGTCTTGCTGAGTTTTATGCCATGAGACATGGGAAAGAACCCCTTCTTAGCCTCTTCCATGCTGAACCGTTTCAACACTTTGTTAATGTATGTACTCTGGCTTAATCCAATTAGCCTCCTTGATCTATCTCTATAGATCTTGATTCCCAGAATATATGCCGCTTCTCCTAAGTCCTTCATTGAAAAACTATTTTTCAACGAGGTCTTAACAGACTCGAGCATAGGAATGTCATTTCCAATCAGCAATATGTCATCTACATATAAGATTAGAAATACCAGCGCTCTCCCACTTTCCTTTTGTAAACACAGGGTTCTTGTTCTTTTTTTATGAAGCCAAACTCCTTTACAACTTCATCAAATTAAATGTTCCAACTCCAAGATGCTTGCTTCAGCCCATAAATAGACTTTAGAAGTTTGCATACCTTTCCAGCATTGTTTGGATCGACAAAACCTTTGGGCTGCATCATATACACGTCCTCAGTTAGGATTCAATTTAGGAAAGCCGTCTTGACATCCATCGACAAAACCTTAACTTACTCATGCTCTGGTTCCTTCCGCTCTACCACGACGACGATGCTGATTACCCGGTTGGTGGCCGCCATGTAAATTAACATAGGGTCCCCGGGCTCGGGAAACATGCATCTGATAGGATTCATATGTATGAGTGGGGCTTCGCTTGCCTTGTCCGCTGGTAGACTGGTACTGCTCTTCGGTGGCGTTGACTTCAGCCTCGGTTTCGGTTCCTATTCGCGATAACCAATCACTGGAAAAGAGAAAGCAACATTCAACACATGGCATGTGCAATTCTCATACAACATGGATGATATGAAAAGTTAAATAGTGTTGAAATGAACCATAGAACATGCTTGGTCACTTTAAAGGGGGTCCGAGAGGTCCAAACCCTAGAATAGGGCGATCCTCTTCGGAATCACCTGTGGGGTTCAATTGGTTCTTCTAATTAAATGTAACTACCTCGGTGAATTACGCTCCTAGATACAAGCCTGGATGAGCGGTAGTGGTTGAAATAGTACGGTGGGGCCCCAAAAGCCACTCACGGGTAGACCTTTCGGCCGTCCCAACCACTTCCATCTCATCGGGACCTGTACGGGAGGCGTAATCGGCAGGCGAAGGGATCAACTACATACACAAATGAGTATGTATGGAAGCCACCATACAAGAGTACATCAGAGCCATTCCATCTAGAAAGAAAGGAAATATAGCAACGCCATACGGCAAGATTCAAATGACCTAGATAGATATAATATTTTAGGGTAATTCCTCATACATCACACATCAGAGTATCAAGCGGAAGCGGCAAAACAAAGTCCGAGTACGGATAAGAAGCAAATCGGCATAAGATGCCATAGAAATAAGCACATCCCGCCCACAGATCTCACGGATCCCCGTTCCCGGAATCTCTACACCGAACGATCGTTGCCCACATCATCAGCCTCTTCCACCCAGTATCCGTCCTGCGAGTGTACCTGTTCATCTGAACCAATAATTTATCGTGTGAGACCCTAAGGGTACTCAGCAAGTCGTAATGCCTCTAAAGGGGACACAACCTGGGGTGACGCAATTGCAGCAAAAGATAAACCCTAGCAGCTCTATAGATACTCGCTAACCATCCGCCTAACCAAAGATAGACGGATGTCCGTGAATTAATGACAACAGTTATAACAGTAATTTCATCAGATCCATCCTCCTCCTCGCTTACCAACGAGGAAGCGGACGAACAACCCCCCCATCCGTTGGCAATTTTATTAACCATTCCATGAGTATTGTACTATTTACTAGTCATTTACTTAGTCAGATTAAAGCGGTACTTTAGTTATGCTTGTCTATGATCGAGAAACTGTGCTCCAAGTCGTCCATAACCGCGGACACGGCTTTCAGAAAGTTTTAACCCGGCCGGGGTGCACAAATAGCAACACACACTCAATCAACCTCGGAAAAACCAAATCAAAACCCAACGAGGCCTTCACGACAAAGCAATCACAAGATTCAGAAATATTTCAGGGGGCCACCCCTTGGAGTACACCCGCAACGAAGTTAGCTGACTTCGAGATGGACCCGAGGTTTGTGGGGCCGGCTGTAAGCGACTGGGAACCCAAAACTGGGCTTGTCGATACCGCGTAAACGGGTCACAATTCCTAAACAGTACAGTGTGCTCCTCGCACAAACGTAAATACAGTAATAAGCATGGCATAAGTACAGGATAGTAAACAAAACCTCAAACTAAGTTTGTGGCCCCAAGAAATAAGACTGAATCAAGCTCTGGCTCAGGGGGGTCCCATAAGCCTCCCGGATGTGGATAGCGCGAATAATCTTGGCACAGGAATCAAGTACTCGGGGTCTTACGGGACACAAGTGAGCAGGAAAAACCAAATAGCAGATGTTGCCCACCGGTGCCACTTTCATTAGTTATCCCACTACTACTCAGGTTAAGTTGTTTAGGTACCTCGTTATCCATCAGACACTCACATACCCTACACATGCTGTTCTACGACTCGCATGGCTCAAACAACTCCTGTAGTAATGGCTCATGGGATGGAGGAACAAGCTTGGTGGGGTTTGAAAGTAAAGGCTATGCAATACTTGGGATTCAATTTAATGCAATCGCGACTCAATGATGCAAGAATAAGATAGAGGCAATAGGTACTGTATGTATGCAAGAATGTGGTAGTGCTTGCCTGGCAACTCAGTTGAAGCGAGAGACGGATCTGGGTAGTGCTCCTGGTTCTCTTGATATATCCCCTGCTCAGCGTCTATCCGAAGAAGAACCAAACAAACAAGGGCCAACATAAATAAAGAGCGCAAGCATATGAATAAAATGCGACAAGCAAACAATCATGCCATGATGAATGATTCACAAGTTGCATGGCAATAAAGTAGCATGGCATGGGTGAGGTGTAGAACACAAGAAGTAACATTTTTATGGGGTTTTGGTCCCATTTTATTGTCATAATAGTTGCTGTATACTTTATATTTATATGATGCATGCTGCAATTGAAGTCATGGATAGCATAAACAGAAAGGTCTCGTCGAGCTGATCATTTTAGACATATCATTTGTTAAATTCGGAGTTATATTTCAAAAGTTATTAATTATTTAAGTTCCAGTGGCATTTGTTGTAATTTACTCAACTTGGAATTTTAAATGTGCAAAAGGTAATTTGAATAGCATATTTGAAATCCTTATATTTTTCTGATTCAAAAACATATATTATTTATATTATTTGGACTTATATTTTTAAAGTTATTTGAAAACAGATTTAGTTTTGAATTTGAATTAATTTTGAATTAGGTTTAAATTAAAACAGACACAGAAAACATTTTAATACTCAGATAAACCTAGCCCTAGTCACAGACAGGTGGGGTCACAGGGCTGACTGGGCCACACGCGCGCAGGAGCTTCTGTCACCGCGGGATAACCCAGCCGCAGAGGACGACAGGTGGGGTCACAGGGCCACAGGGTCCACGAGACAAAGGCGAGCGGCCAGGGACTGACAGGTGGGGGCATGGGACCGCGGGTTGGTTTTGAGAAAAGAGGGGAGCCTTTTTGCAAAAATCAACTGACGCTGACTGGTGGGGCTAGGCTGGACCGCGGTTTAGGAAAACAAAAGAGGGGGGGGGGTATGTGCAAAGTGGACACGGTCCACTGTGGATCTTCCCTGCCTTGATCGAACAGAGGGCAGAGGAAGCGCGGAGAGGCGGGATTCGAACCCGCGACGCGGGCGTGCGCGCGGTGGGGCGGAACCACTGCAGTGGCTGTGTGTGTTGGTGTCAGGTAGGGGGGCGTGGCTAGATATGGACCTCGCGGCGAGATAACGGACAGGCAGGTGCGCGCTCGCCGGTGCACGCGGTGTGCTCAGCGAAACAATCGCCACCTGCAGGAAACGAGGCGGGGCCAGAGCATGACCAGGGGGTCGGGGGCTTACCGCGGTGGTGTTGGTGTGGTCGGTACAGGTCGGGGCGCAGAGGATCAGCGACGACGCTGGCGACCGGAAAGCTAGGGTTTCGCGTCGGGCGGCATCGGCCTGGGGCTGCTGGTCCTCTTCCTTCACGTCGGCGGGTAGCGGGGCGGTGCGGAGGGCCTCCTCGACCTTGCCGACAACCTCCTCCTCCTCTGCGCCTCCTAGAACTCCGGGGAACGGTGGAGACCGACGGGTGGAGGTCGGCGATGGTGGTGAAGAAGAGAGGGGCAGAGGGGAACGAGGCAGGGCCTCTGGGTGGGATCTGGGGGAGGCTAGAGGGGCGAGGAAGGGGTAGATAAGGACGGGGCAGGTGAGGCTTGCGTGGGGGAGGGGAAGGTTGGCTCGGCCACCTTTTTGCACCCTCTCTCACGTGATCGGCAGGGCAGGCACATGGGGAGGGAGGTGAGGCTGTAGCTGGGCCAGGGCGAGGCTAGGGTGGAGAGGGGGCTCGGGGTAGGCAGGCAGGTCTGGAGGGGGCCCCTAGGGCAGGGAGAGAAGAGAGGGAGAGAGGGGTCGGCTAGGGTCTAGGGTTTTGGGTTAGAGGGTGGCCTCGGGTTAGGTAGAGAGAGGGGGTACTTAGGGTTTGGTTTAGATTAGGTGTAGATTAGGTTTTAGCTAGGATGGGGTTTGGGGTAAAGAGAAGGTTAGGGGTTTACAGCTCATGCACACCCACATGATCACATGATCATGCAAGGATGGGATGGACTAAAAGGAGAGGTAGGGTGTAGGGTTAGATGGGAAAAAGGTATGGTAAGAGGGGGTAGGTTTTAGAGGTAGAGAGATGAGGGGTTTATTGTCTTGAGTTGATCAAGTATGACCCACACAAGCTCAACAAGAGCAAGACAAGAAAAAGAGAGGGATATGGTGGTAGGGTTTTAGAAAGATCAACATATATCAAGCCAAAAGAGGGAAAAAGAGATGGAGATGATCAACTCAAAAACCAAATAAAATCCATTGACAAGCACAAGATGGTACTTGCATGGCCCATGCAGAAATATTTAATGCCTTGTTTACTCTTGTGAAAACAAAATAACTTCCATGGCATTTGTTTATTTGCATCCTCCCAAAGTTGGAGTAAGGGCAAGCAAAAGAAGTGGAGAGAGATCCACCCAACCCACATGAGCTAGAGGTAAACTCAATTAAAATGCCAAGCTCATATTAATTGGATGGTGGAATTACAAGGTGGTGAAGAAAAGGTGGTGGAGTCAATAAGAGATATGCCCCCAAATCAACTTGGGCATTTAACAATATATCAAGAACCAAATACAATATCATGAGGCAAATACAATTAATAATGCACATGAGATAAGAACCAAACAAAAAGGGGTTTTATATGATGCTCAAATGCAAGGTGGCATGATGACATGAGCATGATATGAAGATGATGCAACAATTATTTGTAGGAAGTGGCCCTTTTATTACTAGAACAAGTAGCATTACAGGTGTTAGACAACTGGAATGCTACATTAAACTTGCCATCAAAGTTGGTTAACAATGTATGAGTCTAGCTTAGTTAGATAGTTTTCATTTTTATGGTCATTTTGGTATATTATTTGTGTTTTTCTGATTTAAAATGAATTAGTTATGATTTTTCTCAATTTTAATTCATTTTTGGAATATTTAATTTAATTCCAACATGGGCCCACATGTCAGACTTTTATTAATTTCAGAAAATATTTACAAAAAATGTTAAAACCCTGATAGACAGGTACCACCTTTCATATATTTCTTAATTACAGAAAATAATTACATATATGAATAAAAGAAAAAGGAAAAAAGAATTATGACATCAGCATGACATCATGCTGATGTCATCAATGGTGGAGCTCCAGATCGAACACGGATCTCTCGATCCCGTGAACGCCTGGATGCGCGGATGGGCGCCTTGCAGAGAGGGCGTCGCGCTGGTCAATATAGTCGCGGCGCCGCTCCTTCCTGGTCACCGGAGCGTCGTCTCCGACTTGCTCCAGCGGCGGTGGTGTCGGGCACACGCGGGGAGAGTAGCACAGGGGGAGAGAGAGGAAGCGGAGGGGTGCGTTGGCACCGTGGGCTCACCGCGAGCACGGCAGGGGTGGTGGTGAGGCTCGGGGAGGCCGGACGGCGACAGATCGACGGTGACAACGGCGGCGGCTGACGGTGCTTCGGGGTTGATTCAGGCAAGGAGGAGGCTTCCCAGCAAGCGTGCTTCGAGGGGGAGGACGAGGAGGACACGGCGCGTCCAACGGTGTCCTTGGCGTGGCGCGGGGTGGCCGGAGACGGCGAGGATCAGAGCTAGGTTTTTTCGTCCATGGCGCATGAGAGCTAGGGAGAGGGGAAGTGGCGGGCTAGGGTTCTCCGAGGGCGACGTTGGGCTCTTGTAGGGGTCCGGGGTCGGTGGCGCGAATCTTGGCGCCGTCGACGGTGGCGCTGGCAACAGCGAGGTGCTTCGCTGCATCCACCGGCGAGGAGGAAGACGAGGATAGGACAACCGAAGAAGTATGGGCCTGGTGGGCTGCGCTTGGGCCCCGGGTGGGTTGGCTCTGGGCTGCTCTAAAGTGCGCGAGCAGTAGGGAGAGAGGGTAGGAGAGGTGGTCTCGGCCATTATAGGTTAGAAACTTGTTTTTATTTCCAGAAAACATTTTCTATTTCTTTTTTTCTGATTTCCTTTTGTATTTTCAATTCAAAGCTGCTTTGAATCGTTTCAAAATACCAGAAACTTTTTTAAGAATATAAAAATATTGGGGAACCCTTTTATAACCATTTGGGTTCCAAACCTTTTGATAGTTTTCAAAATATGAAAACCATTTGAATGGTTTGAGAGGGAAAATAACTAGGGTTTTGTTTGTGTTTGTTTGTTTAAACCAAAGTGCAAGTATAATGCATTCATGCAATGCTCAAACATGTCTTTATTAATATTACACAAAAGTTGGTATGTTACATGCGGCAGAGGCGGAGAAGAGGTGGATGGCATCGTTGATTCAGGGCGAGACGCGTCGATTCCTTCAACCAGGCGAACGGGGACGATGAGGCGGTCCTGACGGTTCCCTTGGAACGGCGCGGGGTGGCCGGAGACGGTGGGGAGGAAGATGACCTGGGAGCTAGGGTTTCAACAAGAAAGGGGATTCTGTTAGGGAGGGCGAGAGAGGATGATACTGGTATGGGGAGAGAGAGCTCGACGCGGCCGTTCTTATCCTCATCCTCGCAGGCGGTGGCGCTCATCACAGAGCCGGCGAGGATCGACGGCGGTGGCGAGGGCACGCAACAGCTTCTCTTCGCGAGGAAGAAGACAAGCGAAAGGGTACGCAGGCTTGGGCCGAGATGGGCTGCGCATGGGCTGGCCGCGGGCGCGCGAGCAACAGGGAGAGGGAGAGAAGAGTTGGGATGTGGTCCAGTTAGTGTTAGGGGTAGATTTTATTTCTGAAAGCATTTTCTATTTTTGTCTTCCATTTCCTCTTTGTATTTTTCATTTTATAAACTGTTTTGTATGGTTTTTAAAATACAATAAATTTTGTAACTATTTAAAATAGTTGAGGGGACCTTGTAATCCATTTGGGCTCCATAGGTTTTGGGGTTTTCAAATTATTTCAAAACCATTTGAAAGGTTTCAAAGCGAGAGAGGAAATTAGGGTTTTAGGGTTTTGTTCTTAGTTTCATTTTTAGAATATGATGCTCATGCTATGAACATACAGACCCTAGTTAACATTTAATAAAACTAGGGTTGTTACAGTCGTGCCCCCGTGCTGGGAACGCTTCCCGTCGCGAGGCCTCGACTGGAGGCTTTTAGCCCATGGCAAGGCCAGCCTGGACGCTTGCTGAAGCTGCGGGCATCATCTCCCCTCTCGTGGGTCGCGCTCCTCGTGAGTCCTCCTAGGGGAACATGTGGTGGGTCTAGCGACTCGGCAAGACGGGTACCCAGTGCCAATAGTCTGGCACTTGCGAACCAGTGGATAGAAGAATGGGGCATTATGATCCGAAAGAGTCTCAATATGTTCTAGTGCATGCACGATTACCATACAGAATTTAGGGTATCTATAAGCACACGATCTAGTTTTGTATGTAGGCTCGGTAAGACTATGTTCCCAAGTTAACTCTCTTCTGATCATGGATACCTCTAGTAAATCAAGACTATCAATAACAACATTGAATAAAAGAGGCTAATGATTGTCGAACCGTCCACGACTTTTCTCATGAGAAAATCTTAGGAAATTAAAATCTCCACCTATAAAAATAGGACATGGATTATCCTTTGCTAGATTAACCAAATCACAGAGAAATTCAGCCTTAAACTCAGCTTGGTCTGCACCATATATACACGGCAACAAGAGTCCATGTGAAGTTATCAACCTTCTTACAATGCGGAGTTTAGTATGGAAATCACCCACTGAACTAGCCAAAACATCCAGACTCTGTTCTAACGCCAAGGAAGATGACTCTTGATCTTACGAGCAATACAAGTGAAGTCTATGCCGCTAGAAAGATGGTTAATAAGACTCACCGAGTAATCTTCTCTACCCGTTTCAAAAATAGCCAAAAAAATCCAACTTATAATTCCTTACACAATCAGCAAAGAACATATGTTTAGCCAAGACCCCTGCTATTCTAAAACATACCATTCATTAGGAAATAATTGGAAATTTTTAGACACTTCTCTCTCTTGCAAGACATATCACTTGGACTTTTCCAAAAAAAAAAAAAATTCATCAATAGAACTAATCTCTGCCTCGTCAAAGACCACCTCCGACACCTCACCAACTAAGTATAAAAGGAGTTGACCATCTACTGTGGCATGCAAATCTTTCTCCTTAATCGGCAATGCATCCAACTTAATTTCTAGAGACCCAAGGAGTAACTGTTAAACAATCATACTCCATATGTCTCAGAGCATTAGTCGGAAAAGATATCCTTCTCATTGCTACCCAAATTAATACAAACGCTTACTAACTTTGAAGTAATAACTTAGTAGAAAAGGAAAGAAAAGATTTATCAAAATGTTTCATACCAAGAGAGCCTCGAATTGCAAAAAAAAAGCGTGGTATATGCGTAAAGGTGTAATACTTACTAAGACAACTTAGTAAAACACAACTGGCAAGCGAGCACAAAATGTATGTTTGTGATCATGATGAGATAATCAAGAACTTCTTTTTCCATTGCCAATTTGCTCAATCTATATGGTTTGTCATCATAGTTTTTTTTGTGATTATTTGTCATCAAAGTTTCAACCGAGAAGGGAGAAAGAGCGTACCAATTTGGACATCCAAACAAAGACTTGGCAAATATGTGCGCCCTTCTTTCCCCATTTTTTGGGCAGGGACTAAACACGCTTCTCCTAGACTTTTAGTAATGAAAGGTCATTCAATTGAGTTTAAATAACTAAATAATTAATCCAGGGAACTTTTACAACCACTACTACTCCACGTAGTGCTGGTTCGATCCGGGGTGTCATGTTTATTACTGACCGATCTGCCCCGAAGTACGCTGTCTGAAATATATCCTCTTGTTCTTGGCCATTGACAGCTAGCGGTGGCTGGAAAAGCCATGCTAGACTGCTAGTACCACACACGGATAAGGAAACCATAGTCTGCACCTATGCATGCATGCAGGTTCAATCGATCAACCGAGCATAGCAATATAGCAGCAGCTGGTCCATGGGAACTTTGGGAGGAGAGACTGCACCGTCGTCCCCCGACCGATGGATCAAACTACGAGTCCGTAGTCAGGTCCATGCGCTCACTGCCGTTAGCTAACAAACCTAGACGCTGCAGCAGCCTTTTTCCCTATCTACAAAGTTAAGACGTTTGCTCTTTGCTAGCCCCACATTGTACTACATGCAGCACATTCGATCGGGCGACGTGTACGTTTTGAAATCTCGAGTTGCTCGTGCATGCATGATATCGCCAGAGAATCGCAATATATTTAGTGACAGATCTTGATATTAAAACTGTGTGGTACTTGGTTGGTTTGTCTAGGTAGCTTCGAGCCAAAAATCTACTATATATCTCTGTTTAGGGTACCCTCTCTACTTAATAAAATGATTGATAACATCATCAATTCTTGAAAAATACCATGTTCTAAATTAAACAAGATACCTCAATGGTGACGAAATATATACTACATGTATGCTAGGGAGACGATGTGATGCAGTCCGGCCGACGTATGGCTTGACAGCGAAGCACGGACAGATCACATCACGGTTAGGCTCGTCTTGCTAGCTGTCCACAATATCTTGTGAGGGAAGTGGCCTCCTAATCGAATCACCAAGCCAGAAAGCGCAACTTTACCTACCAATGGGACATCAACACAAGTCACTTCAAAGGGAGAATACAAGATGCCATCACGCTATTATTGTCAGCACGCACAGAGTTTTTTTTTTAGAATTCAAAAGGATTTTCTCCCCGGTTCCATTAATCACAACGAAACCACCCGAGTTCAAAAACACACAACGCAGCAAGTAGTGAGAACAGAGCTCTCGACTACCAAAATCTAAACTAAACAAAGTCTGAAGAAAAACAAAGAAAGTTTCAACTAGGAGTTGAAGGGGAACTGGGACTGATCAACTCACAGAGACATGACATACTACATCAAACTCAAAATGCCAACCATCAGAACACCCGTATGCTCTCTCAGATACTCCAGGGAGGTCCAGCCAGCATGGTTCGAAAAATGTGATGTTTTTCAGGCTGGGATCCACTCGAACCCAGCACAAATCAGCTTGCTTGGAACGCCAGGTTTTTTTTGAGTTTGTGTATCATCCTGTCCAGGAATTGATCAATCATCTGCCAGTTCTGATCCTTGAAGGGGATCTTTCAGTTTCTTAGGTCAATAGTGCACACGTAGGCCTCTAACACCGGTTCGTAAAGACCTCTAACACCGGTTACAGAACCGATGTTGCGGGTTCGGTGTTAGAGCCCCCCTCCCCCTTTAACAGCGGTTCTTATACGAACCACTGTTAAAGGGTGGCACACGTGGGGCTGCCGCAGCGCTCAGGCCCCCCGCCCCCCACCTATAACCCCGGTTCGTGTCGCGGGAATGGCCACGGCAGATGCTCCAATCGGCAGCGAATAGTAGAACGAGGGGCAAGGGCGGCCAGACATCTGCGGTGCGAGATGAGGGCGGAGACACAAGGATTTACCCAGGTTCGGCACCGCCCAGAGGGTAAAGACCTACTCCTGCTAGATTGTATTATGGAGAGAGTACAAGGGCGAGCTCGGCGAGTAGGCGGCGAGTCGCTAGGGTGTATGATGGAATGTGTCCTATATGCGTACCCTAGGGAGGTTTATATAGGCTCACCTCGCCAGGGTTTACAGATCTACCACCGAATTAGTTAAGGATTCGGAGGGTTATTGACTTAGTCCGACTGGACCTAGCTACGCTTCTGGGCCTCCAACTTCCAGTCGCTTGGGTCCTTGCCAAGTCTCGATCCAGTCGCCGTCCTGCAGGCCCACTCGCCGACAGCTTGGGCCAGTAGGAAACGTCCTGCTGGATATACCCCAGTTGGCATATCCCCATCAGTAGTCCCTGAGGCCGTCGTTGATTCGTCGCAGGTGTTCGTTGGCAGTCGGAGAATGCGGGTCCAATTTGGACGTCCAGTCGAATGGGCGGTGGACTCCCTGAATAAAGGAAAGAACTAGTTATTTTAGTCGCAATAACGGCGACTTAGACAAATCACAGCTTGGCGAATAGGTCGGCGAATAATCAAGTCACTGTTATAGTGATTAGGTCGGCGAATCGTGAAGTCGCTGAAGACAGCGAGTCGAGTGGATGAAGTTGGACCGTCAACGCTGGTCAATGTAGCCGTTGGGGAATCTAACGGTAATATCCCCGTAATTACCATGCGATAACGGCTCCCCGAAGATGGCGGGTAGCAACCGCTATTTAAGGAGAGTGACGGGCGAGGGGGAAACACTTCCCATACTTTCTCCGATCTTGCGCATTCCCAATCCTCCATTCCGCGCGGCGACCAAACCGACCCAGAGCGACTCATAGCCCCAGATCCTCCAATCGATGGCGCCTCCAACCGAACCATGGGGCAGAGCCAAGTGCACGAAGGTGCTGCTGAAGTCATTCGAGGAGGCGGGGATCCTCCACGCCGGGAGATGGCGCAGCCCCGCGGCTCGAGAGGTGATCCCAGATCCGTGCGAGGGAGAATTTATCTGCTTCACCAGTCACTTAGAGCGGGGCCTCGAATTCCCCACTTCCCTCTTCTTCCGCCGTTTCTGTGCCTACTACGGCATCCAACCATTGGACCTAGGGCCGCATAGCATCGAGCAGCTCGCCATCTTCATGGCATTCTGCGAATGCTACCTAGGTTGCCGGCCGTATTTCCCCCTATGGCAAGAACTGTTCCATGGGAGGATCGGCCGCGAGGAGGCAGGTGGCCCGATGCTGGCCGCGGGCGGCCTGACCTTTCAGCTGAATTCGAAGGCATCCTTTTTTTTTCTGATGCTGCCTGCTAAAGCAGTGAATGAGTGGAACAAGAGCTGGTTTTACGTGACTGAGGCGCCGCCGGGCGACGAGGTGGCGCTTCCGACGTATTCCGTCGACCGGCCCGAGCCGCGTCGACTCCAAGTCACCAAACTTCCGCTGGACCAGCGGATGGGCGTCGATGAGATGCTGCAGACCATCCGCAACCTGAAGAAGAAGGGTCTCCAAACCATCAATCTTTATAATTGCTGGCTCGGGCGACGGCTCGTGCCTCTGGCCAGTCGCGCCCACTATATGTACGAGTACACGGGCAAGGACGACCCAACGAACTCCTGCCATGACGAGTGGAGACTCAACGATTACACCCTGGCCCTAAAGAAGATCACCATGGCGGAGTATCTTGATGCAAAGGCCAAGGTAGCTCCTTACACCGCAAGGCGCAAAGCCCTAACGGTAAATACTTTCTTTCATTTGCATTCACACTCGTAGATTTGCATTCGCGGTTATGCTGATTTGTCTGGTCGTTGCAGTTGTTCTAGGTGATGGAAGGTTGGATCCCTCCCGCAGACGATGAGAATTCGAACTCGTCCGGCGAGGATAAGCGAGTCTTCGCCCAACAAGGGCGATGTCAGAAGTGACGGGGGCGGTGATGACGATGATGATGACGACGGTGGCGACGAGGCTGTGGAGCTCGCCGCACCCACAGTTCGCAAAACTCGCGGAAGCGCCAGCGCGAGCTCGAGGCCAGCAAGAGCCTCGAGGACGAACTCCCCGAACACACCTCGCGGCGTGAACCTATGCCGTCGAAGAAGAACCACTGCCGCCGCCGAAGAAGAAGAAGCCCGGTATCACCACCTCGGTCCACGAGTAGCTCCGATGCTACAAACGCAGCCGAGGAAGCTAAAGCCGATGCACCGGCGCATGCGACCGCGGTGACCGGTGCGACCGTTGCGGAAGACGAGATGCCTTTGGCATCACTGCGGTTGCCCTTCGTCCCAGTTACCGAGCTTGTGGCCGCTTCAGTCGCGGGGACCTCGCCGCTGAGGGGAGCTCCCGCGGCGATCGCCACTGGACCTCCTGCCGCGGCCTCGTACTCCAATATGCCGTCGGTGTCTTGGGCGCAGAGTGCATTCGAGACGGGCCTCAGTCGAAAACTGGGGCCAGAGTTGGAGAAGCCGGCCAGCATTCGTAATGGCCTATGTTTTATCCCAGTCGCCAAGTGAGTGTTTCTCAATCTTTTCATTTGTCTGCTTGATTTATGTCCGATTGGCGAGTTTACTGACGGAGTTTTTCCGTAGGTGAAGAAGATAGGTCACCCTTCGGTGGCCAAGGTTCCATAGGGTGCCGCAGAGGAACCAGTCGACCCTTCGAAGAAGAGGAAGGGCGACGAGGTCGAGATGCCTGCTGAAGGCGCGAAGAAAGCAAAGGGCAAGGAGGTCGTCACGATTTCGGACGAGCTGGCGGTTGCCCCGAGCGAGGCTCCAATTGCAGTGGACGCAACCCCGATGGCCCTGGTGGACACGGAGTCGTAGCAGGCGGAGCCCGTAGCCTCGGTTGGGGCGACAGTCCCACCTTCGAGTGGTGCGGGAGCCGCGGTGGCGACATTCCCTCGCTTTGTAGCGAGAGCCTCTGCGGCGAGTGCATCAGTGCCATCGAGAAAATTGCCCGAGGCCGCCGGTATGGAGGTCGAACAACGTCGCGGGCGTACTCCATTTGTGCTTCCATCGGTGGATACAATGGAGCTTCACGGCATGCTAGGCGCCACCATCCAGGTATGTCCAGTCCCCGAGTAGCTAGTCGCTGAATTTCACCGGCTAGGCACTTATGAATTTTTTCGCTATCCAGTCCCCGAGTGCCTAGTCGCCGAATTTCAGCGGCTAGGCACTTAGGAATTTTTTCTTTGCTGACGTTTCCATGGCTGCGCAGGGCCTGCATCGTGAGTCAGCGGAGCTCCTTGCCGCCAAGGAGCGTGTGGAGGGGAAACTCCTCGTTCTTCAGGTGAGTGTTCGACGTGCTTGATGCTGGTCATAAACTTGTGCTTCTCGTAATAATGCTGTTGTTGATGCAGAGGATAGCGTAACCGCGGTGGATAAGGCTCGTCAGGGCCTCGTTCCGGCGAGTCAATTGACGGCTGCACAGTCGTCCTTGAGCGCCGCGGAGAAGCGAATTGCCGACCTGGAGGGTGAGCTCAAGGAGGCGACCTTAGCGGATTGGCGGGCCAAGGCAGCCGTTGCTTCTGCTGCTGAGGAGCGGAAGATGTCAGATGCGCTCGTCGCCGAGCTGCAAGATGACCTCTTCGGTCTGCAGGATTTTATCACGGGGCGTTGTCGCCCGTTGATTGGTGAGTTTTTCTTTGGCGCGTCCCCGAGCATGTTGGTCGCGTTATTTTGCTGGAGCCTTCCTTATTATTTGTTTGTGTGTTGTAGGCCTGATTACTGATAATGCCGAAGAAGCGCAGTCGTACGACGCGCGAAAATGCATCACCACTCTGGTTGATTCTGCCGCGCTATCAACGACCTGCATCCGGGCATATCTCCAGGAAATCTCGCCCACGGAGGTGATTCCCAGCGACCTCGTCGAGGTTCGGTGATATCTGGAGAAGGCCCCAGCGGTTGTGGAATTCATGACGCGGTCGGCCTTTCGTCGTGGTGCGGCGACTGCGCTGAGCCTTGGGCTCGCGCACTTTCCTGACGACTTCGACCTTGACGACGTCACGAGCGGGTACCCTTCGTCCACGGGCGCAGTCGAGATCGCCAAAGTGCTGAGGCTGACCGAGCGGGCTGAGGTGTATGCCAACCGGGTGTGGGCGATGGGCGACCTCATTCGTTACCAGGAAACGGTCGTCGCCCCGAACGACCCCGAGCCGGCGCACCGCGACTTCAAGGTGGAGCAGCCGTTCCATGCGGCCATGGCGGGTGATCTTATGACGTACCCGTCGCACAGGTGGGTCCCTTTTATCCGCTTTCGCAAGAGTGGTGGCGCCTCATTGTCGAAGCCTGCGGAATAGAATAGTTTGCCGATCGGCATTTATTAGAATAAGTATGTAACTGCCCTTGTAAGCGAACAAATTTTGCGTCTTGAAGGAATGTAAGCGTGCTTTTGCTACTGTTTTGTGTTTTTATTGTTGGTTGTGCGAGTCCCCGAGTGCATCCTCCCTTTTATGGGGTTAAACTCATTTTTATGTGTTGTTCGAACTGTTAGTAAGTTACGGTCGACTCGCCATGGCTTGGAAAGCCAGTCGCATGGAGACTCTAAGGGGTGCTCTGTACTTAGCCGTTTTCCCGGGCGCGAACAGGGTCGGGTGGCCGAGTCCCCGAGCGTGGTACTTAGCGGTTCGAGTCGCATGCCCGAGGTAGGTGAGGACGGGACGCGTTCTATTAGGCGCGTCGCTCCACCTGATCCATAGGACCAGTCGCGTGGCAAGTCCAGGACGCGCTCTCATACTTGGCGTTTTTCCCTGGTCGCTCCGGTTTGGACTGGCGTTAGTCCCCGAGCGTGGTACATTGCTGTTAGAGTCGCTGCGCCAAGGATGTGGAGGACTAGGTCGATGTGGCAAGCGAATGTGTTTGTCTTGGCTCGGAAAGCTAGTCGAGCGAGGCGACTCCGATGGGGCTCCGGGTTGGCTTTGTTCATGGACGACACGAGGCCCGAAATTTTTAGGTGCCCTCAGATCGCACTACTTGGCCGTGCCGGTCGCGTTACCAAGGGTTGACTCTCGCGAGTAGCATAGCGCTGTTATTACGAGTGTGAGTGGCACAAGGTACGGAGAGTGGACACAATTTGTGCAAATCGACCATCTTTATTTCATAGAGGGTAGGAGGTACATGTCCGGACTTCTAGGTGTAGAAGTTCCGTAGGAGTTTTACATTCCACGACCGCTTGACGTCGAGTTTTCCGTCACCTCGGACGTCGACGAGGTAATAGGCGTCGTTTCCCAGGACTCGCCCAATGGCGAATGGTCCCTCCCAAGGGGGGAGAGTTTGTGCATGCCCTTCTTGTCGTGGATCAGACGCAGTAGCAGGTCGCCTTCCTGGAAGGTGCGGGTCCGTACTCGCCGACTGTGGTAGCGGTGGAGCCCTTGATGGTAGATGGTGGTGCGGGAGCGAGCTAGGTCGCGTGCTTCATCGAGCTAGTCGACTCCGTCTTGGCGGGCGAGCTGGTTGTCGGCCTCTGCGTAGTTGACCACCAGAGGCGAGTCGTGCTCGAGGCCGGTTGGCATGACGGCCTCGGCGCCGTACACCATGAAGAAGGGGTGAATCCCGTCGACCTGTTGACGGAGGTGCGGATGCCCCAGATGACAGAGGGGAGATCTTCGACCCAGCACCCAGGAGTTCGCTCGAGTGAAACTTGTAGTCGCGGCTTCAGGCCGTGGAGGATGCTCTAGTTGGCGTGTTCCGCCTGGTCGTTGGACTCCGGGTGGGCGACTGAGGCGAGGTCGAGTCGTATGTTGTGCTCCTCGCAGAACTCCGCCATGGCTCCTTTGACAAAGTTGGTGCCGTTGTCCGTGATGATGCTGTGCGGGAACCCGTAGCGATATGTGATCTCGCGGAGGAACTTGGTGGCGGTTTTCCTGTCGCACTTGCGGACTGGCTTGGCCTCCACCAATTTTTTGAATTTCTCGACCGCGACTAGGATGTGGGTGAAGCCTAAGGGGGCCTTCTTGAATGGGCCTACCATGTCCATGCCCCACACGGCAAATGGCCAGGTGATGGGGATGGTCTTGAGCGCCGAGCTTGGTACGTGGGTCTGGTTGGCATACTTATGGCACCCGACGCAGCATTGGACGATGTCGACCGTGTCGACGTGCGTGGTGAGCCAATAGAAGCCGTGTCGCATGGCCTTAGCGACTAGAGAGCGGGCGCCGACGTGGTGGCCGCAGTCGCTAGCGTGGATGTCCTGGAGGATCTTGCGTCCTTCTGCGGGTTGGACGTAGCGTTGGAACACGCCAGTCACGCTGTGCTTGTGGAGCTGGCCCTTGATGATGACGAAGGATTTGCAGCAACGTGCTATCATCTGGGCCTCCGTCTCGTCAGCGGGTAGGGTGCCTCCCTCTAGGTAGGCGACGTATGGCGCCGTCCAGTCGCTTGGTTCGGCGATCATTGCGACTAGGGCTACGTCTGGCGGCAGCGGAATTCCGATGTCGATCTCCCTCGGGGGAGAGACGGAAGGTTTGGTGATGGTGTCGAGGAAGACGCCGGCGGGTGGTGCGATTCGAGCCGTGCCAATGCGGGAGAGAGCGTCGGCCTCCTCGTTCTTCCAATTGTCAATCCACTCGATGGAGTAGCCCGCGAAGTGGCCTCCCAGCTGGTCCACTGCTTGGCGGTATGCCACCATGGTGGGGGAGATTGCATTGCAGCTGCCGGTGACTTGCTCGGCGATGAGGTCGGAGTCGCTGTAGCAGCGCAGACGGTTGATTTTAATCTCCTTGGCTGCTCGCATTGTCGTGCAGGGGGTGAAGTCAAGGTACAGGACATAGCATAACTTGTCGCCCTTAGGGGATGTGAGCATGATCCCTGCTCCTGCACCATCTGCTTTCTTGGAGCCGTCGAAGTGTAGGCTCCAGTAATGGAGGTATGGCAGTTTCTCTGCCTGTTGGGACTCCTCCCAGTCGGCGAGAAAATCTGCGAGAGCCTACGACTTCATCACCTTGCGCGGCTCGTACCTGATGTTGTGGACTCCGATCTCAACGGCCCACTTGGCTACTCACCCGGTCGCCTCATAGTTGCGGATTATGTCCTGCAATGGTGCTAAGGAGACTACCGTTATTGGGTCCTCCTGGAAGTAGTGCGGCAGTCGCCGCTGGGATCTAAAGACCGCATATACCAATTTTTGGTACTGCGGGTAGCGCTGGCGTGACTCGGTGAGTACTTCGCTGATGTAGTATACAGGTCGCTGCACCCGTCTCTCTTAGCCTTCCTCTGGTCGTTCAACGACCATGACGGCGCTGACGACACGCTCGGAGGCCGCGACATAGACGAGCATGGGCGCCTTATCGACGGGGGTGGCGAGTAGCGGTGCCGCGAGTAGCACCACCTTGAGAGCGTGGGGCGTGTCGTCTTCCTCCTTGTCCCACTGGAAGGTGGGGTTCTTGCGCATTAGGCGGTAGAGGGGCATCGCCTTCTCGCCTAGCCGGGGGATGAAGTGACTAAGAGCCGCGACTCGCCCGACCAACTTCTGGACGTCACGCAGGCACTCGGGTCTGCCGAGCCGGGCGATCGTGTTGATCTTGGCGGGGTTCGCCTCGATCCCACGCTTGGAGACGATGTACCCCAGCAGTTGTCCAGTGGGTACACCGAAGTTGCACTTCCCTGGGTTTAGCTTTATCATGTTCATCCGCAGGTTAGCGAAGGTTTCCACCAGGTCGGCGCGTAGATCGCCCTGGCGAGTGGACTTTACCACCACGTCGTTGATGTATACGTGGATGTTGCTGACGATTTGGCTTGCAACACACTCCTGCATGCACCTCTGGTAGGTCGCCCTGGCGTTCTTGAGGCCGAAGGTCATGGAGGTGTAGCAGAAGGCTCCGAATGGAGTGATGAACGCTGTCTTCTCCTCGTCCTCGACTAAAATTTTGATCTGGTTGTACCCAGAGTAGGCATCAAGGAATCATAGCGACTCCGAGCCCGCGGCTGAGTTGATGATTTGGTCGATCCATGGGAGGACGAATTGCTCCTTCGGGCATGCGCTGTTGAGGTTTGTGTAATCGATACACATTCTCCAGGTCCCGTTTTTCTTCTCGGCCAGGACTGGGTTTGCCAGCCACTTGGAGTATTTGATTGGCTGGATGAAGCCTGCAGCGAGTAGAAGCTGCACCTCCTCGGCGATTGCTCGGCGGTGCTCTTCATTGAAGGGCGCCAGCAACTGCTTGATAGGTCGCGCTATGGGGTTGGCGTTGAGTTTGTGCTCAGCGAGTTCCCTCGGGACACCAGGCATGTCGGATGGCTTCCATGCGAAGATTTCACGATTCTCACGTACGAACTCGATGAGCGCGCATTCCTATCCTAGGATCATGCCCGTCCCGATCGTCACCATCTGGCTGGAGTCGCCTGGGACCATCTCGACGGTGCGAGTGTGCGTCATTGCCTCGAAGGCGGTGGAGCCACCACCCTCCGAGTTGGGCTTCTTGAGTATGGTGGGGTCGTCATTGTTGACCCCGCTCTCATACTTGGCGAGCTCCTCTGCGTGGTTGGCTTCTGCCGCTATGATGGTGTCGGCGAGCTCGGCACCTTTGGCCTCGCACTCTGCGGCCATGTCGGGGTCGCCGTGGACAGTGATGATGCCGCATGGCTCGGGGAGCTTCATCGCGTTGTACGTGTAGTGGGGCGCTGCCATGAATTTGGAGAATGCATGCCGCCCCAGGATGCAGTTGTAGGGGCTACAGAACGACACCAGCTCAAAGACGATCCACTCGGTGCGGAAGTTCGTTGTTGTGCCGAAGGTGACTGGAAGTTTCACCTTGCCGATCGGGTACGCCTTCCGACCGGGGACGATGCCGTGGAAGGTGGTGTAGGTCGTCTCGATCATCGACTGCGGGATCCGTAGTCGCCTGAACGTGTCCAGGTACAGGATGTTGTTGGGCATGCCACCGTCTATCAGCGTTTTGGGGAGCCAGTAGTCTCCCACCTTGGGTTTGACCACCAGGGCGACTCGACCCGGATATTCGATCCTTGGCGAGTGGTCCTAGTGGCTCCAGGTGATTTGTTGCTCGGACCAGTTGAGGAACTGGAGGATGTCGATCTGGGACACTGCATTGACAGCGACAACACGTGCAATGACCTTCTTCTCGCGCTTCGTGTTGAAGCCGCTGAAGGTGTGAAGCGAGCCGGCGTCGTTGCCGAATTTTCCGCCGTTTGGCGGGTGGTTGTCGGGGTCTTCCCTCGCTCACCGTGCTTTCTCAATCTCCCCTCAGGGAGTAGCAGTCGGCGGTCGTGTGCATGGAGGGTTTTCCCTCCCTACTGTGGAACACATAGGGTTGGTTGAGGAGAGCCGCGGGATCGAACCTCGGCTTCGCCTTGTAATTGCCGTCGTCGCGGCGTTGACCTCCGTCTCGGCGAAAGCTCTTGGGCTCGCATGGAGCGTACCCGGCGTTGGCGACGAAGTCGACTCGCCCGTCACCGCGGCGCTTCCCGGTGAGGCGAGTGTTGCTTTATCGTAGCTCGGGTCGTCTCCCGTTGTCGTGGCCGGTCATGCGGCGATTCCCTCCCGACTCGTCATCGGTTTCTTGGTTTGGGTCCTCCTTCGCGTACCGCTTGGCGATATCAAGGAAGTCCGGTATGTTGTCGAGTGTTTCGTACACCCGCTTGAGTTTGGCGAGCAGGGGCTCATAGCGGCACGAGGTCTTGAAGCAGTGGATCGCGGTGTCCGGGTGGATTCCGGCTGCGTTTTACCATAGGTCTTGCCACCGTTGGACCCAGCTGCGGGTCGAATCGCGGGGTCCCTGGACGCATCGCTCCAGGTCCTCGATGGTTGTGGCGCGGGTGTAGGAGCCCTCGAAGTGCCTGACGAAGGCGTCGCGCATTTTCTCCCAGGAGTCGATGCTCTCTGCGGGGAGGGTGTTGATCCATTGCCGACACGCTCCCTCCATCATCAGGGGGAGGTAGTGAGCGGCGAGTAGGTCGGTGTGGCCGGCGATTCCCATCGCCATGAGGTACGTGTCCAGCCACACGGACGGGTCATAGGAGGGGTCATACTTCTCAATCTCCTTCGGCGCCTTAAAGTTCGCCAGGTATTTTTTGCCTCGGATCATCGGTCTGAAGCACTGGGGTCTAACTCGGCTCAGCGACCCCCTTGGTTCGCCATCGCGGCGGTTGGTGAGGGTATGCCTCAAGTCGTCAAGTTGGCGTGTGCGCCAGCTCTGGTTATTGATGATGTGCGTGCGCGTGTCGACTGGCTGTCCGTTGGCGGCAACGAAGTTGCTCGCCGGTCGCGGGTCATTGGTGGAGAGTGGCGCGTGTGCGGGTCGGTGTTGGAGCTGTAGGGGTTCGGGTGGTGGGCAGTTGAGGGTGTTTGCCGCCATTGGGAGGCTGCTCGAGGCCGCCCTGCTGCCTGACGAAGGCGAGTACATGCGACCCTATGAGTCGGTTCGCACGTTTTGTTCCTCGACGGCCTTGGCGAGTAGAGCCTTGGCATACTGGATCTGCAGGGCGCCTTCCCCGGTCACGTTGATGTTGTCGACCGCGGCTCGGCTCGCGACAATGTTGTCCATCGGGGTAGAGAATAGCGGGAGGTCGCTCGCGTCTCGCTCCAGCAAGGAGACCAGGATCGTTGGCTGATTCCGGGGGGCGTGAGGCCGTGTGGTGGTGGGGGAGCGCCGTTGGCCGTTGCGCCTGGTGCTGGCTGGGAGCTCCCTCCTGGCGGCGCGTTATCGCAGATCACGCGCTCGGATATACGGGCCGGCTCGTTTTTGTCGTCGAAGTTTAGGGCGCGGCCCTGAACGGTGGGGTTCAGGCGCGACCTGATGCGGAGTTGGTGATAGTGCGAGATCTCCTACGCCGTCACCTGCTCGAGGCGAAATTTTTCATGCTCGGCTTGTTCCTTGCAGACCGCCTCCTCCAACCGACGGCGGGATTGGCGTGGAGAAGGGGTCCGGCGGGGGGTCGGCGCCATTCGCCATGTAGGTCACGACGTTGCGACCAGATCCGACGTGGAGGTCGCCGGAGTTCTCTGACCCGGAGTCAAAGTCGAAGATCCCTAGAATGGAGGGGTCCTTGAAGTATCCCACGTTGGAGACCTGGGTGATGGAGCCCGCAGATGAAACGGTGACTATCGATCCGGACGACGATGCTGGGGTCGCCGAGTTAGCATCGTCGTTGAGGGCCGCATTATTCACGACCGCGGTGGTTTCGGCCACATTGCTGTTGGCCGAGTCGTACTCGGAGGCGAGGCGGTGGATGGTCCGGACCTGACTCTCAAAGAGCTGGTCGCGTGGTGGCGACTCACGTATGCGAGCCGAGTCCTCCGAGATGATGGCGTCGGTGAAGCCAACAAAGAGGCTGATCGTGCCGACCGGCATGATCACGCTGTGCGTGGCGGGGCGCGCCACCGGGACGTAGCTGCTCGGCAAGATCTCGAGGATCTCGCCGATCGCGATCATGCGGCCAGTGGCGATCGTCTCGTTGATGGGCATATTGGATCTCTCCGCAGAACACCGGCCTGACCGGCCAGGCCCCACGGTGGGCGCCACTCTCGTGGGAATGGCCACGACAGATGCTGCAATCGGCAGCGAATAGTAGAACGAGGGGCAAGGGTGGCCAGCCATCTGTGGTGCGAGATGAGGGTGGAGATACTAGGATTTACCCAGGTTCGCCCCCCGGAGGGTAAAGACCTACTCCTACTAGATTGTATTATGGAGAGAGTACCAGGGCGAGCTCGGTGAGTAGGCGGTGAGTCGCTAGGGTGTATGATGGAACGTATCCTCTATGCGTACCCTAGGGAGGTTTATATAGGATCACCTCGCTAGGGTTTACAGATCTACCACCGAATTAGTTAAGGATTCGGAGGGTTATTGACTTAGTCCGACTGGGCCTAACTACGCTTCTGGGCCTCCAGCTTCCAGTAGACTGGGCCTACCACTCGCCGGCATCTTGGTCCAGTAGGAAATGTCCTGTTGGGTATACCCCGGTTGGCATATCCCCATCAGTTCGTAACACGAACCGGTGTTAAAGGTTCTCTGCCGCGGCAGGAAAACGACCTAAATCTCTGCCGCGGCAGAGTTCTGTCGCCGTCCTGCTTTGGGCGGATTTCTGCGGCGCGGCGGGGACCGGGGGGAGGGGGGTCGACCGGGAGAGGTATACACACACATCATCGGTACATACGAGTACATGAATAATTAAGTAACTATTATTATACACAAATATCGTCATTGTGGTATTATCGGTACACGTTGAAGCATCAAGGACAAGACAAACACGTTCAAGCATATATACAACATAACATCTCCGTACATGTTTATTTTGGATATCTAAAGAGTTCTCTGCCAGGCGTGACGACCTCATCAAGTATGAACCCCGCCAATTCCTCTTGAATGGCTCGTGTGCAGTCAAATGGTAGGAGTTTGTCCAACATCCGTTCGATCTAAATATGTATGAAGAATGGGGTAAATATATATATATAAGAATGAAACTCAACACAACTGATGGTAATAAAATAATGTTGTGTACTTCGTTTACTTACTCTAAGTTGTTCTATTGCGGCTTGGCCTGTCACACATATCGTGTTGCGAATGAACTCGCAAACATAGTATCCACATAAGTTATTGCCGGTCCCTGCTGCGCGCACTTTACGAGAATAGAGAGTTCAATCAAAATAATAATAAATAAAGCATGATATAATGGAACGGGAAGCATAATCAAAGAGATATGCAGACCTAGCTGGCTAGTATTACTTACATTTTGATCTACAAATTTTATTTCTTCTGACCATTCACCCATGGTCTTGCCCATGAACCTTTTCCAAATCCTGTCCGGCAAAGAAAATGGCTAAAGGAGTAATTAATTACTTGTTGTCATGAAAGTTATCGATCTAGTGCGATAATATGATTGATATTACCTATGGAGCATTTCTTTAAAGTCTACCCATAGCTCTTGGTCTTTTCGTAACGGGTCCATGACAAGGACTTTTCCTGCGTCAAGTTGAATGACTAGCAGAATAAAGTGGAGCCTGCGCACGCATAACTAATCATCAGTTACACTTAACATCGAGTAAGCCGAAACAGAATGCGTACAAGATAGGGTAACACTCACGAGAAGTTGTAAGGCAATAGTATTTCCCTTTTGGTTGTTGTCTTAGTACAGACCTTAGCAAGAAATCTTCTGTTTGCCCGGGTATGTGTTTTACCACTTGTTCATGAACTCTATTTGGGTCAACGAACCCAATGTCAAATGGGACACCTTTCATGCATTCCATAACCTTTTCCTGCATAATAGTATATACATATATGGTGAGCATATATATACATGCAATTAATTAATTGAATGAGATGAGATAGGAATTACAGAAATAGTACTTACACACAATAAAGGTGATCTCGTCGTCTCCTCACAAGAAAATATGATCTCTTATATACGCCGTGATCCATTCTTCATTTATCGTCTTGCAGAAATCAAGGTACCACTTATGCAATCTTCGCATCTTTGTTGGTAGATTCTTGAGCTCCTCTTTCTTGACGACATTCTTCCCGTACTTCCATGGCTGTATGGGGTTGACATCGCCTTTGGGCAAGTTGTGTCCCATGATGTTCAAGTATGCAACGTAAGTCATCTCATCTCATTGGCCTTTCTTTGTAGCTCTTCCTCGTAATCATTTATAGGAGGAGCTATCCGTGTGTCGAACACCTGGAGCGGGGCGCACGATTGGTTTTCCTGCTCTCCGAGCATGGGAACTATTTTCTGGGGTGCACGACTACTACTTTCAAACTACCTCCGCCTTGCATCCCCCTTTATAATCTGGCGCTCGTAGTCCGGCACAAGTGGGGTTTCAGGTTTCAAAAGATTATTGTAAAACTTCTCCACCACCGCCGGATCTATTTTCTCCTTTGGCTCGGCCCGTCTAGGTGGAAATAATTTCTTGATTTTCTTCTTACGAGATCCTCTTGTTCTCCTCGTCAGCTCGATTCCACGGTAATACCGGCAATGGCTTGGCGGAAGGCTGCGGGACGTAGTTTCTTGAACTCTTCGACATACGGTTTCCTGCGGATTTCTTCGTGGCAGTGCTAGTGCTCTTCATGGCAGTGCTCTTCTGCTTACGCTAACACACAGGAGATGGATGGCGTGCCGGAGATGGCTGCCGCATAGGAGATGGCTGGCGCGCCAGAGATGGCTGACGCGCTGGAGATGGCTGAAGCGCCGGAGATGGCTGACGCGGCGGAGACAACAGGGGAGTATTCTGATGACCCGGAGACGGCTGAGGCGACTCAGACTGCTGACGTTGTGGAGACGGTGGGGGTGCCAGTGGACTCCAATTTGGAAGCACGTTGTGTTCCTTCTTCCAAAGAATGGTTGTTTTCACTTCAAATTTGAGTTGACTTTCCCCTTCATCTGTAGCATGGTCAAGCTGTGCTTCCTCATATTCCTTCACAACCTCATCCACCCCGACAATAGAATAGCCATCTGGAATCGGTCGGCAGTGGTAAGTTCCACCAGCTACAGGAGGTAAGGCATAACCGACCGCCACATTAATGGATAAGCCCATTAACCTCACATGCATCTTAGCGTGTTCGCTCTCCGTGATCTCATCCACGGGGTATCAAGGACCCATCATTTAAAGCGTGGGCTGCACATTCTCCGTGGAAGTCACGCTGCTTTTCCGCGTAGATTCTGGGCCGCCGGAAGCTTCCAATGCAGGCTCTTCGTGCCGCTGAGATCGGCCGATAGCTTGCTGGCTATTTTGTGCATTCACTTGCGCCTGCAACGCCACAAGTGCATGTTCTATCTGTGTCATACGGTCTGTACGTTCTTTTTATTTTCTGTCGCGCCATCTTTAAGAGTCGCCCCACTCGGCAAACCCATCCTTCCACATCATACCCCATGTGCCTCGTGCAAGTCCAGGGTGTTCTTTTTTACTGATGGCGCATGTCAGCTCGTCATTCTCTCTGTCCGGATGGAAGGTCCTGGCAGCTGTTTCCTCGTATGTCGTGATGAGTTCAGTGACGGGTTTGGCATGAATTGTTGGGAAGATACACAATCTTGTTTCTGGGTCCAACCTTGCTATTCCATCGAACCAAGTCTTTTCACGTAGGTCCCACCCCTCTGTCTGGGGTGTGATCCCTCTATCATGCATGGCCTTCTCAGCTTCCTCCCACTTAGGCCTCTGAGATATGTAGCCACCTTACCCCGTCCTCTGGTGATATTCCTTCTTCTGGGCATTTAGCATATTGGTTTCTGACCTCTTTGTAGCTATAGCACCTTCCTTGTACTTCACAAAATCGGGCCAGTGAGATGTTATCTTCGCATAACATGCATCTTCAAAATCTGGAGTCTCCCCAGTTTTTACAAATTTGTTCAATTTTGTCTTCCAGATGTGGAAAGCCTCATCCATCTTCTTTAGAGTCCACTCTTTGACCTTTTACTTTATAACCGGTTTGTTTTCATCCTCCTCTGGCGGTAGGGTGAAATTTACCAATAGCGAAGTCCAAAGCATATCTTTGGATCTTTCATCGACAAAGGTATCGTCGCCCTTCTTTGGCTTATTCCAATATTCAATTGTGATTGGGGTTTGGTCCCTAACAAGAACTCCAGCCTAACATATAAATTTGTCTGCGGCCTTCTTGGGCTCCATCGCCCTGCCATCAACACGGACTGCTTCGATTGTGAACTTTGCAAGATATTTCAACCAATGACTCGCGCCTCGCTTGCTCTTTTTTGTAGAAGAAGATTGTTGCTGGCTGGTCGATCTGGAGGGCTAAAAGAAGAAACAAGCGTTAATTAATACATGCACATATATACAAATCAATCGGTGCAAGTCAGCAGAGGCTTAATCCATACATATACCTCGATGGACTTTGTAATCACTAAAGTGCGTTCACCGGAGTCATCATCTTCTCCATGATTACTTGAGTTGTCATCATGTCCCTCCAAGTTCAGATATTGTGAGATGTCCTCGTGGATCATGTTCTCCATTATTTCTTCCTCTTCGAGGTTTCTACTGAGTGGATCCATAGTTTCTAAAACAATAATATTATATAGAGTAAGAGAGTAAACATTCAAGTGGACTTGGATTCATACACACATATACATATTATTCATACAAAAATACACAAATTAAATTAAAACCCTAAGCATGCTTGATCATTTTAAACGAGGTCCGAGGGGTCCAAACCCTAATTCGGAGAAACCCCGGCTGCATATGAGAGGGTTCATTATGCTCTTCTAATTAAACTTGTCATGTAAGTTGATTAACAATGCATGATTATAGCTTAAATAGACAGTTCTCATTTTTATGAGCATTTTTATATATTATTTGTATTTTTCTGACATATAAAGAATTAGTTATTGAATTTACAAGATTTAAATATTTTCTAGAATTATTAAACCACTTATTAGGTCAGCCTGACGTCAGCACACCCTAACCCTTTCTCACCAAAATAGGGGCCAGCCACAGTGGCTGACGCATGGTACCGGGGCCACGTCACAGCCACAACGGCGCCACGCGGGCTCACCAGAGGATGCTCTAGACGATGGCGGCTGGCGGCGCTGGAGAGCGACCTAGGGAGCACGAGGTAGCGGGTTCTCCTTAGAGTGATGTTGCCAACCTAAAACGGGCGGCGCCGCTACCTAGGGGTCACCGGAGCAACGTCAACGACGACGGCCAGCGGCGGCTGTTGCAGAGCAACGAGGCGACGACAGCTCCGAGCGTGAGGGAGCAAGCGGAGGGGCAGGTGAGCACTGTGGGCTCACTGTGGGTCTACCAGAGGGGTCCGCGAGGCTAGGCGGGGTCGGAAACGCCGACGATGGCGACGGTGGTGGTCATCGGGCTCAGAGAAGAAGCGGTGCTTGGGGGTCGTTTGCGGATGCACCACGTCGATTCCTTGGACGCGGAAGAACAGCATGACGAGGCGGCGGCAACGGCGTGGGTGGGCGCGGTAGTGACGGCGGCGTGGGTGGGCGCGGCGGGTGACGACTCCTCTCTCTGTGCTCCTATTCTCGTCGATCTGGCTAGGGTAAGAGGAAGAGGAGGTGCACGCGTTATAACCCCCCCCCCTTTAACACTGGTTCCAGCCACGAACCGGTGTTAAAGGGGGGATTCGTTTCGCGCGTGCACCTCTGCCTTTAACACCGGTTCCAGCCACGAACCGGTGTTAAAGGGTGTGGGTATTTTGTTTCGCGCACACCCCCCCTTTAACACTGGTTCGTGGCTGGAACATGTGTTAAAGGGGGTATTTATTTCGTACATTAAAGGGTGGTATTTTTAATTCAAAAAATAGGATAGAATTTAGAAAATTCATATCTTTTTATTTCAACTCAGAAAAATATGAATAATATATCATAATTTTTAGAAAAATAAGATCTATCCATTCATATAAAAACATTTTATAGTTACTGTAGATGAAAGTTTTCAAAATGATTAAAACACTTACATATGAATTTTGATTATTCAGTTAAGACAAAAATAAAAAAGTCAAACCCTAAAACTTTGAATTTACAAAATATTAAGCATCTGAAAAGGAATCTAACCCTATTTTATTAGAGAAAATCATTTTTTATTTTTTATTAACATTTTTTAATTGTTTGGATATTTAAATTTAGCATCTTTTGTATACTTTGGAATCTGACAAAACTTTCAACATGAAAATTGTTTGCATTTGAATAATTAATCCTAAAACATTTTTTGTTTTTAAAAAATAAAATTCTAACTATTCAAACTAGTAACAAATGGGAAAGGCGGGCAAAATGCGCGGGAGGAAAAGGGCGGGAAGAAAAGGGCGGGAAATAATGGGCGGGAATAAATTTTTATTATGATAGAACTGGAATTAAAGTACATAACGCAACTAATAGTAAGTTACATAAAGCACGACTTAAAATTAAGATACATGGACAGATTAAGTCACAATCGGCCGAACTTGTTTTGGAATGTTGGAGTGATTCAGTCATGCTCCTACGTACACCTGTAATAGTCGCCACTGTAGTCATTGTACTCGCCACGGCCGTCGTTGCTGTCGTCGTCGGGGTCACCGTAGTTGAACCTTGAAGGCTGAGTACGCGTAGCCTAGACTTGAGGGTAGCGCATGCGGGGGGTTAGAGTCGGTGGCCGTGTTGTAGGCCATGAATCTCTGGAGAGTCCGGTCGCGCCACCACAGCCGACGACCGGCCTCGTTGAAGTTCGGAAGAGGTGGGTCGTCCTCCTCGTGCCTGGCGAGCGCCCTCTCACGCCGATCCCGGAAGAAGGCTTCCCAAGTCAGGAAATAGTTGGGATGCCAGTTGGGATTCCTCTGCTGCTCCGACGTGAGCTCGAAGTAGTAGTGGTTCGTGATGGCCGTCCGGCGCGCCACACCTAGAGGGACAGGAGGAACCGGCACGTCTATGGCACTCAGCATCCAGCCGACGGTGACGCAGTAGCCTGGCGGGCAGGGGTAGTTCGAGGTGAAAAGCGCCTCTGCCTCCCTGGGGGTATGTGGTATGGTGGAAGCCATGGGAAAGAGTGATGAGGTTGCAGATATGAGTCTAGAGATGTGCAATGAAAATGGAGGCCAATCCTACATATATATATAGTGAGAAATGGCGGGAAGTAAAATGGCGGGAAGAAATGACGAGAAGAAATGGCGGGAAGAAAAATGGCTCATTTAATACATATAGTGTTAACAGAAGAAATATGACATTGGTTTCCATGTTGAGATACATATGTGTGCCAAAAATGGCTCATTTAATACATATAGTCAATCTTATGATCGCGTCTGCCTTAACCGTGTAGTATCAGCACCGTTTAACAAGATGGTTGGGCCAGTCTTCACTTTGAAGGGCGGAATTTCATCAAACTTATTATAATCTTCTGACATGTCTGTCTTCTCCTCCACTCCCACAATGTTTCTTTTCCCTGAAAGAACTATGTGACGCTTTGGCTCATCTTGTGATGTATCTGTTTGCTTTTTATTTTTATTTTTTTCGGTTTTGTAGACATGTCCTTCACATCGAAAACCTGATCCACATCATTGGCTAAGACGAATGGTTCGTGTAAGTTCTTGTCTACCTTCATAAGATTGTTGAGATCCACTATTGTCATTCCGTACTTCTTGTCTACCTCAACCCCTCCTCTTGTTAGCTTGACCCATTTGCACCGAAACAAGGGGACCTTCAAATTAGGTCCATAGTCAAGTTCCCATATCTCCTCTATGAACCCATAATACGTGGTCTTTTGAACATTGTCTTCTGCTGCATCGAAGCGGACACCACTGTTAGCCTATCGTGTAAAATGTATTCCCATTTATCTCGTACCCTTGGAAAGTACATATACAATCAAAGA
The DNA here is from genome assembly GCA_910589765.1 of Avena atlantica. NCBI lineage: Eukaryota > Viridiplantae > Streptophyta > Magnoliopsida > Poales > Poaceae > Avena > Avena atlantica. Next base: position 9,049,690 of record OU342736.1, on the reverse strand, counting down.
TGGTATCCTAGCCAACAAGTACAGCTGACCTCCAACAGTGGTGTTATTCGTGAGAAGTCTCTGCAGCCAATCGCCAAAACTCACCATGTGTTCACTTATAATCCATTCATCAGACTGCCCCGGGTGTTTGAGGCGTATAAAATTCTTGTGTTCATTGATATACGGGGCAACCAAGATAGATCTTTGTAAAACCGTGTAGTGTGCTTGATTGAGAAAATGCCCGTATATATCATTGCTTTACATCCTAGGGTGCCTTTTCCATGCATTCTTCCCTCATGTCATGATTCTGGAACACCAATCGCCTTAAGGTCAGGAATAAAGTCAACACAGAACTCAATGACCTCCTATGTTACATACCCCTTGGAGATGCTTCCTTCTGGCATAGCACGGTTATGAACATATTTCTTCAAGACTCCCATGTACCTCTCAAAGGGGAACATATTGTGTAGAAATACAGGACCGATAATGGCAATCTCTTCTACTAGGTGAACCAGGAGATGCGTCATAATATTGAAGAAGGATGGTGGGAACACCAACTCGAAGTTGACAAGACATTGGGCCACATCTGTCTGTAACCCTGGTAGGCTTTCTGGATCGATTATCTTTTGAGATATTGCATTGAGGAATGCACAAAGCTTCACAATGGGTACTCAAACATTTTCATGTAGAATCCCCCTCAATGCAATTGGAAGAAATTATGTCATAATCACTTGGTAGTCATGAGATTTCAGATTTTGGAATTTTTTCTCTGCCATATTTATTATTCCCTTTATATTCGAAGAGAAGCCAGAAGGGGCATTGATACTGCTCAGGCATTCAAAAAATATTTCCTTCTCTGCTTTGGTAAGAGCGTAGCTGGTAGGAGTTAAGTGGCGTCCTTTACCCTTCTCGTTCTCAGGATGCATAGGCTTTTCAGGTTCTTTCATATGTTGCTGGTCCTGCCATGCTTCCGTTGTATCTTTTGTCTTCCCATACACTCCCAGGAAACCTAGCAGGTTCATGCAAACATTCTTTGTCACGTGCATCACGTCGATTGAAGAGCGGACCTCTAGGACTTTCCAATAGTTTAGGCCCCAAAATATATATTGCTTCTTCCACATGGGCGCGTGTCCGGCATCGTCATTCGGAACAGATAGACTGCCAGGACCTTTTCCAAAGATTACTTCTTGGTCCTTTACCATACCAAATACCTCCTCACCAGTACAGAGGACAGGCTTCCTCCGGGGTTCTGCGAGACGTTTGAAATGCTTGCCTTTCTTTCTTACGGGATGCAGGTTCAGAAGAAATCGAAGATACCCTAGGTACACAACCTTCTTACATTTATCAAAATATACACTTTCAGTCTCATCTAAATAGTGCGTGCATGCTTTGAATCCCTTGTATGTCTGCCCTGAAATGTTACTAAGAGCAGGCCAATCATTGATAGTTACGAAAAGTAATGCTCGTAGGTTAAATGGATCCCCTTTGTGCTCATCCCACATACGTACACCTGTTTTGGCCCACAGCTGTAGAAGTCTCAACTAATGTCCTTAGGTACACATCAATGTCGTTGCCGGGTTGCCTTGGGCCTTGGATGAGCATTGGCATCATAATGAACTTCCGCTGCATGCACAACCAAGGAGGAAGGTATAGATACATAGAGTCATAGGCCAGGTGCTGTGACTGCAACTCTACTCACCAAAAGGATTCATTCCATCTATACTTATACCAAACCTTAAGTTCCTTACGTCACGTGTGAAGTCTAGGTACTCTCGCTTGACTTTTCTCCACTGTGAACCATCAGCGGGGTGTCTCAACATCGCGTCTTTCTTACGGTCTTCCATGTGCCATCGCAACAACTTGGCATGCTCTTTGTTTCTGAACAGACGTTTTAACCGTGGTATTATAGGAGCATACCACATAACCTTGGAAGGAACCTTCTTCCTAGGGGCCTCGCCCTCAACATCGCCAGGGTTGTCTCGTCTGATCTTGTACCGCAGTGCATTGCATATAGGGCATGCATCCAAATTCTCGTACTTCTCACCGCGGTAGAGAATGCAGTCATTAATGCAGGCATGTATCTTTTGCACGTATAATCCTAGAGGGCAGATAACCTTCTTTGCTTGGTATGTACTGTCGGGCAATTCATTATTTCTTGGAAGCAGATTCTTCATTTTTACCAATAACTTTAAAAATGCATTGTCAGTCACACCGTTCTCTGCCTTCCATTGCAGCAAATCCAGTGTGGTACCTAGCTTTTTGTGGCCGTCTTCGCAAGTTGGGTACAATAATGTTTTGTGATCCTTTAACATCCGATCCAGCTTCTCCTTCTCCTTTTCATTTTCACATTCTTCCTTTGCATTAGTAATGGCCCGACCAAGATCGTCATCAGCGGGCCCATCTACTTCTTCTTGATCTTCATCTACCCCCGTTGCAGTATCATCGTATTCAGGATACATATTATGATAGTTTTCATCATCCTCTTCTTCTTTGTTGTCTTCCATCATAAACCCTCTTTCTCCGTGATTGGTCCAACAATTATAGCTGGGCATGAAAACGGACCGAAGTAGGTGGCCGTGAATGGTTTGGTAGTTGAGTAGTCTTTCTTGTTCTGACAGTGAACACATGGAGATCACATAAAACCATTGTGACCATGGTTTTCCTTAGCCACAACGATGAAATTTTGGAGGCTCGTAATGTACTCAGAAGTGTGTCGGTTACCATACATCCATTGTCGGTTCATCTGCATTATATAATGAATTACGTATATAAAAAATCATTGCAGTACATCATGAATTAATTTTTTTTCCATACAATCCCTCAAAAAAGAGGGATCGGGTTCCATTATCAACTGATAATGGAATAACAACCACACATATCCACAACACACAATCGTAGTACTGACCCACCTAGGGGGTCAACACGACTTAAGTATCCATATTACAAACCAAACAAACTTAACAGACGAAAGGGAGACGGATGGAGACGCAAGAACACCACCCTCAGGCTAGTGGAAACAATTCTTCAAAAAACGACGAGGAACTACTATTCCAGACCAACAAAGGAACCACGAGAGACGCAAACTCATATTCTTCTCGTCAGACAGCTTCAGGTTCTCCTTCTTTTCTCCCGCCCCCTTTCCAGTTCCGAAGCTTCATGAGCGCGATCTTCAGGGATTGCTGGCAGTCCCAGAAAAGGAAAAGGGGCCACATCCATAGTCGCAGCATCAGCCAGCACATTCTGTTGCAGAATATCAGCTCCATCTTGCAACACCGCCCGGTCCTCCTCTCCATGCAGCCCTGCCCAATAACGGATGAACACACAAGCATATATAACCAAATCAAAAGGCGAATTAATAAGCTTTTTTTAAAATAGGCCCAATTCCTGAGCATCCAGATAGCCCAACAAATTGCCGCCACCACCGTAATTTGCACATTCCTGCTGACTCCCAAAAATTGAGGAGCCCACCAAAAGTATTGAGAAATGGACCCAGGCCTATTCACAGCACCAATAGCTTTGGCAACCACTCCCCAAACATATCTAGATGCCACACAAGTAAAGAACAAATGCCCAGTGTTTTCATCAGCACGACAAAATCTACAAGTAAAATCCCCTACCCAATTTTTCTTTCTCATGTTATCTTTGGTGAGAATAGCATTGTGCCAGATCAACCACAACCAAATTTTAATCTTTAGGGGAATTTTCGCTTTCCATAGATGCTTGAAACTCCTATCAATCCCTACATTCGACAGATGGGAATACATCGACTTAACAGAAAAATTGCCAGATTTATTCCACATCCACACTGGTCTGTCTTTTTCCTGATTCAAACTCACCCCATTCAACAAATTTCTCAACTGTTCCTGCTGATTCAACCCATCAACATCCAACCACCTTCTAAAAGAGCATCTCCACCCTTTTCTTGCCATATCAGCCATAGTGATCATTTGATTCTGGCAAATATCAAACAGACCAGGAAACTTATCCTTCAGAGGCATATCTAAGCACCAAGCATCATGCCAAAAGTCAGTCAACTCCCCATTACCAATTCTCATTTTCCTACCAGCCAGATAGAGATCCCTAATCTTAATCAAATCATTCCAACATGGAGAATCATTCTGGCTGTGTTTCACAGCACTGATCCCCCCCTTCTTCATATACTTCTTTCTTACAAAAACTTGCCATGGACCCTCCTCAGCTTCAAGGCGCCACCACCACTTGCAAAGCAAGCAAATATTAAATAATCTAATGTTTTTAATCCCCAAACCACCTTTTTTCCTGGGCCTACACACAAATTTCCACTTAACCAGATGATATTTTATTTTGCCCACCTTCCCATACCAAAAGAAGGCTCTGGTTTGCTTCTCAATTTCCTCCACATTTGTTTTGTGTAAAAGAAACATAGTCATGGGATAAACAGCCACACTGGAAACACAAGTAGTGATTTTAACATGCCTCCCTCCTAGAGATAGAGCACCTCCCATCCAACCATCTAATTTTTTCTTCAACCTGTCCCTAATAAAGCTCATCTCAGTCACTGTGCATCTTCTGCTACAAACTGGCAGCCCCAAGTACTTAATCGGCCAACTACCTTTCTGATAGTTGAACATTTCAGCATAATTGGATTATTTCTCCTCATCTTCCAACACCATAATCACCTCACTCTTCTCAAAATTAATCTTGAGACCAGACATGGATTCAAACAAATACAACAGCAACTTCAAATTTCTAGCCCCCTCAAAATCATCTTTAATAAAAAGGATGGTATCATCGGCATATTGCAAAATGGCAATCCCTTTATCAAACAGATTATCAACCGACCCTGTAAACAACCCACCAGCCTGTGCATTGATCACCATCTTAGCCAAACATTCCCCTGCCAAATTGAATAAGAATGAAGAAAAAGGATCCCCTTTCCTGACCCCTTTAAAACTGCCAAAATAAGGACCAGTTTCTCCATTCACTTTAACACTAAGAGTACCCTGAGTCACAACACTTTTCAACCAAATCATCCAATCATCACTGAAACCTTTCTGCTTACATCAATGAAACAAAAATTCCCAATTGACTTTGTCATAAGCTTTTTCAAAGTCAATTTTCAACACCACCCCCTGCTGCTTCTGACTTTTTGATTCTTTCAAAATGTCATGTAACAAGGTCACCCCATCTGCAATAAACCTCCCTTTGATAAAAGCAGTCTGACATGTGTCAATTAATTTCCCCATTACAGGTTCAGTTCTAACTGTCAGAGTCTTAGTGAAAATTTTAAACAACACTTGGAGCAAACAAATAGGTCTATATTTCTGGATTCTATCAGCATCATCACCTTTAGGTAACAGAGTAATCACCCATAGTTAATGCTCCTCAAATCAATCTTATGAGCAAAAAAATCATCAAACACAGCCATAACATCTGTTCTTATAATCATCCAGCAATGTTGATAGAATTCAATAGGAATCCCATCAGTGCCAGCAGCTTTTATTTTCTCCATCTGATCAATAACCCCCTTAACCTCTTTCTCAGTAAACGGCACCCCCATTTTCTCCCTGTCCTCATCATTAAGTTTCACCCAATCTTGCCAATTGTTATCTGCAAGCCTAATAGAAGATCCACCAGCAGGACCAAACAAAGTTTTATAATAATTGGTGGCATGCTGCAGGAGGTCATGAGTCCCCTGAATCTCATTCTCCCCATCTTTCATAGAAAAGATCATTTTCTTTCTTCTCACCCCATTAGCAATCCTGTGGAAATACTCAGTATTGTTGTACATCATGAATTAATAGGGAGATGAACACTTTTACAGTACATCAATGACACATGAAAGGATAAAGTTGCCGACCTCTTGTGCATAGGAAAGAGCAACGAGAAAACTTAATTCGATCTCTCGGGCATTTCACCGAACACCTCTTGTGCATAGGAAGAAAACACAAACTAGAACCCTCTCACCCTCTTTGCTAAGCTCCAAAATGAGAGAGTGAAACAATGAGAGAGAGGGGCTGGGTTGCGGTGTATCATATAGGCGCACACCGTTTAACACCGATTCAAGCCACGAACAGGTGTTAAAGGGGGGGGGGGGGTCATGCGTGGCTTGAACCGGTGTTAAAGGTGGTGGGCCTTTTTTCCTTTCTGGACCACACTGGTACGGGCAACCCCTTTAACACCGGTTCGTGGGAGAACCGTTGTTAAAGGCCAATTTGGACCTCAACTAAAGGCCCCATTTCCACCAATGGGTACATGAGCACAAAATTCCAAACCCGCTTGATTGAGAGCCAAGAAGATTTGTTACAGACAAGACTATTCCTCCGGTTCCAGATGCTCCACAAAACAACTGAAGTAATTAAATTAATCTATATAAATTTCTTATAATCTAACCACTTGCTACCAACATATTCAAAATCTACAAAACTCAAACCATAAATTTCATAGACCTCAGCTCACAAAATCTTAGCAACAATGTAGTCAAAAAAGAGATATTTCACAGTCTCAATTTCTTTGCAGAAAGTACACTCTAAAGATTTAGGGATACCCCTGGCCCTCAGGTTATCAGTGGTTAGAATTTTATTCTGAGAAAAGATCCACATGAACACCTGGATTCTAGGAGGTATTTTTAGAGTCCACACAGCAGGGTGAAAGATTTTTTCTATCCCCCGGAAGTTCACAATACAGTACATAGAGCTATAAGAGTAAACCCCTTTGGACTCATGATGCCAAATGAGTTGTTCCTCAGAATTAGCGAGGGTCATACTTCTAGCAATCTCTTGGAGATTTTTCTCTCAAGCATCATATCCTCAGTAAAATTTCTCCTAGAATCACATCTAAGTTGGGAACCATCCCATAAATCAGCAATGGTTCTAACCTACTGATTACAAATTATATCAAGATCCCAAAATTGGGTAGCTAAATGGGAATCACCAAACCAGATGTCCTCCCATAACATAATGAAGTGGCCATTGCCAACATGCCACTTGTATTCACTAGTAGAAAACAGGGCTTCAGTTTGGTCTCAATTCTAGCTCTAGTCCTGATTTGTTATGGGACAGGACTAGTGTGAGCACTAGTCCTGGTTTGTGCCGGCTCCAATGGATACGATCCACCGAGTCCCGGGTTGTGCCGTTCCTCTAGTCTCGGTTCGTGATACGGCCCGAGACTAGTGGTCTCGCACCAGCCAGGTCCATGGGCAGGAGCGTTTAGCCTCGGTTGGTATTACGAACCGAGACAATAGGTGAATCACTAGTCCCGGTTCATAACACCAACCGAGACTGCTTATTTCCCTATATAATTCAACTTCTTCCATTCCCGAGCCCATGGCCATTTTTCCTCCAAGGAAGACTAGTTCATGCCCATTTTTTCTACAATATTTGGTGGGAACCGCTAAATCCAAGGTTTTAAAAGGTTATCATGTCACATCCCAAGATTTTGGAAATTGGGACTAGAATTTTTTTTGCATTGCATGCCATTCATGATCATTGAATTGCATTTTGGCATCTTAAAATTTCTCAAATCAAAAATAAATCTAAAACCCCAAATAGTATGTGCCACTTTGTTCCTAAAGGGAATTAAATTGGCTCTATAAAACCCATTGTTGCTAAGGCAGCGATTATTGCTAAATTATAGCCTAAAAGGATCCAATAAATATTACAAAATTTTAGAAACAAAATTAAGCTCATTTAAATGTATTATGAAAAAGTTAAGGAATAAATACAAACAAATAATGATATAGATAAAATAAAATATATAAGATTTATAAATCCACTACTTGTAAACTATTAAAAATATTAGAAATATGATCCTACAGTGATCTATTCGATTTTAGAAAATTTTAGAAACAAAGAATCATGTTATTTGGAGTTCGTATGCAAAAGATATGACAAAAACAAGTAAATAGAAAATAGAAAAAGAAAAAGAAAACAAATCCTAATTGGGCCGGCCCATTCAGCCACCGGAGGGCTACACGCGCACGGGAAGGGATGCATCGATCCAATGGCTGCTCTAATTTCCGTGCAAATCAGTTTTTCTCAAACCTATCTCTATTCAAACTCTTATAACTTTTAATCTACAACTCCAAATCGACTTCCGTTTGTTTCTACTTGTTCCCTACTCCAAGGCCAATCTATTCGCCATCCTAAACATCCATATAAACCCATGGAGCCATAGCTGTATAATTTTCCCTTCTCGAAATCCCGAATCTACACATGCACGAATCTTATTTCGTTTATTAACCCATCTAGACTTAGTCGTTTTCCTTCGGCCAAAAAACAAAAGTTGAAAATCTCGTCGAAATCTTTCGAAACCCGTCAAATCTCACCTCTTTTCATCCACCATAGCCGGAGAATTTTGCATCACAATATTTCAGATATGACGGTGTAAATCCAAGATCTACTCGCGCTCGTTTCTTCAAATCCAAATTCCTTTGGTGAGAAGATAGGACTAATGATTCCTCACAACTTTCATGTTGTAAGTTTTTCAATTTGACCTATGAATTTGTCTCTCTAACACAGATCTATTTCTTTTCTATTCTGAGCCATAATCGGGTCAATATTCTCTCATAGCCACTGGATCTCATCTCGACAGCCAAGATTAGATCTTCTCAACGAAGGGGTACGAGCCAACCAGAGCCTGCCGCGTGTCAAGCCTCATCAGCATCTGCGTCAACGCCTGGTCAGTGCCACCTCAGCAAAGTCAAAGCCAGTCAATTGTTAGTTTAAATTAAAATTAAAAATTGCAGAAAATACATTGAACTTGTAAAATTCATATTAAATTGAATACATGTCCGAAAATATCAAATAATATATCAATGGATTAAGAAAATTGCGAAGAATATTAATATCAAATTCTATCTAACTTTTACTGTACGTGGTTACTGCAGTAATTCAATTAGTTTTATTGGTCTTTTAGGTTAATAAATTCATAGGAAATTAATCTAAAGTACAACAATAATATCAGGTTAGATCTAATCTTTACAGTATATATTTACCGTAATGATTTAATTAGTTTTAATGGCTTTAGAAATCATTAAATTCGTAGTAATTTATTTACATATCAGAAAAATATAAATAATATACCGATGGAAAGCTGTTTCTAAGTAGATCATCAATATGCAGTTGGTTCAGGTAAATCCTGCAAGGTTCTTCTGTAGATATTTAAACAAGTTAGTACCCTTTTTGTAGTTATAAATTCATAAGAAAATAAATACTGCTCAGAAAATTACAAATAATATGTCCCTGAAATCACAATCCTGTGGAAATTACGGATCTTATTTTGGTTTGATTTTTAGGCAATAGAAACTATATAAATAATTTAGAACTCATTAAACACTATTTAAATCATACAAAAAGATCTATAACTCCGATTAGTATGAAGCCAACGCCTACTGGTTCGTATTAACGTCCTATATCCAGTAAACCCAATAAACACATTTAATTCGACAGTTAGAACAGGCGTTACAATAGAACTATTAAAAACCCTATATTGGCAAGTAATTATTAATAACAAGTACTCCATTGCATTAATTGGTCTCTTGTATGCATCATATACTTCAGTATTGTTTAGAGAACTAAACAACAACCATTGTGAATTATTAAATTGCCATGCATGCATTTGTTGCATTTGTTTGATCTCTATATGCTATTGTTTATGTTGTATGCAATTGTTTGATCGATATATTGCGAGGAGTGCAACGTGTGTGATTGCAACGAGTGCTTGAACCACTTCAACTACAATCAAGGCAAGTAGATGCTACCTTGTTCATGATTTTGTCCTACTATTTTTAATGCATTGTCGTGTATTTTGTAGATGCATGTGTAGGATATTACTATCGCTATGCTATGTCCTATTATGTGGTAGGGCTTTCCTGTAGATGAGCCACCGTTGGTAGATGTGCTTAGTTATGCTATGACGAGGTCTGGGTTACATCACTGAAGGTTGTTTCTAAATGTGTTGGTTTGCGAAATCTAAAAAACAACTTAATCAATGAATCTCCTAGGTGTGATGGGATTGAAAATTTTGGTGGTTTCATTGCGGAAAGCCACCCAGGTATCAAGAGAAAATGATTGGCTTCTTTATTTTGTAGCTTACGTGTACAACCATGTGCCAATAATGAAATGGGAAGTTGGTTGGACTCAGTAGGTCGTGGTAACTCGAACCCACGTATCCAGAGATGTAGAATTTTGGTACGTTGGACCGGTGCGTGTTGGGTTTGGGGAGCTACTTCCCGAACGGTCCCTTCTTGGACTTCTCCCTATCATCACCCAATATGAGAGTGGTGGTACGAGCTGGGTTGGCCAAGTCATATGGGTAAAGTGTTCTAACCCCTGTAGGGTGTATAAACTAATCGATTAGCCGTGTCCCCGGTTATGGACATCTGAGTTGCTTGATATTGAGTTCATGACACGTTTCTCGCTCATTCAAATTTCATAATTGCTTTAATGTTGATGGGTTAACTTAATTGTGATATTTTCAAAGAAAATCAAAAACTGTTTATGAAAGTAGGACAAAGGTATTGAAAATGCAAGCTAGCCACAGCTCCACTTGCCAAATAAGCATGTAGATGCTAGGACTATTGTCTCCTTTAATAGATCTACTTGCCATACATTCCAAGTATTGACCCTTCGGGGCTGCTACATTTTATGTTGCAGGTTATGATTCCGATTATGAGTGATTGACTAGGTTGCGATACTCCACTCAACAGTTGTTCGCCTGTGGCACAATTGAAGATGGAGCCTATCAATTGTTTATGCTTCTGTATGCTACTTGATATTTAGCTAGCCTTGAGCTAAGAATTATTGTAATAATGTAAATTCTGGATCAATTCGTCATTTATGATGCACTGTTAAATTCTTTGGTATTCATTTGAACTGTGTGTGCGAGTGAACAGAACCAGGGATGGCACTATACACATGAACCACTAGTAGAAAACAGGACACTAGTGCCGGTTTATAAGAGGCTTTAGTCCCGGAATGCAATCCGAGACTAACGTATCGGGACTAAAGGTTAGGCCTTTAGTCCCGGTTCTGTTACAAACCGGGACTAGATTATCTCCACGTGGCCTCTCTGTGCGCGCTGGCCTGGAGGATATTTAGTCCCGGTTCGTAACATGAACCGGGACTAAATTTCTTCTGCCGTGGTAGCATTTTGCACCAAACTGCTATCGCGACATGAGGTGGGGTTTTAGGGTTTTCTTTTTTTGTGTTCGATTATTTTTCATTTTGTGTTTTCATATACATATTATTCTACGCTACTACATGTTGTATACATTGATGCATATATAATATAATTTCACTCACGATAACATAAATACATATAAATATATACACAACCGAGACTAGAGCTCGTCTAATTTATTTACACCAAGATCATCATTAGAACAAATACTGTCCTTTTGTGTCTATCCACGACTACACGAAGGTCTATCTACGTTGTACTCTCCTTTTGAGTTTATGACGTCCCTGAGAAAAAATCCCGACAACTCCTCTTGAATTGCTAGTAGGCGTTCATGTGGTAGGAGCTTATCCCGCATTGCATCCAACTATATATAAAGAAGTAGATCATTATGAATGGAACCCAACAAAAACTATGGTATAGAATAAATTGCGAATATATTGTTTACGTACTTGAAGAAAGTCTTTGCCCTGCTCCATACACCCACGAATGAACTCACATACGTAATATCCACATAAATTAGTCCCCTGTGGCTGCGTCGCACACTTTTCGATCGAGAATATAATTCAATCAGATAATAATCAAGCATGATAATTGTAAGAATGATAATTGTAATATCCACATAAATTAGTCCCCTATCTCTCTTACTACTTACCGGGACCGTACGAAAAGTAAGCTCCTCACGCCATTCACCCTGAACCTCCTTCGTGAACCTTTTCCAAACCCTGTCCGGCAAAAAAGAAATGAATGAGTTATTAATTAGTTTACATCTCAGAGAATGAACGAAAGAGATAGATATAGTGATTTAAATTACTTTTGGAGGCAATCAATTATGCTGCGGTAGTCTTCCATCGGCTTCTTTAACGAGTCCGATATTTCAACTTTTGCACGGTCAACGTCAATGTTTAGAAGAATCCAGTGGAAGCTGCGATCATTTATATACACTTAACATCGAGTAAACAAAAATTGAATGTGTACAGGACAGTAAGACTCTTACCCATAGTTGTAAGGAAATAGTATTTGTGTCTTGTAATGTTGCTCCATTAAAAACATTAGCAAGTTATCCTATGTTTCCTCAAGGTTATTTATTAGCGTATGTCCATTTACTCTGTTTGGGTCAACGAACCCAATGCCGTAGATTGACTTTCTTCTACATTCTTGAATCTTCATTCTGCATACAGAAGGAGATATAGTGAGGATAACGACAGGAAATGAATTGAACGAGCTGAGTTAGTGACTTAATTACTTACAGACAATATATGCTGAGGAGGGACTTGTCGAGGGCGTCTAGGTTGAATAACTGAAATAGTTCACAAAGTTCAATGGAGATATAGTCGGGACGGAAGTACTCCTCTCCAACTTTACATAGGAAAATTGTCGCCCTTCCTTTGTGACTTTCAAGTACCAGATATGCAACAGTCGAATATGTGTTGGCAGATCATCGAATCCCTCATCGCTGACCAGAGGCTCCCCGTAGACAAATTTTCATGCTATTGGTCCCTTGGCGACATTATCTCCGCCGGCTAGAAGTGCTTCGACCGGCACGTTACACTCCTTGGCTAATTTAATAGCTATTTCCATATCTATTCCACCTTGTGTGGGATGGGGTAACACCTTGAGCGGGGCAATGGATTGTTTTGCCTATTTGCCGAGCTGGGCAACTTCTTTTGATTTTCTCGCACTTGCAGTACTGCTTGATGACTTCTCTTTTAGTGTCTTTGTAAGACAACGTGTATAGTCATCTTTCCTATTTAACACATGTTGGGGTGGTTGGTCAAGTAATGCCTTGAAGTGCTTCTTGACTTTTGGATCAACTAGCACATGTGGCTCGGGTTGTTTTGGTGCAAAATGGCCCTTCACTTCGGCCCGGGAGATCACCGCGCTTTCCTCATCAGTCCGGTGATAAGCTAACTTGGGAGGAGATGGCGGTACTCTTGGTAGGGGATCTTGTCGTTTTCGGCGTCGGGTCTCCCTCGACGTAGCGGTGTTATTCTTCTGCTTTCTTCCCCTTATATCCAGTGGGCGGAGGCGGAGGCGCCGGATATGGAGATGCAGTCGCGCTGCGATCCCTCTCAGGAAGGAGTGGACTATTGTTTCTTGGTGGAGACGGTGGACTCGGAGGTGATGGTGGCCTTGGAGGTGATGGATTGCTTCTTGGAGGAGAAGATTTCCTTGGCGCCCAGCCTGGAAACACGATGTGTTGTTTTTTCCAAAGAATGATCCCACCCTCCACTTCTCCAAGTGTTTTCTTCCCTTCGCCTGCAGGGATGTCATGCTCAAGTGATCGACATGTCAGTTCAACTTCATCCACACCGACACGAGCATAGCCAGCTGGAATCTGACTTCCATGGTAGGTCGCTTCCGGTGGACAAGGTAAAGCAAAGCCGAGCACCACCTTCATAGAAATGTTCTTCACTGTGACATGTAGCTCACAAGCTGTCCTTGCCTCGACTTCATCCACGGGGTAGCGAACCATCGTTTCATTATTGTCCATCAGCATTGGATTATTAGCTTGTACCTCCGTGGAAGCCACGCTGCTTCTCCGCTGAGATGGGCCCACCGGACTATCTAACGCAGGATCTTGCTGTCAGGCCAGTACTCTACGTTCATTAATCTGCTCCTGCTGCAGCTTGAACATGGCTTGAAATTCCTCGTTCCTTTTTTCAACCGCCTCCAACCGCGCTGCCTCCTCCGCCTTCTGCCGGTTCGTTTTTCTGGATCGGCTTCTATAAGTGTCGATGTCAGCGGGAAACCCTGTCTTCCATGGAACAGATGGGCCAAAGCCTTGTGTTCGTCCGACTTTTTCAGGATTCCTGAGGGCATATGTCAGCTCATCGTTCTCTCTGTCGGGAATGAACATTCCATCTTTTCTCAGTTGTATCACTTTAACAAGTTCATCTTTGGGTTTAGTAATGGCCTCCTTTGTAACAATAATCTCCCCGGTTTCAGTGTCATACGACCCCCCATGCCCAAGGAGCCAATTTTTTGACCTCACGGGCCACTGATGTGTAGCTGGCGTGACCCCTTTTAGACGCATTTCTTTCTCGTTTTTTGTCCGCTTAGGCACGGCCGTCTTGTAGCCACCTGTCCCCATAGTATGGTGATATTTCTTTTTGGCTGCATTTAACTTATTCTTTTCCGACTTGGCCGTAGCTGCTTCTGATTCCTTATATGTCACAAATGGGGCCCAGTTATCCCGCTGCTTCTCCAGCGGGCCAATGAATGGCGGAGTCAGCCCCTTCTTGGCAAATTTGTTGTACAATATTTTCTTCTAGTCGTTGAACTATCCGCCCATCTTCTTAAGAGCCCACTTTCTGACTTGCAACCTCAATGCCTTAGTGAGTTCAAGAGTGTCCAATTCAGGCAGAGAGAAGTGTGCCATGAGTGAATTCCAAAGACCGTCTTTGGCTCTGTCATCGACAAAAGTTTCTCCAACTCGATCACTTTTCTTTCCTGGCTTATTCCACTTATGAGTAGTGATCGGGATGGCGTCCCTGACTATCGCTCCGCATTGTTATACAAATACACTTGCGGCCTCTTTCGGCTCCAAAGGTTCGCCGAACTTAGACACTAGATCAATGGTGAAACGCCTACCGTTGGCTAACTTTTTGGTCGGGCCTCGTTGCCTTGCAGAAGATTCGCCCGATGCGGAGGTCTAAGAGAAGAAACAGTCGTTAGTACATATATATATATATGAATCAACTAATGCATCTACTAGCTCGTGATTAGCAGAGGCTTTATATACCTCGCCGGTCTTTGCTATGGTGGTGTCTCCACCGTCAGTTCGACCGTCGTCTCCACCAAAGAATTCATCATAGTCGTCTCTTCTGTCGGCTTCATCCAACTTGAGGTATTGGGAGCCATCATCATCTCCATCATCGTCTGCTCCATCATAATTGTAACCTCCTATACCCTCATCTATCATGTTATACATGATGTGCTCTTCGTTGTCTCTACCGTCCATAACTTAACTAATACAGAAGAAAGATAAAACCATTTTGCTTAATGCGATAAAATAAAGGAAGATAAAGTAATCCAGCTTAAACAATGCGATAAAGAAAGATAAAGTACCAGTTAAACAACAATACATCTCAAATAATCCAGCTAGTACAACAATAAAGTACCAATTAAACAACAATACAACCCTATTACACATCTAGCTAGCTCAGCGAAGACGTCGAGCCCCGGCTACTGAGCCGCGGGAGGTGTGCACCCAAAGTGTAGGAACCATCACCGGAGAATATCTCGGGTAAGGTGCCTGAAGAAGCTGCCAAGTATTGGCGTCCCGGACTCCTAAAATGTGCATGTAGCACCGGCGTGCTCGTCCTCCTCCCTGACACGACGTTGTACACCTCTTCGGGGGCCGGATCCCTCTGCATCACACCTGGACCACTCGGCCGCCACCATAGAAAATCCGGGTCGACGACGACACCCAGATTCCTCACGAGACGATGTCCCCCGGCTTGTAGCACCTCCCAGTGCGAGCCCGGCGGAGCCCAGCCCCGTGGATGCCCGGCGACACTGTCTAGTAGCGCTCCGGGGGTCACGCCGAGTCAACGAGGATGAGGAATCGGCTTATTCCTAAACACTAAATTAAACCTATATACTTTAAACATGATGAAAATAAATAGTATCAACTGAAATAAACTATATTAAACACTAACTAAATTCACTAACTAAAATAAACTATATTAAACACTAACTAAAATCCTAAAATTCACTAACTAGGAAAAATTACACTAAAATTCACTAACTAAAATCCTAAAATTCACTAACTAAGAAAAATTACACTAAAATTCACTAACTAAATTCACTAACTAAAATCATAAAATTCACTAACTAAGAAAAATTACACTAAAATTCACTAACTAAAATCCTAAAATTCACTAACTAAGAAAAATTACACTAAAATTCACTAACTAAATTCACTAACTAAAATCCTAATATTCACAAACTAAGAAAAATCCTAAAATCACAAACTAAAATCCTAAAATACACTAAAATTACACTAACTAATTAACACTAAATAATTTAACAACAAAATAACAAAATTACACTAACTAATTAACCTAAAATAACCCTAACTAATTAATCATAAAATACACTAACTAATTAACACTAAAAAATTTAACAACAAAATTTAACTAATTAACACTAATTACTCACCGCAGGGAGAGGGGATGGCGCGGGCGCGGTCGGGCGCGAGCAGCGCGGGGTGGGCGGCGGTGCGGGGACGCAGTGCGGGCTCGGGCGGAGCGGGGTGGGCGGCGGCGCGGGGACTGCTCGGGCGGCGCGGGGACAGACGGCGCGGGGTCGACGGACGGCTCGGGCGGCGCGTGGACGGATGGCGCGGGGACGGCGCAGGGACGGACGGCGTGGCGGCGTGGCGACGGATGTGGGAGAGCAGGAAGATGGTGGGGCGGCGACGGGTTCTCTGTGTGCTCTAGTTCGGTGCACGAAACGGGACGCACGGGGTGGGTATTTATACCCACGCCACCTTTAGCCCCGGTTGGTAGCACAAACCGGGACTAAAGGGGCCCCGGTTGGTAGCACAAACCGGAACTAAAGGGGTACCTTTATCCCCGGTTTGTGCTACCAACCGGGGCTAAAGGATTTTCGTGGCGCCGCGTTTCGCGCGCAGCCCCGCACCCCTTTAGCCCCGGTTTGTAGGTCAAACCGGAGCTAAAGGTCCTTTTTTAAAAGATTTTTCAAAACCTTTTTAAAAACCTTTTTTAAAATTAATTATTATATGCCTGTTTAAAACCTTTTTAGAAACAAAAAACCTTTTTAAAAACCTTTTTTAAAAACCTTTTTAAAAACCTTTTTTAAAAACCTTTTTCAAAACTTTTTTTAAAACCTTTTTTAAAACCTTTTTCAAAACCTTTTTTAAAACCTTTTTTGAATTTTTTATGCCCGTTTTGATTTTTTTGCCGTTTCGAACTTAGGTCAAAACGGCGTGCGTGAAGATAGGGGATGAGAATGTTAGAACTTGCATTGGATCTCTGAAAAAACAACATATTGTGAGTCTAAAAATGATTTTTTTTTAAATCACGGACGTTAGATCATGTACATGTAGTTCAAACTGGACCCACTTCCTCCCGATTCGGTAGATATTTGTCTTTTTCACCCGGGAAGGACAGAAAGGTTTGAGATCCCCCGGTTGGGATATAGTTCACGTAATGTGGTCTACTATTTTATAAAAATGGGATGGTAGCATTCTGTAACTGCATTTTGGTGGCTGCTTCACAAAACGACCCGTCTTTTTGCGCTCGGAAAATGGAAAATGGCTTTTCCGAGCTGCGAAAAGGAAAACTTCCTCCTGCAACATTGTTCTACATCCCAATATACACATGCATGCACAATATGGGCACCGTATCACAAAATATGTCGCGATTCAACACATAACATCCGTCTCTTGGACCGAAAGCCATGAAACCTCGAACATGATAGGTCATTTTGTGAAGGTTTTTTGTAGAAGTAATCATTATACCAAGTTTGATATTTTTCCTTGCAACTATGTCACATAATATCACACCACGCGAAGGATTTACATTGTTCGCACCTTTTTTGAATTTTTTATGCTCCTTTTGAATTTTTTGCCGTTTCGAACTTAGGTCAAAACGGCGTGCGTGAAGATAGGGGATGAGAATGTTAGAACTTGCATTGGATCTCTGAAAAAACGACATATTGTGAGTCTAAAAATGATTTTTTCGAAAAATCAAGGACGTTAGATTATGTACCTATTGTTCAAACCGGACCCACTTCCTACCGATTCGGCAGACATTTGTCTTTTTCACCCGGGAAGGACAGAAAGGTTTGAGATCCCCCGGTTGGGATATAGTTCACGTAACGTGGTCTACTATTTTAGAAAAATGGGATGGTAGCATTCTGTAACTGCATTTTGGTGGCTGCTTCACAAAACGACCCATCTTTTTGCGCTCGGAAAATGGAAAATGGCTTTTCTGAGTGACGAAAAGGAAAACTTCCTCCTGCAACATTGTTCTACATCCCAATATACACATGCATGTACAATATGGGCACTGTATCACAAACTATGCCGCGATTCAACATATAACATCCGTCTCTTGGACCGAAAGCCATGAAACCTCGAACATGATAGGTCATTTTGTGATGGTTTTTTGGAGACATAATCACTATACCAAGTTTGATATTTTTCCTTGCAACTATGTCACATAATATCACACCACTCAAAGGATTTACATTGTTCGGACCTTTTTTGAATTTTTTATGCCCGTTTTGAATTTTTTGCCGTTTCGAACTTAGGTCAAAACGGCGTGCGTGAAGATAGGGGATGAGAATGGTAGAACTTGCATTGGATCTCTGAAAAAACGACATATTGTGAGTCTAAAAATGATTTTTTCAAAAAATCACGAACGTTAGATCATGTACCTGTAGTTCAAACCGGACCCACTTCCTACCGATTCGGCAAACAATTGTCTTTTTCACCCGGGAAGGACAGAAAGGTTTGAGATCCCCCGGTTGGGATATAGTTCACGTAACGTGGTCTACTATTTTAGAAAAATGGGATGGTAGCATTCTGTAACTGCATTTTGGTGGCTGCTTCATAAAACAACCCGTCTTTTTGCGCTCGCAAAATGGAAAATGGCTTTTCCGAGCGAAGAAGAGGAAAACTTCCTCCTGCAACATTGTTCTACATCCCAATATACACATGCATGAACAATATGGGCACCGTATCACAAACTATGCCGCGATTCAACACATAATATCCGTTTCTTGGACCGAAAGCCATGAAACCTCGAACATGATAGGTCATTTTGTGAAGGTTTTTTGGAGACATAATCACTATACCAAGTTTGATATTTTTCCTTGCATCTATGTCACATAATATCACACCACGCGAAGGATTTACATTGTTCGGACCTTTTTTGAATTTTTTATGCCCGTTTTGAATTTTTTTGCCGTTTCGAACTTAGGTCAAAACGGCGTGCGTGAAGATAGGGGATGAGAATGTTAGAACTTGCATTGGATCTCTGAAAAAACGACATATTGTGAGTCTAAAAATGATTTATTCAAAAAATCACGGACATTAGATCATGTACCTGTAGTTCAAACCGGACCCACTTCCTACCGATTCGGCAGACATTTGTCATTTTCACCTGGGAAGCACAGAAAGGTTTGATATCCCCCGGTTGGGATATTGTTCACGTAACGTTGTCTACTATTTTAGAAAAATGGGATGGTAGCATTCTGTAACTTGCATTTTGGTGGCTGCTTCACAAAACGACCCGTCTTTTTGCGCTCGGAAAATGGAAAATGGCTTTTCCGAGCGAAGAAAAGGAAAACTTCCTCCTGCAACATTGTTCTACATCCCAATATACACATGCATGCACAATATGGGTACCGTATCACAAACTATGCCGCGATTCAACACATAACATCCGTCTCTTGGACCGAGAGCCATGAAACCTCGAACATGATAGGTCATTTTGTGAAGGTTTTTTGGAGACATAATCACTATACCAAGTTTGGTATTTTTCCTTGCAACTATGTCACATAATATCACACCACGCGAAGGATTTACATTGTTCGGACCTTTTTTGAATTTTTTATGCCCGTTTTGAATTTTTTTGCCGTTTCGAACTTAGGTCAAAACGGCGTGCGTGAAGATAGGGGATGAGAATGTTAGAACTTGCATTGGATCTCTGAAAAAACGACATATTGTGAGTCTAAAAATGATTTATTCAAAAAATCACGGACGTTAGACCATGTACCTGTAGTTCAAACCGGACCCACTTCCTACCGATTCGGCAGACATTTGTCATTTTCACCTGGGAAGGACAGAAAGGTTTGATATCCCCCGGTTGGGATATTGTTCACGTAACGTTGTCTACTATTTTAGAAAAATGGGATGGTAGCATTCTGTAACTGCATTTTGGTGGCTGCTTCACAAAACGACCCGTCTTTTTGCGCTCGGAAAATGGAAAATGGCTTTTCCGAGCGAAGAAAAGGAAAACTTCCTCCTGCAACATTGTTCTACATCCCAATATACACATGCATGCGCAATATGGGTAACGTATCACAAACTATGCCGCGATTCAACACATAACATCCGTCTCTTGGACCGAGAGCCATGAAACCTCGAACATGATAGGTCATTTTGTGAAGGTTTTTTGGAGACATAATCACTATACCAAGTTTGATATTTTTCCTTGCAACTATGTCACATAATATCACACCACGCGAAGGATTTACATTGTTCGGACCTTTTTTGAATTTTTTATGCCCGTTTTGAATTTTTTGCCGTTTCGAACTTAGGTCCAAACGGCGTGCGTGATGATAGGGGATGATAATGTTAGAACTTGCATTGGATCTCTGAAAAAACGACATATTGTGAGTCTAAAAATGATTTTTTCAAAAAATCACGGACGTTAGATCATGTACATATAGTTCAAACCGGACCCACTTCTTACCGATTCGGCAGACATTTGTCATTTTCACCCGGGAAGGACAGAAAGGTTTGATATCCCCCGGTTGGGATATTGTTCACGTAACGTGGTCTACTATTTTAGAAAAATGGGATGGTAGCATTCTGTAACTGCATTTTGGTGGCTGCTTCATAAAACGACCCGTCTTTTTGCGCTCGAAAAATGGAAAATGGCTTTTTCGAGCGACGAAATGGAAAACTTCCTCCTGCAACATTGTTCTACATCGCAATATACACATGCATGAACAATATGGGCACCGTATCACAAACTATGCCGCGATTCAACACATAACATCCGTCTCTTGGACCGAAAGCCATGAAACCTCGAACATGATAGGTCATTTTGTGAAGGTTTTTTGGAGACATAATCACTATAGCAAGTTTGATATTTTTCCTTGCAACTAATACACATAATATCACACCACGCGAAGGATTTACATTGTTCGGACCTTTTTTGAATTTTTTATGCTCCTTTTGAATTTTTTTGCCGTTTCGAACTTAGGTCAAAACGGCGTGCGTGAAGATAGGGGATGAGAATGTTAGAACTTGCATTGGATCTCTGAAAAAACGACATATTGTGAGTCTAAAAATGATTTATTCAAAAAATCACGGACGTTAGATCATGTACCTGTAGTTCAAACCGGACCCACTTCCTACCAATTCGGCAGACATTTGTATTTTTCACCCGGGAAGGACAGAAAGGTTTGAGATCCCCCGGTTGGGATATAGTTCACGTAACGTGGTCTACTATTTTAGAAAAATGGGATGGTAGCATTCTGTAATTCCATTATGGTGGCTGCTTCATAAAACGACCCGTCTTTTTGCG
The DNA here is from genome assembly GCA_910589765.1 of Avena atlantica. Taxonomy (NCBI): domain Eukaryota; kingdom Viridiplantae; phylum Streptophyta; class Magnoliopsida; order Poales; family Poaceae; genus Avena; species Avena atlantica. Next base: position 9,028,262 of record OU342736.1, on the reverse strand, counting down.
CTCGAAAAATGGAAAATGGCTTTTTCGAGCGAAGAAAAGGAAAACTTCCTCCTGCAACATTGTTCTACATCCCAATATACACATGCATGAACAATATGGGCACCGTATCACAAACTATGCCGCGATTCAACACATAACATCCGTCTCTTGGACCGAAAGCCATGAAACCTCGAACATGATAGGTCATTTTGTGAAGGTTTTTTGGAGACATAATCACTATAGCAAGTTTGATATTTTTCCTTGCAACTAATACACATAATATCACACCACGCGAAGGATTTACATTGTTCGGACCTTTTTTGAATTTTTTATGCTCCTTTTGAATTTTTTTGCCGTTTCGAACTTAGGTCAAAACGGCGTGCGTGAAGATAGGGGATGAGAATGTTAGAACTTGCATTGGATCTCTGAAAAAACGACATATTGTGAGTCTAAAAATGATTTATTCAAAAAATCACGGACGTTAGATCATGTACCTGTAGTTCAAACCGGACCCACTTCCTACCAATTCGGCAGACATTTGTATTTTTCACCCGGGAAGGACAGAAAGGTTTGAGATCCCCCGGTTAGGATATAGTTCACGTAACGTGGTCTACTATTTTAGAAAAATGGGATGGTAGCATTCTGTAATTCCATTATGGTGGCTGCTTCACAAAACGACCCGTCTTTTTGCGCACGGAAAATGGAAAATGGCTTTTCCGAGCGAAGAAAAGGAAAACTTCCTCCTGCAACATTGTTCTACATCCCAATATACACATGCATGCACAATATGGGCACCGTATCACAAACTATGCAGCGATTCAACACATAACATCCGTCTCTTGGACCGAGAGCCATGAAACCTCGAACATGATAGGTCATTTTGTGAAGGTTTTTTGGAGACATAATCACTATACCAAGTTTGATATTTTTCCTTGCAACTATGTCACAAAATATCACACCACGCGAAGGATTTACATTGTTCGGACCTTTTTTGAATTTTTTATGCCCGTTTTGAATTTTTTGCCGTTTCGAACTTAGGTCAAAACGGCGTGCGTGAAGATAGGGGATGAGAATGTTAGAACTTGCATTGGATCTCTGAAAAAACGACATATTGTGAGTCTAAAAATGATTTATTCAAAAAATCACGGACGTTAGATCATGTACCTGTAGTTCAAACCGGACCCACTTCCTACCGATTCGGCAGACATTTGTCATTTTCACCTGGGAAGGACAGAAAGGTTTGATATCCCCCGGTTGGGATATTGTTCACGTAACGTTTTCTACTATTTTAGAAAAATGGGATGGTAGCATTCTGTAACTGCATTTTGGTGGCTGCTTCACAAAACGACCCGTCTTTTTGCGCTCGGAAAATGGAAAATGGCTTTTCCGAGCGAAGAAAAGGAAAACTTCCTCCTGCAACATTGTTCTACATCCCAATATACACATGCATGCACAATATGGGCACCGTATCACAAAATATGCCGCGATTCAACACATAACATCCGTCTCTTGGACCGAGAGCCATGAAACCTCGAACATGATAGGTCATTTTGTGAAGGTTTTTTGGAGACATAATCACTATACCAAGTTTGATATTTTTCCTTGCAACTATGTCACATAATATCACACCACGCGAAGGATTTACATTGTTCGGACCTTTTTTGAATTTTTTATGCCCGTTTTGAATTTTTTTGCCGTTTCGAACTTAGGTCAAAACGGCGTGCGTGAAGATAGGGGATGAGAATGTTAGAACTTGCATTGGATCTCTGAAAAAACAATATATTGTGAGTCTAAAAATGATTTATTCAAAAAATCACGGACGTTAGACCATGTACATGTAGTTCAAACCGGACCCACTTCTTACCGATTCGGCAGACATTTGTCATTTTCACCCGGGAAGGACAGAAAGGTTTGATATCCCCCGGTTGGGATATTGTTCACGTAACGTGGTCTACTATTTTATAAAAATGGGATGGTAGCATTCTGTAACTGCATTTTGGTGGCTGCTTCATAAAACGACCCGTCTTTTTGCGCTCGAAAAATGGAAAATGGCTTTTCCGAGCGACGAAAAAAAAAACTTCCTCCTGCAACATTGTTCTACATCCCAATATACACATGCATGCACAATATGGGTACCGTATCACAAACTATGCCGCGATTCAACACATAACATCCGTCTCTTGGACCGAGAGCCATGAAACCTCGAACATGATAGGTCATTTTGTGAAGGTTTTTTGGAGACATAATCACTATACCAAGTTTGATATTTTTCCTTGCAACTATCTCACAAAATATCACACCACGCGAAGGATTTACATTGTTCGGACCTTTTTTGAATTTTTTATGCCCGTTTTGAATTTTTTGCCGTTTCGAACTTAGGTCAAAACGGCGTGCGTGAAGATAGGGGATGAGAATGTTAGAACTTGCATTGGATCTCTGAAAAAACGACATATTGTGAGTCTAAAAATGATTTTTTCAAAAAATCACGGACGTTAGATCATGTACCTGTAGTTCAAACCGGACCCACTTCCTACCGATTCGGCAGACATTTGTCTTTTTCACCCGGGAAGGACAGAAAGGTTTGATATCCCCCGGTTGGGATATTGTTCACGTAACGTGGTCTACTATTTTAGAAAAATGGGATGGTAGCATTCTGTAACTGCATTTTGGTGGCTGCTTCACAAAACGACCCGTCTTTTTGCGCTCGGAAAATGGAAAATGGCTTTTCCGAGCGAAGAAAAGGAAAACTTCCTCCTGCAACATTGTTCTACATCCCAATATACACATGCATGCACAATATGGGCACCGTATCACAAACTATGCCGCGATTCAACACATAACATCCGTCTCTTGGACCGAGAGCCATGAAACCTCGAACATGATAGGTCATTTTGTGAAGGTTTTTTGGAGACATAATCACTATACCAAGTTTGATATTTTTCCTTGCAACTATGTCACATAATATCACACCACGCGAAGGATTTACATTGTTCGGACCTTTTTTGAATTTTTTATGCCCGTTTTGAATTTTTTGCCGTTTCGAACTTAGGTCAAAACGGCGTGCGTGAAGATAGGGGATGAGAATGTTAGAACTTGCATTGGATCTCTGAAAAAACGACATATTGTGAGTCTAAAAATGATTTTTTCAAAAAATCACGGACGTTAGATCATGTACCTGTAGTTCAAACCGGACCCACTTCCTACCGATTCGGCAGACATTTGTCATTTTCACCCGGGAAGGACAGAAAGGTTTGATATCCCCCGGTTGGGATATTGTTCACGTAACGTGGTCTACTATTTTAGAAAAATGGGATGGTAGCATTCTGTAACTGCATTTTGGTGGCTGCTTCACAAAACGACCCGTCTTTTTGCGCTCGGAAAATGGAAAATGGCTTTTCCGAGCGACGAAAAGGAAAACTTCCTCCTGCAACATTGTTCTACATCCCAATATACACATGCATGCACAATATGGGCACCGTATCACAAACTATGCCGCGATTCAACACATAACATCCGTCTCTTGGACCGAGAGCCATGAAACCTCGAACATGATAGGTCATTTTGTGAAGGTTTTTTGGAGACATAATCACTATACCAAGTTTGATATTTTTCCTTGCAACTATGTCACATAATATCACACCACGCGAAGGATTTACATTGTTCGGACCTTTTTTGAATTTTTTATGCCCGTTTTGAATTTTTTGCCGTTTCGAACTTAGGTCAAAACGGCGTGCGTGAAGATAGGGGATGAGAATGTTAGAACTTGCATTGGATCTCTGAAAAAACGACATATTGTGAGTCTAAAAATGATTTTTTCAAAAAATCACGGACGTTAGATCATGTACCTGTAGTTCAAACCGGACCCACTTCCTACCGATTCGGCAGACATTTGTCTTTTTCACCCGGGAAGGACAGAAAGGTTTGATATCCCCCGGTTGGGATATTGTTCACGTAACGTGGTCTACTATTTTAGAAAAATGGGATGGTAGCATTCTGTAACTGCATTTTGGTGGCTGCTTCACAAAACGACCCGTCTTTTTGCGCTCGAAAAATGGAAAATGGCTTTTCCGAGCGACGAAAAGGAAAACTTCCTCCTGCAACATTGTTCTACATCCCAATATACACATGCATGCACAATATGGGCACCGTATCACAAACTATGCCGCGATTCAACACATAACATCCGTCTCTTGGACCGAAAGCCATGAAACCTCGAACATGATAGGTCATTTTGTGAAGGTTTTTTGGAGACATAATCACTATACCAAGTTTGATATTTTTCCTTGCAACTATGTCACATAATATCACACCACGCGAAGGATTTACATTGTTCGGACCTTTTTTTAATTTTTATGCCCGTTTTGAATTTTTTGACGTTTCGAACTTAGGTCAAAACGGCGTGCGTGAAGATAGGGGATGAGAATGTTAGAACTTGCATTGGATCTCTGAAAAAACGACATATTGTGAGTCTAAAAATGATTTTTTCAAAAAATCACGGACGTTAGATCATGTACCTGTAGTTCAAACCGGACCCACTTCCTACCGATTCGGCAGACATTTGTCTTTTTCACCCGGGAAGGACAGAAAGGTTTGATATCCCCCGGTTGGGATATTGTTCACGTAACGTGGTCTACTATTTTAGAAAAATGGGATGGTAGCATTCTGTAACTGCATTTTGGTGGCTGCTTCACAAAACGACCCGTCTTTTTGCGCTCGGAAAATGGAAAATGGCTTTTCCGAGCGACGAAAAGGAAAACTTCCTCCTGCAACATTGTTCTACATCCCAATATACACATGCATGCACAATATGGGCACCGTATCACAAACTATGCCGCGATTCAACACATAACATCCGTCTCTTGGACCGAAAGCCATGAAACCTCGAACATGATAGGTCATTTTGTGAAGGTTTTTTGGAGACATAATCACTATACCAAGTTTGATATTTTTCCTTGCAACTATGTCACATAATATCACACCACGCGAAGGATTTACATTGTTCGGACCTTTTTTGAATTTTTTATGCCCGTTTTGAATTTTTTGCCGTTTCGAACTTAGGTCAAAACGGCGTGCGTGAAGATAGGGGATGAGAATGTTAGAACTTGCATTGGATCTCTGAAAAAACGACATATTGTGAGTCTAAAAATGATTTTTTCAAAAAATCACGGACGTTAGATCATGTACCTGTAGTTCAAACCGGACCCACTTCCTACCGATTCGGCAGACATTTGTCTTTTTCACCCGGGAAGGACAGAAAGGTTTGATATCCCCCGGTTGGGATATTGTTCACGTAACGTGGTCTACTATTTTAGAAAAATGGGATGGTAGCATTCTGTAACTGCATTTTGGTGGCTGCTTCACAAAACGACCCGTCTTTTTGCGCTCGGAAAATGGAAAATGGCTTTTCCGAGCGACGAAAAGGAAAACTTCCTCCTGCAACATTGTTCTACATCCCAATATACACATGCATGCACAATATGGGCACCGTATCACAAACTATGCCGCGATTCAACACATAACATCCGTCTCTTGGACCGAAAGCCATGAAACCTCGAACATGATAGGTCATTTTGTGAAGGTTTTTTGGAGACATAATCACTATACCAAGTTTGATATTTTTCCTTGCAACTATGTCACATAATATCACACCACGCGAAGGATTTACATTGTTCGGACCTTTTTTGAATTTTTTATGCCCGTTTTGAATTTTTTGCCGTTTCGAACTTAGGTCAAAACGGCGTGCGTGAAGATAGGGGATGAGAATGTTAGAACTTGCATTGGATCTCTGAAAAAACGACATATTGTGAGTCTAAAAATGATTTTTTCAAAAAATCACGGACGTTAGATCATGTACCTGTAGTTCAAACCGGACCCACTTCCTACCGATTCGGCAGACATTTGTCTTTTTCACCCGGGAAGGACAGAAAGGTTTGAGATCCCCGGTTGGGATATAGTTCACGTAACGTGGTCTACTATTTTAGAAAAATGGGATGGTAGCATTCTGTAACTGCATTTTGGTGGCTGCTTCACAAAACGACCCGTCTTTTTGCGCTCGGAAAATGGAAAATGGCTTTTCCGAGCGACGAAAAGGAAAACTTCCTCCTGCAACATTGTTCTACATCCCAATATACACATGCATGCACAATATGGGCACCGTATCACAAACTATGCCGCGATTCAACACATAACATCCGTCTCTTGGACCGAAAGCCATGAAACCTCGAACATGATAGGTCATTTTGTGAAGGTTTTTTGGAGACATAATCACTATACCAAGTTTGATATTTTTCCTTGCAACTATGTCACATAATATCACACCACGCGAAGGATTTACATTGTTCGGACCTTTTTTGAATTTTTTATGCCCGTTTTGAATTTTTTGCCGTTTCGAACTTAGGTCAAAACGGCGTGCGTGAAGATAGGGGATGAGAATGTTAGAACTTGCATTGGATCTCTGAAAAAACGACATATTGTGAGTCTAAAAATGATTTTTTCAAAAAATCACGGACGTTAGATCATGTACCTGTAGTTCAAACCGGACCCACTTCCTACCGATTCGGCAGACATTTGTCTTTTTCACCCGGGAAGGACGGAAAGGTTTGAATATCCCCGGTTGGCATATTGTTCACGTAACATGGTCTACTATTTTAGAAAAATGGGATGGTAGCATTCTGTAACTGCATTTTGGTGGCTGCTTCACAAAACGACCCGTCTTTTTGCGCTCGGAAAATGGAAAATGGCTTTTCCGAGCGACGAAAAGGAAAACTTCCTCCTGCAACATTGTTCTACATCCCAATATACACATGCATGCACAATATGGGCACCGTATCACAAACTATGCCGCGATTCAACACATAACATCCGTCTCTTGGACCGAAAGCCATGAAACCTCGAACATGATAGGTCATTTTGTGAAGGTTTTTTGGAGACATAATCACTATACCAAGTTTGATATTTTTCCTTGCAACTATGTCACATAATATCACACCACGCGAAGGATTTACATTGTTCGGACCTTTTTTGAATTTTTTATGCCCGTTTTGAATTTTTTGCCGTTTCGAACTTAGGTCAAAACGGCGTGCGTGAAGATAGGGGATGAGAATGTTAGAACTTGCATTGGATCTCTGAAAAAACGACATATTGTGAGTCTAAAAATGATTTTTTCAAAAAATCACGGACGTTAGATCATGTACCTGTAGTTCAAACCGGACCCACTTCCTACCGATTCGGCAGACATTTGTCTTTTTCACCCGGGAAGGACAGAAAGGTTTGATATCCCCCGGTTGGGATATTGTTCACGTAACGTGGTCTACTATTTTAGAAAAATGGGATGGTAGCATTCTGTAACTGCATTTTGGTGGCTGCTTCACAAAACGACCCGTCTTTTTGCGCTCGAAAAATGGAAAATGGCTTTTCCGAGCGACGAAAAGGAAAACTTCCTCCTGCAACATTGTTCTACATCCCAATATACACATGCATGCACAATATGGGCACCGTATCACAAACTATGCCGCGATTCAACACATAACATCCGTCTCTTGGACCGAAAGCCATGAAACCTCGAACATGATAGGTCATTTTGTGAAGGTTTTTTGGAGACATAATCAGTATACCAAGTTTGATATTTTTCCTTGCAACTATGTCACATAATATCACACCACGCGAAGGATTTACATTGTTCGGACCTTTTTTGAATTTTTTATGCCCGTTTTGAATTTTTTGCCGTTTCGAACTTAGGTCAAAACGGCGTGCGTGAAGATAGGGGATGAGAATGTTAGAACTTGCATTGGATCTCTGAAAAAACGACATATTGTGAGTCTAAAAATGATTTTTTCAAAAAATCACGGACGTTAGATCATGTACCTGTAGTTCAAACCGGACCCACTTCCTACCGATTCGGCAGACATTTGTCTTTTTCACCCGGGAAGGACAGAAAGGTTTGATATCCCCGGTTGGGATATAGTTCACGTAACGTGGTCTACTATTTTAGAAAAATGGGATGGTAGCATTCTGTAACTGCATTTTGGTGGCTGCTTCACAAAACGACCCGTCTTTTTGCGCTCGGAAAATGGAAAATGGCTTTTCCGAGCGACGAAAAGGAAAACTTCCTCCTGCAACATTGTTCTACATCCCAATATACACATGCATGCACAATATGGGCACCGTATCACAAACTATGCCGCGATTCAACACATAACATCCGTCTCTTGGACCGAAAGCCATGAAACCTCGAACATGATAGGTCATTTTGTGAAGGTTTTTTGGAGACATAATCAGTATACCAAGTTTGATATTTTTCCTTGCAACTATGTCACATAATATCACACCACGCGAAGGATTTACATTGTTCGGACCTTTTTTGAATTTTTTATGCCCGTTTTGAATTTTTTGCCGTTTCGAACTTAGGTCAAAACGGCGTGCGTGAAGATAGGGGATGAGAATGTTAGAACTTGCATTGGATCTCTGAAAAAACGACATATTGTGAGTCTAAAAATGATTTTTTCAAAAAATCACGGACGTTAGATCATGTACCTGTAGTTCAAACCGGACCCACTTCCTACCGATTCGGCAGACATTTGTCTTTTTCACCCGGGAAGGACAGAAAGGTTTGATATCCCCGGTTGGGATATTGTTCACGTAACGTGGTCTACTATTTTAGAAAAATGGGATGGTAGCATTCTGTAACTGCATTTTGGTGGCTGCTTCACAAAACGACCCGTCTTTTTGCGCTCGGAAAATGGAAAATGGCTTTTCCGAGCGACGAAAAGGAAAACTTCCTCCTGCAACATTGTTCTACATCCCAATATACACATGCATGCACAATATGGGCACCGTATCACAAACTATGCCGCGATTCAACACATAACATCCGTCTCTTGGACCGAAAGCCATGAAACCTCGAACATGATAGGTCATTTTGTGAAGGTTTTTTGGAGACATAATCAGTATACCAAGTTTGATATTTTTCCTTGCAACTATGTCACATAATATCACACCACGCGAAGGATTTACATTGTTCGGACCTTTTTTGAATTTTTTATGCCCGTTTTGAATTTTTTGCCGTTTCGAACTTAGGTCAAAACGGCGTGCGTGAAGATAGGGGATGAGAATGTTAGAACTTGCATTGGATCTCTGAAAAAACGACATATTGTGAGTCTAAAAATGATTTTTTCAAAAAATCACGGACGTTAGATCATGTACCTGTAGTTCAAACCGGACCCACTTCCTACCGATTCGGCAGACATTTGTCTTTTTCACCCGGGAAGGACAGAAAGGTTTGAGATCCCCGGTTGGGATATAGTTCACGTAACGTGGTCTACTATTTTAGAAAAATGGGATGGTAGCATTCTGTAACTGCATTTTGGTGGCTGCTTCACAAAACGACCCGTCTTTTTGCGCTCGGAAAATGGAAAATGGCTTTTCCGAGCGACGAAAAGGAAAACTTCCTCCTGCAACATTGTTCTACATCCCAATATACACATGCATGCACAATATGGGCACCGTATCACAAACTATGCCGCGATTCAACACATAACATCCGTCTCTTGGACCGAAAGCCATGAAACCTCGAACATGATAGGTCATTTTGTGAAGGTTTTTTGGAGACATAATCACTATACCAAGTTTGATATTTTTCCTTGCAACTATGTCACATAATATCACACCACGCGAAGGATTTACATTGTTCGGACCTTTTTTGAATTTTTTATGCCCGTTTTGAATTTTTTGCCGTTTCGAACTTAGGTCAAAACGGCGTGCGTGAAGATAGGGGATGAGAATGTTAGAACTTGCATTGGATCTCTGAAAAAACGACATATTGTGAGTCTAAAAATGATTTTTTCAAAAAATCACGGACGTTAGATCATGTACCTGTAGTTCAAACCGGACCCACTTCCTACCGATTCGGCAGACATTTGTCTTTTTCACCCGGGAAGGACAGAAAGGTTTGAGATCCCCCGGTTGGGATATAGTTCACGTAACGTGGTCTACTATTTTAGAAAAATGGGATGGTAGCATTCTGTAACTGCATTTTGGTGGCTGCTTCACAAAACGACCCGTCTTTTTGCGCTCGGAAAATGGAAAATGGCTTTTCCGAGCGACGAAAAGGAAAACTTCCTCCTGCAACATTGTTCTACATCCCAATATACACATGCATGCACAATATGGGCACCGTATCACAAACTATGCCGCGATTCAACACATAACATCCGTCTCTTGGACCGAAAGCCATGAAACCTCGAACATGATAGGTCATTTTGTGAAGGTTTTTTGGAGACATAATCACTATACCAAGTTTGATATTTTTCCTTGCAACTATGTCACATAATATCACACCACGCGAAGGATTTACATTGTTCGGACCTTTTTTGAATTTTTTATGCCCGTTTTGAATTTTTTGCCGTTTCGAACTTAGGTCAAAACGGCGTGCGTGAAGATAGGGGATGAGAATGTTAGAACTTGCATTGGATCTCTGAAAAAACGACATATTGTGAGTCTAAAAATGATTTTTCAAAAAATCACGGACGTTAGATCATGTACCTGTAGTTCAAACCGGACCCACTTCCTACCGATTCGGCAGACATTTGTCTTTTTCACCCGGGAAGGACAGAAAGGTTTGATATCCCCGGTTGGGATATTGTTCACGTAACGTGGTCTACTATTTTAGAAAAATGGGATGGTAGCATTCTGTAACTGCATTTTGGTGGCTGCTTCACAAAACGACCCGTCTTTTTGCGCTCGGAAAATGGAAAATGGCTTTTCCGAGCGACGAAAAGGAAAACTTCCTCCTGCAACATTGTTCTACATCCCAATATACACATGCATGCACAATATGGGCACCGTATCACAAACTATGCCGCGATTCAACACATAACATCCGTCTCTTGGACCGAAAGCCATGAAACCTCGAACATGATAGGTCATTTTGTGAAGGTTTTTTGGAGACATAATCAGTATACCAAGTTTGATATTTTTCCTTGCAACTATGTCACATAATATCACACCACGCGAAGGATTTACATTGTTCGGACCTTTTTTGAATTTTTTATGCCCGTTTTGAATTTTTTGCCGTTTCGAACTTAGGTCAAAACGGCGTGCGTGAAGATAGGGGATGAGAATGTTAGAACTTGCATTGGATCTCTGAAAAAACGACATATTGTGAGTCTAAAAATGATTTTTTCAAAAAATCACGGACGTTAGATCATGTACCTGTAGTTCAAACCGGACCCACTTCCTACCGATTCGGCAGACATTTGTCTTTTTCACCCGGGAAGGACAGAAAGGTTTGAGATCCCCCGGTTGGGATATAGTTCACGTAACGTGGTCTACTATTTTAGAAAAATGGGATGGTAGCATTCTGTAACTGCATTTTGGTGGCTGCTTCACAAAACGACCCGTCTTTTTGCGCTCGGAAAATGGAAAATGGCTTTTCCGAGCGACGAAAAGGAAAACTTCCTCCTGCAACATTGTTCTACATCCCAATATACACATGCATGCACAATATGGGCACCGTATCACAAACTATGCCGCGATTCAACACATAACATCCGTCTCTTGGACCGAAAGCCATGAAACCTCGAACATGATAGGTCATTTTGTGAAGGTTTTTTGGAGACATAATCAGTATACCAAGTTTGATATTTTTCCTTGCAACTATGTCACATAATATCACACCACGCGAAGGATTTACATTGTTCGGACCTTTTTTGAATTTTTTATGCCCGTTTTGAATTTTTTGCCGTTTCGAACTTAGGTCAAAACGGCGTGCGTGAAGATAGGGGATGAGAATGTTAGAACTTGCATTGGATCTCTGAAAAAACGACATATTGTGAGTCTAAAAATGATTTTTTCAAAAAATCACGGACGTTAGATCATGTACCTGTAGTTCAAACCGGACCCACTTCCTACCGATTCGGCAGACATTTGTCTTTTTCACCCGGGAAGGACAGAAAGGTTTGAGATCCCCGGTTGGGATATTGTTCACGTAACGTGGTCTACTATTTTAGAAAAATGGGATGGTAGCATTCTGTAACTGCATTTTGGTGGCTGCTTCACAAAACGACCCGTCTTTTTGCGCTCGGAAAATGGAAAATGGCTTTTCCGAGCGACGAAAAGGAAAACTTCCTCCTGCAACATTGTTCTACATCCCAATATACACATGCATGCACAATATGGGCACCGTATCACAAACTATGCCGCGATTCAACACATAACATCCGTCTCTTGGACCGAAAGCCATGAAACCTCGAACATGATAGGTCATTTTGTGAAGGTTTTTTGGAGACATAATCAGTATACCAAGTTTGATATTTTTCCTTGCAACTATGTCACATAATATCACACCACGCGAAGGATTTACATTGTTCGGACCTTTTTTGAATTTTTTATGCCCGTTTTGAATTTTTTGCCGTTTCGAACTTAGGTCAAAACGGCGTGCGTGAAGATAGGGGATGAGAATGTTAGAACTTGCATTGGATCTCTGAAAAAACGACATATTGTGAGTCTAAAAATGATTTTTTCAAAAAATCACGGACGTTAGATCATGTACCTGTAGTTCAAACCGGACCCACTTCCTACCGATTCGGCAGACATTTGTCTTTTTCACCCGGGAAGGACAGAAAGGTTTGAGATCCCCCGGTTGGGATATAGTTCACGTAACGTGGTCTACTATTTTAGAAAAATGGGATGGTAGCATTCTGTAACTGCATTTTGGTGGCTGCTTCACAAAACGACCCGTCTTTTTGCGCTCGGAAAATGGAAAATGGCTTTTCCGAGCGACGAAAAGGAAAACTTCCTCCTGCAACATTGTTCTACATCCCAATATACACATGCATGCACAATATGGGCACCGTATCACAAACTATGCCGCGATTCAACACATAACATCCGTCTCTTGGACCGAAAGCCATGAAACCTCGAACATGATAGGTCATTTTGTGAAGGTTTTTTGGAGACATAATCACTATACCAAGTTTGATATTTTTCCTTGCAACTATGTCACATAATATCACACCACGCGAAGGATTTACATTGTTCGGACCTTTTTTGAATTTTTTATGCCCGTTTTGAATTTTTTGCCGTTTCGAACTTAGGTCAAAACGGCGTGCGTGAAGATAGGGGATGAGAATGTTAGAACTTGCATTGGATCTCTGAAAAAACGACATATTGTGAGTCTAAAAATGATTTTTTCAAAAAATCACGGACGTTAGATCATGTACCTGTAGTTCAAACCGGACCCACTTCCTACCGATTCGGCAGACATTTGTCTTTTTCACCCGGGAAGGACAGAAAGGTTTGAGATCCCCCGGTTGGGATATAGTTCACGTAACGTGGTCTACTATTTTAGAAAAATGGGATGGTAGCATTCTGTAACTGCATTTTGGTGGCTGCTTCACAAAACGACCCGTCTTTTTGCGCTCGGAAAATGGAAAATGGCTTTTCCGAGCGACGAAAAGGAAAACTTCCTCCTGCAACATTGTTCTACATCCCAATATACACATGCATGCACAATATGGGCACCGTATCACAAACTATGCCGCGATTCAACACATAACATCCGTCTCTTGGACCGAAAGCCATGAAACCTCGAACATGATAGGTCATTTTGTGAAGGTTTTTTGGAGACATAATCAGTATACCAAGTTTGATATTTTTCCTTGCAACTATGTCACATAATATCACACCACGCGAAGGATTTACATTGTTCGGACCTTTTTTGAATTTTTTATGCCCGTTTTGAATTTTTTGCCGTTTCGAACTTAGGTCAAAACGGCGTGCGTGAAGATAGGGGATGAGAATGTTAGAACTTGCATTGGATCTCTGAAAAAACGACATATTGTGAGTCTAAAAATGATTTTTTCAAAAAATCACGGACGTTAGATCATGTACCTGTAGTTCAAACCGGACCCACTTCCTACCGATTCGGCAGACATTTGTCTTTTTCACCCGGGAAGGACAGAAAGGTTTGAGATCCCCCGGTTGGGATATAGTTCACGTAACGTGGTCTACTATTTTAGAAAAATGGGATGGTAGCATTCTGTAACTGCATTTTGGTGGCTGCTTCACAAAACGACCCGTCTTTTTGCGCTCGGAAAATGGAAAATGGCTTTTCCGAGCGACGAAAAGGAAAACTTCCTCCTGCAACATTGTTCTACATCCCAATATACACATGCATGCACAATATGGGCACCGTATCACAAACTATGCCGCGATTCAACACATAACATCCGTCTCTTGGACCGAAAGCCATGAAACCTCGAACATGATAGGTCATTTTGTGAAGGTTTTTTGGAGACATAATCAGTATACCAAGTTTGATATTTTTCCTTGCAACTATGTCACATAATATCACACCACGCGAAGGATTTACATTGTTCGGACCTTTTTTGAATTTTTTATGCCCGTTTTGAATTTTTTGCCGTTTCGAACTTAGGTCAAAACGGCGTGCGTGAAGATAGGGGATGAGAATGTTAGAACTTGCATTGGATCTCTGAAAAAACGACATATTGTGAGTCTAAAAATGATTTTTTCAAAAAATCACGGACGTTAGATCATGTACCTGTAGTTCAAACCGGACCCACTTCCTACCGATTCGGCAGACATTTGTCTTTTTCACCCGGGAAGGACAGAAAGGTTTGAGATCCCCGGTTGGGATATAGTTCACGTAACGTGGTCTACTATTTTAGAAAAATGGGATGGTAGCATTCTGTAACTGCATTTTGGTGGCTGCTTCACAAAACGACCCGTCTTTTTGCGCTCGGAAAATGGAAAATGGCTTTTCCGAGCGACGAAAAGGAAAACTTCCTCCTGCAACATTGTTCTACATCCCAATATACACATGCATGCACAATATGGGCACCGTATCACAAACTATGCCGCGATTCAACACATAACATCCGTCTCTTGGACCGAAAGCCATGAAACCTCGAACATGATAGGTCATTTTGTGAAGGTTTTTTGGAGACATAATCACTATACCAAGTTTGATATTTTTCCTTGCAACTATGTCACATAATATCACACCACGCGAAGGATTTACATTGTTCGGACCTTTTTTGAATTTTTTATGCCCGTTTTGAATTTTTTGCCGTTTCGAACTTAGGTCAAAACGGCGTGCGTGAAGATAGGGGATGAGAATGTTAGAACTTGCATTGGATCTCTGAAAAAACGACATATTGTGAGTCTAAAAATGATTTTTTCAAAAAATCACGGACGTTAGATCATGTACCTGTAGTTCAAACCGGACCCACTTCCTACCGATTCGGCAGACATTTGTCTTTTTCACCCGGGAAGGACAGAAAGGTTTGAGATCCCCCGGTTGGGATATAGTTCACGTAACGTGGTCTACTATTTTAGAAAAATGGGATGGTAGCATTCTGTAACTGCATTTTGGTGGCTGCTTCACAAAACGACCCGTCTTTTTGCGCTCGGAAAATGGAAAATGGCTTTTCCGAGCGACGAAAAGGAAAACTTCCTCCTGCAACATTGTTCTACATCCCAATATACACATGCATGCACAATATGGGCACCGTATCACAAACTATGCCGCGATTCAACACATAACATCCGTCTCTTGGACCGAAAGCCATGAAACCTCGAACATGATAGGTCATTTTGTGAAGGTTTTTTGGAGACATAATCACTATACCAAGTTTGATATTTTTCCTTGCAACTATGTCACATAATATCACACCACGCGAAGGATTTACATTGTTCGGACCTTTTTTGAATTTTTTATGCCCGTTTTGAATTTTTTGCCGTTTCGAACTTAGGTCAAAACGGCGTGCGTGAAGATAGGGGATGAGAATGTTAGAACTTGCATTGGATCTCTGAAAAAACGACATATTGTGAGTCTAAAAATGATTTTTTCAAAAAATCACGGACGTTAGATCATGTACCTGTAGTTCAAACCGGACCCACTTCCTACCGATTCGGCAGACATTTGTCTTTTTCACCCGGGAAGGACAGAAAGGTTTGAGATCCCCGGTTGGGATATAGTTCACGTAACGTGGTCTACTATTTTAGAAAAATGGGATGGTAGCATTCTGTAACTGCATTTTGGTGGCTGCTTCACAAAACGACCCGTCTTTTTGCGCTCGGAAAATGGAAAATGGCTTTTCCGAGCGACGAAAAGGAAAACTTCCTCCTGCAACATTGTTCTACATCCCAATATACACATGCATGCACAATATGGGCACCGTATCACAAACTATGCCGCGATTCAACACATAACATCCGTCTCTTGGACCGAAAGCCATGAAACCTCGAACATGATAGGTCATTTTGTGAAGGTTTTTTGGAGACATAATCAGTATACCAAGTTTGATATTTTTCCTTGCAACTATGTCACATAATATCACACCACGCGAAGGATTTACATTGTTCGGACCTTTTTTGAATTTTTTATGCCCGTTTTGAATTTTTTGCCGTTTCGAACTTAGGTCAAAACGGCGTGCGTCAAGATAGGGGATGAGAATGTTAGAACTTGCATTGGATCTATGAAAAAACGACATATTGTGAGTCTAAAAATGATTTATTCAAAAAATCACGGACGTTAGATCATGTACCTGTAGTTCAAACCGGACCCACTTCCAACCGATTCGGCAGACATTTGTCTTTTTCACCCGGGAAGGACAGAAAGGTTTGAATATCCCCGGTTGGGATATAGTTCACGTAACTTGGTCTACTATTTTAGAAAAATGGGATCGTAGCATTCTGTAACTGCATTTTGGTGGCTGCTTCACAAAACGACCCGTCTTTTTGCGCTCGGAAAATGGAAAATGGCTTTTCCGAGCGACGAAAAGGAAAACTTCCTCCTGCAACATTGTTCTACATCCCAATATACACATGCATGCACAATATGGGCACCGTATCACAAACTATGCCGCGATTCAACACATAACATCCGTCTCTTGGACCGAAAGCCATGAAACCTCGAACATGATAGGTCATTTTGTGAAGGTTTTTTGGAGACATAATCAGTATACCAAGTTTGATATTTTTCCTTGCAACTATGTCACATAATATCACACCACGCGAAGGATTTACATTGTTCGGACCTTTTTTGAATTTTTTATGCCCGTTTTGAATTTTTTGCCGTTTCGAACTTAGGTCAAAACGGCGTGCGTGAAGATAGGGGATGAGAATGTTAGAACTTGCATTGGATCTCTGAAAAAAACGACATATTGTGAGTCTAAAAATGATTTTTTCAAAAAATCACGGACGTTAGATCATGTACCTGTAGTTCAAACCGGACCCACTTCCTACCGATTCGGCAGACATTTGTCTTTTTCACCCGGAAGGA
Source organism: Avena atlantica (assembly GCA_910589765.1). Taxonomy (NCBI): domain Eukaryota; kingdom Viridiplantae; phylum Streptophyta; class Magnoliopsida; order Poales; family Poaceae; genus Avena; species Avena atlantica. The sequence continues at coordinate 9,010,981 of OU342736.1, read as the reverse complement.
CAGAAAGGTTTGAGATCCCCGGTTGGGATATAGTTCACGTAACGTGGTCTACTATTTTAGAAAAATGGGATGGTAGCATTCTGTAACTGCATTTTGGTGGCTGCTTCACAAAACGACCCGTCTTTTTGCGCTCGGAAAATGGAAAATGGCTTTTCCGAGCGACGAAAAGGAAAACTTCCTCCTGCAACATTGTTCTACATCCCAATATACACATGCATGCACAATATGGGCACCGTATCACAAACTATGCCGCGATTCAACACATAACATCCGTCTCTTGGACCGAAAGCCATGAAACCTCGAACATGATAGGTCATTTTGTGAAGGTTTTTTGGAGACATAATCACTATACCAAGTTTGATATTTTTCCTTGCAACTATGTCACATAATATCACACCACGCGAAGGATTTACATTGTTCGGACCTTTTTTGAATTTTTTATGCCCGTTTTGAATTTTTTGCCGTTTCGAACTTAGGTCAAAACGGCGTGCGTGAAGATAGGGGATGAGAATGTTAGAACTTGCATTGGATCTCTGAAAAAACGACATATTGTGAGTCTAAAAATGATTTTTTCAAAAAATCACGGACGTTAGATCATGTACCTGTAGTTCAAACCGGACCCACTTCCTACCGATTCGGCAGACATTTGTCTTTTTCACCCGGGAAGGACAGAAAGGTTTGAGATCCCCCGGTTGGGATATAGTTCACGTAACGTGGTCTACTATTTTAGAAAAATGGGATGGTAGCATTCTGTAACTGCATTTTGGTGGCTGCTTCACAAAACGACCCGTCTTTTTGCGCTCGGAAAATGGAAAATGGCTTTTCCGAGCGACGAAAAGGAAAACTTCCTCCTGCAACATTGTTCTACATCCCAATATACACATGCATGCACAATATGGGCACCGTATCACAAACTATGCCGCGATTCAACACATAACATCCGTCTCTTGGACCGAAAGCCATGAAACCTCGAACATGATAGGTCATTTTGTGAAGGTTTTTTGGAGACATAATCACTATACCAAGTTTGATATTTTTCCTTGCAACTATGTCACATAATATCACACCACGCGAAGGATTTACATTGTTCGGACCTTTTTTGAATTTTTTATGCCCGTTTTGAATTTTTTGCCGTTTCGAACTTAGGTCAAAACGGCGTGCGTGAAGATAGGGGATGAGAATGTTAGAACTTGCATTGGATCTCTGAAAAAAACGACATATTGTGAGTCTAAAAATGATTTATGCAAAAAATCACGGACGTTAGATCATGTACCTGTAGTTCAAACCGGACCCACTTCCTACCGATTCGGCAGACATTTGTCTTTTTCACCCGGGAAGGACAGAAAGGTTTGAGATCCCCGGTTGGGATATTGTTCACGTAACGTGGTCTACTATTTTAGAAAAATGGGATGGTAGCATTCTGTAACTGCATTTTGGTGGCTGCTTCACAAAACGACCCGTCTTTTTGCGCTCGGAAAATGGAAAATGGCTTTTCCGAGCGACGAAAAGGAAAACTTCCTCCTGCAACATTGTTCTACATCCCAATATACACATGCATGCACAATATGGGCACCGTATCACAAACTATGCCGCGATTCAACACATAACATCCGTCTCTTGGACCGAAAGCCATGAAACCTCGAACATGATAGGTCATTTTGTGAAGGTTTTTTGGAGACATAATCACTATACCAAGTTTGATATTTTTCCTTGCAACTATGTCACATAATATCACACCACGCGAAGGATTTACATTGTTCGGACCTTTTTTGAATTTTTTATGCCCGTTTTGAATTTTTTGCCGTTTCGAACTTAGGTCAAAACGGCGGCGTGCGTGAAGATAGGGGATGAGAATGTTAGAACTTGCATTGGATCTCTGAAAAAACGACATATTGTGAGTCTAAAAATGATTTATTAAAAAAATCACGGACGTTAGATCATGTACCTGTAGTTCAAACCGGACCCACTTCCAACCGATTCGGCAGACATTTGTCTTTTTCACCCGGGAAGGACAGAAAGGTTTGAATATCCCCGGTTGGGATATTGTTCACGTAACGTGGTCTAATATTTTAGAAAAATGGGATGGTAGCATTCTGTAACTGCATTTTGGTGGCTGCTTCACAAAACGACCCGTCTTTTTGCGCTCGGAAAATGGAAAATGGCTTTTCCGAGCGACGAAAAGGAAAACTTCCTCCTGCAACATTGTTCTACATCCCAAAATACACATGCATGCACAATATGGGCACCGTATCACAAACTATGCCGCGATTCAACACATAACATCCGTCTCTTGGACCGAAAGCTATGAAACCTCGAACATGATAGGTCATTTTGTGAAGGTTTTTTGGAGACATAATCAGTATACCAAGTTTGATATTTTTCCTTGCAACTATGTCACATAATATCACACCACGCGAAGGATTTACATTGTTCGGACCTTTTTTGAATTTTTTATGCCCGTTTTGAATTTTTTGCCGTTTCGAACTTAGGTCAGAACGGCGTGCGTGAAGATAGGGGTGAGAATGTTAGAACTTGCATTGGATATCTGAAAAAACGACATATTGTGAGTCTAAAAATGATTTTTTCAAAAAATCACGGACGTTAGATCATGTACCTGTAGTTCAAACCGGACCCACTTCCTACCGATTCGGCAGACATTTGTCTTTTTCACCCGGGAAGGACAGAAAGGTTTGAGATCCCCCGGTTGGGATATAGTTCACGTAACGTGGTCTACTATTTTAGAAAAATGGGATGGTAGCATTCTGTAACTGCATTTTGGTGGCTGCTTCACAAAACGACCCGTCTTTTTGCGCTCGGAAAATGGAAAATGGCTTTTCCGAGCGACGAAAAGGAAAACTTCCTCCTGCAACATTGTTCTACATCCCAATATACACATGCATGCACAATATGGGCACCGTATCAAAACTATGCCGCGATTCAACACATAACATCCGTCTCTTGGACCGAAAGCCATGAAACCTCGAACATGATAGGTCATTTTGTGAAGGTTTTTTGGAGACATAATCACTATACCAAGTTTGATATTTTTCCTTGCAACTATGTCACATAATATCACACCACGCGAAGGATTTACATTGTTCGGACCTTTTTTGAATTTTTTATGCCCGTTTTGAATTTTTTGCCGTTTCGAACTTAGGTCAAAACGGCGTGCGTGAAGATAGGGGATGAGAATGTTAGAACTTGCATTGGATCTCTGAAAAAACGACATATTGTGAGTCTAAAAATGATTTTTTCAAAAAATCACGGACGTTAGATCATGTACCTGTAGTTCAAACCGGACCCACTTCCTACCGATTCGGCAGACATTTGTCTTTTTCACCCGGGAAGGACAGAAAGGTTTGAGATCCCCCGGTTGGGATATTGTTCACGTAACGTGGTCTACTATTTTAGAAAAATGGGATGGTAGCATTCTGTAACTGCATTTTGGTGGCTGCTTCACAAAACGACCCGTCTTTTTGCGCTCGGAAAATGGAAAATGGCTTTTCCGAGCGACGAAAAGGAAAACTTCCTCCTGCAACATTGTTCTACATCCCAATATACACATGCATGACAATATGGGCACCGTATCACAAACTATGCCGCGATTCAACACATAACATCCGTCTCTTGGACCGAAAGCCATGAAACCTCGAACATGATAGGTCATTTTGTGAAGGTTTTTTGGAGACATAATCACTATACCAAGTTTGATATTTTTCCTTGCAACTATGTCACATAATATCACACCACGCGAAGGATTTACATTGTTCGGACCTTTTTGAATTTTTATGCCCGTTTTGAATTTTTTGCCGTTTCGAACTTAGGGTAAAACGGCGTGCGTGAAGATAGGGGATGAGAATGTTAGAACTTGCATTGGATCTCTGAAAAAACGACATATTGTGAGTATAAAAATGATTTTTCAAAAAATCACGGACGTTAGATCATGTACCTGTAGTTCAAACCGGACCCACTTCCTACCGATTCGGCAGACATTTGTCTTTTTCACCCGGGAAGGACAGAAAGGTTTGAGATCCCCCGGTTGGGATATTGTTCACGTAACGTTGTGTACTATTTTAGAAAAATGGGATGGTAGCATTATGTAACTGCATTTTTGTGGCTGCTTCACAAAACGACCCGTCTTTTTGCGCACGGAAAATGGAAAATGGCTTTTCCGAGCGACGAAAAGGAAACTTCCTCCTGCAACATTGTTCTACACCCCAATATACACATGCATGCACAATATGGGCACCGTATCACAAACTATGCCGCGATTCAACACATAACATCCGTCTCTTGGACCGAGAGCCATGAAACCTCGAACATGATAGGTCATTTTGTGAAGGTTTTTTGGAGACATAATCACTATACCAAGTTTGATATTTTTCCTTGCAACTATGTCACATAATATCACACCACGCGAAGGATTTACATTGTTCGGACCTTTTTTGAATTTTTTATGCCCGTTTTGAATTTTTTGCCGTTTCGAACTTAGGTCAAAACGGCGTGCGTGAAGATAGGGGATGAGAATGTTAGAACTTGCATTGGATCTCTGAAAAAACGACATATTGTGAGTCTAAAAATGATTTTTAAAAAAATCACGGACGTTAGATCATGTACCTGTAGTTCAAACCGGACCCACTTCCTACCGATTCGCGCAGACATTTGTCTTTTTCACCGGGAGGACAGAAGGTTTGATATCCCCGGTTGGGATATTGTTCACGTAACGTGGTCTAATTTTAGAAAAATGGGATGGTAGGTAGCATTCTGTAACTGCATTTTGGTGGCTGCTTCACAAAACGACCCGTCTTTTTGCGCTCGAAAAATGGAAAATGGCTTTTCCGAGCAACGAAAAGGAAAACTTCCTCCTGCAACATTGTTCTACATCCCAAAATACACATGCATGCACAATATGGGCACCGTATCACAAACTATGCCGCGATTCAACACATAACATCCGTCTCTTGGACCGAAAGCCATGAAACCTCGAACATGAGGTATCATTTTGTGAAGGTTTTTTGGAGACATAATCAGTATACCAAGTTTGATATTTTTCCTTGCAACTATGTCACATAATATCACACCACGCGAAGGATTTACATTGTTCGGACCTTTTTTGAATTTTTTATGCCCGTTTTGAATTTTTTGCCGTTTCGAACTTAGGTAAAAACGGCGTGCGTGAAGATAGGGGATGAGAATGTTAGAACTTGCATTGGATCTCTGAAAAAATGACATATTGTGAGTCTAAAAATGATTTTTTAAAAAATCACGGACGTTAGATCATGTACCTGTAGTTCAAACCGTACCCACTTCCTACCGATTCGGCAGACATTTGTCTTTTTCACCCGGGAAGGACAGAAAGGTTTGAGATCCCCCGTTGGGATATAGTTCACGTAACGTGGTCTACTATTTAGAAAAATGGATGGTAGCATTCTGTAACTGCATTTTGGTGGCTGCTTCACAAAACGACCCGTCTTTTGCGCTCGGAAAGTGGAAAATGGCTTTTCCGAGCGACGAAAAGGAAAACTTCCTCCTGCAACATTGTTCTACATCCCAATATACACATGCATGCACAATATGGGCACCGTATCACAAACTATGCCGCGATTCAACACATAACATCCGTCTCTTGGACCAAAAGCCATGAAACCTCGAACATGATAGGTCATTTTGTGAAGTTTTTTGGAGACATAATCACTATACCAAGTTTGATATTTTTCCTTGCAACTATGTCACATAATATCACACCACGCGAAGGATTTACATTTACTTGTTCGGACCTTTTTGAATTTTTTATGCCGTTTTGAATTTTTTGCCGTTTCGAACTTAGGTAAAAACGGCGTGCGTGAAGATAGGGGATGAGAATGTTAGAACTTGCATTGGATCTCTGAAAAAACGACATATTGTGAGTATAAAAATGATTTTTTCAAAAAATCACGGACGTTAGATCATGTACCTGTAGTTCAAACCGGACCCACTTCCTACCGATTCGGCAGACATTTGTCTTTTTCACCCGGGAAGGACAGAAAGGTTTGAGATCCCCCGGTTGGGATATTGTTCACGTAACGTTGTGTACTATTTTAGAAAAATGGGATGGTAGCATTATGTAACTGCATTTTTGTGGCTGCTTCACAAAACGACCCGTCTTTTTGCGCACGGAAAATGGAAAATGGCTTTTCCAAGCGACGAAAAGGAAAACTTCCTCCTTCAACATTGTTCTACACCCCAATATACACATGCATGCACAATATGGGCACCGTATCACAAACTATGCCGCGATTCAACACATAACATCCGTCTCTTGGACCGAGAGCCATGAAACCTCGAACATGATAGGTCATTTTGTGAAGGTTTTTTGGAGACATAATCACTATACCAAGTTTGATATTTTTCCTTGCAACTATGTCACATAATATCACACCACGCGAAGGATTTACATTGTTCGGACCTTTTTTGAATTTTTATGCCCGTTTTGAATTTTTTGCCGTTTCGAACTTAGGTCAAACGCGGCGTGCGTGAAGATAGGGGATGAGAATGTTAGAACTTGCATTGGATCTCTGAAAAAACGACATATATTGTGAGTCTAAAAATGATTTTTTTAAAAAAATCACGGACGTTTAGATCATGTACCTGTAGTTCAAACCGGACCCACTTCCAACCGATTCGGCAGACATTTGTCTTTTTCACCGGGAAGGACATAAAGGTTTGAATATCCCCGGTTGGGATATTGTTCACGTAACGTGGTCTACTATTTTAGAAAAATGGGATGGTAGCATTCTGTAACTGCATTTTGGTGGCTGCTTCACAAAACGACCCGTCTTTTTGCGCTCGAAAAATGGAAAATGGCTTTTCCGAGCGACGAAAAGGAAAACTTCCTCCTGCAACATTGTTCTACATCCCAATATACACATGCATGCACAATATGGGCACCGTATCACAAACTATGCCGCGATTCAACACATAACATCCGTCTCTTGGACCGAAAGCCATGAAACCTCGAACATGATAGGTCATTTTGTGAAGGTTTTTTGGAGACATAATCAGTATACCAAGTTTGATACTTTTCCTTGCAACTATGTCACATAATATCACACCACGCGAAGGATTTACATTGTTCGGACCTTTTTTGAATTTTTTATGCCCGTTTTGAATTTTTTGCCGTTTCGAACTTAGGTAAAAACGGCGTGCGTGAAGATAGGGGATGAGAATGTTAGAACTTGCATTGGATCTCTGAAAAACGACATATTGTGAGTCTAAAAATGATTTTTTCAAAAAATCACGGACGTTAGATCATGTACCTGTAGTTCAAACCGGACCCACTTCCTACCGATTCGGCAGACATTTGTCTTTTTCACCCGGGAAGGACAGAAAGGTTTGAGATCCCCCGGTTGGGATATAGTTCACGTAACGTGGTCTACTATTTTAGAAAAATGGGATGGTAGCATTCTGTAACTCCATTTTGGTGGCTGCTTCACAAAACGACCCGTCTTTTTGCGCTCGGAAAATGGAAAATGGCTTTCCGAGCGAAGAAAGACGAAAAGGAAAACTTCCTCCTGCAACATTGTTCTACATCCCAATATACACATGCATGCACAATATGGGCACCGTATCACAACTATGCGCCGCGATTCAACACATAACATCCGTCTCTTGGACCGAAAGCCATGAAACCTCGAACATGATAGGTCATTTTGTGAAGGTTTTTTTGGAGACATAATCACTATACCAAGTTTGATATTTTTCCTTGCAACTATGTCACATAATATCACACCACGCGAAGGATTTACATTGTTCGGACCTTTTTGAATTTTTATGCCCGTTTTGAATTTTTTGCCGTTTCGAACTTAGGTAAAAACGGCGTGCGTGAAGATAGGGGATGAGAATGTTAGAACTTGCATTGGATCTCTGAAAAAACGACATATTGTGAGTCTAAAAATGGTTTTTTCAAAAAATCACGGACGTTAGATCATGTACCTGTAGTTCAAACCGGACCACTTCCTACCGATTCAGAGACATTGTCTTTTTCACCCGGGAAGGACAGAAAGGTTTGAGATCCCCCGGTTGGGATATAGTTCACGTAACGTGGTCTACTATTTTAGAAAAATGGGATGGTAGCATTCTGACTCATTTTGGTGGCTGCTTCACAAACGACCCGTCTTTTTGCGCTCGGAAAATGGAAAATGGCTTTTCCGAGCGACGAAAAGGAAAACTTCCTCCTGCAACATTGTTCTACATCCCCATATACACATGCATGCACAATATGGGCACCGTATCACAAACTATGCCGCGATTCAACACATAACATCCGTCTCTTGGACCGAAAGCCATGAAACCTCGAACATGATAGGTCATTTGTGAAGGTTTTTTGGAGACATAATCACTATACCAAGTTTGATATTTTTCCTTGCAACTATGTCACATAATATCACACCACGCGAAGGATTTACATTGTTCGGACCTTTTTTGAATTTTTATGCCCGTTTTGAATTTTTTGCCGTTTCGAACTTAGGTCAAAACGGCGTGCGTGAAGATGGGGATGAGAATGTTAGAACTTGCATTGGATCTCTGAAAAACGACATATTGTGAGTCTAAAAATGATTTTTTCAAAAAATCACGGACGTTAGATCATGTACCTGTAGTTCAAACCGGACCCACTTCCTACCGATTTCGGCAGACATTTGTCTTTTTCACCCGGGAAGGACAGAAAGGTTTGAATCCCGGTTGGATATTGTTCACGTAACGTGTACTATTTAGAAAAATGGGATGGTAGCATCTAAAGCGTGTGTGTATTCCATCAAAAATTGGAGGGGTTGCGCTGTAACTGCATTTTGGTGGCGCTTCACAAAACGACCCGTCTTTTTGCGCTCGGAAAATGGAAAATGGCTTTTCCGAGCGACGAAAAGGAAAACTTCCTCCTGCAACATTGTTCTACATCCCAATATACACATGCATGCACAATATGGGCACCGTATCACAAACTATGCCGCGATTCAACACATAACATCCGTCTCTTGGACCGAAAGCCATGAAACCTCGAACATGATAGGTCATTTTGTTTGTGAAGGTTTTTTGGAGACATAATCACTATACCAAGTTTGATATTTTTCCTTGCAACTATGTCACATAATATCACACCACGCGAAGGATTTACATTGTTCGGACCTTTTTGAATTTTTTATGCCCGTTTTGAATTTTTTGCCGTTTCGAACTTAGGTCAAAACGGCGTGCGTGAAGATAGGGGATGAGAATGTTAGAACTTGCATTGGATCTCTGAAAAAACGACATATTGTGAGTCTAAAAATGATTTATTCAAAAAATCACGGACGTTAGATCATGTACCTGTAGTTCAAACCGGACCCACTTCCAACCGATTCGGCAGACATTTGTCTTTTTCACCTGGGAAGGACAAAAAGGTTTGATATCCCGGTTGGGATATTGTTCACGTAACGTGGTCTACTATTTTAGAAAAATGGGATGGTAGCATTCTGTAACTGCATTTTGGTGGCTGCTTCACAAAACGACCCGTCTTTTTGCGCTCGGAAAATGGAAAATGGCTTTTCGAGCGACGAAAAGGAAAACTTCCTCCTGCAACATTGTTCTACACCTCAATATACACATGCATGCACAATATGGGCACCGTATCACAAACTATGCCGCGATTCAACACATAACATCCGTCTCTTGGACCGAAAGCCATGAAACCTCGAACATGATAGGTCATTTTGTGAAGGTTTTTTGGAGACATAATCACTATACCAAGTTTGATATTTTTCCTTGCAACTATGTCACATAATATCACACCACGCGAGGATTTTACATTGTTCGGACCTTTTTGAATTTTTTATGCCCGTTTTGAATTTTTTGCCGTTTCGAACTTAGGTCAAAACGGCGTGCGTGAAGATAGGGGATGAGAATGTTAGAACTTGCATTGGATCTCTGAAAAAACGACATATTGTGAGTCTAAAATGATTTTTTCAAAAAATCACGGACGTTAGATCATGTACCTGTAGTTCAAACCGGACCCACTTCAACCGATTCGGCAGACATTTGTCTTTTTCACCCGGGAAGGACAGAAAGGTTTGAGATCCCCGGTTGGGATATAGTTCACGTAACGTGGTCTACTATTTTAGAAAAATGGGATGGTAGCATTCTGTAACTGCATTTTGGTGGCTGCTTCACAAAACGACCCGTCTTTTTGCGCTCGGAAAAAATGGAAAATGGCTTTTCCGAGCGAAGAAAAGGAAAAGGAAAACTTCCTCCTGCAACATTGTTCTACATCCCAATATACACATGCATGCACAATATGGGCACCGTATCACAAACTATGCCGCGCGATTCAACACATAACATCCGTCTCTTGGACCGAAGCCATGAAACCTCGAACATGATAGGTCATTTGTGAAGGTTTTTTGGAGACATAATCAGTATACCAAGTTTGATATTTTTCCTTGCAACTATGTCACATAATATCACACCACGCGAAGGATTTACATTGTTCGGACCTTTTTTGAATTTTTTATGCCCGTTTTGAATTTTTTGCCGTTTCGAACTTAGGTTCAAAACGGCGTGCGTGAAGATAGGGGATGAGAATGTTTAGAACTTGCATTGGATCTCTGAAAAAAACGACATATTGTGAGTCTAAAAATGATTTTTTCAAAAAATCACGGACGTTAGATCATGTACCTGTAGTTCAAACCGGACCCACTTCCTACGATTCGGCAGACATTTGTCTTTTTCACCCGGGAAGGACAGAAAGGTTTGAGATCCCCCGGTTGGGATATTGTTCACGTAACGTGGTCTACTATTTTAAAAATGGGATGGTAGCATTCTGTAACTGCATTTTGGTGGCTGCTTCACAAAACGACCCGTCTTTTTGCGCTCGGAAAATGGAAAATGGCTTTTCCGAGCGACGAAAAGGAAAACTTCCTCCTGCAACATTGTTCTACATCCCATATACACATGCATGCAACAATATGGGCACCGTATCCAAACTATGCCGCGATTCAACACATAACATCCGTCTCTGGACCGAAAGCCATGAAACCTCGAACATGATAGGTCATTTTGTGAAGGTTTTTTGGGACATAATCAGTATACCGTTTGATATTTTTCCTTGCAACTATGTCACATAATATCACACCACGCGAAGGATTTACATTGTTCGGACCTTTTTTGAATTTTTTATGCCCGTTTTGAATTTTTTGCCGTTTCGAACTTAGGTCAAAACGGCGTGCGTGAAGATAGGGGATGAGAATGTTAGAACTTGCATTGGATCTCTGAAAAACACATATTGTGAGTCTAAAAATGATTTTTCAAAAAATCACGGACGTTAGATCATGTACCTGTAGTTCAAACCGACCCACTTCCTACCGATTCGGCAGACATTTGTCTTTTTCACCCGGGAAGGACAGAA